>QRDG01000125.1:0-674632 GCA_012064385.1 Puccinellia tenuiflora
TGATATTAAATTGTCAGCTTATCACTTCACCACCCCCGTTACTCCAACTAATGCACACGTTCCCCCTCACACGCTCTCATAAACATGCTTGATCAAAACAAAGATACAAGAACGAGGTACATAATATGCATCTACTTTCATAACTGAAATAACCATTGCAATCTCAACATATATTAACTCATAGAAAGATCCACCACAAGGGTAATACAACGATGACCGTAATCATATTCAGCAGCTCATACGGTGCTAATTAGTGAAGCTCAAGAGAGAGACAGAGATACATATGCTACTGCCACAAACCCATAGTCCAGAGGTGGACTACTCCCTCTTCATCATGGAGACGGTGGAGATGTCGATGGAGAAGAAGGAGACCTCTTCGGCAGGGTTCCGCCGGAGTTTCCCCCCTCCAATCTGCAGCCCCCTGGTCTCTGTTTCTTGTTTCTCTCGTGTGGCGGCTCTCTCGTTGAAAAACGTCGGGGGACCCTTTATATCGGTGTTTTTAGGTCACGAGGATGCTTCTGGTCGAAGGATCAATGCAAACGGGGCCATGAGGGCAGAAATAGGTGGGCCCACACGGCCCCTGTACCTGGCCGCGTGGGGCCCCCTATTTTGGCCCTCCGGCCTCCGTTCGTTTGCTTCTTTCGCTCCTAGGTCTTCCTCCTTCCAAAATAATGACCCCCGTAAATTTATAGCTCATTATGACATCGTTAAGGTCCTGAAACAAATAAAGAAAGAAATAGGGGTTTTCTGCCTGCGCAGGATTAATTCCATAAAAAGGGGAAATCATTATTAATTACCAAAAATCATTAAATAACAGTAATTTACACCTTATATGATGCAAATATGAATGGAATATAACTATTATAGTGCAAAGTTCATGTATGCATTTTAGATGCATCAACATCCCCAAGCTTAACTCATGCTCGTCCTCGAGTATGAAAGTGATAAAACTAAAATGAACTTTGCAATATAATCACAACATAGATATAAAAGATGATTGCTACTGCTACATAAAGTCAAATGATTCATTATTCAAAGAGGTAGCAATATGCAAATAGTTTATAAAGTGATATCACATATTCAATGCAAGGATGTTCAATGATAGTTCACAAAGTGTAACATAAAGATAGTACTATGGACATTCTTACTTTTGCATACTTGTGGTCCAAATAGTGTAGATGAAAATCTGAATATAAAAGGTGGACACTTTGGAAAAGATATATAAATAAGTAGAGGTCAAACATGCATAAGTTTCATCTATCCTCAAACTATTCTACTTAAGTTATTATTGACTGTAATGGTAATACTTGGTGTCAAGCTCTCATTCCCCTATCATAGCATCTTGAAGGATTAAAGTTAAATGTGAAAGCAAATATGAGTAGTGGCCTTGAAAAAGTAAAGGTTAGATGTCTCATGCCCCTTGAATATAAGTACCTACACCATGATTACTCAACTTGGGAAACAAAGCAAGTTTAAGTTATCTATCATTGTAAGTAATAATGGTATCATCAAGAGTCTCAACTGGGGTACCTCTTGTCCCATGATATAGATCAAGCCCACATCAAAACAACAAGACAAACAAACATAATGAACAATCTCAACACCCTCTTTATTTACCACTTGATATAGCTTTTTATTGTAGGGTGTATCACTGAGAGTTCAAAATAGCATGTAAGTAAATTTCCACCATGAATGATGCATGGCTTAGATTAGCGGCCCAGGTTTCTCTCTAACCATTTATACAAACTCATTTAAACTTAACACTATTTCCACATTATTTCATCATGATAGGCATCCATAAACAAAAGTACATGATATCAACTAAATAAATAATGGAACATGTTGAAAGCTTTGCATGTGACAGCACATATGGGCTAACTCCCAACCTTAAACATTTATCAAGCCACTATCTTCATAATATTAATCACAATGATTCATCTTTATTGAATGCAATAAAAGTAAAGTGTGCATCAAATTCACGAGAGCTTTTTTAACCAACTTTTCCCATTACAACAAACGACATCATCATTTTCATTTAGAGGTATAGATAACACAAATAACATGATAAACATACTTGGATAGCATAAAGCTAATAGGTAGATATAGTGGACTCACTGGAAAAACTTGGGTTGAAGGTGTTGGAAACAAGTTTTTACTTGTGGGAATTTTTGGGCTAGCAAAAGGGAGAAAGATGACCATCTAGATGCATGCATGAGTGTCCATAGAACTAACTAATTCATGTAAAACAAGGTGAAATAACATACAGCATCAAAACAAGAATAAAAGATAGCTCATGATAAAGCATTTGCAAATTATTACTCATAAAGAAGCTCATGAATCATGCAACTATATGTGTCATTAAAAATTAACTTAGACAACCCTTTTCCCAATACAATAAAAGCATGAAAGATATTTCAACCCATATTTCCAGTAGCATTCTCATAAATAACAGATAGTGTGGTGGTCTCACAAAAAATAAAAATCAAAGCAAAACAAATAAAAAGACGCTCGAAGTTTATGCGATAAAGTGTTTCAAATGAAAAACAGAAGTTAGACGTGTGCAAACCGAGAGTGTTTTGGTTAAGTGGGGATGTTCTCCACATCCCCAAGCTTATGGTTTTCACCATCCTTGGATAACTCATGGTGCATCTCCTCCAATCCCTGTGAAAAAACTTCAAAACACAATTTCTCCCATTTCTTTTCTGTGGGGTGATATTAGTAGAGATAAATAAACAAGTTTCTTGCTGCATATAATCCATGGACTAAAATTCATATGAATGATCAGAGAGTGTATAATGTTGTATGCCTACTCATAAACTCAATTGGATCAACTCAAAAGTTCAAACTATGCATAAAACAATATGGGACAGAATCTGTCCAGAAAAACAGCAGCAGCAAAACGTATTTTTTTGTCCTACTTAGTCTTTTCGAACAAATCTGAAAAACTTCAGGCATACAGAGGATGAAAAGTTGCAGTTACAGTTAAAATCTCAGCTCATTCGGAGTTACAGAATAAGAATGAAAAATCAAACTGTGCACAGACTTCGTGCAGGAATAAAATCTCCGAATAGAAATAGTAACTTTTTCAAACCAAAATGGGTAAAACTTGGGACTCTATTAAAAATTCCAGAAACTAAACTAAGAAAACAATCTCTTGTTACAGCAAGAGGACACAAAGAAAATCCAAATAAAAACAACTGGGTTGCCTCCCCGTAAAGCGCTTTCTTTATAGCCATATAGCTAGGCTTACTAACTTGTTGTTTACCGAAGATGAAGCTCATGAGGGAGCTTAAAAGTTGTGCCCTTCTTCCTTGGGAAGTGTTCCATGCATTTCTTATGTGTAAACTGAAACTTCACATTCCCTTACTTTGAATCAATAATAGCCACTTTGGTACGAAGAAAAGGTCTTCCAAGAATAATAGGACTAGAGGTTTTATTCTCCATATCCATTATTAGAAAATCCACAGGTACAAAAGTCATATGTAACTTTACCATAACATCACTTACTTTTCCTAGAGCATATTTAATGGTATTATCAGCAAGTTCAAGTCCAATAGAGCATTTTTCAAGATTCTTTAATTCAAGTACTTCATATAATTCTTTAGATAAAACAGAGACACTAGATCCTAGATCAAGTATGGCATGGTGTGTCTCTTTTCCAATAGTTACTAGCACCTTGGGGATCCATGCATCCCCAAGCTTAGGTGGTACAATAGCTTCTTGATTGTATCTAGCAATTTTCTCTTTCAAAACATGATTAGCAATATAGGAACCAAAACCAGATTGGTTAACATCAATAGAAGGATCACTTGCAAATTTTTGTAAGATAGATATTAATTCATGCAAGCTACTATTCTCCAAATCAAGCAAAGGAACATTAACTTTCTTTTACTTTTTGACCCAAACTTGTTTTTAGTTATCAAGTGTAGTAAGTTAATACTTACTCTAGAACTATCAGCTTGTATCTCAGGTGTGGTAATAGGTTTAGCAATAAATTGATCATTTGGAGTATTTGTGTAGTCACACAACTTAGTCCTATCACCCATTTTAGCAGATTTTTATGTGTTTTTTAATTTTTTATGCAAAACTGAAAATAAAATGACACTAAACAATGCAAACTGAATTAACTAATGCAAAACAAAATGCAAAACTGAAAATAAAATATGCAAACCGAAATCTAAAAATGCTATGCAAGACAAAAACAAAACAAAATAAATTGCTTGAAGGTAAAGATGGACAAGATGATGCTCACGTAGGTGCAACCTCCCCAAGCTTAGGTGTTAGCACAAGTTGGTTGTGAAGTTGACTTTATTGTGATATCCTTGGACAAAACCTTCCAGCTATGATTCCCCGGCAATGGCGCCAGAAAAATCTTGATGGCGTAGTTGACAGGCCAAATCTTCTTATGTAGTTTTAGTGCGCTCCCCGGCAAAGGTGCCAGAAAAACCTTTGATGGCGTGTAGTTGAAGTCTCCCTCAACTTCTTCACCAAGTACTCTTGATACCCTGAAAGGAAAATAATAAATATAAGGGATAGGTTGAGCTTCCAAATGCAGAGTATGTAGTAGTGGAAGTTTTTCTCCACGAGGGTGACTCGAGGGTTTAATATCGAACTCTCGGGGAATCAGTAGTGCGGGTTTTATCTCCTTGTCCTTCTCTAGATTTCCTGCAAACAAAGTAGATTTTTTTGTGTCCTCAACCTCACCAAGTGATTGTCAAGCACAAGGTGTGAGAATGATATTAAGATAATAAATGATGCAAAACAGTAAATAAATATGCAATGGTGGTAACTAGTAATGCAAGGATGATAGTAATGATGATGGATGGTATTTTTGGGGTTTTTATATGTGAATGCAATGAATAAAAGTGTTTTTGTATTTTCTGATTTTAAAATGATTGAATGTAAAAGATGCTTAAAAGTGGTTGGAAAAGTGTTTCTTATGATGAAAAATGGACCGGGGTTCATGGTTTCACACATGCACTCTCTCTTTAATATAGTGTGGCAAACGAGTAGACATAGATTTAACATATGAGATTGCAAACAAGTTTAATGACATGTTA
This sequence comes from Puccinellia tenuiflora, assembly GCA_012064385.1. Taxonomy (NCBI): domain Eukaryota; kingdom Viridiplantae; phylum Streptophyta; class Magnoliopsida; order Poales; family Poaceae; genus Puccinellia; species Puccinellia tenuiflora. The sequence goes on from QRDG01000125.1 coordinate 5,061, forward strand.
CTAATTATATGGGCATCACGTCCTAACATAGAGACCTTTTGATTATTAGTCTCACTTATACTCCACCAAGATGTGAACTAAATCATACTCCTTAGTAATTAAGATGGCATCAGAGTATAGCTTTAAGATTAATGACATGAAGTTAAAATAAACACATGAAGGATCTAGTCTTAGGTAGAGGCATGTCACTCCTCATAACTTGCAACATGGTATTTTGGTTTATCCCTAGTGAGGCAACAAAGTAAGGTAAACACCCAATGGATCATGATATTAAGTTGTCAGCTTATCACTTCACCACCCCCGTTACTCCAACTAATGCACACGTTCCCCCTCACACGCTCTCATAAACATGCTTGATCAAAACAAAGATACAAGAACGGGGTACATAATATGCATCTACTTTCATAACTGAAATAAACATTGCAATCTCAACATATATTAACTCATAGAAAGATCCACCACAAGGGTAATACAACGATGACCGTAATCATATTCAGCAGCTCATACGGTGCTAATTAGTGAAGCTCAAGAGAGAGAGATACATACGCTACTGCCACAAACCCATAGTCCAGAGGTGGACTACTCCCTCTTCATCATGGAGACGGTGGAGATGTCGATGGAGAAGAAGGAGACCTCTCCGACAGGGCTCCGCCGGAGTTTCCCCCCTCCGATCTGCAGCCTCCTGGTCTCTGTTTCTTGTTTCTCTCGTGTGGCGGCTCTCTCGTCGAAAAACGTCGGGGGACCTTTTATATAGGCATTTTTAGGTCACGAGGATGCTTCAGGGCGAAGGATCGATGCAAACGGGGCCACGAGGGCAGAAATAGGTGGGCCCACGTGGCCCATGTACCTGGCCGCATGGGGCCCCCTATTTTTGCCCTCCGGCCTCCATTCGTTTGCTTCTTTCGCTCTTAGGTCTTCCTCCTTCCAATATAATGACTCCCGTAAATTTATAGCTCATTATGACATCGTTAAGGTCCTGAAACAAATAAAGAAAGAAATAGGGGTTTTCTGCCTGCGCAGGATTAATTCCATAAAAAGGGGAAATCATTATTAATTACCAAAAATCATTAAATAACAGTAATATACACATTATATGACGCAAATATGAATGGAATATAACTATTATAGTGCAAAGTTCATGTATGCATTTTAGATGCATCAACATCCCCAAGCTTAACTCATGCTCGTCCTCGAGTATGAAAGTGAGAAAACTAACATGAACTTTGCAATATAATCACAACATAGATATAAAAGATGATTGCTACTGCTACATAAAGTCAAATGATTCATTATTCAAAGAGGTCGCAATATGCAAACAGTTTATAAAGTGATATCAAGTATTCAATGCAAGGATGTTCAATGATAGTTCACAAAGTGTAACATAAAAGATAGTACTATGGACATTCTTACTTTTGCATACTTGTGGTCCATATAGTGTAGATGAAAATCTGAATATAAAAGGTGGACACTTTGGAAAAGATATATAAATATCTAGAGGTCAAACATGCATAAGTTTCATCTATCCTCCAAACTATTCTACTTAAGTTATTGACTGTAATGGTAATACTTGGTGTCAAGCTCATTCCCCTATCATAGCATGTTGAAGGATTAAAGTTAAATGTGAAAGCAAATATGAGTAGTGGCCTTGAAAAAGTAAAGGTTAGATGTCTCATGCCCCTTGAATACAAGTACCTACACCATGATTACTCAACTTGGGAAACAAAGCAAGTTTAAGTTATCTATCATTGTAAGTAATAATGGTATCATCAAGAGTCTCAACTGGGGTACCTCTTGTCCCATGATATAGATCAAGCCCACATCAAAACAACAAGACAAACAAACATAATGAACAATCTCAACACCCTCTTTATTTACCACTTGATATAGCTTTTTATTGTAGGGTGTATCACTGAGAGTTCAAAATAGCATGTAAGTAAATTTCCACCATGAATGATGCATGGCTTAGATTTGCGGCCCAGGTTTCTCTCTAACCATTTATACAAACTCATTTAAACTTAACACTATTTCCACATTATTTCATCATGATAGGCATCCATCAACAAAAGTACATGATATCAACTAAATAAATAATGGAACATGTTGAAAGATTTGCATGTGACAGCACATATGGGCTAACTCCCAACCTTAAACATTTATCAAGCCACTATCTTCATAATATTAATCACAATGGTTCATCTTTATTGAATGCAATAAAAGTAAAGTGTGCATCAAGTTCGCGAGAGCTTTTTTAACCAACTTTTCCCATTACAACAAATAACATCATCATTTTCATTTAGAGGTATACATAACACAAATAACGTGATAAATATACTTGCATAGCATAAAGCTAATAGGTAGATATAGTGGACTCACTGGAAAAACTTCGGTTGAAGGTGTTGGAAACAAGTTTTTACTTGTTGGAATTTTTGGGCTAGCAAAAGGGAGAAAGATGACCATCTAGATGCATGCATGAGTGTCCATAGAACTAACTAATTCATGTCAAACAAGGTGAAATAACATACAGCATCAAAACATGAATAAAAGATAGCTCATGATAAATCATTTGCATATTATTACTCATAAAGAAGCTCATGAATCATGCAACTATATGTGTCATTAAAAATCAACTTAGACATCCCTTTTCCCAATAAAATAAAAGCATGCAAGATATTTCAACCCATATTTCCAGTAGCATTCTCATATATAAAAGATAGTGTGGTGGTCTCACAAAATAAAAATCAAAGCAAAAACAAACAAAAAGACGCTCCAAGTTTATGCGATAAAGTGTTTCAAATGAAAAACAGAAGTTAGATGTGTGCAAACCGAGAGTGTTTTGGTTCAGTGGGGATGTTCTCCACATCCCCAAGCTTATGGTTTTCACCATCCTTGGATAACTCATGATGCATCTCCTCCAATCCCTGTGAAAAAACTTCAAAACACAATTTCTCCCATTTCTTTTCTGTGGGGTGATATTAGTAGAGATAAATAAACAAGTTTCTTGCTTCATATAATCCATGGACTAAAATTAATATGAATGATCAGAGAGTTATAATGTTGTATGCCTATTCATAAACTCAATTGGATCAACTCAAAAGTTCAAACTATGCATAAAACAATATGGGACAGAATCTGTCCAGAAAAATAGCTGCAGCAAAACGTATTTTTTCTGTCCTACTTAGTCTTGTCGAACAAATCTGAAAAAATTCAGGCATATAGAGGATGAAAAGGTGCAGCTGCATTTAAAATCTCAGCTCATTAAGATTTACGGAATAAGAATGAAAAATCAAACCGTGCACAGACTCCGTGCAGGAATAGAATCTCCGAATAGAAATAGCAACTTTTTCAAACCAAAATGGGTAAAACTTGGCACTTTATTAAAAATTCTAGAAACTAAACTAAGAAAACAATCTCTTGTTACAGAAACAGGACACAACGAAAATCGAAATACAAACAACTGGGTTGCCTCCCGTAAAGCGCTTTCTTTATAGCCATATAGCTAGGCTTACTTACTTGTTGTTTACCGAAGATGAAGCTCATGAGGGAGCTTAAAAGTTGTGCCCTTCTTCCTTGGGAAGTGTTGCATGCATTTCTTATGTGGAAACTGAAACTTCACATTCCCTTTGAATCAATAATAGCCCCTGTGGTACGAAGAAAAGGTCTTCCAAGAATAATAGGACTAGAGGTTTTATTCTCCATATCCATGATTAGAAAATCCACAGGTACAAAAGTCATATGTAACTCTACCATAACATCACTTACTTTTCCTAGAGCAATGGTATCATCAGCAAGTGCAAGTCCAATAGAGCATTTTTCAAGATTCTTTAATTCAAGTACTTCATATAATTCTTTAGATAAAACAGAGACACTAGATCCTAGATCAAGTATGGCATGGTGTGTCTCTTTTCCAATAGTTACTAGCACCTTGGGGATCCATACATCCCCAAGCTTAGGTGGTATCATAGCTTCTTGATTGTATCTAGCAATTTTCTCTTTCAAAACATGATTAGCAATATAGGAACCAAATCCAGATTGGTTATCATCAATAGAAGGATCACTTGCAAATTTTTGTAAGATAGATATTAATTCATGCAAGCTACTATTCTCCAAATCAAGCAAAGGATCATTAACTTTCTTTTCCTTTTTGACCCAAACTCGTTTTTTAGTTATCAAGTGTAGTAAGTCAATACTTACTCTAGAACTATCAGCTTGTATCTCAGGTGTGGTAATAGGTTTAGCAATAAATTGATCATTTGGAGTATTTGTGTAGTCACACAACTTAGTCCTATCACCCATTTTAGCAGATTTTTATGTGTTTTTTAATTTTTTATGCAAAACTGAAAATAAAATGACACTAAACAATGCAAACCGAATTAACTAATGCAAAACAAAATGCAAAACTGAAAATAAAATATGCGAACCGAAATCTAAAAATGCTATGCAAGACAAAAACAAAACAAAATAAATTGCTTGAAGGTAAAGATGGACAAGATGATGCTCACGTAGGTGCAACCTCCCCAAGCTTAGGTGTTAGCACAAGTTGGTGATGAAGTTGATTTCCTTGTGATATCCTTGGACAAACCCTTCCAGCTATGATTCCCCGGCAACGGTGCCAGAAAAACCTTTGATGGCATGTAGTTGAAGTCTCCCTCAACTTCGCCACCAAGTACTCTTGATACCCTGAAAGGAAAATAATAAATATAAGCGATAGGCTGAGCCTCCAAGTGCAGAGTATGTAGTAGTGGAAGTTTTTTCCCCACGAGGGTGACTCGAGGGTTTAATATCGAACTCTCGGGGAGTCAGTAGTGTGGGTTTATCTCCTTGTCCTTCTCTAGATTTACTGCAAACAAAGTAGATTGCTTTGTGTCCTCAACCTCACCAAGTGGTTGTCAAGCACAAGTTGTGAGAATGATATTAAGATAATAAATGATGCAAAACAGTAAATAAATATGCAATGGTGGTAAGTAGTAATGCAAGGATGATAGTAATGATGATGGATGGTATTTTTGGGGTTTTTATATGTGAATGCAATGAATAAAAGTGTTTTTGTATTTTCTGATTTTAAAATGACTGAATATAAAATATGCTTAAAAGTGGTTGAAAAAGTGTTTCTTATGATTAAAAATGGACCGGGGTTCATGGTTTCACAAGTGCACTCTCTCTCTTTAATATAGTGTGGCAAACGAGTAGACATAGATTTAACATATGAGATTGCAAACAAGTTTAATGACATGTTACTAATTATATGGGCATCACGTCCTAACATAGAGACCTTTTGATTATTAGTCTCACTTATACTCCACCAAGATGTGAACTAAATCATACTCCTTAGTGATTAAGATGGCATCAGAGTATAGCTTTAAGATTAATGACATGAAGTTAAAATAAACACATGAAGGATCTAGTCTTAGGTAGAGGCATGTCACTCCTCATAACTTCCAACATGGTATTTTGGTTTATCCCTAGTGAGGCAACAAAGTAAGGTAAACACCCAATGGATCATGATATTAAGTTGTCAGCTTATCACTTCACTTCCCCCTCACACGCTCTCATAAACATGCTTGATCAAAACAAGGATACAAGAACGGGGTACATAATATGCATCTACTTTCATAACTGAAATAAACATTGCAATCTCAACATATATTAACTCATAGAAAGATCCACCACAATGGTAATACAACGATGACCGTAATCAAGTTCAGCCCCTCCGATCTGCAGCCTCCTAGTCTCTGTTTCTTGTTTCTATCGTGTGGCGGCTCTCCCGTCGAAAAATGTCGGGGGACCTTTTATATAGGCGTTTTTAGGTCACGAGGATGCTTCAGGGCGAAGGATCGATGCAAACGGGGCCACGAGGGCAGAAATAGGTGGGCCCATGCGGCCCCTGTACCTGGCCGCGTGGGGCCCCCTATTTTGGCCCTCCGGCCTCCGTTCGTTTACTTCTTTCGCTCCTAGGTCTTCCTCCTTCCAAAATAATGACCCCCGTAAATTTATAGCTCATTATGACGTCGTTAAGGTCCTGAAACAAATAAAGAAAGAAATAGGGGTTTTCTGCCTGCGCAGGATTAATTCCATAAAAAGGGGAAATCATTATTAATTACCAAAAATCATTAAATAACAGTAATATACCCCTTATATGATGCAAATATGAATGGAATATAACTATTATAGTGCAAAGTTCATGTATGCATTTTAGATGCATCAGACGCCGCGGCCGTCGGCAGGAAGCTCCGAGGCGACCACCCTGCTCCCTATCGGCGACGGGAAATCTGCCCGCAAGTCCTTAGACTCTTCCTCACGCGCGACCACCAGCCTCCACCGCTCCACCTCGCGTGCTGGCGTCTCCATCCTCCTCAATCATGGCTACCGCTGGACTCCCTCTTCCTCCCTGCAATGCGCGGCCGGCGACAATAGGATGACGTAGACCTCCTTCTCGAGCCCTAGAAAATAGGTATGGCACCGCGTCCCTCTCTCTCTGCCGCCCTGCCGCGCGCACCTCCTAGAGCGCCCACCTGCTCCCCACCCACTCGATATCTCCCTGCCGCTCGCCCGATGGCCCACCAGCTCCGCATGGCCTGCAGCTTTGTGACGAGGACAACACCCCGCAGCTCTGTGATGAGGATGATGATCCACTGATCCCCACACCATCCCAGGTCGACGCAAGTTCAGAATGCAGAACCATGTTTGATTGAATATCAGATGACGACAAATCTCCAACAATGACCGGTGCTGTTCAGTAGGACCTGTCTATGTTGATTGATCAGTGTCAAGGCCTCCTTTGAATCATAGGATAGGAAAATCAAAGGAATAGGAAATACAAAGGAATAGGAAGTCCTGACCAACCGTATCCTATGGACAAAGGAATTCTCAAAATTGGTTGTTTGATTGCAACAAAGAAAAAACAGAGGATCCCACAAGTATTAAATACTATTATTTGAAAACTAGCCGTTACTCATTCCTGATAACCGTTGGGATCAATTCAGCTTCCTATATGTATGCACAACATGTCCAGATATGTGTAATACGCTTTGGCACAACAGCTCACGACCAGCAGCATTGTTCATTGCAGACTTGCAAGTCCCTTGCAAGTGCTAGCTGAAGATTTATTTCATCAGCTCCACACAAAAAAAAGGTTAGTCATCATGTACACAACACGATTGGTTTCTCATTTTGCATCTGAGATAGTGATCACTCTTCTATTTCATGATTGTTTCAACATCCTCTAGTATACAACTCTGCATTCATGGATCCAAGCTATCATCATAGATCAGAAAATGAATATGAGTTCATTCATTTAGTTCTTCCAACCTTGGAAGGAGGAAGAACAACGGGACCTTCTTCCAGCTAAAGACCAATGCATAATTCAATGCTTACAGGTGCTCATCGTGTCAATGAAATTTTAACTGGGCATGAGGAACTATGCAAGAAAAAATTCAGAATGGAGGTTGGCGTATTTCATGATCTGGTTCATCGCTTACGAGAGAAGAAACTCCTTTCTGATGGATATGCGGTATCAGTAGAAGAGCAAGTCGCTATATTCTTATATGCATTGGCTAAGAATGGGACCACTGATACTCTGGCAGATTATTTTCAACAGGGGCACAAAAAAAAGAATTTTGACCATTTTAAAGATAGCACATGAAAAATTTACTTGGAGTGGCAGGGAAATACCACATGTAGGTAGGTATGGTGGACACAAATGGCAAATATATTTGGCTCAGGGAGTTTGATGCACGAGAAGTATTTCCTCTCAGTACGGAATTTTGGGTTTAGCAGGATATCAAGCAAACACATAAGATCAACTTGGTTCAATGAATTACTACATATATACATCATGCATAACCACTAGAATTCACACCGTCTACCTTGTTAGCCAAACCAAATCTTTGCAAAAAGAATATCTAGACTTTGAGAGCTACCAAGAAGGACAAGCACCACAATTCTAAAGCCTTACAGTAGTTCTTTACTAATCCATTGTTACTAGATGATCCACAATTTTAAGCATTAATATACTTCATATCTTTAAACAATTGACAAGTATCAAAGATTCGAGACAACGGTCTACAAGATTAAGCAGCACTTTTTACACTTCCAACATGATAATTTTCACTTAACCAAACACCAATCAACTTATTTGAAACAAAACAAAAAGGGTGAAGCAACAAGAGAAAAACTTCCTAACTACAAAAGCTAACAGCTCTGAACAAGAGATGCTTGAAAACAAGAGCTAAAAGCATAAATAACAAAGGCTAAACACTCAACACATATATTGAAGAACAGGAGTGTATAATGAAAAAGCGGAGCGTGTCTCTCTCCCAAACAAGCATGCATGGATCCAAATTATTGCAAGGACCAGAAAACTAAACACAACCAAACTGAAAGTAAAAACAAACTGACGCTCCAAGAACAGCACATAATGTGTAAAGGAATAAAAATATAGTACCATGAGAGAAACCGATGATTGTTGATGAAGAAGGGGATGCCTTGGGCATCCCCAAGCTTAGATGCTTGTAACTTCTTGAATATTTCAGAGGAGGGTCCATGGGGAGCCTCCCCAAGCTTAGGCTTTTATTCCTTCTTGATCTTCCTTCATCACCTCGCACTTGGATACTTGAAAACTTCCTTCACGCAAAACTTATAGCAACTTCATTAGAGGGGTTAGTCCACAAAAACAATATCTTCCTTCGGTTCCAAAGCACATATCATGAACTTATTTTTTTAAACATTATCTACTGTCACAAAGGTCTAAGTAAAGCTCTAGCTTTGAAAAAGCTTCACTTTGCCCGTGAAAGAAGCAATGCAAAACTAAGGACAGAATCTGTCAAAAATAGAACAGACTTTAAATATGAAATTTTTCGGGGCACGTATGGACCTCAAATCAGAAAACTTAAAACTAGATAAAGGTAGACAAAACCCTGATACTTGTTGTAAAAAAGTTTCAGCTACATATGACGTGCTGTGATTTTTTGGATTTTCGAACAGTGAAGAACAGAAATCTGTTTCTGGACAGCAAACTCACCAATTAGTCATCCTCTCTTTAGAGGCTATTCTTGGCACCAAAACAAAAAGATACAAGGGAGTTGTTACAGAAGTAACATCACCCAAAACTCAAAGAAACCAAAAATAAACAGAAGGTAAAAATAAAATGGGTTGCCTCCCATAAGCGCTTTTCTTTAACGCCTTTTAGCTAGGCAAAAGGGGCAAATTCAAGTTTTTCCACTTTCCTCAATATCAAAATCATTACCTCCTTCAATGAGCTCATCTTTTACCTTACAAGGTAAAAACAACTTCCAGTTAATGGTAGAATTGAGCTTCATAAATCCATACTTAACATTAATAAAGCACTCAGCAGCCTTGTTGGGGAGATGAACCCCAGATACCCCAAAGAGGTCAAAATCGCTTAAGGACTCAAGCCGGCCCAGTCAAGGCGGATCCGGCATCCGGCTTGAAGGCGTCTCCGATCAACCGGCTTGGGGCAGCCAGACTTACCCACCGACCGATCCGTACAAGTGGGCCAGCCTCGCACAACCGCCACTGATGAACAGTACTCTCTGTCGGGCGTTACACCTATAGCACAATGATGAACCAGCTCAAGCCGGCTTCGTACTGTAGTGATGTCATAGGGGTAAACTTGTAACTTCCCCGTAACCCAAAACCCTAGCCGCTGCCTATATAAAGCGGGCAAGAGCCTCCTGCGCGGGGGGAGGTTCACTTGTTCACGCATGCACCATTAGTTTTCTCATCGTCACCTTCCACCCGTAGGCCGGCTTGACAGCTCAAGCCCGCACCACCGAAGAACAGTTCCAAGAGCACACTTGTAGTCCGATTTCTGTGATCAAGTAATAGAAACAAGAAGAGCAGGACGTAGGGGTGTTACCTCATCACGAGGGCCCAGAACCTGGGTACATCGCATGTGTTTGCGTGCTTGTTACACAATCCCGCGCGAGCGCCATCGTCGCCTTGTCCCACACTTCTTTCCATCGTTGATGGATATGTCGTTGATGCCACCACGACAAACCTTAAGGAAAGACCTCCCTAAAACTATATTCCCTTGGGATTTTTCTAAGATAATAAAGTCAATGGGGAACATTTTATTTCGGAAAACAACAGGGATTCCATTGGTTCTCCCCAAAATCTTAGAGATAGTCCCATTAGCATGAGAGTGATAAAATGGGTAATCTATCATACTCTTGTAGGTAAGAGAATCATACACCACCTTTGGCATGATTGAAGCAGTGGAACCTAGATCACAATAAGCTAGAAAGTTTTGGTGATCAATTTCAATTTTAATAAAAGGTTCCCAATCATTTTTCATTATAGCAAGGGGTTGCTTAACTTCTGAGGTGCTCTCTTTTTCATTCATGGCAAGATCATTTAGAGTTTTCTCCATCTTATCTAACCTTTCAATAACCTTATCAGTTTTATCCACCATAGGGAAAATAGCTAGACCATTTACAATTCTAAAGGCTTTAATTGCATCATATTCAGAGAAGGTTTCTCCTACCATAACATCTAAAGCGTGTTGATACATAGATGTAAGACCAAAGTAGAAATTTTTTAGGAGAACACTCAATTCAATTCTGGGCTGCATTTTCTTGTAAGGTTCTGAAATTCTTTCCCAAGCATTTTTAAAACTCTCTCCAACCTTTTGTTCAAAGGTAAGTATCTCTCCCAAAGATGTCATATCCGACGGACTAGTCATGACTACAAGGTAAAACCGAAGTAAACAAGGTGCTGGAATTTTTATTTTTTTTGTGTTTTTCAGTTTTAGAGCAAACAAAAGGCAAAACAAGACTAACAAAAATATACTAGGCAAGACAATAACAAAGTAAAATGAAAGGATGTGTGAAACTACCCTAGCTGAAGCTTCCAAGTCCCCGGCAACAGCGCCAGAAAGAGGGCTGTTGCTGGGAGACTTGGTAGTTTGAGAAGTCTTTTTGAAATCCCGGGAAATGGAGCCAGAAAATAGGCTTGATGGCGTGGATCACACGTTCGCTGGGAGACCCCAAGAGGAAGGTATGATGCAGCAAAGCGGCAGTTTCCCCTTGATTACAAAACCAAGGTTGTCAGATCCAGTAGGAATTGGAAAAGGCTTAGCGAGGTGTCAATCTACTCTGGCGCTTGAAGATCAACGCGGACCTGCACACAATCACAAACTAGTACTTTGCCCTAGCGAAAACAGAGAGGTTGTCAATCTCTCCGGCTTGCCGAACATAAAGAATTAAATCTGCAAGTGTAAAATATGAAGAGAGTGAAATATGACCAGCAAGTAAATGATGATGAAAAGCTATTAAAACGGTTGTAAGAAATGTAGGAAAATAGGACCGGGGTCCACAGTTCACTAGGGGTATACATGATAGGTAAACAAATTACAGCATGGCAATTGACAGAATTGTGGGCACATAGCAATGCTATCATAAAACAATATAGTTCACCATTTCATCTAATATGGGCATTACGTCAAAATACATAGACCGTTATCCAACTGCATCTATGACTAATAATCCACCCCGGGATCGCTATCCAGCATGTCACCCAAAAGTATTAAGTTGCAAGCAACAGATCATTGCAATAAGCAAAGTGCATAATGTAAACAATGTAAATAACACAAGGAAATCACACCGCTGTTTTCTCCCTAGTGGCAACAGAACATCTCTAGACTTAACCATTCCTGTCACCGAACTCAGACAAAGAGAGGCATGAACCCACTATCTAGCATAAATACTCCCTCATACAACACTAATAATTACTTGGCCAAAGCATCCACTAGCATCGGAGAGCATGCAAGATTATAGATAAAACATAACACAAAGATGAACAAAAGTAATGACTTCCACAATTCATCGGATCCATGCAAACACAATCATCTAGCAGTTACAAATAATATGATCTTGATCATGATAGGCAGCTCACAAGATCTAAACAACGGAGTACGAGGAGAGACAACCATCCAGCTATTGCTATGGACCCGTAATCCCGTGGTGGACTACTCACGCATCACTCCGGAGGCAAGCATGGTGGTGTAGATGCCTCCAGTTTCGATTCCCCTCTCCGGCAGGGTGCCGAGAAGAGCTACAAAACCCACCCGAACTAGGGCTTCAGATGGCGGCGGCCTTGGACGTCTTCTGAAAAATATGATCTGGTATCTAGGGTTCTTGCATCGAGGGCAATTTATAGGCGAAAGGGCGACTCGAGGAGGTGGACCACCTGTCCAGGTGGGACCCAGGCGCAGCCAAGGGGGGGAGCACCTGGCTGGCATCTGGGGCCTGTGGGGCCCCCTGTAGGCGCCCTTCTGGCTCCGTCACTAGTGGAAAATAGCCTATAGGTAAGGTGCTTACTAGTGGCGCACCAGCCACCCGTGCGCCACTGGTAACTTACCAATGGCGCATCTGGCCTCATGCGCCACTGGTAAACACCTTACCTGCACCGCATCTAGCGTCCTGTGCGCCACTGGTAAGTTCTGCCCCGAGGGCTACAGAATAGGCCATGTTACCAGTGGCGCATGTGTCACAGGTGCGCCACTGGTAAGGGAGGTACCAGTGGCGCATGTGGCCCAAGTGCGCCACTGGTACTTTTCTGCACTTTGTGCTCACATGCACCCCCCCTGTGGATCGCCTTTTTAGTTTTGAAATGGATGAAAGAAAATGATAAAAAATTCAAAAAATAAAATCCTTTGAGATTTAGTTATGTTATGTTCCCTTCTACGGCCTTTTGAGCTGTTTTTGGGCTACAGAATTCCCAAATTTGAAAGGGAACTATTTATTTTTTGACGTTTAAGATTTCAGGGCAAAAAAATTATAAAGGGCCTCACTTACCCGTGGCGCACGGGATGCATGGTGCGCCACGGGTAGTTGTAATACTCGTGGCGCACCACTATGAGATGCGCCACGGGTAACCTGGGGGTCAACACCATGATCCGACGGCTCACAGCGACTTAAACTAGCACACGATCCGTGTGCTCCTTTCTTCTTGTTTCTGATTGGCCGAGAGGATAGAGGCATGAATTGGCACCTCTCCTCTCCTCCTCTCTTCCTCCTCTCCTCTCTATCTCCTCCTCCTCCTCTCTTCCTCCTCTACCCTCTATCTCCTCTCTTCCTCCTCCTCTCTATCTACTCCTCCCTCCTCCATGGCCGCAGCACCGACCTCCCTCCTTCTCCTCCATGGCCGCCGCCCCGACCTCCCTCCTCCCTCCTCCATGGCCGCCGCCCCGACCTCCCTCCTTCTCCTCCATGGCCTTCTCCATGGCCGCCGCCCCGACCTCCCTCCTTCTCCTCCGCCCCGACCTCCCTCCTCCCTCCTCCATGGCCGCCGCCCCGACCTCCCTCCTTCTCCTCCATGGCCTCCTCCATGGCCACCGCCCCGACCTCCCTCCTTCTCCATGGGTCCCGACCTTCCTCCTCCCTCCTCCATGGCCGCCGCCCCGACCTCCCTCCGACCTGGTCGTCCTCGCTTCCTCTGGCCTCGTCCCGTCCCCGTACCCACCTCCGGCCTCCTCCGGACCCCTCCGACGAGCCCCTGCCAGCTCGCCCCGTCCCCGTCCCGGTTGCCGTCCCCGTCGAGGACGAATGCGATTTTTTTTTTAATTTGGAAATTGTTACCAGTGGCGCACCAAAATAGGGTGCGCCACGGGTATATGATTTTTTTAAAAAAAAATCAAAATTGTTACCAGTGGCGCACCAAAATGAGGTGCGCCACGGGTAACTGAACTACCTGTGGCGCATCAGCATGGTGCGCCACTGGTAAATATTACCAGTGACGCGGTAGCCGTGGCGCACCATGATGCGCCACTGGTAAGGAAAATAGGTGCGCCACTGGTAGGCTTTTTCTACTAGTGTGTCTTCGTTTCATATTGTAAATAATTCCCGTAAATTTTCAGCGCAATCCGAGAAACTTCCCAGAACAACTTTTCTGAAACAAAAGGACAACAGAAAACAGGAACTGGCACTAGGCATTTTGTTAATAGGTTAGTTCCATAAATCATGCCAAAATGATATAAAAACATTATAAAAACATGTGGCACTGATATATAATCAAGCATGGAACATCAAAAATTATAGATACGTCGGAGACGTATCAATTGACTCCAACTCTTACCAAACTTGATGGATTCGGCCAAGCCACGAGTTTGGGTCCTCATTAGGGATGAGAGAGGTCCCTAGGAAGATTCTAGAGGTGTCCAAGAGCCATTGGATCAAGTGGACATCCATCAGAAGGTCGGGAATCATTGTCTCCACCTATATAAAAAGAGGAAACCCTGATTTTGGGGGCCACCACCAAAAGCCACGTAATTGCCTCCCCTTTGGCTCTCATACAAGGGTGAGGGCTCATCTAAAATAGGGACCCGTTTTACTAAAGTCAAAATATCCGTACTGAGTGGGAACTCTACTCGTGCATCCAAATCCTTGAGTCAAATGTATTCCAATTAGATTCCACTGTATCTTCCTATGCATGGTGTTTAATAGTCATTCCAAGTAAATTTGTCATCTGCTATCTCTAAACCTTCAAAATAGTCAATTTTGTGTCTTTGGTTTAGCTCATGAGGAGGTAGTAGAGAGTTTGTTATCCCCATGCTAAACGAGGTCCTTCTTTCTTATTCACCCAATGAGTATGGAATTTTTGCTTATTTAGATTTGTCGAGAACTGGCAAGGGACTCCGTGCCTCAGAAAATATAATTATAACCAATTACACCTCCTTCACACATATCCCTGAGAAATCCGTAATCTATGGTTAGTGGAACCAAAGGAGAACAAGGAGTGACATCATTCCTCTAATTACATATCCGCTCTCAAAACTCTAAAAGCCTTGTTTAGCAAGGGTTATAATGAATTTTTTTGCTACCATTCATTGACAAACGCATGTACCTCTCAAAATTGCTTTTACTTTCGTTTTCAACTTAAAAAGATCTAGCATTATGATTAATCTCTGCTTCCCTTGGCGAAGGGCCTATCTTTTATGTTGAGTCATCACCCTTCTTTGAGCACCATCTTCGAGCATAGTTGTCATTCTAAGTATATTGTGTTTTGTCCAAAAATATTATTGAGTGTGGCATGATTGAGATATTTCTTATTCTGAAAGCCTTATTTCTAGTCTCCACTTAAGCTTCGGAGGTGCTCAACATGTATATTTTACTTTTCAAAAAGGGCAACCGAAATACCACTCTACCATGTTTTATTATGATCATTACAATCATGTTGATATTTATAAATTTCATATTATTAACTGCTAGTTCGTTGATATCTTTTCATTAGCTAACATAATTGCTGAAGTTTCATTATCTATATAGCATCTGTCATCGAATTGTTACTGATCATAGCATTCAATATCAAAAATTATTTTGTTATCATTTAGCTACTCAAGGATGAGTAGAAATTCAAATTGGGGATGCTGATACGTCCAAAACATATCTATAAATTTTTATTGTTTTATGCTACTTTTATGCTTTTGACACTTATTTTTATATTAAATTTATAATTTATTTGGACTGACCTATTAATCTATACTACCTAATAATAAAAACGCTAACGTTTCTCTTTCGTCCATCTCCTCGGTTTCGTACGTCGAGCCAGTTTCTTGTTTGTACGTTGCCCGTAGCTAGCTCGCGTGATCAACCGTGTACGACAATTGTTTCGTCCGTCCATTCCTTCCCTCGCATAAACCCACGCAGTTAAGCCTTGCAGTTTTGCGCCGGCCCACGCCTAATAGCACCTCCACCGGGGGGTCCTATAGGAGCCCCCTAAAGGCCCTTTAGGGTGCCGGTCAGAAAAATCAGGCACACCGGGGGGTCCTAAAGGCCGGCTTTTTCCATCCCAAATCATGTCTGCCACAGCCAACCGGGCCTCCAACTTTGAGGGCTTGATTGGCGGTGACGAACACTGTCCGGCCCATGCCTCAGACAGATATGGCCTACCTATCATCAACACGAAACGACGCGTCGATGCGCGGGCGATAGTGATTCAGGGATGCATGCGCCGCATCGTTTTGGTGGCGAGTCATCACATCATTGCAGGCGCCATATTGTTTCAAGTGCGCATCGTTTCAATGGCTGGGTGGACGCCGCAGTGAAGCGTCGCCTCGTAGCTGCGCCATAGAGCCCATCCGGTGGAGTTTACGGCGAAGCCATCCCCGCTCCTTTGATCAGCTTTAAAAAGCCACCACCGACCCTCTCGTCTCACACACTCCACCACCGGCCTCTCCCCTTCCTTCCACTCGCACAGCCACGATGCACCACCGCGGACCAGGTGTCCAACCGACGGAGGAGGATCACGAGCGACGTCGCCGCCTTGGCGCGGCTTCGTTGTTGCGCTGCCAACGCCGCAACGAGCAACGCTGGATCCAGGGGATCCGGATTGCGGCGGCCCATGCTATGGTGCCGCCACCACCACTGCCTCCGCCTCCACCTCCACCTCCACAGGCCGATGCGCCTGACGACCGTCGTTCAATGACGGTCGAGGAGGCACAGCAGCTCGTTGATACGTGTCAAACGTATCTATAATTTTTGATTTTTACATTGTTACATGTTTTTACTATCTTATTACATCATTTTTAGTCTTTTTGTCGGACTAACCTATTGACAAGATGCCCAGTGCCAGTTCCCTGTTTTTGCTGTTTTCTATTGCAGAAAATCTATTTCTGGAAATATTCTCAGAATTGGACGAAAATTTACGGGGATTTTTTATTTCACAATAAGGAGTCGAAGACCAAAGGGCGACCTGGGAGGATACCCAGGGGCCAGGGGTGGCTGGCCGCCGCGGCCCCACCTACACCCGTGGGTGGGACCCGCCCCTGCCCTCTGGGCGCCGCCTCGGCCCCCTCCGACGACTACAAATACCCTTTAACCCTAATGTAAGAATTGCGAAATACTCGTATATTGCTTGTATTGATATGAGCCACGAGGGGCTGTTTATATAGGGGTACAAGACTTGGACTCCAAGAAGCAAACTAGAGATATATTTAGACTACAATTTAAACTACCACATAAACCTAGCCGTAATATACTCCAACACCCCCCCGCAGTCGGATCGGTAGTGACAACAGCAGGAGCGTCGCGGACGGTCTGACTGGAACATAATCCGAAGTCGCGACTGGAGAGGATGCCGGTGGATGCCGATGTCGATGTAGCCGGAGTGGGGCGTCGTAGTCGTGGTCGTGGTGCCGTTTGGTGATGTAGTCGCCGTTGATGAAGTCGAAGAAGTTGGTGTTGTCGTGGTGTTGTGGTCGATGTCGTCGTTGAGCCTTGGAGAAATTCGCCGTAGTAATGTTGCCACGAAAGCACACGTCGGTGGTGCCAATACCGGACATGCGAAGACAGGGACCATCATGAGCCATGCGAGCCAGAGTTGGATGGATCAGCAAGGAAATTCTCCGTGACCGGTCGGTGCGAATAAGTTGTCCGCCGTTGACGCCGGAGTAGACGAAATAGTTGCAAGAAGAAAATTGATTAATGTAAAAATAAAAATAGACTGCAACTCTAGTGGCGAGGTCGTGGTGGACGAAGACGATGTAGTTGTTGATGGAGATTGAATTGTTGCGGTGGTTGATTTCCGGGATTAGACCCGTGTTTTCCGCTTGTATTCAGCGCGGCGTCGCTGGTGAAGAAGAAGAACTTGTTGTTGGCGTTGACGATGACCACGATCGGTGGTGGCGGCGACAATGCGGAGATGTTGGTGTAGATGGTTGTCGGTGATGATGACCACGTGTTGTTGGTGCAGCCCTTGTTGACGGCGAGGCGTGTACTCGAGACCTGACGCGAGATCGGTTGGACCGACATCGCGCTGTGTGTCAGGCCGAGGACGTCGCGCTCCAGATTGAAGTCGATGGCTCGGAGTAGACGCGCTTCATGACGATCTTGCGCTGTAGACTTGCAGCGGTGCAGCTAGAGACGGATGGAGCTGATCGATCCTTGCCCCATGCACAGCACGCATGCAGCACATGCAGCCTCTAGTACAATGATCCGATCTTGACGAATCAATCTGTGGAGAGAACCGGCGAGATAGCTTTGAATAGGATTTTGGTGGCTAGGGAAAATAGATCTAGTCTAGAAACAAAAATTGCTAGAACTATGAACTGATTTATTGGAATTTGGAAGAAAAACTAACTACGAGATGCGACGCCCCCGGCGATCATGGAGATCTCGCCGGGTGCGGCGCGGCGGAAGCGATTTGTGGCTAAACCATAGGCTGAGGAGCGAACTGCTCTGATACCATGTAAGAATTGCGAAATACTCGTATATTGCTTGTATTGATATGAGCCACGAGGGGCTGTTTATATAGGGGTACAAGACTTGGACTCCAAGAAGCAAACCAGAGATATATTTAGACTACAATTTAAACTACCACATAAACCTAGCCGTAATATACTCCAACACCTAAAAACATGAGGGCGACAATTATTTTCCAAAAACACGACCCAAAGCCGCCGCCACCTCGAAACCTAATTCGAGGAGATTCTGAAGCTGCTCCCGGCACGCTGCCGGAGGGGAGATTAATCCCGGAGGGCTCTACATCGCCATGCCTTCCGCCGGGATGATGCGTGAGTAGTTCGACCTTGGACTACGGGTCCATGGCAGTAGCTAGATGGTTGTCTCTCTCCCTTGCGCTTCATGTTTATGATCTTGTGAGCTGCCCTACATGATCAAGATCGACTATTTGTAATGCTATATGATGTGTTTGTTGGGATCCGATGGATTATGAAGTTATGATCAGATTGTGCATGGTTCTTATATGTTAATTTATGTTCTTGCATGCTCTCCGATGTGTGTAGTTGCTTTGGCCAAGTGATTGCTTATGTCTCCAAGAGAGAGTATTTATGCTAGATAGTTGGTTCATGCCCCTCTTGTGCCTGGGCACGAGTGACAGAAACGTCTAAGGACGAGGGTGTGCTGTTGCGACTAAGGGTAAAACAACGATGTTTATGTCTACGTGATTATAAATGTTTCTTACTTCATACGTTTTACTTAATCCAAATATATATTGCTTGCGACTTAATACCGATGGGTGACATGCTCGATAGCGATCCCTAGGTGGACTTTTTAGACAAAGATGCAGTTGGATGGCGGTCTTTGTTTCTTGTTGTGATGCCTACATGAATATTAACATGATCACTTTGATATAGCTAGATTAATTTTGTGTCATAATCTTGTCAATTGCTCAACTATAATTTATTTACCCTTCATATGAGTATTTTATTTATTGGAGAGACACCACTAGTGAACCCATGGCCCCCGGTCCATCTTTTTACATTGTTTACAACCTCGTTTACTTGCTTTTCATATTCACTTGCTCGCTGGTCCGTTTCCATAAATCATTTCACTACACTATACGTTTAACCGCTTTGTTTTCAGCAGACCGGGAAGATTGACAACCTTCCTGCCGTTGGGGGCAAAGTAATTGGTTGAGTGTGTGCAGGTCCATGTTCGTCGATGGTTAAGCGCCAGAGATCGTTGACGGGCACCTCGTTGTTGATTTCAAAGTCATACTGGTTCGATTTAACCTTGGTTCTTCACTGAGGGAAAACTGCTACTTGCTACATCCACGCATTCACTTAGGGCACAACCCAACTCTGCCAACCATTATCACTCGTGCGCGACTACCTCCTGGTGTCAGCCGACCACTGCCTGCTGGACGGCTGGCTGCTCAACCACGTCATGGTTCCAATACCAATTCTTGCTTGCACTAGTTGAGTAGACTTCGGAACAGTTGATGCGGGAAGGGAGTGAATTAGATCACTTGACTGGATCTTGACTATTTCATGAATAATTACTTGATTCTTTGTAGAATGATTGATGCTTTATATTGGAGACATAATTCGCAATTGTTCTTTCTAAACCTTATGTATAGTTCCATGTCTCCAACACACTTATTCATGAAAGGTTTTTAGCATTGACGGCTAGTATGTGTTAATCATTGTTTGCTTGATTTCAACTATAGACAATTGTTTTGGATCACCATATTTCACATCATGTGCTTTATATTACTATCTTGATCAAGATTGTGTTGGTAGCATGTCTCATAAAAAATATCGTTTTTATCACTTACCTACTTAAGGATGAGTAGGAGTTAAGCTTGGGAATGCTGATACGCTTCAAACGTATCTATAATTTTTGATTGATCCATGCTTATTTTATATCATTCTTACATGTTTATACTATCTTATTATATCATTTTGAGGCATTTTATTGGACTAACCTATTGACAAGATGTCCAGTGCCAGTTCCCTGTTTTCTGCTGTTTTGTATTTCAGAAAATTCTCTTCTGGAAAACTTCTCGGAATTGGACGAAACTTTAAGGAGATTTTTTATACGCCAAGACGAAGACTGCGTCCAAAGAGCAGGTCGAGAGGCACCCCACACGCCAGGAGCGGCCAGTGGCCGCGACCCAGGGGGCCCGCGGGTCCAACCCGCCCCTACGCCTGCTCTCGGCTGCCCGACGCCCCTATAAAATCCTAATTATCCTAAAAACGTCAAGGCGGCCATTATTTTCCACGAAACCTATCCCGAAGCCGCCGCCATCTCAAACCCTTATTAAGGAGGGTTCTCAGGCAGATCCTGGCACCCTGCCGGAGGGGAGATCGATCCCAGAGGGCTCTTCATCGCCATGCCTTCCACCGGGATGATGTGTGAGTAGTTCCACCTTGGACTATAGGTCTATGGCAGTAGCTAGATGGTAGTCTCTCTCCCTTGTGCCTTCATGTTTATGATTTTGTGAGCTGCCTAACATGATCAAGATCGACTATTGTAATGCCATATGATGTGTTTGCTGGGATCCGATGGATTGTGAAGTAGATTTTGCATAGTTCTTATATGTTGGCATATTCTTGCATGCTCTCTGATGTGCATAGTTACTTTGGCCAAGTGATTGCTTGTATCTCCAAGAGAGAGTATTTATGCTAGATGGTAGGTTCATGCCCCTTTTGTGCTTGCGCTCGAGTGACAGAAACATGTAAGGAAGAGGGTGTGCTATTGCTACTAGGGGTAAAATAGTGGTGTTTATGTCTTTATGATTGTAAATATTGCTTACATCATGTATTGTGCTGAATACAATTATCTATTGCTTGCAACTTAATACCGATGGGTGACATGCTGGATATCGATCCCTAGGTAGATTATTTAAACAAAGATGCATTTGGTTAACGGTATTTGTGTGTTTGAAGTGATGCCTACATGAATATTCCCATGAACTTTTTGTCATAGCTAGATTAGGTTTGTGTCATAATTCTGTCAATTGACTGGCTGAAATTTGTCTACCCGTCATATGCGTATTTTATCTTATGGAGAGACACCACTAGTGAACCCATGGCCCCCGGTCCATTTTTTCCATTGATTACAACACCATTTACTTGATTTTCACCATTACTTGCTCGCTGGTCCGTTTTCACATTTTATTCTATTCACCATACAATTTAACCGCTTTGTTTTCAGCACACCGGAAGATTGACAACCTTCATGCCGTTGGGGGCAAAGTAATTTGTTGAGTGTGTGCAGGTCCGCATTCGACGACGATCACGCACCAGAGATCGTTGTTGGATACCTTGCTATTGATTTCAAAGTCCTAATGGTTCGATTAAACCTTGGTTCCATACTGAGGGAAATTTGCCGCTCGCTGTATCCTACACCTTCGTTTGGGGTGAACACCAACGAGTACACGGGCGCCGTGGTCCGTCCATTATGTCATCACTATTAACCCCCCGCTAGTCAACCTCTTCGATCCATTAAAAGGATAAAACTACTAAGTTAATTAATCACTTGGGTGGAATCGGTTTGGTTTGGTTGACGAGAGTTGAGTGTCTGCTCAGGGCCATTTCCATGGTTTTACGTGACTTGTTCACTTGTGGTTTTTCACTCCATGCTTAGATTGCTTCCAGTGCAACCATTAGTCATTTTGGGATTTGTCTTGATTGAGTATGTTGAGTGGACCTGACCGGCCGAACAAGCAGATGTAGAGGGATGTAGGTGGGTATTGTTCGGCCGTGTGCATGGGAAAGCTCCTCTGAAAGATCTCGTCTCGACTCTCTCCTCTCCTTTCATTAAATGAGTGTTTAGAAAGTTTGGGTTAGTTGACTCTAGTGGAGAAAAGTGCACAAACTCTGGAGAGTAGTAAAATTAAGATCTTAGCCGTGTCTCCGGTTATGGCCAATTCTGATCAGATGGACTAGGATGTCAATGGAGAATCTCATCATTATAATTTCTTAATAAAATTTTGATGGGTGAACAAGGAAGGATTGAGGCACTGGATGCGTTCCAGGGATGCCTCGTAGTAATGGAAAAGAAAATGATTTTGAAAACATAGGACAAAAATTGCAAATAACCTTGAACTCCACCAGCCAGATAAGCATGTAGCTAATAGAACTTACCATTTATGAGTTCACAAGTATCATTTGCCATTACAATTTAAATTGTACTGACCAATTTTCGGCTGTAACCTACGCGTTGCAGGATGTTTTGACGAAGCGTAAGGAATGTTAGAGGTTTCGAGTCTGCAACCAACATGTTTGTCTATGGCACATGAAGATGAAGATGATGAGGCTCCATGCTATTTATGTTCTCTGCTGCTGAACTTTTGTAAAATGCTAGCCTTGGGCTATGCAAGTTGTAATGAACTATTTTGTTGGATCCTAATGTAATAAATTTTGACGCATTTGCATGATATTACATCTTCTACTGTGGTGCTAGCATAATAACATAGGGGTCTTGTCTTTAAAAAAAGGCAAGGTCGCTATATACAGGGATCGGGTCGCCGCTGCTCCTCGAACAACGCCTCTGCTCGCGAAGTAGAGTATGTTGAGGAAGACAAATTGCGCGCCTTCACCGCCATGAGCATTGGCGTTGTGACTTGATGGAGGAGATCGGAGGTGGAGGGGATCGGTCCTCAGCTTCCATCGGAGTCGTCGCCTCGGTCCTAGGTTCCCTCGGAGCCGTCGTCTCAGGTAACGATTCGTTTACGATGGGGTGAGGGCAGAATCAGATTTAAGTATCGGTGGAATTCGATTCCACGGTACAACTCTCTTCCTAAATATAAGATGTTTTAGCTTTTTTTCTTATTACGTGTTTTAATATGTTGACTTATTTATTTTGGTCCGTATCTTCTCTACTATAAAATTGGAATCGGAGGTCGTCATACGTCGCGCTAAGCTGTGCACTGAACAATCAGTCATTCAAGGAAAAAATGGATTCAGAAATCAACACACACCTACCAGGCAGGGAGGGAATCAGACCTTCGAGTTAGCACCTACCAGGCAGCGGTCAAGGACGAGGAAGCCTCGGCGGAACCCTAGCTTCGTCCACCTCTCGCCATGGAGAGAGCTGCCGGAGAGATGATAAAGATTGGGGAAAAACAGTTTCAGCCGCCGGACGGACGAAACGTCCCCGTCACCCTCGCAGCAGCTGCTGCTCTGCATGGGCTACCGCCACCGCCGCCGATCCTGCATACTGGAATCGAACCGGGTCGACAACAGCATGGAGCACGACTACAGGGTAGAGCTTGAGAGAGGAGCGCCATGGCGTCCGGATGCTGGGCATCTCACGATCCGGCGTGCGGCTGTGGTCCGGAGAGGCGGCGATGCTCTGGGACGGGGTCGTGGCGTCGCCGCCACGCGCTCCTCTTCCGTCCTGGTTCCTTTTTACTTTTCGCGTTAGGGCAGACGATGCGGGCATACACGTGTTTTTCTTATTGGGCCGGGCCATGTTAGCGAGGGGCGAGCGATCGAGCGAGCGGACGACGGACGACGACGTACGACGACTCCCTCTATCCATTCTCCTAGCTGCGACAGACGGGGACGCAGCGGCCGCCGGCAGGAGTGGAGGGTCTGTTGATTCGTGGGAAGAGGACGCTGCACAAAAACTAGCCGACACGCCGCCGCACGGACTCACCCTCTCCACCTTGCGATCCCGCCGCCCGGCGTTCCCATCTCCATTCCGCGAGCATCGCCGCCGCCCTCCCTGGCTCTAACGCGCACCGCCCGACCTCCCACGACGGCGGCTAGCCCGCCCGCGGAGTTATCCTTGTCGGGTTCGCGACGGAGAACATCGTATCGGACAGACGCGAGAAGGTGCCTAATTTCGTTTACAGGGGCCTTCTTCAGAGCGGCAGCACCCGCGCGATTCCGTCAAGAAGTTCACCAAGATGCTTGGCCCCATCCCATAAGTCGGCAACCTGCCTCGCGTCGAGGTGCTGCAGATTCAGGAGAACAACTCCATGTGCATGGGGAAGTTGCGGCACCGATGGCTGGCGAACCTGATAGGCTACTGCTGCGACGGGGACGAGTGGTTGCTCATCATGCCCAAGGACACCCTCGCCCAGCACCTCTTCATTTGCAGGTTTGCCACATGGGAATCAATCCTCAGCTATTGGAGCACTTTTATTTGTTAACTCGGTTTGTGGATGCCAGTTCATTTGTATGTTTGTTGTGGTGTGGCCATTTTCAGTAAATACCAGTTCCAAAATTCCTCTAAGTTTGTAGTTCCTGCCATTGCGTTTCAGTTTGCCCTCTCGATTTACAGTCTCATGGCTTTTGATTGTTGCTGCATGCGTGATGGCAGATTGATGCTTCATTTATATCGGCTGGTTTGTGAAGTGACAAACCTACTTTGTCAAAGAAAATAGTGTTCTTTTGCTGATCTGCACCATTCTAACTAATGAGGTGCACTGGTATCTGCTTGCTACTACCCTTGAGAATATACTTTGTTTACCTGCTTGCTACTATCTTTTGGTGAACGATACTAATTGTTGCATCTACATTAGTGAAGACATATGATCACCGAACTTGAGAGAAAGATCCGCAGCAACACGTTTGTTATATTTCCTTTGTCATCTTCACTATCTATGCACTGAATCTTTTCGTCATAGGTTATTCTGCAAGTAGGCGCTAGCTGCCTGTACAAACCATGAAATTGTAAGACCACGTTCAGTCGTTCACAGTTTGTTGATACCTATGTTTGCATTCTTTTTTAGTGTGTCATTTAGCATGTAAAGTCTATGTACCTGACCCTCATCAGCTCGTGTGGTTTAGGCCATATCAGATTATCAGTTAAAAGAATGCTTATACACACATCAATAATTTTGTGTATCCATGCCGTACCACTTTCAGATATCCACTGTTTTCAAGCAACTAATGATTGTTTAATTGCAGGTGTGGATCAATATATAGAAAAGAACGAAAAAGAAGGTTATATAGGGATAGAGAGAGCATAAAAGGATTAGCACTGCTACTTTACAGAGAAAAAGGTTCCAATGAATCTTGGAAATAATGGATTCGTTTTAATTATTTGTGATCACATTACACTTGTAAACAAATATCATCCTTTAGCTGGGCCGTAAACAACAATACACTCCCATTTACTCCCATTATCTTTTTGTAGTAAAGTCATACTCACATAAAAACTCCCATCCTCTTTAACTTCCACCTGGAATTTATCTTCATTTGCTCCCAATAAAATCCCTCCCGAATGCCCAATAGCTGGCAGCCAATGCCAAGAAAAATGAGCACCCCCCACCAGGCTTTCCAGTTCATGCTTCTCGAAGGATTGTTTAATTGTTTCCTGTAAGCCAATGATGTCAACTCCCTCTTTCCTGCAATAATCTTTAATCTGCCCCCTTCTAGGTTCATTTCCAAAGCCCCTGATATTCCAAATGAAGGTTTTAATGTTTATCAACATTTAGCTTTTGATTTTCTCCATCTCTGGATCTGCACTTTGCTGGCACTCCCAATCTGAATCCCACTCCCATTCAACAAAATGTTACTCTTCATTTTGCTCCTTGTAATTCTGACTCCCATTTGAGTATTCTCTGTCAAGGCCCCCACTTTGGACTTACTCTCTTTATCTATCTCTTCTTTTTTCTCCTTATCTTTCTTGTCAATCTCTTCTTTTTCTTTCTGCAAGTTAAACGCAGTTTCTGCAAGCCTGGCTTGTAATAGCTCTGAGGCTTGAAGCATAGAAATCGGTTGCATATTATCTCCTTTCCCAGGGTCAAAAATAACTTTACTATCTCTAGCTATTTTTTCTAAATATACAGGAGACACAGAATTAAGAATAGCAAATTTGGAAGTAAAGTTTTTATCACCTGTGATCTCCAAGTTCCTTGCAGCCACCAGTTGAGCAGCTTTTTCTTCAATGGACACTTCCGATTCCCCAATTCTGTCGCTTTTCCTTGTCGCCTGTACTGGCACTGTCTTGGATCTTTTCACCCCTTTATTCTTTGCAGCAACCCATTTCTTCTCAGTTCCTTCAGATTCATGGCCCGATCCCATCTCCTCCTCTGAATCTTTTGTCTCCCTATCCAATATCTCATCCTCTGGAGTGCAAGTATCCCCCTCCTCTCCCATAAGTTCTTCAGAAATATCAGTGTCCATACATTTGTCTTTCACCTGAGTAGAATTCCATGACATAGGCTCCCTATTTTCAGCTGTTATCTGATTTTTCCTTAGAATTTGAGACTCCACAGGGCCAGTAGAGGTAGATACAGCTAGAGTCCCCTTACTAGAGGAAGAGGTACTCCCACACATACTACTCTTTTCTTGTGCTCTCCTTTTTTGAGAGGATCCTGACTGAGCAGCGCCTGCAGCCTCCAAGGTTTTCTTGTTATCAGAAGTTTCCTTGTTCCTTACGTTCATATCATCCTCTTTGATCTGCATAAGATTTTTGTCTGGGGAGAAACAGTCCTCCAAGCAGAATAAGGTCTGTTGCCTGGATTTAGACCCACTGTATTGAGATTTCGAAGATTCGGAGAGTTTCCCTTTTTCTTTATTCTGGGACTTGTGAGCATCCCACTCCTCATCAACACTATCATCAGATTGATCTTGTTTATCATCATAGTCATCATCATCATCAGGTTTTTTAGGATCAGACCCAGAAGGATAATCTTTTCGGTCCCAGACTACTCCCTCAGCCTCAATTCTGTATTTGAACCCCTCTCCATTGATGTAGATTTCCAGTCTTCCCCTTAGCTTCCTAGGATTTTTGCATTGCACTTTCACTCTGATGGGACCCTCACCAAGGAGTGATGATACATCAATCATCTTAGGCATACCAAAC
Organism: Puccinellia tenuiflora; assembly: GCA_012064385.1. Lineage (NCBI taxonomy): Eukaryota > Viridiplantae > Streptophyta > Magnoliopsida > Poales > Poaceae > Puccinellia > Puccinellia tenuiflora. Next base: position 32,084 of record QRDG01000125.1, read on the forward strand.
ATCTTGGCAATTTCTTTCATGCTTTCATCATTCCTTGCATGATCAGGTATGTCAAACACTTTCACCCAGACAGCTTGAAGAAGAGACGACACCCCTGCATTCATATTGTGTTCCCGAACAGAGATTTTCAGTTTGTGGAGGGGGGTTTCTTCTCCACTTCTCATGCAAATTCTCAAACTGGATGCGGAGGGAAAGTTCACCCAGTAGTCATTTTCAGAAGTTGGTTTCACCGCCCAGTCCCAGTGCTCCTCAACCCAGTACCTCAATTCATTCTCAATAATTTTAGTGGAATGTACTCCCTTTAGAACTGAAATAATTGCACCAGCACCCTTCTTCTCCACTTGAGTCCCTTTTTTCTCTGTTTCAATGGCATAGAAGCCCTGGCCTGGAATAGCATAACCGTAAATTTGCATGCGTTTTTTCTCAAGCTCAGGACAGGACATAGTCGTATGGCCTTCTTTCTTGCACTGATAGCAAATCAACTTGTTTGTGCATGAAGCCTGGAAGTGGCCTTCCTCCCCACACTTAAAACACTTGATAATCCTCTGATTTGTCTCAGTTGGGCCCTCTTTTCTACCTACAAACGGAGGTTCCTCACGCCTAGCGATCCTACCAGGAGAATTACCTCGTCTCACTCTATCCCCTGCCTCTCTCTCCCTGCCGTACTCCCTAGGTGTGGGACGAGTAGAATCAAACTCACCAGACCTTGGATCCCGATCTGAACGGCGGCTATAATCTCTATGTAGCTTTTCCCTTAAATCTAGTTCTCTCCTCCTATCTTCAGCGCATCTGGCCTCGTAATCTTCCCAGTCACTGTCTTCTTCCCTGGCCCTCGCCGGCCCTCTCTTCCTGTTGTAGTCAAAGGACGAGTCGTGGAACCTTTCTCCCATTCTTTCCCCTCCATCAGCTCCCCCTCTGTACTGATTCCTCCCTCGATCCATGAGCACTCCACTAACTACGGCTGCAAAGGATTTTTCAAGGGGAGGCGGCGCTGGAGAAATTTTCAGTCTCCTAGCTCCTCTCCCGAATCTTTGTATTTCTGTCTGGCGAGCAGGAAACCCTAGAGTCGGATCATCCACTCCTTTTCGTACCCAGAACCAGCCCAACTTAGCTGAAAAAGTGTCTTCCACCCATGCTCCCTCAATTTCCCACGGGCCCACACAACCCCGCCTGAGACCCGGCCCAGCTTTAGGCCCAACAACTCTTCCCTTCTTCTGAGTTCCGGAGACACCACTCGCCGCCGGTAACCGCACACCGGGATCCTCTGTCCCTTGAATCACTCCCGTCTCCTTCAAATCCGCTACACCTCCCCTGTCCATACTCAACGCTGACCAACACAACGGTGGAAAATCCACAAAACTTCCAATATCTCCCACAAATTTCGTCGGTGTTGACATGTTCGTATACTCCTCTAATGGTGATTGATGCTCCCCATTGCCATTTCCTTGGATCCCCACTCCCAATTCCAAGCCAAAGTCTGACTGACAAACCAACCTCAAAGGAGACATATGAGCTCTGAACATCCCAGGATTTGAAGTATTCCCCCCAATTTGCAGAGTTGGATATCGAATTTTGTTTCCCTTGTCTGCAACCTCAGACGAACAGTTGGTGTTCATCCTAGATTTTTCATTCGCTACCAACTCTTTCTTAACACTCAAACTTTCAATCGGAGCAGTATATTGGGTTCCAAATTCCGTCATGGAAGGAATCAGACTCCGCGATAAAGCTTTCGGCCTCCCCGGCGGCGCAGAACATGAGAGAACTCCCAATCCCACTGGGAACTTAGAACCTCTTCCACCTGGGGCAAAGGCTCTGCACTTCGAACCTCTACCAGCGTGCTCCACAAACTCAGCTAATCTCACCGGTGAATCATGTGGTCGGAATTCCTCGTCGGACTCCGATTCTTCGCCATGAATCACCCAGAAACGCCCCCGAGTTGGATCCGCATCCTTACCTGAAGTCTCAGCCGCAGTCACCGCAACCGTGACCGGAGAGCACAGCGCCGCCTCCGCCGTTGACGAGGGAGCTCGAACCTCCTCCGCCGTGACCTGAGGCCCTGCCTCTCGAGTCGCCCGACTCGGACCACTCTCCTCGAACGACTCCCGCCATGAGTCACCCTCCAGAAGGGAGCCCCCTGCCTCCTCGCTGGGCCGCCGGGGAGAGCTCGTCGCCGGGATTGGCCCCATGGTCGCCGTCGACTGGTCAATCGCCTCAGAATCGCCAGCCCAACCTGTCTCGCTCATCCTGCCAGCACCGTCAGGAACGCTCGCAAGATGATATCATCTTCCAAAAATGATAAAATCCATGATAATTCTTTAACGGGCATCTTTAATATAGCATATGCAGATGCTATCATAGAAACCCCAGTAAAGATAATTGGCCTTTTCTATAAAATTAAACGTCAGATTTCTTTTTTAGTATACAATGTGCTAGTACAGTCTAAATTGTTTTACCGTATCAGCAGTATGGCCTGACAACTCGCGGTGTTTTTCATTTACCCCCTGAAAAGGAGTATAATTAACCTGCAGTCTATTTTCTCATACCGTTTCGCTACTGTACTTTGCAAAAATGCGCTTCCTCCCTACCGTGACGGCGTGACCCGGCCGAATTGGCTTTATGACGAGCGCGCGAGCGCTCGCGCGAATCTTCGCGTCGACGTCCTGCCGCACGACAGCGCCAGCGAGCAGACTCCTCTATTCCCTTTTTGTTTTTTTTTCCGGCTCTGGCGCACGAGCGTGCCAAAGCAACGCGTCTTCTTTTCTCCTTTTTTTGCTACACGTGAGCTGGCTGCCTGGCTCCCTCTATTCCTTATTCTTTTCTGCCACCGTTCTCCTTTTCTGTCACGCACATGCAGCCATGCAGGTCTCGTTTTTGCTTTTTTTTTTCGTGTATGCATGCAAGTATGCAACGGTCCTCTCTCCTTCTATTCCCTTTTATTTATAGAAACATTTATTTTGTATGAAAAACTCCTATTCCCTTTACACGCTATAATTTTTTAATTCCCTTTTTGGGACAATGTTTTTTAGGTAAATAAAAATGGGTGGGGAATAGGAAAAGTACACTTTCTACTAGTACAAAAAATTAGAATAGATAAGAACTGCCACTTTGCATATTGATATGAGATTTGATTGGTAACTTTATTGTTAGCTGCTTCATGACATTTTTCACCAGTGTTTATCCTAATAACTTTTAGGTGCTAGATACTTGATAACATCTTTTCTAGTTTTTAAGATTGGCAACTTTATTTCTAGCTGCTTAGTAACATATTCTACTAGTTTTTAGACCGGTAACGTGTGTGCTAGATACCCAGTAACATCTTTAGCGGTTTTAAGATTGGTAACTTTCTTGCTAGGTGTTTAGTAACATATTCTACTAGTTGTTAGCCTGATAAATTGTGCGCTACATACTTGGTAACATCTTTATTAGTTTAAAGATTGGTAACTTCCTTTGCTAGGTGATTGGTAACATATTCTACTAGTATTTATCCTGTTAACTTGTGTGCTAAATACAGGCTACAATAATCCGACCTATGCTCCGGGTGAATATATGGACCATGATGGGAATAATGAAATAATGGCTGAAGAGGACGTTGATGCTCTGAACCAAAATCTGCTACGAAAGCGCCTTGCTATTGATGGAGTTTCTGCAACCCTCACTTCCCCTCTGGGAGCGGGGCTGGAAAATTCAGATGGCAAATATGATAGTGATAGTGAGGAGGAGGTTCCGGTATTAAGTTCTACCGGGAATCCGAGCACTCCTCAAAAATCAAAGAATAAGAAGAAAACAAAAATGATAGACGGGACAGCACAGGACAACAGCTCAACTAAGATATCGGCGGCCTCTGAACTGACCGGACGCAATGAAGATCCTAGTATGGAACTGTCGCGGTATGGCCAGTACCGCGGCCTGGCTATTCTTGTTGGATCTCCAGGTTAAATTTAGGCCAGATGTGATTTTTCTGTCCGAGTCACATTTGAACAAAGTTAGGGCAGGGAAACTGAGAAGGAAATTGGGAATGGACCAGTTTGCGATTGCTAAGAGTGATGGAGCTAGTGGGGGGCTTATTCTCTTTTGGAAGTCCCCGGTGGATATTCAACCCATGGATATTCAGGCGAACTTTATTGATGTTGCAGTTTGCAACACGCATGATGTCCCATGGAGGTTAACTTGTTTCTACGGTGAACCGAAGTGGGAAGATAGACATCTATCTTGGGATTATTTGCATTATCTGAAACAAAATGCAGATATGCCCTGGATGGTTATCGGTGATTTTAATGAGATTCTATATTCACATGAGAAAGAGGGAGGTGCTCCTCGGCCACTGCGTATGATGCAAGCCTTTCATGATGCACTGGCTGATTGTGGACTAGAGGATATGGGATATGAAGGTGACCAATTCACATGGAGGCGAAAGAAAATTAGAGAGAGGCTTGATAGGGGAGTTTGCAATGGGAGATTTCATGGTTATTTCCCGGGTGCCAAAATTATCAATGCTGAGCATCACAAATCTGATCACAGACCTCTCTTACTTGATACTAACGGAGAAGACTATTCTAGCTTGTTCCGTACTGGAGGAGTTAAACCCTTTGAAGCCCGCTGGCTACAGGAGGCAGAGGTGCACGACGTTGTGAAACTTGCCTGGGATTCATCTCTAGGCTCTGAATTTGCAGCACGTACTACTTGCATTCATAAGGAGTTGCACCACTGGGACAGAACGGTTCTGAAAGAACCTCGGAACAGATTGAAGGAACTGAATAAAGAGCTCGAAGAACTTAAAACTGGACCAATGTCAGAGGTTAGCAGTAACCGACAGCGTGAAATACAGATAAAGATTGAGGAACAGCTTGAACGTGAAGAAATCTATTGGGTTCAGAGGAGCCGGGCGAATTGGCTAAAACATGGTGATAGGAACACTGGGTTTTTTCATAACTTTGCAACTGCTCATAAGAAACGTAATGCTATTAAAAAGCTGAAGAACAATGATGGAATGTGGATGGAGGGAGACGCTCAAATTAGTTCATTGGCGACGAACTACTTCAAAACTTTATTTACTGCTGGAGTACATGTGCCTGCGGCGAATGTCCTCCAAAAGGTTCAACCAGTTGTTTCTAATTACATGAATGAAGCTCTGACTGCTCCATACACTGAAGAAGAAGTCAAATCAGCACTGTTTGCTATTGGAGATCTTAAGGCACCTGGCCCGGATGGTCTCCATGCTATTTTTTATAAAAGATTCTGGGATCTATTAGGTACTGAGCTTACTAACACTGTCTTGACAGCTTTAAACAGTGGAGTTATTCCGGAGGGATGGAACTTGACTACTATAATTCTCATTCCAAAGGTGGATGAACCAGAGAACATAACTCAATTCAGACCAATAAGTATCTGTAATTTTATCTACAAGGTCATTTCGAAAGTGCTTGCGGCAAGACTAAAAATATTTCTGCCAGATATCATCAGTGAAAATTAGAGCGCATTCGTACCGGGAAGAATAATCACTGATAATGTGATAGTTGCTTATGAGTGTCTGCATACTATGAAAAGAAGAAAGTTGGAAAGAAAGGAGTATGTGCAATTAAACTTGATATGCACAAAGCCTATGACCATGTTGAGTGGGTTTTCTTGGAAAGCATTCTGAACCGGTTATTTGCTAAGAGGACCTTGTTTGTTAGCTCTAGCAAAATTCATAGCAGTTGACAGATGCGGATATGCGGTTATGGAATCTGTTCTGTGTGATATCAGGTATCAAAAATCTTATATGGAACATGTACTAATAACTAATATTTTCTCTGTGGCTTGCTGGTTTTTGTGGTGGCAGCGTCGACAACTGATTAAGGTCATAGCAAATACTAACACTAAGAGGACGGCGCTTGGCGGGTGGACCCTATCCAGGTTGTCGTTACTGGGGCATGCTCCTCGCATGCCGGGGCTTTAAGGTTGAATCTTGCATGTATTCTTGGTGGGTCCACCTATTGTGGTCCCGTTTTGGCAGGAGCGGTGGGAGGAGCATGCCCCGGTAACGACAACCTGGATAGGGTCCACCCGCCAAGGACGCCATCGACTTTCAAGATGGACTTCCGAGAACCCACCCGAAAGGATTCCCGAGAGCCCATGACTTAGCCACCGTGATGTTCCATCCAGGATGGGTTGACAGGGTCCGCACGACGCTGTGGCCCCCAGCTCTGCCTCGGATCCTCCTCTCTACCCGGGGAGAGACGCACTCCCCCACCACGCCGAAGAGATGAGTTCGCCCAAGACTTGGACGTCAAGTACGGAGGCGGAAAGATATGTCGGGATGATGTTATCAGGGGGACAGTAGGGGAGAGGTTGCCAGAGCCACCAACCCTCTACCACCCCGGTCTGGGACGCCATCACACGACGCTCTGAGGGGGAGATGTCGTCGTATCTCCCATCCTTTTCCTTCAGGCTTTGGGGTTCCCTCTGCTAACGTATGAGTTGAATGCGTTGGGTGGTGCCCCAAGCGAAGGCGTGGATGTAGCTAGCAGCAGTTTTCTCTCGTTAACGAACCGAGGTTTATCGAACCAGTAGGACTTTGAAATCAACAACAAAGTGAATGTCGAAGATCTCTGGTGCTTAATCTTCAACAGAAGTGGACCTGCACACACTCAACCAAATACTTTGCCCCCAACGGCGGAAAGGTTGTCAATCTTTCCGGTCTCGCAGAAAACAAAGCGGTTAATTGTATAGTGAAATAGATGAAAGTATGAAAATGGACCAGTGGAGTAATGATGATGAAAAGTGATGAATAAAGGTTACAATCAATGTAAAAAGATGGACCGGGGGCCATGGGTTCACTAGTGGAGTCTCTCAAGTAAATAAAACACTCATATGATGGGTAAACAAATTATAGCTAGGCAATTGACAAGATTATAACACAAACTTAATCTAGCTATGACAAAGTGAACATGATAATGATTATGTAGGCATCACGACAATGAACAAAGACCGTTGAGTCCAACTCTGCATCTTTGTCGAAAAAGTCCACCGTGGGATCGCTATCCAGCCTGTCACCCAACGGTATTAAGTTGCAAGCAACAGACAATTGCATTAGGTAAAGCACAGGAAGTAAGCAATACTAATATCAAAAGAGACATTAACACCTCTGTTTTACCCTTAGTAGCAACAGCACACCCTCGCCCTTAGACGTTTCTGTCACTCGTGCCTAGGAACAAAAGGGGGCATGAACCCACTATCTAGCATAAATACTCTCTCTTGGAGATACACACAATCACTTGGCCAAATTAACTACGCATATTAGAGAGCATGCAAGAACATAAATCAACATATAAGAATCATGCACAATCTGATCATAACTTTATAATCCATCGGATCCCAGCAAACACATCACATAGCATTACAATAGTCGATCTTGATCATGTTAGGCAGCTCACAAGATCATAAGACATGAAGCACAAGAGAGAGAGACTACCAACTAGCTACTGCCATGGACCCGTAGTCCAAGGTGGGACTAGTCACAAATCATCCCAGAAGAAGGCATGGCGATGAAGAGCCATCCAGGATCGATCTCCCCTCCGGTAGGGTGCCGGGATCAGCTTCAGAATGACCCCCGAACTAGGGTTTATGGTGGCGGCATCTCGGGGTGACTTCTCTGGAAAATAATGGCCGCCTTGATGTTTTTAGGGTAAATAGGATTTCATAGGCGTCGGAGGGGGGTCGTGGGGAGCCACCACGGGCAGGGCGGGTCCCACCCGCGGGTGGGCCCTAGGCCACGGCAGGGGCCCGCCCCTGGCCTGTGGGGTGCCTCCGAGGCTGCCCTCTGGTGCCTGGCTTTGTCTTGGCGTAAAAATAATTCACGTAAATTTTCGTCCAGTTCCGAGAATATTTCCAGAACTAAATTTTCTGAAATAAAAAAACAGCAAAAACAGGAAACTGACAATAGGCATCTTGTCAATAGGTTAGTCTGACAAAATGCATAAAAATGATGAAATATGATAGTAGAGACATGTGACAATGTCACAAAACTAGCATGGATCAATCAAAAATTATAGATATGTTTGGCACGTATCAACATCCCCAAGCTTAACTCCTACTCGTCCTCGAGTAGGTAAGTGATAACAAAATATTTTTTTATGAGACCAACCAACACAGTCATGATCAAGATAGTAATGTAAAGCATAGGATGTGAATTAAGTGATACAAAACAATTATCTATAGTTGATAACAAGAAAGCAATGAATAACCAAGTTGAATCATTCAAGCAAAACCTTTCATAAATAGTACGTTATAGACATGAAAGCAATATGATCCACATATTTGAATAATTCTCAAAGATAATTATTCCATGACAAAAGTGTTTGAGAATCAAAACAAGAAAGATGTAAGTATTAGCAAAAAAGCTTCAACTTCCAACGGTAAAGTCAATATAAAGATTCATGTTTATCTGACGATGCAATATGATCAATGATACCCAGGGTTAATGCTAAATGTTTGCTTCGATGGAGATAGAAGGAAAAGGAAAACTGACTCAACATTAAAAGTAAAAGAAAGGCCCTTCGCAGAGGGAAGCAGGGATTAGTCATGTGCTAGAGCTTTTTGATTTTATAAAACAGAAGTAAAACAATTTTGAGAGATGCATGCTTTCGTCAACGACTTCATAAAAGATAAGCTATCTAGTCCCCCATAACAAGCAAGGCTTTTAGACTTGTGAGAGCATCTGGTTTTAGAGGAACGAGTACAATCCTATTTCTCCTTGGTTTCACCACTGTCCAATGTTTTAAGCTGATTTCTCAGATTTTCATTGCGCGGAGGAGAATGGTGAGTTATATTTATATTTTGCTTAAGCTGCTCTCGGGTTGATTCAAGTGAAGACGTAAACCATCAACACTGGGGGAAAGGAGGGAAATGACCTTGCTCGTCACAAGTTATATCTAGCTCTCTACTGCTCCCTCATGAGCTTAAAAATAGAGGCACAAAAATGAGTATTCTGAATATTTTAAAGGTAGCACATGACAAATTTATTTGGAATGGTAAGAAATACCATGCATAGGTAGATATGGTGGACTCAGCTGGCAAGATAGTTTGGCTTTGGGATTTGGATGCACGAGTGAACCATACACTCAGTACGAATTTTTGGGCTTAGCAAAAATGGTATTTGAAGCAAACATCTAACATTTACCGGTAACAGAGTGACATAAGACATTAGCCAATCATAACCATAAACACTCCATACTGTCTCCCTTGTTGACCAAACAATTCTTTTGATGAAAAGATTAGCTTTATGAATTAACAACTACGAAACACCACACAGTTTCAAGCTTTTAACAGTATTTCTTTACTAATCAATTTCCACTCAAATAACCAGCAAGTTTAAGCATTCATCTTAATATCTCAAAACAAATTAGAAGCATCAAGTATCCACACAATGATCTACAAGACTATGTAGGTTTTCATTTCATTCCAATGTCACATGAATAACATTTTGTCACTTTGACAATTCAAGCAATTTATCAATAAAAACTCTCCAATAAGTACAAGTGAAGAACAAGAGAGTTTAACATCAATAACTAGTAGCTCTAAACAAGATAAAAGCTAAAAGCGAGAGATTACTAACAAACAAACAGTAGCTAAGAATACTCAACAAGATATATGCGAAGCAAAGGAGTATTCAAATGAAAAAGCGGAGCGTGTCTCTCTCCTGCACAAATAAAGCTAGGATCCAACAAGGATATGACCAGCAAACAAACAAACAAAACTGAAAGTAAAAAGACGCTCCAAGCATAGCACATAATATGTAAAGTGATAAAAACTTAGTTCAACGAAGACGACCTCATGATAGTCGATGAAGAGGAGGGGATGCCTTGGGCATCCCCAAGCTTTGACGCTTGATGGTTCTTGATATTCAGAGGGGGTGCCATGGGGGCATCCCCAAGCTTGAGCTCTGATCCATCCTCAATTTCTTCATTATCCTTTCTTTGGAACTTAAAAACTCACTTCACACAAAACTTCTCATAAACTGATTAGAGGGTTAGTACTCATAAATTAAAATGAACATGTGTTAAACTCAAGACAAATAGCAAACAACTTTATTGGGCATTAGTTACTATTTACTAAGTCTCAATGTGGCACTCCTCCTCAAGAGTATCACATTTGACGATAGTAAAAGAGACGAATACAAATAAAAGCAGAATCTGTCAAAAACTGAACAGTCTATAAAGATTGAATTTTTCGAGGCACTTCTGTTGCTCAAATCAGAAAACTCAAAACTAACGAACGATAGATAAAAGTATCAGGATTGCTGTCTAAAAATATCAGAAAAATATAAAATTCAGGGATTTTCTGTATTGTCGAACAATGAAGGACAAAAATCTGTTTCTGGACAGCAAAACAATACCTCGCACTTTCAATGCATTAGAGGCTAAACTTGGCACAAAAAATCAAAAGAAAAAGATACAATGAAGTTGCTACAGAGGCAACAACTTCATGACTCAAAAAAACAAAAAAAACTGAAAGTAAAAGATGGGTTGCCTGCCAACAAGCGCTTTTTTTAACGCCTTTTAGCTAGGTGCAATGCCAAATATCAAGTTTTTTCAAAATCAAGGGCATTATCATCCTTATCAAGTTCATGAATTGTGAAACTTGGAAAAGGACCTCCAGCAATACTATTAGTAGCAACAATTGGTGGGGTGAAAGTAGTTTTACCCACTAGGGCTCCTCCCCTCGAATCATTGAAAATTTGAGCTTCCTTCGCTATCCTCAACTCTTCTTTTCCTGCAAACGATGTATTAATTTTAGTAGTGTTCCTTGGCACAAATATAAATTTAGGCACTTTAGAAGCCGAAGTAACTTTCTTTTTAGGTTTGAGTGAAGAAAAGGAGGTTCCCAAGGTATCAATTATTTCTTCCGATTTATCAATTCTCATGGTTTGATTACTAGCTTTTGTAGATTCAAGGGACTCAATACTTTTAGCAATATCTTTTAGGCAACCATCAAGCTTGCTAATACCATCAAGAATTCCCTTATCTATTTCCCTTATCATGTCCACACTTGGTACATTATCTTCTATGACTTCTAACCTTTGCATGACATGTTCCAAAGTGATTTCAATTTTACCATCATTAGTTGGTGGAATCCCCACAAGACACTCCATAACATTAAAAGCTTCCAAAGCGTTAATCCCTAGGAAGTTTCCACCTGTGATAGTGTCTAGGACATACCTATACCAACTTGTAATGCCAATATAAAAATTTCTAAGGAGAACAGTGGCCAAAGGCTTTTTAGTGGATCTATGACGAGCATTATTAATTCTATACCAAGCATCTTTCAAACTTTCCCCACCTCTTTGTTTGAAGGTAAGGACTTCGGACTCGGGTGTCTCAACAGGAGGAAAATAACTAGACATAACGACAAAGCAAATAACAAGACAGGAATAAAGACTACACTATTTTTTTTGGGTTTTAAAAATTTGCAACAAGAAAAATAAGCTAAACAAGAAATAAACAAGCAAGACAAAACAAAGTAAAGTGATTGAGAGTATGAGACTCCTCTTGATGTAGCTCCAAAGTCCCCGGCAACGGCGCCAGAAAAGAGCTTGCTAACATATGAGTTGAATGCGTTGGGTAGTGCCCCAAGCGAAGGCGTGGATGTAGCTAGCAGCAGTTTTCCCTCGTTAACGAACCAAGGTTTATCGAACCAGTAGGACTTTAAAATCAACAACAAAGTGAATGTCGAAGATCTCTGGCGCTTAATCTTCAATAGACGCGGACCTACACACACTCAACCAAATACTTTGCCGCCAACGGCGGAAAGGTTGTCAATCTTTCCGTTCTCGCAGAAAACAAAGCGGTTAATTGTATGATGAAATAGATGAAAGTATGAAAATGGACCAGTGGAGTAATGATGATGAAAAGTGATGAATAAAGGTTGCAATCAATGTAAAAAGATGGACCGGGGGCCATGGGTGCACTAGTGGAGTCTCTCAAGTAAATAAAACACTCATATGATGGGTAAACAAATTACAGCTAGGCAATTGACAAGATTATAACACAAACTTAATCTTGCTATGACAAAGTGAACATGATAATGATTATGTAGGCCTCACGACAATGAACAAAGAGCGTTGAGTCCAACTGCATCTTTGTCTAAAAAGTCCACCGTGGGATCGCTATCCAGCCTGTCACCCAACGGTATTAAGTTGCAAGCAATAGACAATTGCATTAAGTAAAGTGCATGAAGTAAGCAATACTAATATAAAAAAAGACATTAACACCGCTGTTTTACCCTTAGTAGCAACAGCACACCCTCGCCCTTAGACGTTTCTGTCACTCGTGCCCAGGAACAAAAGGGGGCATGAACCCACTATCTAGCATAAATATTCTCTCTTGGAGATACACACAATCACTTGGCCAAAGTAACTACGCACATCGGAGAGCATGCAAGAACATAAATCAACATATAAGAATCATGCACAATCTGATCATAACTTTATAATCCATCGGATCCAAGCAAACACATCACATAGCATTACAATAGTCGATCTTGATCATGTTAGGAAGCTCACAAGATCATAAGACATGAAGCACAAGAGAGAGAGACTACCAACTAGCTACTGCCAAGGACCCGTAGTCCAAGGTGGGACTACTCACAAATCATCCCGGAGGAAGGCATGGCGATGAAGAGCCCTCTAGGATTGATCTCCCCTCCGGCAGGGTGTCGGAATAAGTTTCAGAATCACCCCCGAACTAGGGTTTATGGTGGTGGCGTCTCGGGGTGACTTCTCTGGAAAATAATAGCCGCCTTGACGTTTTTAGGATAAATAGGATTTTATAGGCGTCGGAGGGGGCCGAGGGGAGCCACGACGGGCAGGGGCGGGTCCCACCTACGGGTGGGCCCTAGGTCGCGGCAGGGGGCCGCCCCTGGCCTGTGGGGTGCCTCCGAGGCTTCCCTCTGGTGCCTGGCTTCGTCTTGGCGTAAAAATAATTCACGTAAATTTTCGTCCAATTCCGAGAATATTTCCAGAAGTAATTTTCTGAAATAGAAAAACAGCAAAAACAGGAAACTGGCACTAGGCATCTTGTCAATAGGTTAGTCCGACAAAATGCATAAAAATGATGAAATATGATAGTAGAAAAATGTGACAATGTCACAAAACTAGCATGGATCAATCGAAAATTATAGATACGTTTGACACGTATCACCCTCCCACGTTCGGAAGACGACATGCCCCTCACGTGGCAGCCTATCAGGACCCCTTGCACTATACACCGAGGGCTAAAGGCCACTGAGAGGGACTAGTGAATCACTCACTACATAAGTCTTAGGCTAGACAATAGAGAAGGAGAAGAGGAGAGAGAGGTGATCTCCCCCAAGAAGGATATGCTCTTCTTCTTACCTCTTTCTTTACTTGATATTTCGTAGATAGCCCTGGTAATACAGTTTTAGTATCCGCCACCTGATAACTTATTTGATATGCGACTGGTAACATGTACTAGTTTTACTCAGATCGATATCCTCTATGCCAAAGTCTTGATAATAATGCCTAGTTTTCCCCTGCATGATAACTTGTTTGATATGCGATTGGTAACATCACACTAGTTTTTTATCACATCGATAACTTGTAGGCTGTAGCATTGGTAATAAAGCTTTTAGTATCCCCGTCTGATAAATTGTTTGACATGCATCTAGTAACATCTTAATAGTTTTGGTCACATTGATAACTTGTAAGATGTAGCATTGGTAATAAAGTTTTAGTATCCGCTGCCTGATAACTTATTTGATATGCGGCTGCTAACATTGTACTAGTTTTGCTCACATCGATAACTCTTATGCTAATCTTGATAATGATGGCTACTTTTCCCTAGCCTGATAACTTGTTTGATATGCGATTAGTAACATCACACTAGTTTTTTATCACATCGATAACTTGTAGGCTGTAGTCTTGGTAATAAAGCTTTTAGTATCCCCATCTGATAAATTGTTTGGTATGCATCTGGTAACATCTTAATAGTTTTGGTCACATTGATAACTTGTAGGCTATAGCCCTGGTAATAAATTTTAGTATCCACTGTCTAATAACTTGTTTGACATGCGGCTGATAACAACAAACTAGTTTTGCTCACATCGATAACTTTTATGCTAAAGTCTTAATAATAATGCCTGGTTTTCCCCGCCCGATAACTTGTTTGATATGCGATTGGTAACATCATACTAGTTTTTTATCACATCGATAACTTGTAGGTTGTAGTCTTGGTAATAAAGCTTTTAGTATCCCCGACTGATAAATTGTTTGACATCCATCTAGTAACATCTTAATAGTTATGGTCACATTGATAACTTGTAGGCTATAGCCTTGGTAATAAAGTGTTAGTATCCCGTGCTGATAACTTGTTTCATATCGGCTGGTAACATCGTAATAGTTTTACTCACATCGATATCCTCTATGCCAAAGTCTTGATAATAATGCCTAGTTTTCCCCCGCCTGATAACTTGTTTGATATGCGATTAGTAACATCACACTAGTTTTTTATCACATCGATAACTTGTAGGCTGTAGTCTTGGTAATAAAGCTTTTAGTATCCCATCTGATAAATTGTTTGATATGCATCTAGTAACATCTTAATAGTTTTGGTCACATTGATAACTTGTAGGCTATAGCCTTGGTAATAAAGTTTTAGTATCCCGCGCTGATAAATTGTTTCATATGCGGCTGGTAACATCGTAATACTTTTGCTCACACGATATATTCTATGCGAAAGTCTTGCTAATAATGCCTTGTTTCCCCCCGCCTGATAACTTGTTTGATATGCGATTGGTAACATCACACTAGTTGTTGATCACATCGATAACTTGTAAGCTATATTCTTGGTAATAAAGCTTTTGGTATTCCCATCTGATAAATTGTTTCATATGCATCTACTAACATCTTATTAGTTTTGGTCACATTGATAACGTGTAGGCTATAGCCTTGGTAATAAAATTTTATTATCCCCTGTCTGATAAGTTGTTTCATATGTGGCTGGTAACAACATACTAGTTTTGCTCACATCGATAAATATTATGCTAAAAGTCTTGATAATAATGTCTAGTTTTCCCTACCTCGATTGGTAACATCATACTAATTATTTATCAGATCAATAACTTGTAGGCTGTAGTCTTGGTAACAAAGCTTTTAGAATCCCGTTTGATAACTAGTTTTACATGCATCTGGTAACATCTCATTAGTTTTGGTCACATTGATAACTTGTAGGCTATAGCCTTTGTAATAAATTTTAGCATTCGCACGCTGATAACTTGTTTGGTATGCGACTGGTAACATCGAAATAATTTTGCTCACATCAATATCTTTCATGCCAAAGTCTTGGTAATAATGCATAGTTTTCCCTACCTAATAACTTTCTTAATACTTGATTGGTAACATCATAATAGTTTTGCTCACATCAATAATATATTGGCTATAGTCTTGATAATAAAGTTTTAACTATCCCTATCTGATAAAACTAGTATAATGATTTTCTACGGTCTTTTTTTGAAATATGGGTGATGATTTTAGCTAGTGATAAACAACTGTTATGTTCTTATTCTAAACAAATGATTTATTCAACTTACTAAATATGTGGTTGGTAACATTTGTATGTTGTCATAATAGTAGGAAGTGGTAGTTTTTTTGTACAAAAAAATTGCACTACTTGGAAATGAGATTTTCCGATCTTTTTGCAAGTAAAACATCTATTCTTTTTTTAGATCGCTCAATATTTTTTTGTACACGTAGAAAGTGGTAGATATTATTTGTTCAATAAAATTATATTAGTTGGAAGTGGGATTATACTAGTTGGAGGTGGGATTTTTCTATATCCCACCCATTTTTTTTTACCTAAAAGTCACTAGCCCAAAAAGGGAATTGTTTTTACTGGTTTTTATTAAAGTAAGAAAATACTATCTTTTTGCGCTAAAAGAGATTTATTTGTTTGTGCGAAAACAACAGGGTAAAAAAGGGAATAGTTATCGACGCGAAAACAACCCGGTCAAAAAAGCGAAATCAATTTCTTACGAGTGCGCTATCTAGATGCACTGTGGAAAAGAGAATAGACTGAGCTAGATGTGCGCCGTGGAAAAGAGAATAGAATCCGGCTCAGCAGGCGTTGGGTCGCGCGTGGGAAAGGGAATAGAACCGGACGGTCCATAAAGGAAAGTTTGCGGGAATAATACTCTTCCCATATTCAGCAGGAACGCCGATCGAGCGACTCGTACGCTAGACCTACGGTATCTTGGCAATATTCAATTATTAGATTTATCCTAATAACTTTTTTTTGGTAAAATTTGATTCTTTTTTATGGCGCCAAAAGGGAATAGTACATTTTTTTACATGGTGGAATAGTACAGAAATTAGCGATTCAAATACTCACAACAACAAAAATTGTACAGAACCAACCTACCGGCCAGCGTCGCAGCCTGCGCGCGGAAAGGGAAGAGCCTCGCTTGGAAAACTCAGCTTGCAAAATACGGCAACAACGCTCGCACGTAACCTTTCCTTAATTAGCTAAACGAGCTGGTCGGAAGTATAGCTGGCCAAACGTGCCGGCCCGGCCCGGCACGGCCCGGCACGGTGCCGGCACGGCACGTTTGTGGCACGGCCCGTTAGGCCCGCCAGCTATTCGTGCCGTGCCGGGCCGGCCCGCGTGCCGCGGCGCGAGGCCAGGCACGGCACTGCGGCCCAGTTACGGCCCGTTAGGCACGCCAGGCACGGCTGGGCACGGCCCATTTAGCGTAAATGTGGCCCAAAAATAAATAAAAAAAGATAAAATAGGTAAAAAAAATAAAAAAAATAAAAAAAGTTAAACGGGCCGTGCCGGGCCGGCCCGCGTGCTTCGACTGGAGGTGAGGCACGGCACGCACCGGGCCCGTGCCGGGGCACGGCCCGTTAACATCCGTGCCGGGCCGTGCCCGGGCCGTGCTTTTTTTCCCGTGCCCCGGGCCGGCATGCTAGGCCCGGCCCGTTTGGCCACCTATAGTCGGAAGGAAACCGATCGATAGGATCGATTCTATCGAGCGCGCGTTAGCTAGCCTTGCCCCTGACCCGGCCCCTTTCATCGATGGCGGACATTGTATCCGGTGGCGAGTGGTTCTCTTCGTTTAGGTTCTTCCCCAAATAATCCAAATCTGAATAACCAGGGTCTTCTTCTTCCGCCATGGAGGCCGTGGAGGGAGCCCTCGTTGCCGGATCTGTGTTGTTGTTGTTCTCAGACCTTCTCATGTGGTGTTAGATCTGGAGCCTTTGCTCTGTTCCCGTCCTCTTCTTCCTTGCCGCTATGGGGGTGGCCTGGTGCTTGTGAGCGGTTGACGGGGAGAAACATGTCGAGGACTTGGGCTTCCTGAAGTGAGCCCCTCTCTGTCGTTGTCCCCTCCGTTGGTCAGCGTTGCAGCTTTGCGTCGGCCATGACGGGGATGCCGAGGGCAGCTGGAGGTGAGGCACCTGTTTCCTGCCCACTGCTTACATCTTATGTAAATGATTTTGTTGTAGTTTAGATCTTGTTATCAGATGCTTACATGTTTGGGATTTTGTGTGTGTGTTTTGATTTGCTTCAAAACAGATTGTGTGTGTTTTATACTTTGGAGGTAGAATTCATGCATTACTTGAGAGTGATATGCATACAGGAATCCATTAGCCCGGTCATACGAATGGCGAAGCTTCAACGTTGTCTAATAAACATTGGTTATCTGGTAATTATTCTAAATGCAATGTCAAACCTGTGACAGAAACCAAGTGGCAGTGGTACTTCTGACTCTTCATTGCTTAATAAAACAAGAAATATCCTGAACGAAAAAGAGGCAAACCAAAAAAATATATTCAGGGTAGAGGTTATCCAACAGTATTTTTCTGGAAGTTTAAAAAGTGCAGCAAAAAATCTTGGATGTACTCACCATTACCAGTTTACCACATGACATATTGATTACTGCTGAACGTGTACTGTAACTGAAATATGTGGTGATCACTAGGTGGTCTAGAGCACCCACCTGCAATACGCCATGGGCGTGGCCAGAGGTGAAGAGGCAACGATAGGATCATCGACTTGCAGGCAAAAAAAAACCGCTCATATGCTAATTCGTGATTTATACATCGAGTCTTCTGTAGTGATGTGATGATGCACCGATTTCCCGTAGCTCCCGCTCTGACGTCTTGCCACAGGCCACAGCTTGGTCGCTTGCTGTAATTTTCACCTAATGCCTTTCACCTGGGCACTTGCTGTAGTTTTCACCTGATGCAATTCTTATCTAATTAAACTTACTAGCTTCATTTTATTCTATTGCAGTTTGTTTACTGATGTTCACATATGAACTTCATCGACAACTTCACCTCTCTTCTGGTATCTCTCTTTCATGTATATGCCACTTATTCTTATCATGTGTTCTCCCCTTCCATTTGTTATTCATGCAGTCATATTTGATTCCCATGATATGACGTGTACCAGAGCTTTTTGCCCAATTCCCACCAAATAAACCTTTAGTGAAACATATATGATCCAAATGGTCGAATATACTTCTTTGCTATACAACAATAATTTGTGTCTTTGCATTCAATATTGTGATGCTACCTTAAACATTCTAATAGTTTATTATATGAAAATTTTATTAGATTAGGAGATAAATCATGACATAGCCTGTACAGAATCGATTTGATATTCAACTTCACTTGCTCAATTGCTTGGTTTAGATGTGAGAAGATCAGGCAATAAATGGTGACATAGCACAGATTTAGAGTTTTATGACCGTGGTAGTAAATTTTACACATGTGCAGATAACCAGGTCTGTGGCATAGCAAGATGAGTTGGTGACAGACTGACGGTAAATAGTTGATCTGTATAAGCCTGACCTCATGATTTTCTTTTGCCTTTGAGGGTCTATGTTTATGAGCATCTTATTTGTTTTTGTCTAATCAGAGCCCCATTGTAGTAGTATCTAGATGTAGAGGAGTAGTGGACTAGTGGTAGTGCAATAACTATTCGGTAGTGTCGTTTTGTCTGTGCTTGGTTGATATTCTACAACTACAAGCAGTCCAGTTAGAGGATCGGTAAACTCAGAATTGATGCTTTTATCGTACCGCTCATGTTGGTAACAATCGGGTGTCAGTAATTAGTTGTTCGTGAGTGTGGACTAATGCCATGTATACTGCATATACTTGATTGGACTCGGAGCTGATACTGGTAGCATGACTGATGCAGGAAACTGAAGCAAAGAGGAGGAGGCTAGAGAGCATGAACCAGCGAAAGCTTGGACTGCTCGCCGAAGTCAAGTAGGACAGTTCCTTCCAATGATTAGTTTTTTTTCTCTCATCTGGTGTAGCTTAGAATTGGCCCTATTATTCCCTTGAGCTAATACTGGAACTTTGTTTTAATTTCAGATTCTTGCGGAAGAAGTACAGTTCGTTTATGAAGGATGAAACACAGCAAACACATCACAGTCTAAAGAAGAAGAAAACTCAGCAAGTTCCATCAAGTCTGGGAATGAATGAAGGGCCATCGACGAGCAAGAGCACACATTTGGACTTAAATCAAGATTCTGCAATGGTATGTATTCAGATGTAGTGAACTCAAACTGTAGCGGTAGTGTGAATATTTTGTCAACGTGTATATTTTCTAACAGTTTTGTGTCTCTTTATCTGCAGAATGATGTTTTCTGTCAATTTCAGTTCCTATTTACCTGCAGATCAGGAGGGAGCTGGTTTGCCAGGGTACCAGGACCGTTCTGAACCATGGAAGCATGATCCGGTTGGGGTTGATGAAGATATAATGAAATTCAATGTCAACTTATCAGTTTATAGGGAGACATGAAATTCTCCGATCAGTGATGATAAGAGGGCAACCATGGCAAGACCGAGTAGACTTGAGTATCCAAGTTTTTTATTTGTGCCACCATTGTAGATTCAACATATGACAACAAATTGTTGTGAGGTTATAGGTCTAGATATATATAGATGTCCGGGTTTGCTTTATACCAATTTAATTAGACGAGTTAGTTATCTACAATATTTATTTTTTCATCATTGGCAATATCATTTGTCCGTGAACGGTGCTGATTTAAAATTGTTTTGCAAAGAGTGTAGTCGATCATGTCTTGTCTCTGTATCGTTCCAATTTTATCGGATGTCCCCGAAGGGACTGTCTTGTCTCGATCTTCTCTTTTGTCCATGGTCATGTCCATTTTACTCGAACCTAGGCGATCGATTCCACCACATTCAAATTCCCCCTTGACCGCTTTTGATTTCCGCGAATGCAACCAGTAAGTTGAAACCACAACACCAAATGATATTTTTGATACGAGGCAAAAGATTTGCCATTTTCATTAATAGAGAAGAAGTTTTAGAGGTTTTAAGTTTTAATGCCTAGGACATGTTCTAGGACTTGCACAAAAGCCTACTCTCCTGGTATTACATTACCCAAATGTTTTGCTCCGGCCCTCACCCAAAGCTTGGCCTCCCCAAATGATATATGAATCCATCGATCAGCACTGTAGATAACCTAGGCAGGTTCATATACATAGTACATATGCCCGCACACTGACATGCATTATGTACGTACATCGGTACTTTGGCACGCCAAGATACATATATATCAAACGACAGTAGGTAGTACGTGGAGGAGCTCGATCCATCAGAAGTAGCTACTGCTGCGGCGCAATCGCCAGCGCACGGGGCCCCTGCGTGAGCCTGGTCCGATTCACCACCACGGAGACGATGATGTTGATGGTGCCGAGGAGCATGGCCAGCCCCGTCGATAGCTCGTACCTCCGGCATTTGGCGCTGAACGAACCGCTGCAGTTGTGCCGGAAGTTCTCCTCGGTGATCACGCCGGCCGCGGCAGAGGCCGTGCCCACACATGCAGCCGAGAGCACCTGCTAGCAGCATTGATATCAGGAAGTGAGGTGTACGTATCATCATTTTGCTACTGTGTCACGCACACATATACTAGTATTATAAATGAAGCAATTATACGCACGTACCCAGTGAAAGATGGTCATCGGGTATGAGAAGTGAGCCTGCGGGCCCAGAAACTGGCAGAGGCTGCAGATGTGGACCCCAATCGCTGACGGGAACCACACCAGATGGATCAAGATCGATGTAGTCATAGCACTGGACATGAATTGACGGATCCGGGAATTTAGTTTTGGGTGTTCAAATTCCAACCAACATAAAACATAAGGTGCAAAACTAAAAGTACAAACTAATCATTGTAGCAATAGTATTTTAAAAGGTAAAGAAACTCGCAAAATAGTGAATAAAATTACAATAGGATCATACGATTTGTCATAGCTTGGAAGTGGAATATGACACATCATCCTTCACATATTTTTTGATATTTTTAAACCTCTCATCCCTACGCATATCAGGAATGAGAATGGGTAAGTTGATATGGAAGCTGACTGCTCGATTTGGTATTATCTGGTCGCTAGGTGCTAGCTCGCTGCCTTTTGTTTTCCTGTTTTTGAAACAACCTCGCTGCCCAGGAGTATTTTTTGAGGAAACGCTGCCTGTTTGAGCTGGTTGTTGGAAAGCTGCACTCAGGTCCTGGGCTGACTAGGCTGATTGCCTCTCGGTTATTGGCTGGGTTGCAGGCAAGTTGGCCTGCACGGACGAGGACATTTTGGGCTAATTCGATGTTTGGGCCCATTTTGAACGAGAAACCTTATGTATACGTGCTGATAATTACCACTAGCTAGCTATACATACGTTCCTTATGTCTACGTGCTGATTTTTTTTTTTTTTGCAGAAAATTTTGGGTGCACACCCATGACCCACAGCAGGTATCTTACACGTATATATAGTAATGTCCTGCATGCCCGTACGTACGTGCTTAATTTACACTAAGTACATCAATCACTGAGAGGAGACACTTACTTCAGATAAGCCGGGACGAGGCTGTCTGGCGCAGTCGAGGGCAGGATATTGTACGTCGCGACAGCTAAGGCCATGCAAGCAATTCTAGCGACCAGCAGGAAATAATCCAGCTTGTTCATGCTCAGCTTGTGGTACTGGACCTGCACAGAGTAATAATAGAACCAAATTAGAGAAATGTAGAAAGGAAGCGCAGCATTCTGTAATTAGCAGAGCAAAACCCCAACTAGAACTCCAAGTAACACTTGCTTCGGTGAATGTAGTACAGCATCAATTTTAATGTCTATGAATCATAAACAACCGAAAAATTTAGGGTTGGACTTGGACATCATCTAAGACGCTGCTACAGGCATCAGGAGGCCGCTGAAGGTTTAGGAACCAGGGAAGGGGAAAATGTAGAGGATTAATTAGATAAATGCCACTGCAATTTCGTCGATTTTGAGAAACTCCACTACAATTTCAGACAAAATTATGATGTCATTATGCAAAATTTCAGACAAAAACGCCCCCATCTTGAACCTTGGTCTTCTTCCGCATCACATCTCTAAATGGTTTCATTTTGCAACCAGCATAGAAAACCCCAGACTAGAACTCCAGGTACTCCTTTCGACCTCTAATTAAGATCTCTCTCCATCGTGTTTTTTCCGGCTTTTTACACGTATGCTCCCTAGCTATGATGGTACGTATACCTCCCGGCCTAGATAGGGAGGAAGCGCAGCGTTTTTGCTACTGCGTGCGTTTTCCACAATGCATCGTATGTACGTGTAGGTCCGGTGATTAATTAAAGTACAATCGTCTCCCGCCTTCTCTTTCCCTTTCGACCTCATCAAGCAAGAATGTCAACTCTCTATCCGGCCCCTCAGGCATGAACTACTCGTCTATTTGATTGTCTTATGCAGAACCCATGGCCGCTGATGGAATTGGTAGGGGTCAAAATGGAATTGCAGTAGTACTAGATGGGCGAGCCATGGAGTGCGAATTTGCGAGGAAATAGAAAGCTATGGCCATGAGAGATTTGCCGATCTATGAAGCAGAGCCCAACCTCCTTGCAGGGATGGGGCGAGCATGGTGGCAGCCTCAGCCCAGCCTCACGATGAATCTTCTCCTCTACTAGTATCTAGCCATGGCAGCGCGGCTGCATGGTGGTTGAGGGACGGCGGCGAGGAGTTAATTAGGTGCGGATGTGAGCGTGGTGTTTAATTTCATCTCGGTTTGCGCAGGTTGGATCGTAGTACTCCTAAAAATGCAGAACAGATCGAAGAAATAGGGGAGAGAGAGATACTTACTTGAGGAACTCCACCCTTCGCTAGTTCGCTTCACGCTTCAGTTTCTCCCCTCTAGAGTTGCTCTCTCTGAACATGGAGCGTAGCCACTGGCCAGTATGTGATTTAAGATTCGTTGCCATAAAGAAGTTTCTTATAGAGACGAAACAGCGGGAAAGCCCTTCCGGCAGCATATTTCCGTTCTCGGAAGGTTGCACCGCGCGCATGCATATGATCATGCATGATGTGAAAAGCGAACTGACCGCACTGCATGTCATGTAAATAAGGTTTTATTAGAAAACTATTACAGATTTGTTATGTATAAAGCCCCCGCAAAATAACAACTACCGATCTAAATTCTAAACACGAGATTCGGACAATTTCGATGCGACAAGAATATCTCACTCACTAGTGAAAAATGAGTTGTTGTTGAGTAGGCTAATTTACCGAGTGTCAAAACACGGATATTCGGTAAAGCCGGTAGAACAGGAAGAAATTGGGGGGAGAGAGATACTAATTAACTAGAAGTGATGAACTCCACAAAAACACCCTGCTCCACCCCTTCAATTTCTGGCTCTCTGTACTTTGCTCTCTCTGAACCTGGAGCGTACCCACTGGCCAGTGATTCAAGATTCCTTGCCATAAAGAAGTTTCTCAATCGAAGGAAACAGCGTGAAAGCTCATGACGCATCATATTACCCTTCTAGGAAGGTTGTACCGCGCGCATGCATGTGATCATGCATGCTGTGAAAAGCGAACTGACCGCACTGCATGTCATGTAGATAAGCTTTTATTAGCAAACTACTACAGATTTGTTATGTACAAGCCCCGCAAAATAACAACTATATACCGATCTAAATTCTAAACACGAGATTCCGACAATTTCGATGCGAAAAGAATATCTCACCCACTAGTGAAAAACCAGTTGTTGTTGAGAGCTCGGATATTTGGTAAAGCCGCTTATACCTACTGCAGCCTGCAGGGTATGCCGCACTAAAATTCCAACGTTTGTTTTTACAATCGCTGTCGTTTACACTTGAGCGTGCACTTCTACGGGAATTTCAGCCGCAGAAAGATTTGAAGGAGCTGTTTTTTCGTTTTTCCAATTTCAGGTCGTTTTTGCTCATCTTATCTGGTTTTCTGGGAAACATGTCATTAGTCCCGGTTTGTTTGGGCCATTAGTCCCGGTTCCCCAACCGGGACTAGCAAATCGGGACTAATGGTAGTCCCGGTTGGGACACGAACCGGGACTAATGGGGCAGCACGTGGCCCGTCCGGAGGCAGCAGGGCGGAGGGGCTTTACGAACCGGGACTGTTGTCCCGTCAGATTTTTTCACTTTTTTCAGAAATTTCAGAAAATTGTTTAAATTTGTAAAATCAATAATACTTATTCTGTAATTCATAAAAATATGAATAAAATAACAAAATGTTCAGAAAAATAAGACATATTTGATTATGTCAAATGCATGCATGTTTAAAAAACTTAAATTAAATATTTTTTAGAATTACAAAAATGCCACTACTAGTTAAATATGGGGAACCACTATTACACATCATCGTCACGAATATATTACACACATCTCATTCGTCGTGCTTGGTCAAACATATTACAAACGGTACATGTAGTACACACGAGTTTCATTCTTATATATATACATCTCTTTTACACTCACTTTTTAATTTCAACCTTATAATAGTATTCTCCTTTCGGATTTAGGACCTCTGCATCTAAGAATCCGGCAATTTCCTCTTGAATTGCTCGTACGCGATCCTGTGGTAGAAGGCCTTCCGGCAACCGTTCGATCTAATTAAAAAAAGGGTCAATATATATGAATGAAAGTAAACACAATTGATGGCAATAAACTAAAATTATGAATATTGCATACGCACTTCAAGTTGTTCTAAGATTCTGCCCTTCTCACAGTACGTCTGACGAATGAACTCGCAGACGTAGTATCCACATAAATGATTCCCACTTTCCTGCTTCATGCACTTTACGGGAACAGAGTTCAATCAAAGTAATAATCAAGAATGGTAATGATATTGAAACTAGAATCAAAGAGATGCGCGGATCTAGGTAGTAGTACTTATATTTATTGGTTTAAATGTAAGCTCCTTCGCCCAATCACCCCTAGCCCTGGCGGTGAATCGTTTCCAAGCCCTGTCCGACAAAGAAAATGAATAAATGAGTTATATATTAATTACTTGCTATCAGTAAATGAATGTAAAGTTGCCGATATAGTGCCATAACGATTGAAATTACCTCTGGAGGCATTCCTGCATGTCCGACCAATCCTTAAGGGGTTTACGTAACGAGTCTATGAAAAGTACTACTCCTTTGTCAGGCATAATGATTAGCAGAATAAAGTGGAAGCTGCGCACGCATAAGTCATCAATTATACACTTAACATCGAGAAATTAAGCGAAATAGAATTTGTACAAGACAGTAACACTTATTTGAAGTTGTAAGGAAATAGTATTTCTCTTTTGGTTTCGTTAAACCATAACGCATTTACCAAGTTATTCTCTGTATCGTTGTAAAAATCATGGAGACTTGTTTCATGAACGAAATTTGGGTCAACGAACCCAATGTCATAGATTTGTCCTCTTTTGCATTGGAGAATCTTCATTCTGCATAATTAATATAGTGATGAGTAAGATTATAAATGCAATGAACGAGGTGAGCTAGCTAGAGACTTAATTACAAAAATAATACTTACAGACAATAGGCACTGATGATAGCTTTGTCAAGGGCGTCTTGTTGGTATAACTGAAATAATTCACAAAATTCAATCATTACCACGCCAGCTCCATGCCCGTAATGCTCGTTCTTATATCCCACGTGGATCCAATTTTCCCCTTTCTTTGAGGCTGCCATGTACCAACTATGCAATCTTCGCATTTTTGTTGGTAGATCTTTGACTAACTCAGGTTTGACGAGAGGATGCCCGTGCCGGTATTTGTATTTTGGAACTATTTCTCCGTGGAATTGTAATTGGTCTAAGTACTGAGGAATAGACATGCCCTGAGCAGAGGCTGCTTCTCCGTACAGTGCAACAAACTCAGGATCGATGCCGACCGCACGTTTGCTCGACCCCACCTCGGTATCGGAAAACACTTTGAGTGGGGGGCACGATTGTTTTTTCTATTCTCCGAGCTGGGCAACTGATTTCCGGCTTGCACTACTACTCTTCGACCGCCGGTTATTTGCCTGAACCGACTTGAGAATAGAGCGCTCATAGTCTGGTGTCAGCTTTGGCGGGGGTTGTTCAAGGGTCTTCAACATTTTGAAGACGGCGGCTTTTTCTTCTGGGGTGTCGGGGAACTCTGGCGCTTTCGGCTTCTTTTTCTTTAAGTTAGCAAACCACTGTTCCGTTTGGGCTTTTACGATCGCCTCATTTTCCTCCACCGTACAGTCGTAAGGTCTCTTGGGAAGATTCTTATGAGGTACTTTTGGGAGGGGTGACCTTCTACGTTTCGGTGATCGGTTACCACTCCTCGTAGTACCAGCAGTGGTACGCTGAGCCTGAGTGGGCGGAGACGACTGACGCGGCGGCGGAGACGGCTGCTCTGGAGACTGGTGAGGCGGCGGAGATGGCGCCTGAGGCGGCGACGGCGGTGAAGAGGACTGTTGCGCTGGAGAGTGGTGAGGCGGCGGAGACGGCGCCTGAGGCGGCGGCGGTGGAGAGGACTGTTGCGTTGGAGACTGGTGAGGAGTCGATGGCCTTGGCGGCCAGTTTGGAAGCACGATGAATTCCTTTGGCCATAGAATGGTCCCTTTCCTGGCTTCTCCTAGTTCAACCACCTCCCCATCTTCACCTGCAGGGTGTTCCAGCTTCAGCTCCTCAAATCCTTTACTAACTTCATCCACCCCGACAATAGCGTAGCCATGAGGAACTGGGGAGCAATGGAAAGTTGGTGTAGGTCCAATTTGTATGGCATAGCCGACCGCCACATTCATGGTTAAGTTGAACACTTTCACATGTAGCTCACAAGGTGTGCTCTCCGTGATATCATCCACTGGGTAGCGACGAAGAGGATCCGTCATCAGTGCATCATCATCACCAGCCGGGAGCATGCTCGAAGCCACGCTGCTTTTCCGATATGATGGGTCGGTAGCATCGACTGCAGCTTCTACAACGTGCTGCTGAGATAGGCCGGCAGTGCCTTGCTGGCTAAGTCGTGCCAACGTGTTTCTTCTATATGACGCAGCTGGTCTGCAGCAGCGCTTGCTTCCCTTGCCTCTCTTTCCTTTCTCCTCAGATGACTTCTATCGGGAATTTTTTCCTTTCCTCGGGAAACCCATGTGCCCACGGCTTGGAGCCTGAGGTGCCTCGTGTTTGTCCTTCGTGTTCTTTAATCCCAAGGGCGCGTGCAAGCTCGTCATCCTCTCTATCGGGACGGAACCGTCCCTCTTCAACATCCTTTAGTGCTTTCCTAATGACTTCGATGGGTAGTAGGGGATTATCCTTGTGTCTTCTGTTATATATGCACTTTCCTTCTGCGTCCAATGTGCCCCCATGCCCGTAAAACCATTTTCTTGACCGTTCGATCCATCCTTCTTTTATAGCCTCTGGAACGATCCCTTTAGCCAGCAGGTTGGCCTCAAGTTTTTCCCACTTAGGCATGGAAAAGGCGTAGCCACCAGGCCCCATAGTATGGTGGTACTTCTTTTTAGCAGCATTTGCCTTATTTATTGCAGACTTTAACTGAGCTTCCTCCGATTTCTTGTACGTCACAAAATCTTCCCAGTAGTCTCTTATCTTCTCATACCCGTGATCGAAATCCGGAGTTTTATCTTTCAAGATAAAGTCGGTGTACAATCTTTTCTTAAGTTTGTTGAATAGCTCGGCCATCTTCTTAAGAGCCCACGCCTTGACATTATCCTCTAGAGCTTTTTTTGGGCAGCCATCTCCTCCTCATCTGGCTCCCCCTCCTCTGGATCCACCTCTGGCAACGGCAAGGTGAAATTAACCATGACCTTTTCAAAAAGGTGTTTTTTGCCTACGGGGCCGAGCCAGCTAACTTCAGGATCCCTTGGCTTATTCCATTCTCGGATGGTGATCGGGACGTAGTCCCTAACAACAACACCGCATTGCTTCACAATTTTTTTTCTAACATCAATTGGAGCAATGGGTTCGCCGTCTGCAGCGACTTCTTCGATCCTGTACCGGAGATGGTCCTCCAACTTTTTGTTTGGGCCTCGTTTCGTCCTCACAGAGGATTTGCTCGATCCGGATGGCTAAAAGAAGAAAGACCATTAATATGTGTATATAGACAACAGAGGCTAAATTAATTAATATAAATATATATGCACCTCGTCGGAGTTTGTAATAATCAATGTTGCACCGGAGCCGCCGGCTTCTGCCTTGTCGGCTTCTCCCTCATCGGAGACGCCGAGTTCGGCCTCTTCCCAGGCGTCGGAGACGCCGTCTCCTCGGTTGAGAGACTCATCCCCCTCACCGGAGTCGTTCAGAAAGTGACTTGCGACATTCTCACCGCGGATCATATCCTTCGAGGATATTTTCCTCATTTTCGTCTCTGCCGTGTGGTTCCATAGTTTCTGCAAAATACGAAAGTTATTTTTGGAGCCGTCTCTGCCGTGTCGTTCAGAAAACTTGTAGGGATAGAATGGTACTAGAAGGAAAGGCGCGCGTTGCTACGCCCGTTGTTTCTAAGCGTCGTCATGGTGATATATATGACAAATAATTCAGCATTTGATCTTGTCTAAAACGGAACAAAATTGAATTGTAGTAATAATATGACACCTACGAAATAGGAATCATTATCTAACTACACATTTCGATATCATTGTACTTCACATGAACATCACTTGAGCAAAATTGTACACAGCTCCAATTACACAGTGCACCGATTAAAAACATCAGAGTATACAATTCTATCAATTCATACCAATAATTCTATCAATTCCATCAATTCATACAAATAATTCTATCAATTCCATCAATTCATACAAAACTGTATCAAATCCAATTCTATCGTAAATAAATAAATAAATAACTGTATCAAATCCAATTCTATCATACAAATAAATTTGAAGCCTGAAATTATTGGATTTTGGATAAATATTTATTTATACAAATATGAAGCCTGAAATCATAAATAAATAAATATGAAGCCTAAGTAAATATTTATCATAAATAAATATTTATCATACAAATATGAAGCCTGAAATCGTAAATAAATATGAAGCCTAAATAAATAGTTATCATAAATAAATATTTATCATACAAATATGAAGCCTAAAATCATAAATAAATATGAAGCCTAAATAAATTGCACCCATTATTTTTGTAAAAAAAAACTATCTAATACACACGTACAAATTGCACCTACTACATATTGTATTGCTAGCATTTTCAAAAAAAAAAATTGTATTGCTAGCTGCCAATTTTAACTAACCCTAAATTTCAAAACTAACCCTAATTTCTAATTAGCATTTCTGTACAAAAATCTACCTAAATATAATTTCAAAAATCTACCTAAAATCTAAATTCTAAATCTACCTAAATCTGTCCAAATCTGAATTCGAAATCTCTTTTTTAATTTTGCATTGCATTTTAAATCTGATTCTAAATTTCCTAAATTTCCTAACCCTAACACTGACACTAACTAAATTTTTGCAAGAATTTTCCTAAACCTAGGTAACACTAACCCTAACAGTAACCAAATTTCTGCTAGAAATTTCGGGTAAGAGGTGACTTACCTGCAGAGGAGGACCGACTGCGGCTACCGGGCAGGAAGGCGGAGGAGGAGCGTCGGTGACTGAGCAGGGAGGCGGAGGAGGAGCGTCTGCGACCGGGCAGGGAGGTGGAGGAGGAGTGTCGGTGACCGAGCAGGGAGGCGGAGGAGGAGTGTCCGATGGCCCTGCGGCGGCGTGTGGAGGCCGACGGAGGAGGCGAGGCCGGAGGAGCGGCCGGGGGAGGAGGCCGGCCGAGGAGCGGAGCGGCCGGCGGAGGAGGCTCGCACGTGGCGGAGGAGACTGATGACGGGATTGATGAGAGTGTTCTTCTCCCTCAATTACGCCAACAAATACTCTTGATACCCTGAAAGGAAAATAATATATAAGGGATAGGTTGAGCCTCCAAGTGCAGAGTATGTAGGAGTGGAAGTCTTTTTTCCCCAAGAAGGTGACTCGAGGGTTTAATATCGAACTCTCGGGGAATCAGTAGTGTGGGTTTTATCTTCTTGTCCTTCTCTAGATTTCCTGCAAACAAGTAAATTGCTTTGTGCCCTCACCTCACCAAGTGGTTGTCAAGCACAAGGTGTGAGAATAATATTAATATAATAATGAATGCAAAACAGCAAATAAAAATGCAATGATGGTGAATAATAATGCAAGGATGGTAGTAATGATGATGGATGGTATTTTTTGGGTTTTTATATGTGAATGGAAGAAGTAAAAGTGTTTTTGTATTTTCTGATTTTAAAATGGCTGAATGTAAAAGACGCTTAAAAGTGGTTGGAAAAGTGTTTCTTATGATTAAAAATGGACCGGGGTTCATGGTTTCACACATGCACTCTCTCTTTAATAAAGTGTGGCAAACAAGTAGACATAGACTTAACATATGAGATTGCAAACAAGTTCAATCATGTTACTAATTATATGGGCATCACGTCCTAACATAGAGACCTTTTGATTATTACTCTCCCTTATACTCCACCAAGATGTGAACTAAATCATGCACCTTAGTAATTAAGATAACATCAGAGTATAGCTTTAAGATCAATGACATGAAGTTAAAATAAACACATGATGGATCTAGTCTTAGGTAGAGGCATGTCACTCCTCCTACCCTTCAACATGGTATTTTGGTTTATCCCTAGTGAGGCAACAAAGTAAGGTAAACACCCAATGGATCATGATATTCAAGTTGTCAGCTTATCACTTCACCACCCCCGTCACTCCAACTAATGCACACGTTACCCCACACACGCTCTCATAAACATGCTTGATCATAACAAGGATATAAGAATGGGGTACATAATATGCATCTACTTTCATATCTGAAACGAACATTGCAATCTCAACATATATTAACTCATAGAAAGATCCACCACAATGGTAATACAACGGTGACCGTAATCATGTTCAGCAGCTCATACGGTGCTAACTAATGAAGCTCAAGAGAGAGAGAGATACATATGCTACTGCCACAAACCCATAGTCCAGCGGTGGACTACTCCCTCTTCATCATGGAGACGGTGGAGATGTCGATGGAGAAGAAGGAGACCTCTCCGGCAGGGCTCCGCCGGAGTTTCCCCCCTCCGATCTTCAGCCTCCTGATCTCTGTTTTCTGGTTTCTCTCGTGTGGCGGCTCTCTCTGGAAAAACGTCGGGGGACCTCTTATATAGGCGTTTTTAGGTCACGAGGATGCTTATGGGCGAAGGATCGATGCAAATGGGGCCACGAGGGCCAAGTTGGATGGGCCCACGCGGCCTGGTACTGTAGCCGTGTGGGACCCTCCCTTTTGGTCCTCCGGCCTCCGTTCGTTGACTTCTTTCGCTCCTAAATCTTCTCCTTCCAAAATAATGACCCTCCTAAATTTATAGCTCATTATGACGTCGTTAAGGTCCTGAAAAAAATAAAGAAAGAAAAAGGGGTTTTCTGCCTGCGCAGGATTAATTCCATAAAAAAGGGAAATCATTATAAATTACCAAAAATTATTAAATAACAGTAATATAACCCTTATATGATGCAAATATGATTGGAATATAAGTGTTATAGTGCAAAGTTCATGCATGCATTTTAGATGCATCAGAGGCGCGGCCGGAGGAGCGGGCGGCGGAGGGCGGCGCATACGGCGGACGGCGGCGCGGGAAATTTCGGCGCTCGATCGGGTTTTCCGCGCTCCGGTCCTTAGCGAGAATGAGAGAAGTTGGGGGAGAAGAGAGGCTCCGGCGTGACTACTAGAGGCCTTTAGGTCCGGTTGGTACCCCCAACCGGGACCAAAGGGTCTTTAGGCCCGGTTGGAGGCACCAACCGGGACTATAGGCCTACCCTTTAGTCCCGGTTGGGGGTACCAACCGGACCTAAAGGTCATTTTCGGCGGCACCGAAAAGGCGCGCGCCAAAATACCCTTTAGTTCCGGTTGGTAATATAAACCGGACCTAAAGTCCATTTGGAAATTAAGTTTTTAGAAATTGTAATAAAGTTATAAATTCAATATCTTTTGATCTGTTTATCAGAAAAATGCAATTTAAAATATCAAATTGTTGATAAAAATGTATTCTATCTATTTATAACAAATTCATTTTTCTTGAGATTATAGGTGAATTCATTTAATTAAAAAATTTGGAATTTGAACTTAATTAAGTCATTAAACTTATAAATTCAATATCTTTTCATATGTTTATCAGAAAAAATGCAATTAAAATATCAAATTGTTGATAAAAAATGTAATCTATCTATTTATGACAAATTCATTTTTTTGAGATTATAGGTGAATTCATTTAATTACAAAATTTGGAATTCGAACTCCATTAATTCATTAATTAAATTTATAAATTCAATATCTTTTCATCTGTTTATCAAAAAAATGCAATTAAAATATCAAATTGTTGATAAAAATGTAATCTATCTATTTATGACAAATTCATTTTTTTGAGATTATAGGTGAATTCATTTAATTACAAAATTTGGAATTTGAACTCCATTAAGCCATTAATTAAACTTATAAATTCAATATCTTTTCATCTATTTATCAGAAAAATGTAATTAAAATATCAAATTTAATTTGAGCTCCAACTGTGCATTTCTTATGCAGGCACTCACGAGCCACTGTTGGGCTGTATGCAGGTAAAACCGTGTGTTTTGTTCTATACAGAAATCCTTCAGGTAATCGACCGGATACGGTACGGAATGACAACAGTGGATCAGTTGTCCTAACAATCTTAGTCATACTCCTGCCTAGGCCTATAATACTCGTACTCGTAGTCGCCTTCATCGTCGTCGTCACTATCATCATACTCATACGACGCTCGTGGCTCGAACCTCGACGGGTGAGCACCCCCGGACTGCATGTTAGGGTAGCGCAGGCGGGGGTTATCGCCGGCCGTGATGTAGTTCATAACGCCCTGGAGAGTCCGGCCAGCCCACCACAGCCGACGGCCGGCCTCGTTGAATTCCGAAGGAGGCGAGCCGTCCCCCTCGTACCTGGCTAGCGCCCTCTCACGCCGATTGATGAAGAAGGCTTCCCAAGTCGGGTGGTAGTCGGGATGCCAGCCCGGATCCATCCGCTACTCCGGTGTGAGCTCGAGGTAGTAGTGGTTCGTGATGGCCGCCCGGCGCGCCACACCTTGAGGGACAGGAGGGACCGGCACGCCTCCGGTGCTCAGCATCCAGTCGGCGGGGACGCGGTAGCCGGGCGGGCAGGGGTAGTTCGAGGCGGAAAGCTCCTCCGCCTGACGGTAGGTTAGTACGATGGAAGCCATGGAAGAGTGATGAGGATGCAGATATGAGTTTAGATGTGATATGGCAATGGCAGCCAAGCCTACATATATATAGTGATATGGCAAGAAGCTAGCACACGGATCGTGTGTTTCCTTCGAGCGCTTGTCAGCTGTTGGATTAGAGTTGTGTTTATTTCGAGTGCTTGTGAGTTGTTGGATCGTGTGCACACGGATCGTGTGTTTCCTTCGAGCGCTTGTGAGCCGTTGGATCAGAGTGTGTTTTTTTGAGCCCTTGTGAGCTGTTGGATCTCAAGCAGAAGATAAGGCACACATATCAACGCTCCTTTAGTCCCGGTTCCAGCTACCAACCAGGACTAAAGATGAAGATTTGCCCTGATCTTTTAGCTATAAATACCCACCATGAGGAGGATATGAAGAACAAGAGTACGGCTACTCCGGAAGGCAAAGACCGAATACAAGTCATTCGGATTCCCTGCATACATTCCTACGGTGCATTTGATATGCGGGCACTCTCTAGCCACCATAGGGCTGTATGCAGGGGAAACCGTGTGTTTTGTTCTATCTAGAAATCCTTCAGTTCATCGACCGAATACAAGTCATTCGGATTCCCTGCATACATCCCGACGGTGGATTTGACAACACTCATACATAAAAAGGTTTTGAGAACACACCTACATAAATTGTTTAATATATTATTACACTCATACTTAGATCATGATCGCTATGATCGCTTCTTCGGCCGTAACCATGGAGTTTCTTCATTATGTAACGGGATGCTTGGGTCAGTTTTCACTGTGAAGGGCGGAATTTCATCAAACTTATTATAGTCTGCTGACATGTCTGTCTTGTCCTCAACTCCCACGATGTTTCTTTTTCCTGAAATAACTATGTGACGCTTTAGCTCATTGTGTGATGTATTTGTTTCCTTATCTTTTCTTTTTTTTCGGTCTGGAGCTCATGTCCTTCACATAGAAAAACTGAGCCACATCATTGGCTAGGACGAATGATTCATCTCTGTATGCAAGATTCTTGAGATCCACTGCTGTCATTCCGTACAGCTGGTCTACCTTTATCCCTTCTCCATTCATGTTGACCCAACTGCACCAAAACTAAGGGACCTTGAAAGTAGGTTGATGCATCTAAAATGCATACATGAACTTTGCACTATAACACTTATATTCCAATCATATTTGCATCATATAAGGGGTATATTACTGTTATTTAATAATTTTTGGTAATTTATAATGATTTCCCCTTTTTATGGAATTAATCCTGCGCAGACAGAAAACCCTATTTCTTTCTTTATTTGTTTCAGGACCTTAACGACGTCATAATGAGCTATAAATTTAGGGGGGTCATTATTTTTGAAGGAGAAGATTTAGGAGCGAAAGAAGTCAACAAACGGAGGCCGGAGGACCAAAAGAGGGGGTCCCACACGGCTACAGAACCAGGCCGCGTGGGCCCACTCAAATCAGCCCTCGTGGCCCCGTTTGCATCGATCCTTCGCCCAGAAGCATCCTCGTGACCTAAAAACGCCTATATAAGAGGTCCCCCGACGTTTTTCCAGAGGAGAGCCGCCACACGAGAGAAACCAGAAACAGAGATCAGGAGGCTGAAGATCGGAGGGGGGAAACTCCGGCGGAGCCCTGCCGGAGAGGTCTCCTTCTTCTCCATCGACATCTCCACCGTCTCAAGGGGCATGAGACATCTAACCTTTACTTTATCAAGGCC
Source organism: Puccinellia tenuiflora (assembly GCA_012064385.1). NCBI lineage: Eukaryota > Viridiplantae > Streptophyta > Magnoliopsida > Poales > Poaceae > Puccinellia > Puccinellia tenuiflora. Next base: position 67,373 of record QRDG01000125.1, read on the forward strand.
ACTACTCATATTTGCTTTCACATTTAACTTTAATCATTCAAGATGCTATGATAGGGGAATGAGCTTGACACCAAGTATTACCATTGCAATCAATAACTAAAGTAGAATAGTTGGGAGGATAGATGAAACTTATGCATGCTTTACCTCTACTTATTTATACATCTTTTCCAAAGTGTCCACCTTTTATATTCAGATTTTCACCACACTCCATGGACCTCAAGTATGCCAAACTAAGAATGTCCATAGTACTATCTTTTATGTTGCACTTTGTGAACTATCATTGATGATCTTTGCATTGAATACTTGATATCACTTTATACACTGTTTGCATATTGCTACTTCTTTGAAATAATGAATCATTTGACTTTATGTAGCAGTAGCAATCATCTTGTATGTCCATGTTGTGATTATATTGCAAAGTTCATGTTAGTTTTATCACTTTCATACTCGAGGACGAGCATGAGTTAAGCTTGGGGATGTTGATGCATCTAAAATGCATACATGAACTTTGCACTATAACACTTATATTCCAATCATATTTGCATCATATAAGGGGTATATTACTGTTATTTAATGATTTTTGGTAATTTATAATGATTTCCCCTTTTTATGGAATTAATCCTGCGCAGGCAGAAAACCCCTATTTGTTTCAGGACCTTAACGACGTCATAATGAGCTATAAATTTACGGGGGTCATTATTTTGGAAGGAGAAGATTTAGGAGCAAAAGAAGTCAATCAACGGAGGCCGGAGGACCAAAAGAGGGGGTCCCACGTGGCTACAGTACCAGGCCACGTGGGCCCACTCAAATCAGCCCTCGTGGCCTCGTTTGCATCGATCCTTCGCCCAGAAGCATCCTCGTGACCTAAAAACGCCTATATAAGAGGTCCCCCGACGTTTTTCCAGAGGAGAGCCGCCACACGAGAGAAACCAGAAACAGAGATCAGGAGGTGAAGATCGGAGGGGGGAAACTCCGGCGGAGCCCTGCCGGAGAGGTCTACTTCTTCTCCATCGACATCTCCACTGTCTCCATGATGAAGAGGGAGTAGTCCACCTCTGGACTATGGGTTTGTGGCAGTAGCATATGTAACTCTCTCTCTCTCTCTCTTGAGTTTCATTAGTTAGCACTGTATGAACTGCTGAACATGATTACGGTCACCGTTGTATTACCTTTGTGGTCGATCTTTCTATGAGTTAATATATGTTGAGATTGCAATGTTTGTTTCAGTTATGAAAGTAGATGCATATTGTAGCGGACCTGCACTTAAAATAGGCAAGATCCCTGTGTATAGTGCAAATCCCTGGATCGAATCGTTTGCACACACAGTTTACGATGAATACCATAACATTGTATCAACTTATTACACAAATGATCCAGACTTAAAATAATCCATTACAACTTTGCATAGCTCGAAGCTAGCATAAACAAAAATAACAGCGGAAGACTAAAATTATTGCAGGGAGTCGCAATCTTCATGTAGCCACAGGCGAAAACATGTTGGTTGCAGACTCGAAACCCTTAACGAAACCTCACTCATCGTCAGAACAGCCTGATAAAAGATATCAACAAGGTGGGTCAGAACCATAAAATGGAACTGGCAAGTGACACTTTGTGGACTCATAGAGGAAAACTCTAATAACCTATATGCATATTTGGCTTGTGGAGTTTGAAGGCTGTTTGCATAAAGCCAATTTTTCCCTAACTCTTTGTAAAACATCTTTTCATCTATACGAGACTTTTATGGCATGAAAACCACCGTCTCATCTACCCTTGTTCACCCATCAAATTTTAACTTAGAGAAATTGGAATGTTGGGATCCTCCGTTGACGTCCTTGTTCAGCTGCTCAGAATTGTCCGTAACCGGGGACACGGCTAAGTACTTAGTTTGACACTCTGCAGAGGTTGTGCACTTTCACCATTAGACTTAACCAACCCAAACTATCCCTCACACTCCATTGGTGCTTCGGGGAAAAGAAGAAGGTTAAGACGAGATCTTTCAGAAGCATTTTCCCATCCCATACCGGCCTGACGCGCTCCACCTACAAACCTCTACCACCACCTGTCAAGCCGGGATGAGTCCACGCAACTTAGTTGATCAAGACAGAGCCCATATGACTAATGGCTGCACTGGAAGCAATCTTCACTTGGAGTAACTTCAAATCCCTTTGATCCTGGGTGGCTTTCCGCAAGTATGATTCATCCTCCCAAATTAGGGAACCACGTATGGTCCTTACTCCTAAATTGGGGAATCATCCTCTTCTACAATTCATCCTCCCACGTATGGGGAATTGCTTTATACCAACCACCCACCCAGGTAGTTCATTAACTTAGTAGAAATTTATTAACCATTCATACAAAACATTTAGCACAGCATTTTTCCTATTCTACTAAGTTATCAAGTAGGTACTAGACACTTAGGAAATATTTGGAAAACTACTAATAGGTCTAGCATAGCATAGTAATACTAATAACCTATCATGCAAATTTTCTAAGTAAAAGCTACAACAATGCATATATGAAAATAATAGGACGAAAAGTATGCAAGTGTGCCACTTGCCTTGGCAACAGGAGTGGCAGGAGTAGCAACCACCAAAGTCTTCGTGACTCTCCGAATAAACTAACAAAATAAACAAGCCACACATAAACAAACCAAACAACAATAATCATACAAAAATAATAACAAGACAACAAAATATGCTATGCATGAAATGCATCTAAAATCACAAGTCAATTACTAACTATTGTTTTCTGATTTTTAGAAACCTGCATGGAGTCAAATGCAATTGAAACAATTTTTTTTATATAAAGACAACATAAAACAATTCCCAAAAAGGGAATAAAGACTAAATAAATACTAATGTTAAAATAAAATAACTACAAAAATAAGGAGTTGGTCTCTCTGGACAGAGGGCTTAAAAACTAAACTAACCCAAATGGATTTACACAAAAGCTATTTTTAAACTAAAGTTATGTCAAATTTACTCAAATTTCACATTTGAAATTCAAATAAATTTAAACTTGTCAAAACAGAAAAATAAAACGCCAGAAAGATTCTACTTGTTCTAAGGATTTCAAATATATAAAAATATTTGAATTTGGCCCAATGGATAAAAAGATATGATAAATCTAAGGTGCAGGGGTTTTTTGCAAAACAGACGGCTTGACATGCAGTGTTCCAGCGATTCTACGGGGAGAGGGAGGGGCTTTCGATACCGAGGGATGAAGGGTGTCGCGGCAGTCTTGGTGGCGTGGCGGAGAGGAGCGGCGCATCCTGGAGCTCCTTCAATTCCTCGCCGGAGTTAGCTCCAGCGGCGGTGGTCGTCGGTCGAGGATGCACGCCTCAGCCTGAGGCAAAAGAAAATGCCGCATGGTGTCAAAAAGATGAAAAAAGTCGAGATAAGGAGAAAGGGAGTGCAGGGAGGGTGCGAGGTCTTCGGTGCTCGCCGGAAATGGAGGATCACCGACGGCAGGTGGCGGAGCTCTTGAGCTTGAATCCGGCGGCCTGGGGGCTCTCGGGGTGGGGTGTCTTGGGGAAAAAGAGAGGCGAGGGGGAGGGGTACTTGTAGGTGTAGGCGGCCACGGTGATTGCGGCCTTAAAATCACGAATTTAAACGAATTGAAATCAGGCATTCATGGCGCGCGATTTGGGGAAGAAGACGATGCCGCGGACGTGGTCGTCGTTCCTGACATGGTGGCCCCACCTGTCAGCGAGGGAAGAGAAAAAAAAAGGAGAGAGGGCGCGGGCTTCTTCCTGGGCTGGGTGCGCGCGAGGGAGATGGGCCGCGGCTGGGCTGCTGGCTTGGCCGGCTCGGCCCCTTTGGCCTTTTCCTATTTTTTTTGACAGAACTCTTTTCAAATTTCTGTTTTCAAAAACAGATTCAATACTAGCTTAAAATTTTCCAAAAAAAAAAAATGGCAAAAATACTTTTTGGAAAGCTTATTTAAAATAGCACATTTTCACACTAACTTTGTCCATCAAATAAAATCATACAAACAAAATATTATATAGAGCCTAATAGGCCCCTTTTATTTCATTTTCTCAAATAGGGTTTTAATATGGAATTGAAATTCCAACTTTGGAAATTTTAAAAGCAAACATGGCAAGAAGATGATGAATGCATGCAAGTTTTTAATTTTCAAACCCAGATATATATAATTTTGAAAAAGTTTTTGATATTTCAGATTTTTCAAAATTTCAAAATCTTGGGATGTTACACATATTATGTACCCCGTTCTTATATCCTTGTTATGATCAAGCATGTTTATGAGAGCGTGTGTGGGGGAACGTGTGCATTAGTTGGAATAACGGGGGTGGTGAAGTGATAAGCTGACAACTTAAATATCATGATCCATTGGGTGTTTACCTTACTTTGTTGCCTCTACCTAAGACTAGATCCATCATGTGTTTATTTAAACTTCATGTCATTAATCTTAAAGCTATACTCTGATGCTATCTTAATTACTAAGATGCATGATTTAGTTCACATCTTGGTGGAGTATAAGTGAGACTAATAATCAAAAGGTCTCTATTTTAGGACGTGATGCCCATATAATTAGTAACATGTCAATCAACTTGTTTGTAATCTCATATGTTAATCCTATGTCTACTTGTTTGCCACACTATATTAAAGAGAGAGTGCATGTGTGAAACCATGAACCCCGGTCCATTTTTAATCATAAGAAACACTTTTCCAACCACTTTTAAGCATCTTTTACATTCAGCCATTTTAAAATCAGAAAATACAAAAACACTTTTATTCATTGCATTCACATATAAAAACCCCAAAAATACCATCCATCATCATTACTACCATCCTTGCATATTTATTCATCATCATTGCATATTTCTTTATTGTTTTGCATCATTTATTATCTTAATATCATTCTCACACCTTGTGCTTGACAACCACTTGGTGAGGTTGAGGGCACAAAGCAATCTACTTGTTTGCAGGAAATCTAGAGAAGGACAAGGAGATAAAACCCACACTACTGATTCCCCGAGAGTTCGATATTAAACCCTCGAGTCACCTTCTTGGGGAAAAACTTCCACTACTACATACTCTGCACTTGAAGGCTTAACCTATCCCTTATATTTATTATTTTTCTTTCAGGGTATCAAGAGTGCTTGTTGGCGAAGCTGAGGGAGACTTCAACTACACGCCATCAAGAGGTTTTTCTGGCGCCGTTGCCGGGGAATCATAGCTGGAAGGGTTTGTCCAAGGATATCACAACAAAGTCAACTTCATCACCAACTTGTGCTAACACCTAAGCTTGGGGAGGTTGCACCTACGTGAGCATCATCTTGTCCATCTTTACCTTCAAGCATTTTATTTTGTTTTGTTTTGTTTTTGTCTTGCATATCATATTTAGATTTCGGTTTGCATATTTTATTTTCAGTTTTGCATTTTGTTTTGCATTATTTAATTCGGTTTGCATTGTTTGAGTGTCATTTTATTTTCAGTTTTGCATAAAAAAATAAAAAACACATAAAAATCTGCTAAAATGGGTGATAGGAGTAAGTTGTGCGACTACACAAATACTCCAAATGATCAATTTATTGCTAAACCTATTACCACACCTGAGATACAAGCTGATAGCTATGAAGTAAGTCCTAGTTTGTTGAACTTGATAACTAGGGAGCAATTTGGTGGTAGTGCTATGGAGGATGCCTCTATGCATCTTCATGATTTTGTTGAAATCTATGACATGCAAAAATTTAAGAATTTTGAAAGTGATATTCTAAAACTTAAATTATTTCCTTTCTCACTTAGAGGAAAAGCTAAGGAGTGGCTGCATTCATTACCTACTGATAGCATTAAAACTTGAAATGATCTGAAAGAAGCTTTCATTAAGAAATATTATCCTCCTGTTAAAATTTTGCAAAATAGAAATAATATTCTATCTTTTAGGCAAAATGAAAATGAACATGTTGCTATGGCTTGGGATAGGATAAAACTTATGCTTAGAACTTGCCCATCACATGGAGTTAATGAATGGACCATACTACACTCTTTTTATAATGGTCTGAATTACATGTCTAGAAATATACTTGATTCTGCTGCTGGAGGTGGTTTTATGGGAAAAACTATAGTAGAGGCTAAGAATATATTGGAAAGCATTTTGCAAAACTATAGTCAATGTCATACTGATAGAGCACCTAGTTCATCTAAGAAAGTAAACTCCATAGAAGAAACTCATTATTTGTCATCTAAGATGGATACTATTCTTGCTTTGCTTAACAAACCTAGTGTTGAAAATATTCCTTTGCAAGAACTAGTTGGTGATAATTCTGAAAATATTGATGTCAACTTCATAAGGAATTATGGAAACAATGGGTATGGTAACAACAATTATAATTCTTATAATAAACCTCCATATGTTCCCAACAATCGTCCTTTTGTTCCATATCCTAATGCTAATGATAAATGGAAGACTGTGTCATCAAGTAATGATAATTTTGAGACTAATAAAATTCTTATGGAACAAGTTGCTAGTCATAATACCATGATACAAGAGTTGAATAAGTCTGTTGCTTCTATTAGTTCTGATATTAAAAACTTACAACTCCAAGCTGCAGGACTAGACAAAGCCCTTTCAAAACTTGCTGATAATCAAGCCACTTTATTGAGTATGTCTGCTGGAAAACCACAAGCACCACCTGTGGTTGGATTGAATTCTATTAATATTGCTGAAAATGTTCCTCTTACTTTGGAAGAAACTCTGAATGAATTGCTAAATTATCCTGAATATCTGTTGCCTTTTATGTCTCATCTTATGGCCTCAAAAGAAGAAGTTAGTAAAACTGATTATGATGAAAGAAAAGTTGAAGAAGTTAAGATGCTAAGTGAAGTTAATGATCCTTTGCTTGATTTGGAGAATAGTAGCTTGCATGAATTAATATCTATCTTACAAAAATTTGCATGTGATCCTTCTATTGATGTTACCAAATCTGGTTTTGGTTCCTATATAGCTAATCATGTTTTGAAAGAGAAAAATGCTAGATACAATCAAGAAGCTATGATACCACCTAAGATTGGGGATGTGTGGATCCCCAAGGTGCTAGTAACTATTGGAAAAGAGACACACCATGCCATACTTGATCTAGGATCTAGTGTCTCAGTTTTATCTAAACAATTATATGAAACACTTGAATTAAAGAATCTTGAAAAATGCTCTATTGGACTTGCACTTGATGATAATACCAATAAACATGCTCTAGGTAAAGTAAGTGATGTTATGGTAGAGTTACATATGACTTTTGTACCTGTGGATTTTCTAATCATGGATATGGAGAATAAAACCTCTAGTCCTATTATTTTGGGAAGACCTTTTCTTCGTACCACAGGGGCTATCATTGATTCAAAGGAAGGGAATGTGAAGTTTCAGTTTCCACACAAGAAATGCATGGAACACTTTCCAAGGATGAAGGGCACAACTTTTAAGCTCCCTCATGAGCTTCATCTTCGGTAAAACAACAAGTAAGTAAGCCTAGCTATATGGCTATAAAGAAAGCGCTTTACGGGAGGCAACCCGGTTGTTTTTATTTGGATTTTCTTTGTGTACTCTTGCTGTAACAAGAGATTGTTTTCTTAGTTTAGTTTCTAGAATTTTTAATAAAGTGCCAAGTTTTACCCATTTTGGTTTGAAAAAGTTGCTATTTCTATTCGGAGATTTTATTCCTGCACGGAGTCTGTGCACGGTTTGATTTTTCGTTGCTATTATGTAACTCCGAATGAGCTGATATTTTTACTGTAACTGCAACTTTTCATCCTCTGTATGCCTGAATTTTTTCAGATTTTTTAGACAAGTTTAAGTAGGACATAAAAATACCTTTTGCTGCTGCTGTTTTTCTGGACAGATTCTGTCCCATATTGTTTTATGCATAGTTTGAACTATTGAGTTGATCCAATTGAGTTTATGAGTAGGCATACAACATTATACATTCTCTGTTCATTCATATGAATTTTAGTCCATGGATTATATGCAGCAAGAAACTTGTTTATTTATCTCTACTAATATCACCCCACAAAAAAGAGATGGGAGAAATTGTGTTTTGAAGTTTTTTCACAGGGATTGGAGGAGATGCACCATGAGTTATCCAAGGATGGTGAAAACCATAAGCTTGGGGATGTGAACATCCCCACTGAATCAAAACAATCTTGGTTTGCACACGTCTAACTTCTGTTTCTCTATCAATGCACTTTATCGCATAAACTTGGAGCGTCTTTTTGTTTGTTTTGCTTTGATTTTTATTTGTGAGACCACCACACTATCTTTTATATATGAGTATGCTACTGGAAATATGGGTTGAAATATCTTGCATGCTTTTATTTTATTGGGAAAAGGGATGTCTAAGTTGATTTTTAATGACACATATAGTTGCATGATTCATGAGCTCCCTGATGAGTAATAATTTGCAAATGCTTTATCATGAGCTATCTTTTATTCATGTTTTGATGCTGTATGTTATTTCACTTTGTTTGACATGAATTAGTTAGTTCTATGGACACTCATGCATGCATCTAGATGGTCATCTTTCTCCCTTTTGCTAGCCCAAAAATTCCAACAAGTAAAAACTTGTTTCCAATACCTTCAACCCAAGTTTTCCAGTGAGTCCACCATATCTACCTATTAGCTTTATGCTATCCAAGTATATTTATCATGTTATTTGTGTTATATAAACCTCTAAATGAAAATAATGATGTTATTTGTTGTAATGGGAAAAGTTGGTTAAAAAGCTCTCGCGAACTTGATGCACACTTTACTTTTCTTGCATTCAATAAAGATGAACCATTGTGATTAATATTATGATGATAGTGGCTTGATAAATGTTTAAGGTTGGGAGTTAGGATAAATAAATATCTCATACATTATTAAAAATGACCACACTACATCAACATCATTCAACACTTCTTCGTGTCTGTCATTTTTTCTTCTTATCGCGTCGTATCCATGGACAATCTTCATCATTCAACGCGATGGTTGGGTCAATTTTCACTGTGAAGGGGGAATTTCATCAAACTTATTGTAATGTTCTGACATGTCTGTCTTGTCCTCCACTCCCACGATGCTTCTTTTCCCTGAAAGAACTATGTGGCGCTTTGGCTCGACGTCGTACGATGCATTCACTGCTTGCTTATCTTTTCTTTTCTTCGGTCTGCTAGACATGTCCTTCACATAGAAAACCTGAGCCACTTCACTGGCTAGGACGAATGGTTCGGTGTCGTATCCAAGATTCTGCATATCCACTGTAGTTATTCCGTACTTCGGGTCTACATGTACCCCGCCTGTCAGGTTGAACCATTTGCACTTGAACAAAGGGACTTTAAAAAATGGTCCATATTCAAGTTCCCATATCTCCTCTATGTAACCATAATATGTGTCCTTTTGCCCATTGCTGTTTGTTGCATCAAAGCGGATACCACTGTTTTGGTTGGTGCTCTTTTTATCTTGATTGGCCGTGTAAAATGTATTTCCATTTATCTCATACCCTTGATAAGTCAATATAGTCGAAGATGGTGCATTGGCCAACAAGTATAGCTGTTCTCCAACAGTGCTGTCACTAAAGAGACGTGTTCGCAACCAACCTCCGAAATTCTTCACGTGTTCTTCATCAATCCAATATTTAGATTGCTCTGGGAAGTTCAAACGTAGAATATTCTTATGTTCCTCGATATACGGAGCCACCAAGCTGGAATTATGTAGAACCGTGTAGTGTGCTTGACTATAAGAATGCCCGTCCATACATATTATTGCTTTCTTTCCCAGCGTGCCTTTTCCCCGCAGTCTCCCCTCATAGCGTGATTGAGGAACCCCGATTGCCTTGAGGTCAGGAATAAAATCAACACAAAACTCAATGACCTCCTCTGTTCCATAGCCCTTGGATATGCTTCCTTCTGGCCTAGCACGGTTATGAACGTACTTCTTTAGGACTCCCATGAACCTCTCAAAGGGGAACATGTTGTGTAGAAATACGGGACCAAGAACGAAAATCTCTTCGACTAGATGAACTATGAGGTGCGTCATAATATTGAAGAAGGAGGGTGGGAACACCAACTCGAAGCTGACAAGACATAGGACCACTTCCTTCTGTAAATCCGGCAGAGTTACTGGATTGATGACCTTCTGAGAAATTGCATTGAGGAATGCACATAGCTTAACAATGGGTACTCGAACATTTTCCGGCAGGAGCCCCCTCAGTGCAATCGGAAGTAATTGTGTCATAATCACGTGGCAGTCATGAGACTTTAGGTTCTGAAACTTCAACTCTGTCATGTTAATTATTCCCTTTATATTCGACGAGAAGCCTGACGGGACCTTGATACTGTTTAGTACTTCAAAAAAGATCTTCTTCTCTTCTTTGGTAAGAGCGTAGCTGGCAGGACCTTGATACTTCTCTGCATTCAGGTTGTCTCGTTCGTGCATATGTTGCTGGTCCAGCCGTGATTCCGGTGTATTTTTCGTCTTCCCATACATGCCCAAGAAGTTTAGTAGGTTCACGCAGAGATTTTTCGTCACGTGCATCACGTCGATTGCAGACTGAACCTCTAGGATTTTCCAATAGGGTAACTCCAGAATATAGATTTCTTCTTCCACATCGGCACGTGTCCGTCAGCATCATTTGGAACAGATTGTCCGCCAAGACCCTTTCCAAAGATTACTTTAAATCCTTTACCATATCATATATAACATCCCCAGTAGGCCGTCTAGGCTTTGGCCGGTGATTTGGCAAACCTTTGAAATGCTTGCCTTTCCTTCTTACGATGTGCCTTTCCGGAAGAAACCGACGATGCCCCAGGTACACATTCTTGTTTCCCAGATATATACTTTCAGTATCACCTAAACAGTGTGTGCATGCATTGTATCCCTTGTTTGACTGTCCTGATATGTTACTAAGAGCTGGCCAATCATTGATGGTCACGAACAGCAATGCTCGTAGGTCAAATTCATCTTGTTTGTGCTCATCCCAAACACGTATACCTTCTTCGCGCCACAATTGTAAAAGTTCTTCAACTAATGGCCTCAGGTACACATCAATGTCGTTGCCGGGTTGCTTCGGGCCTTGGATGAGTACTGGCATCATAATGAACTTCTGCTTCATGCACAACCAAGGAGGAAGGTTATAGATGCATAGAGTCACAGGCCAGGTGCTATGACTGGAGCTCTGCTCTCCAAAGGGATTAAAGGACGGTGGAAGCTTTCAACATGTTCCATCATTTGTTTAGTTAATATCATGTACTTTTGTTTATGGATGCCTATCATGACGAAATAATGTGGAAATAGAGTTAAGTTTAAATGAGTTTGTATAAATGGTTAGAGAGAAACCTGGGCCGCTAATCTAAGCCATGCATCATTCATGGTGGAAATTTACTTACATGCTATTTTGAACTCTCTGTGATACACCTTACAATAAAAAGCTATATCAAGTGGTAAATAAAGAGGGTGTTGAGATTGTTCATTATGTTTGTTTGTCTTGTTGTTTTGATATGGGCTTGATCCATATCATGGGACAAGAGGTACCCTAGTTGAGACTCTTGATGATACCATTATTACTTACAATGATAGATAACTTAAACTTGCTTTGTTTCCTAAGTTGAGTAATCATGGTGTAGGTACTTGTATTCAAGGGGCATGAGACATCTAACCTTTACTTTATCAAGGCCACTACTCATATTTGCTTTCACATTTAACTTTAATCATTCAAGATGCTATGATAGGGGAATGAGAGCTTGACACCAAGTATTACCATTACAATCAATAACTAAAGTAGAATAGTTTGTAGGATAGATGAAACTTATGCATGCTTTACCTCTACTTATTTATACATCTTTTCCAAAGTGTCCACCTTTTATATTCAGATTTTCACCACACTCCATGGACCTCAAGTATGCCAAAGTAAGAATGTCCATAGTACTATCTTTTATGTTGCACTTTGTGAACTATCATTGATGATCTTTGCATTGAATACTTGATATCACTTTCACTAGTGGAAAACGGGGCAATAGTCCCGGTTCCAGACGGCCTCTAGTCCCGGCTGGGCAACCCGGACTACCTAATCGGGACTAGAGCCCCCCCCCTATAGTCCCGGTTGGCTACGAACCGGGATTAGAGTACCTCCCACGTGGCCACGGGCGAGCCCGTGGGCTGGATGTCTTTAGTCCCGGTCCGTAACACGGACCGGGACTACCGTTAGGCCTTTTTTTTCTTTATAATTTTTTTCAGAATTGCACGGACCGGGTGTCGTGTGTGTTTAGTGCCGGGGTTTTGGATAGTTTCGGAAACACGTCGATACGTCGATATAAATTATATTGTACTATGATCACACGTTGATGCATATATATAACACACTTACAAATTAATTGTAACACATGAATTTGTCGTCACGTTTCCGTACACAAAGTACTCAAATGCATTAATTATACATGCATGAAATCATAGTACATTTATATATGTAGATAATAGTGCTCTGAATTTTCAGGTATGACATCATCAAGAAGAAATCCCGCCAGCTCCTCCCCAATTGCTCTTATACGGTCATCTGGTAGGAGGCCGGCCCGCTTCCTTACAATCTTTAAAAGAAGGAGAAAATTAAACAATTATGAATGAAACTCCACACAATTGATATGCATATTATTTTGTCAAAAAAAAAACTTGTGAACAATGTATAATTACGTACCTCTGCGTTTCTTCGATTTTCGAATTTTTCATAAGTCATCCTATGAATGTACTCGCAAACGTAGTACCCACATAAGAGGGTCCCTTCTGGCTGTTCCAGACACCACTGTTCGAGAATAGAATTCAACACATTAAGTTTGGTAATGGTATTGCAAACTACATTAATTCATGGATATAGGTATAGTACTACTTACTTGGTTCAGAGTCCATACCAGCTTCTCGTGCCATTTACCGGGGTACTTTCTTGACGAATGTCTGCCATGCTCTACTCGACAAAGAAAGAACAAAACATCTGTTATTAATTAATTACTTGATATCACGAAATGAATGAAAGAGAGGTCGGTATAGTAATGTGATAAGAATTTAAATTACTCTTTCATGACATCAAACAAGCTCTTGTACTCTCTAGGGTCTCTCCTTAATGAGTCGTAGACTTCAATTATTCCCTGGTGATATCTAATGACCACGAGAATAAAGTGGTAGCTGCAAATTTACATACAGAGGCATGCGCATATAACTCATCAATTAGACTTAAGATACCGGGTGAGCAAAAATAGAATGTGTACAAGCAATTAGTAACACTTACCTGAAGTTGTAAGGAAGAAATATTTCTTTTTGTCTTGGTGTCGCTTGAAAAGCCTTTATCATTACTCCCTTTACAACTTGTGGTTTCTTCCTTATGCTCACTTCATGAATAACATTAGGGTCCATGAAACCAATCTCCACCGGTTTTATTATTTCCCTTTTGTAGTCGATCATCTTCTTTCTGCACAAATAGCGTACCAAAATTAGAATGTGCTGTGAGCTATATATATATATAAAGACTTAATTAAATTACAAAAATAAATAACTTACAGACAAAAGATACTGATGATTGCTTTATCGAGGGGTAAACCATTGTATAATTGGAAAAGTTCGGAGAAATCAATTTGCACACCGTAGTCATCGTAGAAGTGTTCCTCCTTTCTAACTTTTGCCATGATACCTATTATACCTTTCTTTGCGACTTTCATGTACCATGAATTCAACTGACGCATCCTTGTTGGTAGTAACTTGGCCACCTCAGTTGTGACCAAAGACTTGCCTTGAACATATCGATAAGGCACCCTATAAGGTACCTCAGGGAAGTGGCAGACACTTCCCTGAGGTACCATACGGTGGGCGTCTTTGTCGGTAAGTACCTTAAGCGGAGGGAGCGATTGCGTAGCTTGTTGTCCCAGCTAGGCTATCTGTTTCCCGCTTTTCCGGTTCTCCAACACCGAGTCGTATGACTTTTCAATAGAGCGCTCATAGTCTGATGACGGCCTTGGTGGAGGGTTGTATAAAGCACCTAATAGTGTGATGTAGTTGTCACGAGGAAGCCCTTTGATGCTGGGTAGTTCTTCCGGGGGCGGTTTCTTTGTAAAATGGGCTTTAACCTCGGCCCTCCTGATGGCTTCGGATTCCTCGACAGTCCTCTCGTAAGGTAACTTCTCAGGAGTCTTCACTTTTGCGGCTTTTTCTGTCTCTTCTTAGGAGGCGAACCATTAACGGCCCTCTTCGCATCAAACCACTTATAAGGCGGAGACCGCTGGACTGGCTCTGGAGATGGAGACCGCTGGACTGGCTCTGGAGATGGAGACCGCTGGACTGGCTCTGGAGATGGAGACCGTGCTGGTGTAGCTGGAGATGGAGACCGTACTGGTGTAGCTGGAGATGGAGACGGACTCGCGCTGGGGTCCCTCTGGGGTAGGAAGGGTGGACTTGTAGGTGGTGGACTTCTACTTGGAGGAGTCGGTGGCCTTGGTGCTGAGCCTGGAAGCACGATGTATTCTTGTTCCATAGAACGAAACCGTGCTTGACTTGTCCCAGTGTCGTCTCATCGTCACCTCCAGGATAGTCAAGCTCAAGTGCCTCAAATCCCGGTATAATAGCCATCCACCCCGTCACGAGCATAGCCAGCTGGAATCTGACCAAGATGGTAGCTTGCTCCAGGTTCGTTTGGTAACGCATAGCCGACCGCCACCTTGAAGGATATGTTCTTCATTAACATATGAAGCTCACACTCCGTCTTCTCCGTGATATCATCCACGGGGTAGTGAGCCGCCGGCTTGTTCTATTATTGCGGCAGATACTTGTAGCGGCGTGGAACCCACGCTGCTTCTTCGCGGTTCTTGGATGACGTCGACTTGTTGCTGCTGTTGATCAGGTGCCCGGTGCTGGCTGATGTGAGTCAATCTGACAGCGCAGTCCGGAACCATGCGCTCCAATTCTGATAAACGGTCTAACTCCTTCTGCTTCTTTCTCCCACGGCTTCTATAACTGTCAGCACAGTCGGAAACCCTTCCTTCAAGTTGGTACCGCCGGGAAAGCCTCGTAATCGTCGTTGTGTTCGGGATTCCCCAGTGCGAGTGTCAGCTCGTCGTTCTCTCTCTCGGGATGGTACTCTCCCTTTCGAACTTTATCTATTGCGTCAATAAGCAAGGAACGATTGTTTCACCTTTTTCTTCCATTTTCCCTTTGCAACAATCAACCCCTTCTCTGGTCCAACACTGCGCCATGCGCGAACAACCAAACTTGGCCCTCTCGGGCCAGTTCAAAGTCTGTGGAGTGATCCCTTTAGCAACCAGTTCCGCTTCAAAGGCTAACCATTGGGAATGGCAGACTTGTAGCCACCTGTACCCAACCTATGGTGGTATTCCTTCTTCCCAGCATTTCTCTTATTACGACTGATCGAGCCACGACAGTAGAGGAATTCTTGTACGCCTTGAATGCGGGCCAGGAATGTTTTATCTTCTCGAGTGCTCGGTGAAATTAGCTGGATCTTCATCTTCATACTTTCTCCATAGTGTTTTCTTCCAGCTCTGGAATTGTGTGGCCATCTTTTAAGAGTCCACTCCTTCACTTTCTCCGTCTTGCCTTCTGGTATGTTGAAATGTATCATGAGCGTATCGAAAAGCAATTCTTTCGTATGATCATGGACATAACAAGNAGGGGGGGCACTGCTGCGTGAGGGGAGCAGGTGAGGGCGGCCATGGCGACAGTGGCGCGCACTGTCGCCACAGAGGACGACGGTGCTCCGGTACTTCCGGTCCGGAGACCGGTACTTCCGGTGGCCAGAACAAAAACATTAAAAGCCCTTTCTAATTGGACCTCAAACAATTCCAGAAAAATATACAAAATTTCTGGGAACAACTTCACAAGATAGACAAGCTCACCATACATTTACCTCATACCTTTGATCAAGGTGACATGGCTCACAAACAACAAAGCTATGAACCACATTTAAAGGCATAAGGAAAAATTGGAAACAAAATGGAGACCAAGCATTTGGTTCTTTTTGCAAAAGAGTGAACTTAGGTACTCTTTGGAGAAGGTGTTAACTTGCCAATTCATGTTTTGCACCCTTGATTGCAAATTGATGGTACGGGGTGTAGGGAAGATTTAGCTCCCCTTTTTACAATGTTTCCAATTATTAATTTGTTAACACAAGCAATTTAAGAAATGCCATGATGCAAACAAGAATGCAAAAGTGGAAAAATTCTTCGTATTTTTCATTTCCAAGCTAGGGCTGTTACATCTGGGTATGGCGCAGCGGCGCCCGTGTCGGCCGGAGACCAAGGGGTATGGCGCCAGTAGCAATGTTTTACACTGTAACCCTGGGTTTCCCTATATAAGGGGTACCAGGGGCTCCTCTTACAGGGACGATTCCTGGATAGACGCGGAGATGCTAGACGAGCACTTAGTAGTTTCTGAGAGATAGCAGGAGAGCAAGAGTGCAGTTCTGAGACTCGGTAGAGGCTTAGAGTTAGTAGTTCCACCTACCCAGCTCGAGGAGCAAGCTTGTAACCAGTTGTAATCCACATATAAATCAAGCAGCAGGCAGGAGTAGGGGTATTATCTCCTCACGAGAGCCCCGAACCTGGGTAAATGGCGTGTGTGTGTGTGTGTGTCCGTGTGTTCGAGTCTGTACGCCGTGCGTGCAAGCCCTCCCCGGTACCTCCAGCGTCCAATCGGCCCACCTTAAGCCTATATGGCATCTGTCCATGCACCACCACGACAGTTGGCGCCCACCGTGGGGCCAGCAGCGGCGCTGGCTGGTGTGTTCATCCGGACGGGTTCCTTCATCGAGTCGGGTGAGCGCGTTCTCTGTGGCCTTGTCCACAGGTTCGGCTCGCTCAACGTCGTCAGTGACAACGCCGGCTGTTTCGGCAGCAGGCCACTACCCCGGAACGGCTGCCTCATCGAGTTCGGCTCCCTCACCGTCTACGTCGCCACCGAGGTCTCCTGCCGGTTTCTCGAAAGGGTGCAGGTTGCCGCGGATCCCCCGCTGTCTGTGCGGCTCGCGGCCGACGTATCGCCCGTCCCGCTGCTAGCTGTGCAGAGGTCATGATGACCGCCCCGGTTGTTGATGCCGAGGTCAGCACCAGAACTACCAGGACGGCGCGCCCGCCGCTGGAGAGGCCGGAGAATCGTCTGGAGCAGGCCGGTACATCTGCTGTGCCGGTGACGCCGAGTCCTCTTCAGGGCGCGATTGAGAAGCTGACGACTCCAGTGGCTCCGAGCGCAGATGTTGCTCTGACTCAGGCGGAGTTGGAGCAGCAGCGCCAGGAGATACTCCGAGAGGCCCAGGAGGTGGCCCGAGTCAAACAGGATTTCGACATCTCCTTCCGTGAGTACAATATCGCTCATGGTTTTACACCGGTAGCCAACCCGGTTAGTCGCATAAATGAGGTGCGTGCTAGAGGTAGAGACCTCAATGCAGAAATAGCTAGAGATGGTAGAGCCAGATCTGGCAGAACTGCTAGTTATGTGTCGGCAGGCCGACCAAAATACAGTACCCCGGGCAAGAACCTTAGAGCTGCTGAGGCTGCTATAGCTGAGTTACCTAATTTAGCCGGTGAAGCTCGTGATAGGCATCAGGACCGAGTTAATGAGTTGGTAGCTGTAGCCAACAGACAGAATGAGGCATTCCGGAATGCAAATCCGGGTGTAGGAGGATCCGGGTACCTTTACTCGGGTGGAGGTGCCGGAGGAGTGTCCAAGGGACAGGCCTCTTCGCCGTACGTCGGCGCAAGCCATGGCCAGAGTGTGAACTCTGGCAAGAACAAACAGCTGCAGGCGTATGATCCGGTATATGCCGGAAAGCAGAAGGCTGCTCAAGGCAATGTCGGTCAGGGAGGCCCAGGACCTGTTCAGGGCAGACATGAAGAAACCGAGTTAATCCGGCAAATCAGGGTCAGCCACCTCGGTATCCGGTACCCAATCCACCTCGTTAACAAGCGGGTGCCGGGTATGCCGAGCCGGCCGCTGACCGGTATGATGATGGTTACTCGGCCATGGAGTGTGCTGGGTATACAAGATACAGAGATCTGGCAACCGAGGGCGCACTCGGTGCTAGGCTGGGAGCTCGCCAGCTACCGGCTCACGACGTTCGCAACAAGCTTGACAGAATCTATCTGTCTGAACTTCTGGAGGAGCAAGGCCCACCGGGTCCTGCATGCTTTGGACCCCGGATCATGAAGCAGGCACCGGTGCCAAATTTCCAGCTCCCCCGGGGTGCAAAGACCTATGACGGCAGCACCAAGCCGGAGGACTGGCTGACAGATTATGTCACAGCGGTGCATATCGCTGGTGGCAGTCGCCGATGGGCCGTGCGGTATGTGCCGCAGATGCTAGAGGGACCAGCCCGAATCTGGCTCAACAATTTGGAGGAGAACAGCATTGATTGCTGGCTCGACTTCTCCGACGCCTTCGTCAGCAACTTCTCCAGCACTTACAAGAGGCCGAATCGACCTCAGCAGCTGTCCATGTGTCAGCAGCGAGAAGACGAAACAGACCGGGAGTACCTGACCCGGTGGAGTACGATCCGGAACTCCTGTGAAGGAGTGATTGAGTCACAAGCCATCGCATGGTTTGCGCAAGGATGCCGACATGGCTCCATGCTTTGGCAGAGGCTCCAGAGGGAGATGCCGGCCACCTTGGCCGAGACAATGTCAATTGCTGACAGCTATGCACTCGGTGATCCGACACAGCCCTTGCTGACCCAGGTTGATGTGGGCAGGAGGTATCCTGCTCAAGACCGAGATAGATCGAGCCGGCGTAGCGATCGCCCGGACAACCGAAACAAGAGAAGAGACGACCGACCGGATTACCAGTACGGGTCGGACCAGGTCGCAGCTGTCGACCAAGATCAAGTGGGTGCCGGCAGCAGCCAGCGCCAGAAAAATGAGGGTCCCTCTTAGGGCCAGAACTCGGAAGGGAAGAGGCCGTGGAACGGCGAGAAGAGGCCGTGGAACGGCGAGAGGAAGCCGTGGAACGGCGAAAGGAAGCCATGGAATGGCAACAAGAAGCAGTTGGATGACCAGGAGAGGTACATCTATGAGAAAATGCTGGATGGCCCTTGCTGCTTTCACACCAGACACCCCAGCAAACCGGCTCAACACTCGACTCGTGACTGTGATCGGCACAAGAATCAGCCAGCAGCTGCTGGTCCGACACCGAGACCCGCACCTCTGACAGGTGCAAACACTCAACCCCTGAATGCACAGCCGAGGCAAGAAGATGTCAACCAGGTGGCCAACAACAACAACAATGCTGGCCCGGGTAGGCAGAACGAGTATCGGAAACCCCATCAGAGTTATATGGTCTTTGTGACCGAGCCCACTGATAAGCAGAGTCAACACCGGCGAGCGATGGAGGTGAACGCGGTCATGCCGGCCGTGCCCAAGTTTATGTACTGGTCCGAGGATGAGGTCAGCTGGAGCATCATGGATCATCCAAAGGTCATGCCAAACCCGGGGGGTTATGCTCTGGTTGTGAATCCGACATTCGTTGGACCCAGCATCAACGTCAGTTTCAGCCGAGTTCTTGTTGATAACGGGAGCAGCATCAACATCATGTACCGAGACACCATGGTCAAACTCGGATTAACCGAGAACATGATGCAGCCAAGCAGGACAACTTTCCACGGCATCGTGCCGGGTGTCTCGCATGCACCCATGGGAGCAGTCTGGGTGGATGTCTCCTTCGGGGACGAGAATAACTGCCGGACTGAGAGTCTGTTGTTCAAGGTTGTGGATCTCGAGAGTCCGTATCATGCCTTACTCGGTAGGCCAGCACTCGCCAAGTTCATGGCGTCCACTCATGTGGCCTACCTAAAAATTAAGATGCCGGGTCCGAATGGCGTCATCACTATCTCGGGCGACTACAGGCGGTCCATGGAGTGTGCTTCTGCCGGATCTCTGCTGGCCGAGTCACTTGTGATTGCCGCCGAGAAGAAGAGAATTCATGAGGTGGTCGCTCTGGCCCAATCT
The DNA here is from genome assembly GCA_012064385.1 of Puccinellia tenuiflora. Lineage (NCBI taxonomy): Eukaryota > Viridiplantae > Streptophyta > Magnoliopsida > Poales > Poaceae > Puccinellia > Puccinellia tenuiflora. Next base: position 87,343 of record QRDG01000125.1, read on the forward strand.
GCTCAACTCGGTGTTCCGAGTCCGTCCAACCCGCAGCAGACTGCAACCTTCCAGGCGGCGAAGGAGTCCAAGAAAGTTGGTGTCGACGAGTCTAATCCGGAGCACACCGTCATCATCGGTGCCGGGTTGGACATCAAATAGGAAAGCGAGCTCATCCACTTCCTCCGTGAGAATCGGGATATCTTTGCATGGTCCAGTCAGGACTTGCTGGGTGTTCCGAGGGAGTTGGCTGAGCACTCTCTGCATGTCAGGCCAGATGCTAGGCCTGTGAAGCAACCGACACGGCGTCTCGCCGAAGGAAGAAGGAAGGCTGTGGGTGACGAGTTAGCCAAGTTACTCGCATCCAATGCCGTAGTAGAAGTGAAGTACCCGGACTGGTTGGCTAACCCGGTCCTGGTAGAGAAGAAAAAAGATGAACCGGATGCTGCCACTGTCTGGCGTATGTGTGTTGATTACACACACCTGAACAAAGCATGTCCTAAAGATCCATTCCCGCTGCCCCGGATCGATCAGGTGATCGACTCCACGGCCGGGTGTGAACTACTCTCCTTTGTAGATGCGTACTCTGGTTTTCACCAGATACCGCTGAACCCAGATGATCAAATAAAGACTGCTTTTATCACCCCGTACGGGGCTTATTGCTATCGTGTTATGTGTTTGGGCTTGAGAAATGCTGGCGCTACTTATCAGCGTTGTATGCAAAAATGTCTGCATGATCAAATAGGTAAAAATGTGCAGGTGTATGTCGACGACATAGTCATTAAAACTAAAGAGAAACACACCCTGCTGGATGATCTCAAAGAGACATTCGCAAACTTGAGGAAATTCAGACTTAAACTTAATCCGGATAAATGTACATTCGGTGTACCGGCAGGAAAATTACTCGGTTTCCTTGTATCTAGCCGAGGTATCGAGGCAAACCCGACTAAGATCCGGGCGATAGAAAATATGAAATTGCCAAGATGTCTCCGAGATGTCCAGAAATTCACCGGATGTCTGGCTTCTCTGAGTCGTTTCCTAGGTCGGTTGGGAGAAAAGGCCTTGCCCTTATACCAACTAATGAAAAAATCAGACAGGTTCAGCTGGACTCCGCAAGCGGATGCGGCGTTTCACGAGTTGAAAGTGATGTTGGCAACTGCGCCGATATTGGCTTCACCTTTACCGAGTGAGCCCATGTTGCTCTACATTGCGGCCACTAACCGAGTCGTTAGTGTCGTAGTGGTGGTGGAGCGAGAAGAAGAAGGAGCTACCGTGCAGAGGCCGGTATATTATTTGAGTGAGGTGCTCTCCGCATCGAAACAAAACTACCCTCACTATCAAAAAATGACTTACGGCGTCTACATGGCAGCCAAAAAACTAAAACATTACTTCCAGGAGCACCCCATAACTGTCGTGAGTGCGGCTCCTGTGTCGGAAATTCTTGGCAACAAGGATGCCAGTGACCGAGTCGCCAAATGGGCTATTGAGCTTGCAGCATATGCGCCGCAGTATGCAAGAAGAGATACCATCAAATCTCAAGCGGTGGCCGAGTTCCTCGTGGACTGGGCCGAGATGGAGTATGAACCGTCCTTGCCGGACTCCAACTACTGGAGAATGCATTTCGACGGGTCCAAGGTAAAGGAGGGCCTGGGAGATGGTGTAGTTTTTACCTCGCCAAAGCGAGATCAACTGAAATACGTATTGCAAGTACACTTCGCATCATCCAACAATGTCGCCGAGTATGAGGCACTGATTCATGGACTCAAGGTCGCCAGAGAAATCGGAATCCGCCGGATCATCTGCTATGGTGACTCGGACTTGGTGATTCAGCAAACATCAGGCAACTGGGATGCCCTAGATGCCAACATGGCGGCATATCGGTTCCATGTCCATAAGATTTCAGGATTCTTTGATGGGTGCGAGTTCACTCACATTCGGCGGACAGATAATGAGAGTGCAGACATGTTGTCCAAGATCGGGTCATATCGGCAAGCCATTCCGCCCGGAGTGTCACTGGAGCATCTTCACAAGCCATCAATCAAGCCTTCACCCGAATCAGAATCGATATTCATTCCGGGTAATCCGGAGCTCGGTGTCATCCCGATGGATGTAGATGTCGGAAGCAAGTTGTAGGACTCGGGGACTGCTGCGTAGGACCCGGGGACTTCCATGGATGTCGATTACATTCAGCAAGACTCGGCGACCACGCTGGAGAATTGGAAAGCTGCTTGGCGGAACTCGGGAACTCCTTGGGAGGACTCGGGAACTCGTCAGCTTATGTCGGGCGCGGTGATGTCGGTGGATGCAATGGAAATCGACGAGCCTGTACCTGGCACTCGCCCTGTCCCGACATGGGCACAACCCATCATGACATTCATGTTGGATGGTACTCTGCCGAGTGATGAGGTCTCGGCCAGACAAATCCAAAGGCGATCCAAATCCTTCACAATTATTAATCATGAGCTGTACAAGAGAAGTGTGACCACCGTGCTTCAGTGCTGTGTCGAAGCAGAAGAGGGAGAAAGAATCCTCCGAGATATTCACCAAGGAGAGTGCGGTCATCACGCTTCTTCCCGAGCTATAGTGGCTAAAGCATTCCGATATGGATTCTATTGGCCCAGCGCTTTGCAGCAAGCAGAAGACATTGTCCGGAAATGTGAAGGATGTCAAAGGTTTGCTCACAAGATTCATATGCCGGCATCAGCTCTCAAAACCATTCCCATCACTTGGCCATTTGCTGTGTGGTGTCTGGATATGGTGGGACCATTTAAACCAGCCCGAGGTAACATGACTCACATCCTGGTGATGGTGGACAAGTTCACCAAGTGGATCGAGGTGAAGCCAATCAGAAAGTGCGATGGCCGCACAGCCGTGTCATTCCTAAAGGATATTATCCTAAGGTATGGCCCCCGCACAGCATTATTACGGATAATGGCACAAATTTCGCCGAGGGAGCCTTTGCTCGGTTTTGCCAGGAAAAGAGAATCCGGCTAGACCTGGCCTCGGTTGCACATCCGCAGTCCAATGGACAGGTGGAAAGATCGAATGCATTGATCTTATCCGGCATCAAACCTCGGTTGATTGAGCCACTGTTGCGTGCTCCGGGTTGTTGGCTGGACGAGATCCCAGCAGTGCTGTGGAGTCTAAGGACCACGCCGAATCGCTCCACTGGCTACACACCATTCTTCCTGGTTTATGGAGCAGAGGCAGTTCTGCCAACCGACATAGAGCATGACTCGCCAAGAGTCGCATTGTATACCGAGTCTGAGGCAAGGGAAGCCCGAGAAAATGATGTCGATCTGCTCGAGGAAGCAAGAGAATTGGCATTGTCCAAGTCGGCAATATACCAGCAAAATCTCCGACGCTATCATAGCCGGAAAGTAAATCCTCGCAGGTTTCGAGAAGGGGACCTGGTCCTTAGGCTGGTACAACGCACCGCCGGAATGCACAAGTTATCGCCTCCTTGGGAAGGGCCATTTATTGTGAGCAAAGCTTTGAACAACGATGCATATTATCTTATTGATGCTCAGGCACAGGTGAAGAACCGAATGGATAGATCCGGAGAGGAGACCAAGCGACCTTGGAATGTAGCTCTTCTTCGCCCTTTTTACTCTTAAGGACTCACTGTATGTATCTCGAAACTTTGAAATGAAATGTCGGCACCCCGAAATGAAACTCGGGGACTGCCTCGCTATGAATCTTGTGTTGTATGCTTGGTTATCAATGTTTCCTTTATGTCGGGTGGCTTTAAAAATCGCGCTTCCATGTTTGCAAGTATTGAAGGTAGGCAAGGGCAGAGATTGCAAGGGATAGTAAACAAGAAAACAGACTCGGGGACTCGGTCTAGGGGCGACTCGGTTTTCTTTTCTGTTTTGTATCGGATGGCTCTAGACCGTGTTTCAAAGTTTTGAGTATTGTATGCTATGTTTTTGTGATTTTGTGACCCGAATGTCATGAAACCCATCAGAGGTAGGCAAGGGCAGAGATCGCAAAGGATAGTAAACAAGAAAACAAACTCGGGGACTCGGCCCAAGTGCGATTCGGCACAAGGTGTTTTGTTCCTAACTTTTATGTCGGATGATTGTGAGCTTTGACTCAAAGTTTCTTAGTATTGTATGCCGTATCTCGGCAGTTTTGTGACCCGAATGCCACGAAACCCATAAGAGGTAGGCAAGGGCAGAGATTGCTAAGTATGGTAAACAAGAAAACGAGCTCGGGGACTCGGTTCAGAATGATTCGGCATAATAAATAAACCATTCTAAAATTGTGCAAAGTAAAAGAACCAAGTACCAAGCATGAAAAGCTAAAGGTTTATATTACATTTGCACCCGGCATTCCGGGGATTTGATGGTTTGAGTTTTTTCTCTAAGTCTAGGCAGCAGGATCCTAGCTACTTGGAGCAGAGGCAGTGGCATCGGTCTTATCTGGTTCCGAGGACGGGATCTCGGCGCTATCCTTGGTCGCAGCGGCTGAGGAGGTGCCTGTGGCTGTGTCGGGAGGAGTATCAGCTTGGATTTCCTCGTCAACTTCTTCTTCGTCTGCGTATCCCTCCTCGCTATCAACCTCCAATTCTTCCGAGTGAGGAACCCGCTCACCCGGGACAAAGCTGTGTACCGGGGCGTATTGGATGAGCGAGTGAGCCAACTCTTGGCGGCGCTGGATGTGTTCCGGGTCAGAGAGCCACCTGGACCCATCCTGCACTGTTTTCAGCATATCGAGGTCAAGTTCCTCGTACCAGGATAGCACGTAAGTCAGCGCTTCATCCGCTCCGACTCGGGCGGCGGATGATCGCCAGTCATCGAGTCTTGCCTCGGAAGCCAGCAGGCACTTGGCCAGTTCATCTACAACCGCGGGAGCCTCACACCCGGGCCAGAGGACATTGTAAGCTCGGATTGCGGCGGTGAGGAGGTTCATCCCGATAGCCCTCATGGGAACCAACCGTGCCTTCAGAGCCACCAAGTGGGCGTCCATATCCCACTCGGATGAGATCGGGCCACCTAGGATTTTCTCGAACCGGTGCTCTGCAGCGCTCTTGTCCGCGGCAGCCTTGGTGTGGGGGAAGCATTTTGAGTAAGGAATGGCTAACGCCAGAATGAGTTACTTGAGAAGAAAAATGATAGATTGAATAAAGGCAGAAGGGGAAGGAGCTTACTGTCCAGCTCGGAGTTGATTTTGGAGATATCCACCAGCCACCGCGCAATCTTGGCCTTCAGATCTCGGAGCTCGCTCTCGGCCGAGGTAACCTCGGATTTGGATTCTTCAAGAGATTCCTTGAGCTTCTGAGTCTCCTCTTCTCGGAGTTGCTTCTCGGTGGCGGCGGTCTTCTCCGACTCAGCGGCTCGACTCCGAGTTTGCTCCAGCTCGGCCTTCAGCCAGAATATCTCCTCCTGCTCTCTCTTCAGCTCGGCCTCATGAGCAAGCTCGTGCTCCTTATGTGCGGCTGTGCCGAGGTAGCTGATGTCAGAAGGAGAGAATTGATGCAAGTATAAGTTCAAAGGCAAAAATATGGCTTACACTCGATTTCCGAGATCTGTTTCTCCAATCCTTCGGCCTTGAGCGCCGAGTCCGCTACTTGGTCCAGTTTGACCCGGAGCAGCTTGAACTTATCAGAAAGCGCTTTATGCTCCAGCAGCAACTTGCGGTGCAGTTGTGTGCGCCTGGTCATGCAAGCCTAAAAAGAAGAAATGTTAGTGTTGTTTATGAAGATTCAAGCCGAGTTACCCTCATTCAACCGAGTCATCTATACTCGGCCGAGCCACAGTCACTCGACCCGGATCTCGGGGACTGGGGATGGATAATATCTATATGAAAGAAGTAAACCGAGTTATGTTTATTCGGCACAACTTACCGCAGTCACTTGGTCGGCTGCGAGAAGGGCAGTTTTTGCTGCGGCCATCTTTTGGGCCACCAGACTCGGCCCCGCCGGATGTTCCGAAACGATCTGGCCTGTTGGTGCCTTTGAGCTCACTTCGCTCAAATCGGCGGCGTTCCAGTCCATGTGATAGTGCTCGAGGGAGCCCAAGCTTTTTCCGCTAAGTGTTTGCAGTGGTGCAAATCCCCAGCTGGTGGTCTGGATGCTGCCGGATGTCGCCGCTCCTGTGCTTGGTGGCACAATCAACTGCCGTTCCGGATTGGCCGACACCGTAGTCACTGGTGCCTTTCCAGTTGTTACCCCAGTTGCGGGAACTGGGGCCTTGGATGTCTGTGGCTGCGTTTGCGGCTGTGCCGGTGGCGGTGTTGGTCTTGCTGTTGAGGTTGATCTGGATTTGGATGGCGATGGCTGCGACTTGTGTTTTGGCGGCTGCGGTGCTGCTGGAGCTTGCTTTTGCTTCTGCTTCTGGTGCTGCTGTGATGGAGGTGGCGGAGCTTGTTGCTGTTGCGGTGGTGGTTGCTGCGGCCGAGTCGGCTGCTCCTGCTGCTGCGGCTGTCTTGAAGACTCCGAGTCTTGCGGGACCTCGGTCTGCTCCGCCTCGGGGGCCGAAGAGCTGGCCCCGAGATAAATTACTTGGTCGGGCGCTGCGGTTGCGGCCTCGACCGAGTCTTCAGTTCCGGCTCCGGATCCCGGAGCCGAGATGTCCGCGACCGGACTCATTCTCAGTGGACTCGGAACCCGAGTATCGTCGGGCCAAGGTGGCGTCGGTGTCCTTGGCGGGATCCGGTCGGTGGACCCAGTAGTGGGGGCCTTCGTCTTCAGAGGAGTCGCGCTGGAAAGTCAAAACAGCAATGTATGTTGTCAAAAGGAGAAAGAGCAAGTTTAATCAAGTGCATAAAGTATATGTCGGCAAGAGGGGATCTTACCCCTTAGTGACAGGGCGCTGGCGTTTCGCCGCTGTCTTGGTCCTTTGTTTCTTCTTTGCGGGACCAGAGGGGTCGGAAGTTCCGGCATCTGCTGAGGCGGCTGTTCCAGCTGGGCGCTTCCGAGCTGCGCCGTTGGGTCCTGTGGCGAGGGGTGCCACCTCGAGTACCTCGTCCGAGTCAGCTGAGGGCGGGGACATCGGATATGAGTATGAAATGGGGAGAGGATCATACACCTCTAAAACCCGACAATCGTCGTCTTCATCCTCAGACCAATTTCGGATGGAGGAAGCGCGAGTCTTACCCGTGGCAGAAAGTAAGCTGGCGTCCGGGATGGGCACGTTGTCCTCGTCGTCCGGGTCTTCCGAGTCGGCCTCGACCCGGTCCTTACCCCAGTTGGCAGAGGGGTTTTCTCCGTCCTCCGTCAGCTGCCGACCGAATCTCTGCGTAATGGAAACGGAGAATGATTAATATCAAGTACAAAGTTGTAACGACATAAGAGTTATGTCGGTGAAAACGTTATGTCGGCAGAGGTGCTTACATTCGGTGGAAGGTTGTTCCGGCTGTGGGGTTCTTTGCCCCATTCCCATGTCTCCGGCATCTTGGTCCGGGCTATGGCTTTGATGCGCCGCCGAATCTGGGCATTATCCAGCTCGACGGTGCTGACTCGGGTCGGGTCCAGCGGGCCACTCATGTGACAGATCTTGTGGACTCGGCGCTGGAGGGGCAAGACCCGGCGGCTGATGAAGGTGGCGAGCAGGTCATCGGATGTCATTCCTTCGTCTCGGAGCTGCTCGACGACCTGGTGGATGTGGTTGACCACCAAGTCCGTATCCGTTGGGTTGTACCCCCAGTTGAGTTGCGCGGTTGGTGGACCGATGACGAAATTCGGCAAGTTGATCATGTCCACCTCGGTGGAGTTCTTCACGTAGAAGAAGGAGCGCTGCCATTTCCGGCATGACTCCAGTCCTTGGATCCGGGGAAAGATGGAGCCGCGCCGAGGTACGATAGTGGCGGCTCCGCATTGCGTCATCTCTCGGGCCGCATCCGGGTTGGCAGGATTTGGAATGACCTGCTTCCGGAAGTGGAAGTACTTGGACCACGCCTCCACGGTGGGCCAGAGGCCGAGATAACCCTCCATGAAGGAGGCATAGGCAGAGAGTGTGGTGAAGGCGTTCGCCGGGAGTTGATGAGGTTGGAGCCCGAACTTGTTGAGGAAGCTGCGGAAGAAGTCGCTGGCGGGTAAGCCGAATCCCCGTTCAAAGTGCTCGACGAAGACGACATATTCCCCATCTCGCAGATCCGGTGACGTCTCTGGACCCGGGAGCCGACACTCCACCTCGGCTGGGATCCGCCGGGTCCGGATCAGCCAGTCTATGTCGGCTCTGCCGACATAGGAGCCTTCCCAGCTGGCCCGGGTGGTTTCCTCGGTCACTCCTTCTTCTACCTCTACCACCTCGAGGCTGGGGTTGTTCGACATGTCGGAGAAGAGTTTTGGAGATCTAAAAAAAAGGGTACCGGTTATGAGATCAGAACCATTACAGTGAAAAAGAAAGGAAAAGTAAAACAAGAAACAGAAGGGGAAGATTATGCACGCATGAGTCTAGTCTAGATGCAAAAGGCTCTAGTGCGCGGCGAGAAAAGGAAATAGATGTGGCGGCGGCTAGTCCACCGGCGGTAAAACCGCATCTGGAACCACAATCTCGCCGGCGGCGCCGGATGCGTCGCCGCGGTGAAGAACTAGAGGAAGAACAGGAGGAAGAGCTAGAGCGGACGGCATCGATAGATTCAAAGCGCTAATGCGCAAAAGAAAAAAGAGAGAGGAAGAGGAGATCTTACCGCGGTGTCGCGGCGTACGGCGGCGGTGCTGTGCGTCGGCGGCGTCGGTGCGCGGGAGCGTCCGGCGGCGGTGCTGCGCGTGGGTGCGTGCGGCGCCGCTTGTGCTTTGAGTGCTGGAGAAGAAGACGAAGGCAAGGAGAGATTGAATGGTGCGGAGGGGAGAACAGGTGCCCCCTCCCTATTATTTATGGGCGGCCGGAGGAGATCGTGGGTGCGGGATTTGCTGCGCACGATCTCGTAACCGACGGGGAGTTATGGCCCCACGATCTCCGCCATGATTTCCTCTGCGGCTTAACCGCCGCACGATCGGCCACACAAGAGGTCACAAAGAGCCAGCGGTTATAAAACCGCACACCTGATCGGGCAGGACCCGAGGAGACGCGGGCGATGCGGTCAAGACTGCACTTGATTGCTTGCGTGTGCACAGCCTCCGAGGTGACCGGCGTGACGCAGGTGGCGTGCGTGTCAGTGGCACGTCCATCCGGGTGCCAAGATCGAGGCGTTGTGCAGAGATGCTCTGCCACGTAGAGGAACCAATGACTCGGAGGAGTTGTGGTTTCTTCCGGTGATTCGGAACAATCCGACACTAGGTCGAATATCACAAAGGAAGGCAAAAGCTGCTTTCCGACATATAAATTGTTTACCGGCGTAAGTTATGTCGGTGATCACTTAAGAATGCTGGTTTTTTGGGTAAACCTGCCGTGGCCCTGCATCCGATGCTGCAGGACCGCGCCAGCTTCGGGGACTAATGTCGGGGGGAAGCCCCCGAGTGGGATCAATATGGTAAAATAAGGTTGACTCGGAGTTGACCGAGTCAATGGAAACCGACGTATCATACTGGCTTACCCGGATTCGTCCGAGTCAGGTCAAACCGACATAGCCTTATGTCGGATCATGTTTATTATATGTCGGAGTCTCCTCCATTGTTCTTATGTGCAGGAAGGGGTAAACCGAGTCAAGAGCATGGGGCACGCCTATGCCTGGTGGAAGTCATCTCGGACGGTGGTCCAAGCTCCTTGGGACATGGAGCGAGACAAGGGCGGCGGCGTGCCGCAAGTGGACGGCGTGCCGTGCCTTGGCCATGCCTCTGACGCGGATGGCGCGGCACAGTGGCGCTAGGCCTAGGCGTGGGCGTGCTGTCTGACACAGCAGGGACCGTGGCGACCAGCGCTGCCACGGTCTGGGTATGGCGCAGCGGCGCCCATGTCGGCCGGAGACCAAGGGGTATGGCGCCAGTTGCAATGTTTTACACTGTAACCCTGGGTTTCCCTATATAAGGGGTACCAGGGGCTCCTCTTACAGGGACGATTCCTGGACAGACGCGGAGACGCTAGACGAGCACTTAGTAGTTTCTGAGAGATAGCAGGAGAGCAAGAGTGCAGTTCTGAGACTCGGTAGAGGCTTAGAGTTAGTAGTTCTACCTACCCAGCTCGAGGAGCAAGCTTGTAACCAGTTGTAATCCACATATAAATCAAGCAGCAGGCAGGAGTAGGGGTGTTATCTCCTCACGAGAGCCCCGAACCTGGGTAAATCGTGTGTGTGTGTGTGTGTCCGTGTGTTCGAGTCTGTACGCCGTGCGTGCAAGCCCTCCCCGGTACCTCCAGCGTCCAATCGGCCCCACCTTAAGCCTATATGGCATCTGTCCGTGCACCACCACGACACCCGTCCTCGACCGAGCCTAGCGCCGCCGCATCGTCCTTTTCTGGTGATAAGCACGGCCACCCTTTGACCTTTCTCTCCTAGCCATTAGATCCAGATCGGACGCACCAGAACAGATCGAGCCGACCCGAGCCAAAGTCACGGCTAAGCCGAGCCACAGCTCAAGCCGAGCCATCAGCCGAGCCTGAGCCAACATGTTTTCTGTTTATTTCCGAAATACAAATAAAAGGGGATATAAGCAGTTTTGCAGAAAAACCCCTGCATATTCAAACCATCACCACTTTTTCTCTCTTTAGCCAAATTTAGCAAATTATATATTTTTGAAAAGCTCTGGACTTGTAGAATCTTTTCGCACTATTAGTTTTCTGTTTTGCCTACTTTAAATCTATTCAAATGAGTCATTTGAGTAAATTTGACATAGTTTTAAATCTATAAGTCCAAATTTTGCAAATAAAATATTTCTTTAAACCTTGAAATATTTGTAACATTATTCCACTGATAGAAAATATTTTGGGGGCAGCATTAGAGTGATATATAAATTAGAGACTCAAATTGGGTATTTTTGTTATAGTTTTATTTCTATAAATCTTTTTATTTTGTTTTCTTTTAGAAAACTTATTCAAATATTAGTCTCTGTCCAGGGAGACCAAAACCATGCCTAGCTACCCTTTTGAAACATAAACATTGAAAGTGTGCCAAAGGCCATTTAAATGTTAATGTTTTGCAAACCATAGTTTCAAACTGTTTTAAAACTCTTTTGACCAACTCCCTTGTGTGATCACTTTGATCAAGACCAACCCTTGGAACCTTTGAAACACCCCTTCAACATATTCAAATTTGAAATGTTCAAATTTGATTTTCACCAACCCCTGACCAAATGACAAACCTCAAACCTAAATGCTTTGACTCCTTTTGCATATGGAATCATGTATTGAAACTTGGACCACCCTAGTTATGTTTATTTCTATCCATGTTTGTTGTTATGATTGTTTATTTTGGTTGTTGTATTGTTGCTTATTGTCATATGTTTGTATTGTATAGATTGAACGGAGAGCTATGAGCTACGTTGAAAATGAGTGTGTGAGCAACGACAAGTTCCAAAAGGCAAGTGTATACACCCTTTCATTAAAGACCTACTATTTTATTATAAATGCATGGTAGACTATTTTAGTAGTATGCATGATAGGTGTACTACTATATAGCTATGCAGACATGTTTAGTATATCACCCTTTATTCCTGTTGATTTAGGAACCCATTCACTTGGTAGAAGTTAGAACTGCAATGCTGAAATGTTTTATTGTAGTATGAAAGGATAAAAACTCTACTAAGTTAATGAACTACCTGGGTGGCAATTGGTTTTGCTCTATTGGTGGTCAAAGTTGAGTGGCTGCTCAGGGCCATTTCCATGGTTATACCTGAGTACGTGCACTTGTGAACGGCCACCCAGGAACAAAGAGATTTAAGTCGCTCCAAATTTAGATTGCTTCCAGTGCAGCCACTTGGTATTATGGCTCTGCCTCGACTAAGTAAGTTCTAGGAACCTGATTCCGGCAGTTCTCAGCGGATAAATGTCTTGTATGGGTCTGCCTGACGAACAGGGGACTGGTTCCCAAAGGTCTCGTCTTCATCTTCACCTTTCCTTTTCATTTCAAGAAGGTCAAGGACAGAATGGGTTGATGAAGTCTTGTCGTGAAAGTGCACAACCTCTCGAGAGTGTCAAAACTATGATCATAGCCGTGTCCCCGGTTACGGACAATTCTGAGCAGCTGAACAAGGATGGCAACTGAAGATCTCATCATTCCAATTTCTCAAGTAAAACTTTGAAGAGTGAACAAGGGTAGAAAGGACACCTAGTGTATAAGGACTTGTCCCGCAAAGACACCGGATATGCTGGGATTGTCTCATAGGTCCAATTGGAAAGGACACCGAGTGTATCAGGACTTGTCCCGCAAGGACACCGGATATGCTAGGATTGTCTCATTTTCTAGTTGGAGAAAGAAAATGATTTGAAAGGATAGGACAAAATTTGCTTTACGCAAAATAGCCTTCAACTCCACCAGCCAAATATGCATATAGATATTAGGAGTTTGCCCTTATGAGTCCACAAGTATCACTTGCCAGATCCATTCTAATGGTTCTGACCAATTTTTGGCTGTAACCTACGTGTTGCAGGTTTTCTGACGACGAGTAAGGAAACGAATAAGGGTTTCGAGTCTGCAACCAACATGTTTGCCTGTGGCACATGAAGATGATGAGGCTCTATGCTATTTTAAGTTTTCCGCTGCTGAACTTTGTAACATGCTAGCCTTTGGCTATGCAATTTGTAATGTTTTATTCTTCTGGATCATCGATGTAATAGATACTTGATGTAATTGCATGATATTACATCTTGAACTGTGGTGCTAGCTATTCGATCCAGGGACTAGCACAATAACACAGGGATCTTAGCCAATTTTAAAAAGGCAAGGTCGCTACACCTTGCATGTTCCTGTGGCGGAACAAGTCAACTTCGCCACCTATCTTCTGAATGGAGCCGCTGGCTCTTGGTGGGAGTGCCACGTGTCAATGTTTGGCGCTGGCCATGTATTCACCTGGGCGGAGTTCCGTGCCGCATTCCGTGCGGCCTACATCCCCAAGCCCATCATGGACCTCAAGAGCAGGGAGTTCCTGGATCTGACCCAGGGACGCATGGACGTCCAATCCTATGGGCGTGAGTTCAACCGCCTCTCCCATTACGCCCCTCGGGACGTGACAAATGACGAGGACAAGCAATATCTATTCCGCAAGGGGCTTGCACCGAGGCTCTGTTATGAGCTCCTGCCCGTCAAGTTCCAGTCCTACCAGGAGCTCTACAACCAGGCTCTCACTATGGAGCAGGGTAGGAAGGAGCTGGAGTCTTCCAAGAGGCCAGCTCCAATGGACAATCAGAGCTCCTCTTCTTCGGAGGGCAAGAAGCGCAGGGTCTTTGTGCCCTTCAGCGCTGTGCCTCGTGCTCCCTTCACGCCAAGGCCTTCAGGGTACAGGCCACCTCCTCCTCGCCCAGCTACTTCGACCTTGGGTGCGGCTGGAAGTGGCTTTCGCCCTCAGCTGCCTCCACCACCACCGAGGCCCACTTGCTACAGCTGTGGCCAGCCAGGGCACTACTCCAGGGAGTGTCCCTAGAAGGCACCAGCTACCGCAACACCTGCACCAGCTCCCTCTACCCCAGCCGCCAAGGCCACGACCATCAGTCGTGGCTGCCTGAACCACGTCTCGGCTGAAGGAGTCGAAGAGGACCACGGTGTTCTCATGGGTACGTTTCGAATCAATGATTACCCAGCTTCAGTCTTGTTTGATTCTGGAGCATCGCATTCATTGATATCCATAGCTTTTGCACACAACCATCAAATACCGTTTGCGAATATGGACTCCCCGCTAGTGGTCAAAACACCAGGCTCTAGTTGGCACACTAAATGGATTGCTCAGGAGGTCCGGATTACCATAGGTTATTGGTCCTTTCCGTTCTCGTTGATGGCCCTGAAGTCAGATGGTCTAGATGTCATTCTGGGCATGGACTGGCTAGTCAAATATCAGGCCAACCTGGACTGTGCTGCCAAGTCTGTCACAATGATCCACCCAACCGTCGGGCTGGTGAGTTATTGGTCACCCTCATCCGTAACTCCATCCGCTGCCACTTCTCTCTCACCGGAGATCAGCCTATGTTTCCTGGAAGGAACCACCCCACCTGAAATGCATGAGGTTGTTGTGGTGTGTGATTTCCCCGATGTCTTCCCTGAAGAATTGCCTGGCATGCCACCTGATCGAAGTGTGGAGTTTGTGATTGAATTGGTTCCGGGAACAACTCCAATTTCCAAAAGGCCCTACCGCATGCCAGCGGAAGAGCTGACTGAGCTGAAGAAGCAACTTGATGAGCTGCTGGACAAAGAATTCATTCGGCCTAGTAGCTCGCCCTGGGGCTGCCCGGTCATCTTTGTCAAGAAGAGGGATTCAAATGTTCCTCGGCTGGCTGTTGATTACCGCCCTTTGAATGCGGTAACCATCAAGAACAAGTATCCTATTCCCCGACTAACTGACCTATTCGATCAACTAGCTAGTGCAACGGTATTCTCCAAGATGGATCTGCGGTCAGGCTACCATCAGATCAAGATCAGAAAGGAGGATATTCTGAAGACGGCTTTCACTACTCGTTATGGCTTATATGAGTATACCGTCATGTCCTTCGGTCTCACAAATGCTCCGGCTACATTCATAAGGCTTATGAACTCCATCTTCCACGAGTACCTCGACAAGTTCGTCATAATTTACATTGATGACATCCTCGTCTTCTCCAAGACCGAAGAAGAACATGCTGAGCATCTTCGGCTAGTTCTGACAAAGCTTCGAGATCATCGCCTCTATGCCAAGTTCTCCAAGTGTGAGTTTTGGCTTAAGGAGCTCATCTTCTTAGGTCATGTGGTGTCAGCTGCCGGAGTAGCTGTGATACCCGACAAGATTCAGGCAATCCTGGATTGGCCAACTCCAAAGTCCGTCAAAGACATCCGCAGCTTCCTTGGGTTGGCGGGTTATTACCGCCGATTCATCGAGGGCTTTTTCAAGATAGTCAAGGCACTGACTGACCTCCTCAAGAAAAATAAATAGTTTGTGTGGACTGACAAAGCTGAAGAGAGTTTCCAAACTCTCAAAGTCAAGCTCACGACCACTCCGGTGCTTGTCCTTCCTGACACCGACAAGGACTTTTTTGTCTATTGTGACGCCTCGTTGCAAGGCTTGGGCTGTGTGCTAATGCAAGAAGGCCATGTTGTAGCCTATGCTTCTCGTCAACTCAAACCGCATGAGCAAAACTATCCAACTCATGATCTAGAGCTTGCTGCTGTGGTTCATGCTCTGAAGCAATGGAGGCCCTACCTGTTGGGCAACCGTTGCGAGATCCACTCTGATCATCAAAGTCTGAAATATCTCTTCACCCAGCTGGATCTGAATCTGAGACAGATAAGATGGCTGGAATTAATCAAAGACTATGATGTGACCCTCAACTATCAGCCCGGCAAGGCCAACGTCGTGGCAGATGCTCTGAGCCGCAAGGCTTATTGCAACACCTTGATGGTTGAAAAGGCCCAACCTGCTCTCCATGAAGAATTTGCTCGGTTGAATCTGGAGATTGTTCCCTCCGGATATCTAGCTAATCTGGAGATCAAATCCACTCTTGAGGATGAAATCAAGGCAGCCCAACGACTTGATGCTGAAATCCTCAAAATCAAAGAAAAGATAGCTAGTGGGAAGGCCAATTGCTTTTCTGTGGATGACAACGGTGTTGTTTATTTTGGTGACCGTCTAGTGGTGCCCAAGAGTGGGAATACCAAAGGTTTGATATTCTCAGAAACTCATGAATCACCCATTTCCATTCACCCTAGTAGTACCAAGATGTACCAAGATCTCTGCCGTCAATTCTGGTGGTCTTGCATGAAGCGAGAAATTGCCGAATATGTGGCTGAATGTGACATCTGTCGCTGTGTGAAAGCTGAGCATCAAAGGCCAGCGGGTACCCTTCGCCCCATAGCCATTCCCGAGTGGAAATGGGATGAAATTGGTATGGATTTCATCACCGGCTTCCCGGGGTCACAAAAGGGCAATAATGCCATCTGGGTTGTTATTGACCGTCTATCCAAGGTCGCCCATTTCCTTCCCGTTTGTAGCGCCCCGACCCCGGAATTATACAGAGAGGCTATGTAATTGGCACAACCATCAAGGTATAACACAGAGATCGAGACATGTGGAACAAACTGGCACATTGCATGACTCTACGACACAAAACATATAGCAACTCATATAACGAGAAGAATACAAATATTACACAACAAAAGGTCACAGACCATCAAGTCATCAAGCGGAAGCGGGTAGTGTTATCTAACAACAAGAAGCAAAAATATGGCCTAAGAGGCCTACAATAAACATCACCCAAGCCAGCTTGTTCCACGGTCCCAAGCTGCCACCTGGGAACCACAGACTAGTAGTCGACGTCAACGAAGAACCCACCTAGCTGCTCGGTGTCGTCCTCCTCTGAAATACAAATATAGAGGCAGCAAAGAGAGACTGAGTACGATGTACTCGCAAGTTTAGTAGGGCGATAAAGGCCCAATGACTGACGGAGGCTCTAAAGCTATTTGGGTACTTGTTTTGCATAAAGCCAATTTTCATTTAAAAGAGATAAAAAGACACAAGGCATCATCTACTCAGAATACTTTTCATAAAGGGGATATGAGAGTAACTTTGTCATCAATGGTTCTCATCGAACCCTTTTGTCACCAACCACACTCATCTCCACCAAGGCACCCCCTCGAATCACCCTCGAGGAAGTGAACCTTTGTCACACGTTGATTATGCATCCTTTACCTGCCATATCAATTAGGTTAATATTCTCTATGATCTTATATCCGATCCCAAGATTGTCCATAACCGTGGACACGGCTTTTCGAAAAGATTAAACCCTGCAGGGGTGTACTATTTTACCCATTGGTACCGTCCGGCTCACCTAGTTGGCCCTCTTCCGGGGAAGGCCGGCGAGCGGGCGCGGTTAGACCTTTACAATGCATGAGGCTTACTCAAGGACCATCAGTGGCGGAAGGACAGGTTCAGCGCTCCCAGCACCCTGCCCCACCGTCACATCCTAAACACCACCATCCTCATCAATTCTTTTTCCGCTCACACACACGGCAAATGGAAACTCGAACTAGAGGACCCTTGACAAGCCCCTCACAAATTATTTGGTCAGTAAGGCGTCCATACACCCACCAATGGCAGCACGCTCGTCTTGGTTCAAGAGGTAAAGAACTCACACCTAGGGGCTAGAGTGAGGCAAAACACCATCCCCGATGGCAACTCACCCAAGCCGTCTTAGCATTTTAATTAGCATCACAATTATCCACCATGCCCGAATCATTCCATCAACATCAACAATTATGGAATTAATAACGGACATAAAGCATCTATTTAAGCATGGCTAAGCATAGCTAAGCATATGAATACAACAATTCTATCTTTATCTCGGCCAACACTTCAACCCTAGGTTTCATAGGTAGGGATACATGTGATTGGCTCGGGGAGGAACATGCATTCATAGGATGTTCTATACTTTGATCAAAAGAGACATTTGAATCGCATGCAATATTATGGTGGATAAAATAAGTTTATAAACATTGGGATGCTAGAATGCTAAGAAGGTTAGGTTATCTCTTGCCTTGCTGCCCGGGCGTGAAGTACTGCTCGTCGGGGTAAGTAGAGAGACCCTCGACTCCGGAATCTATCGATACCCAAAAGGAAAAACAAGGAACACATAAATCACAAGAACTCAAGATGCAATGCTCAAACACATGATGACATGTCCAATTGATGCAAAGATATTATCATATAATTTAACAGCAAAATTAAATGGGGAGCCAAATAATTAGTGCAATTATTTGGAAACACCCCATATTTATCTTAGTGACCACAAATCTTTATAAATTATAAAATTATTAGAGAAGTGGCTCAATATGCATGAACATGACATGAATGGATAGGGTTTATCAGTCCGGTCATTTTGGTAGCTTGTTTGTAATTTTCGGAGCATCGAGGATTAATTGGTGAATTAAATGATTATTTGAATTTAATTCTTTTAACCAATTAAAGAATAGCATCAAAGAAAAGTTTGTTGTCAAGTTGTGATATTAACATAGTTAGATAGACTTTGAATTGCTGATCAAATTGATATAATATGCTCAAGATTTGACTCAACATTTATTCAATTATGAACTACTCAAAGTTAACACAGAGAGCTCCGGAACTTCCGGTAAGTGGACCGGTAGTTCCGGTTTGCCGGTACTTCCTAGGGTACTTCCGTTCCAAAAACACAAAAGTCCAGCACCGAAAAAGGGATAACCGGTACTTCCGGTAAAGTGCTCGGTAGTACCGGTTTAGCGGTACTGCCGATGCTACTTCCGGTTCTACTTCCGCTTGTAAACACAAAAGTCCAGTACCGAAATTTGGAGTTAGCGGTACTACCGCTTCTACTTCCGGTTTACCGGTACTACCGATACTACTTCCGGTCAAGGCTTTGAGCACGGCAACGGCGAGAGCGCGCGGTGACCACGCGCGTCGACCACGGGCTCGTCGATTTGGTGTGCGTGAGGATGCGTGGGTGCGTGCTTTGGCCGCACCTCGGCTAGGGCGACCAATCGGTGGCGGCGCCGCCCCAAATGGGTCGCCGGAGCGGCGGCACGACGACGGCCGGCGGCGAGTGTAAGATGCACTACGGCGAAACGGCGCTAGGGAGAGGGAGGAGGCGAGCGAGGAGGCTCAGGAGGATCGTGGGCTCACCCTGAGCGTGAGCAGCTGCTCGACGGTGTCGGAGGTGGTCGAGGACGGCGTCAATCGGCCCGGAGGAGCAACGGCCGGAGGCGGAGAAGAACGAGCGGCGACGGTGTTTTGGGGCGGCTCCGGCCGATTCCTTCGGTGGAGAGGAAGAGGGGAACGCGGCGGAGCTGACGGTGGCTCCAACTCGAGCTGGGGCGGCCGGAGGCAACGGCGGCGTGCTCGGCAGCCACGGCGGCGACGGAGAGCAGCAGGGCTCGATCTAGGGTTAGGGTTTCGGGCACGCGTGGGGAACGGGTAGGGGAGAGAGTGAGAGAGCAGGTGCGGGCCGTGGGGTTTCATTTAACCCTAGGGAGCAGGTAGCTCGCACGGGGGGGAGCAGGTGCGGGCGGCCATGGCGACAGTGCGAGCCACTGTCGCCACAGGGACGACGGCGGCCCGGTACTTCCGGTCAGCGGACCGGTACTTCCGGTGAACCAAACGAAAATAGAAAAGGCTAGCCTATTTGGGCATCAAAACAATTCCAGAAAAATATGCAAAAATTCTGGGAGTAACTCCACAAGGTAAAACAGCTCACCATACAATTACTTGGACTTTTGAGCAAGGTGGTATGGCTCACAATAACAAAAGCTTTGAACCACATGTTAGGGCCTAAGGAGAAAGGAAACAAAAATGGAAACCATCCATTTGGTTCTTGTGCAAAGTGGTGAACTTGGGGAACTTGTTGAACCATATGGTCACCTGTCATGACATGCGTTACCTCATAGTTTGGAAATCCAAGTGTGAAGGTTTTGGGAAGGTTTTGGCTTCCCTCTCCTTATTGTTTCCCATTTGTTGTTTGTTACTACAAACAAGTTAAAGATATGCCATGATGCAAACATGAATGCAAAAGTGGAAAAATTATTCGTATTTTTCATAACCAAGTTAGGGCTGTTACAACTCTACCCCCCTTACAGGAATCTCGTCCCGAGATTCTAGGCTTGAGTGAAGAAGGCGGGGTATTCCTGACGGAGACTAGTTTCTCGCTCCCATGTGGCTTCTTCTTCGGAATGGTTAGACCATTGGACCTTGAGAAACTTGATGGACTTGTTGCGGGTTTTCCTCTCCGCTTCATCCAAGATGCGGATAGGATGCTCGCGATAGGTCAAGTCCTCCTGAATGTTCAATGCCTCATGATCAACCCCACGGATGGGATCCTTGAAGCACCGGCGGAGTTGGGAAACATGGAACACATCATGGACATCCGGAAAATTGGAGGGCAACTCAAGTTGATAGGAGAGATCTCCTTGCTTGGCTAGGACGGTGAAAGGGCCAACATAGCGGGGTGCTAATTTGCCCTTGATTCCAAAATGACGAACGCCTCGGAGAGGAGAGACTCGAAGATATGCCTTGTCACCAATTTCATAGTGAACCTCTTGATGGTGCTGGTCATAAAAGCTTTTCTGACGAGATTGAGCAGCCTTGAGATTTTCTCGAATGACACAGACTTTCTCTTCGGCTTCATTGATCACATCAGGACCGAAGAGTGACCTCTCCCCGGTTTCAGACCAATTGAGAGGAGTCCGGCATTTTCTCCCATAAAGGACCTCAAAGGGAGCCATTTGCAAACTGGCTTGGTAGCTGTTGTTGTAGGAGAACTCAGCGAGAGGGAGGTAGTTTTCCCAACTCTTGCCGAAGGAGATGACACAATCCCGAAGCATGTCCTCAAGAACTTGATTTACTCTTTCAGTTTGACCGTCGGTTTGAGGATGGTAGGCGGTGCTGAAGTTGAGACGGGTTCCAAGGGCCGTTTGGAAACTTTGCCAAAACTTGGACGTAAATAAGCTTCCACGGTCGGAGATGATCCTCAGAGGAACCCCGTGCAAGGGAACAATACAGGCCATATATAGCTCTGCCAACTTAGCAGCATTGATATCCTCCCGAACCGGAAGGAAATGGGCAACCTTTGATAATCTGTCGATGATGACCCAAATAGCATTGTTGCCCTTTTGTGATTTTGGGAAGCCAGTGTTGAAATCCATACCAACTTCGTCCCATTTCCACTCGGGAATGGCTATGGGGCGAAGGGTGCCGGCTGGCCTTTGATGTTCAGCTTTCACTCGGCGACAGACGTCGCATTCAGCAACATACGCGGCGATCTCGCGCTTCATGCAAGACCACCAGAACTGAGGTCGAAGATCTTGATACATTTTTGTGCTACCGGGGTGAATAGAGATGGGTGACTCATGAGCTTCAGAGAGTATCAACTCCCTCATATTTCCACTCTTGGGCACCACTAGACGGTCACCAAAATAGACCACACCATTGTCATCAACCAAGAAACAGGCCGCCTTCCCATTAGCTATCTTCTCTTTGATCTCGAGGATTTCAGCGTCATTTTGCTGGGCGGCCTTGATATCATCCTCGAGAGTGGATTTGTTCTCAAGGTTAGCTAGAAAACCCGAAGGAACAATTTCCAGATTCAATTTAGCAAATTCCTCGTGTAGAGCCGGTTGCGCCTTTTCAACCATCACGGTATTGCAATAGGCTTTGCGGCTCAGAGCATCCGCCATGACATTTGCCTTGCCGGGCTGATAGTTGAGGGTCACATCATAGTCTTTTATCAATTCCAGCCATCTCCTCTGCCTCAAGTTCAGATCCGGCTGGGTGAAGAGATATTTCAGACTTTGGTGGTCGGAGTAGATCTCGCAACGATTGCCCAAGAGGTAGGGCCTCCATTGCTTCAGAGCATATACCACGGCGGCAAGCTCCAAATCATGAGTTGGATAATTTTGCTCGTGTGGCTTGAGTTGACGGGAAGCATAGGCGACCACATGGCCCTCTTGCATCAAAACACAGCCCAAGCCCTGGAGTGAGGCATCACAATAGACGACAAAGTCCTTGTCGGTGTCGGGAAGGACAAGTACCGGGGTGGTGGTGAGCTTGACCTTGAGGGTTTGGAAACTCTCTTCAGCCTTGTCTAACCACACAAATTGTTTGCCTTTCTTGAGGAGTTCAGTCAGCACCTTGGCTATCTTGGAGAAGCTCTCAATGAATCGACGGTAGTAACCCGCCAATCCAAGGAAGCTTCAGATATCTTTGACGGATTTGGGAGTTGGCCAATCTAGGATTGCCTGAATCTTGTCTGGTATCACCGCTACTCCAGCAGCGGACACCACATGACCGAGAAAGATGAGCTCCTTTAGCCAAAACTCACATTTAGAGAACTTGGCATAGAGGCGATGATCACGGAGCTTGGTCAAAACTAGCCGAAGGTGTTCAGCATGTTCGTCTTCGGACTTGGAGTAGACAAGGATGTCATCGATGTAAATGATGACAAACTTATCGAGGTACTCGTGGAAGATGGAGTTCATCAGCCTCATGAATGTAGCCGGAGCATTAGTGAGGCCGAAAGACATGACGGTGTACTCATATAACCCATAGCGGGTAGTGAAGGCCATCTTCGGAATATCCTCCTTTCGGATTTTTATTTGATGGTAGCCTGACCTCAAATCCATCTTGGAGAACACCGTGGCACCAGCCAGTTGATCGAACAAGTCGGTTATTCGAGGAATTGGATACTTGTTTTTGATGGTCACCGCATTAAGAGGGCGGTAGTCAACGACCAGTCGAGGAACATTTGTATCCCTCTTCTTAACAAAGATGACCGGGCAGCCCCAAGGTGAGCTACTCGGCCGGATGAATTCTTTTTCCAGCAGCTCATCAAGTTGCTTCTTCAATTCAACTAGCTCTTCCGTTGGCATACGGTAGGGCGTTTTGGAAACTGGGGCGGTTCCCGGAACCAACTCAATCACAAACTCCACGCTGCGATCCGGTGGCATGCCGGGCAATTCCTCCGGAAAAACATCGGGGAAATCACACACCACGGCGACTTCAGACATATCAGGCGGGGTGATTCCTTCCAGGAAATATAAACTGATCTCTGGCGAGAGAGGAGTGGCTGCGGAAGGAGTTGCAGAAGTTGGGGACCAGTAACGCACTTCCCCATACCTTGAGTGGAACACTGTGACAGTCTTGGCAGCACAATCCAGGTTGGCCTGATATTTCACTAGCCAATCCATGCCCAGAATAACATCGATACCCTCTGACCTCAGGGCTATCAATGAGAACGGAAAAGCGACTGACCCTACGGCTATTTGAACGTCGGGAGATATCCAATGTGTACGCCAGCTAGAGCCTGGTGTCTTGACCACTAACGGGGAATCCATATTTGCAAACGGTATTTGATGGTTGTGTGCATATGATATGGATATGAACGAATGCGAAGCTCCAGAATCAAATAGTACTGAAGCTGGATATGTATTGATTCGAAGCGTACCCATGAGAACTCCGGGGTCCTCCTCAACGCCTTCAGCCGAGACATGGTTCAGGCGGCCACGGCTGACGGTGGTAGCCTTGGCGGCTGGGGTAGAGGGTGCTGGTGCAGGTGCTGAGGGAGCCGGTGCCTTCTGGGGACACTCCCTGGAGTAATGCCCCGGCTGGCCACAAGCGAAGCAAGTGAGCCCGGGTGGTGCAGGTAGTCGAGGTCGAAAACCGCCTCCAGCCGCACCCAAGGTCGAGGTAGCTGGGCGAGGCGGAGGTGGCAGGTACCCGGTGGGCTTCGGCGCGAAGGGCGCCTTTGGCACGGCGCTGAAAGGCACGAAGACCTTGCGCTTCATGCCCTCGGAGGAGGAGGAGCTCTGGTGGTCAGCTGGAGCTGGCCTCTTAGAAGCCTCCAGCTCCTTCCTACCCTGCTCCATGGTGAGAGCCTGGTTGTAGAGCTCCTGGTAGGAGGTGAACTTGAAGGGTAGGAGCTCACATCGGAGACGAGGTGCGAGCCCCTTGCGAAAGAGGTATTGCTTGTCCTCATCATTCGTCACGTCCTGAGGGGCGTAACGGGAGAGGTGGTTGAACTCCCGTCCATAGGACTGGACGTCCATGTGTCCCTGGGTTAAGTCCAGGAACTCCCTCCTCTTGAGCTCGAGAATAGGCTTGGGGATGTACGCCGCACGGAAAACGGCGCGGAACTCCTCCCAAGTGACAACATGGCCCACGGCAACCATCGCCATGTGGCTCTCCCACCAAGAGCCGGCGGCTCCTTCCAGCAGGTAGGTGGCGAAGTTGACATGTTCTGCCGCCGGAACGTGAAGAGCGGCAAACTTGCGCTCTATAGCCCGAAGCCAATCATCCGCGTCAAGCGGTTCCTTCGCTTCGGAGAAGGTAGGAGGTTGGGACCGCAAGAACTGGTTGAGAGTGGTGCAGTCCGTATTCCTCCTGGCCCCTTGCTGGACCAGCTGCTCGAGCAACCGCTCATTGCGCAGACGGTTTTGTTCAATTGCCATCATAACCTCCGCCATTGAGGGTGGCGGCGGTGGATCAGGGTTGCTATGTTCCCCACGACGGGTAGGAGCCATTCTGAAAAATTGGAACAACGACAAGTTAGTAACCAATTCTGACAGATAAGATAGATCATTTTAGTCCGTGCAGCTATAGAGATTTAAGATGCAATAACACAGGGATAGATTTAGGCAACCACGGTGACATCACGTCATCGCAGCGATATCAAAAAGATTTAAGGTCTCGAGACATAACTGGACGGTAAGAACCCAAACCCCGAGAACCTAAACATCGACACCAAGCACAAAACAAAAAGGGGAAAGAATCAGAGTAGAGCGAGTTGGATGAGGAGTAAAAAGAATCCTAAGAAGGTTTTCACAACTCATTTCTAGGTTATAAATAATTTTCAACTAGACTCAACATCGACCAAAAGAAAGGGTTTCCTACAGGCAGTCCTGCTCTGATACCAACTTGTAGCGCCCCGACCCCGGAATTATAAAGAGAGGCTATGTAATTGGCACAACCATCAAGGTATAACACAGAGATCGAGACATGTGGAACAAACTGGCACATTGCATGACTCTACGACACAAAACATATAGCAACTCATATAACGAGAAGAATACAAATATTACACAACAAAAGGTCACAGACCATCAAGTCATCAAGCGGAAGCGGGTAGTGTTGTCTAACAACAAGAAGCAAAAATATGGCCTAAGAGGCCTACAATAAACATCACCCAAGCCAGCTTGTTCCACGGTCCCAAGCTGCCACCTGGGAACCCCAGACTAGTAGTCGACGTCAACGAAGAACCCACCTAGCTGCTCGGTGTCGTCCTCCTCTGAAATACAAATATAGAGGCAGCAAAGAGAGACTGAGTACGATGTAATCGCAAGTTTAGTAGGGCGATATAGGCCCAATGACTGACGGAGGCTCTAAAGCTATTTGTGTACTTGTTTTGCATAAAGCCAATTTTCATTTAAAAGAGATAAAAAGACACAAGGCATCGTCTACTCAGAATACTTTTCATAAAGGGGATAAGAGAGTAACTTTGTCATCAATGGTTCTCATCGAACCCTTTTGTCACCAACCACACTCATCTCCACCAAGGCACCCCCTCGAATCACCCTCGAGGAAGTGAACCTTTGTGCACACGTTGATTATGCATCCTTTAGCTGCCATATCAATTAGGTTAATATTCTCTATGATCTTATATCCGATCCCAAGATTGTCCATAACCGTGGACACGGCTTTTCGAAAAGATTAAACCCTGCAGGGGTGGTACCGTCCGGCTCACCTAGTTGGCCCTCTTCCGGGGAAGGCCGGCGAGCGGGCGCGGTTAGACCTTTACAATGCATGAGGCTTACTCAAGGACCATCAGTGGCGGAAGGACAGGTTCAGCGCTCCCAGCGCCCTGCCCCACCGTCACATCCTAAACACCACCATCCTCATCAATTCTTTTTCCGCTCACACACACGGCAAATGGAAACTGGAACTAGAGGACCCTTGACAAGCCCCTCACAAATTATTTGGTCAGTAAGGCGCCCATACACGCACCAATGGCAGCACGCTCGTCTTGGTTCAAGAGGTAAAGAACTCACACCTAGGGGCTAGAGTGAGGCAAAACACCATCCCCGATGGCAACTCACCCAAGCCGTCTTAGCATTTTAATTAGCATCACAATTATCCACCATGCCCGAATCATTCATCAACATCAACAATTATGGAATTAATAACGGACATAAAGCATCTATTTAAGCATGGCTAAGCATAGCTAAGCATATGAATACAACAATTCTATCTTTATCTCGGCCAACACTTCAACCCTAGGTTTCATAGGTAGGGATACATGTGATTGGCTCGGGGAGGAACATGCATTCATAGGATGTTCTATACTTTGATCAAAAGAGACATTTGAATCTCATGCAATATTATGGTGGATAAAATAAGTTTATAAACATTGGGATGCTAGAATGCCAAGAAGGTTAGGTTATCTCTTGCCTTGCTGCCCGGGCGTGAAGTACTGCTCGTCGGGGTAAGTAGAGAGACCCTCGACTCCGGAATCTATCGATACCCAAAAGGAAAAACAAGGAACACATAAATCACAAGAACTCAAGATGCAATGCTCAAACACATGATGACATGTCCAATTGATGCAAAGATATTATCATA
The DNA here is from genome assembly GCA_012064385.1 of Puccinellia tenuiflora. Lineage (NCBI taxonomy): Eukaryota > Viridiplantae > Streptophyta > Magnoliopsida > Poales > Poaceae > Puccinellia > Puccinellia tenuiflora. The sequence continues at coordinate 113,450 of QRDG01000125.1, forward strand.
TAATTTAACAGCAAAATTAAATGGGGAGCCAAATAATTAGTGCAATTATTTGGAAACACCCCATATTTATCTTAGTGACCACAAATCTTTATAAATTATCAAATTATTAGAGAAGTGGCTCAATATGCATGAACATGACATGAATGGATAGGGTTTATCAGTCCGGTCATTTTGGTAGCTTGTTTGTAATTTTCGGAGCATCGATGATTAATTGGTGAATTAAATGATTATTTGAATTTAATTCTTTTAACCAATTAAAGAATAGCATCAAAGAAAAGTTTGTTGTCAAGTTGTGATATTAACATAGTTAGATAGACTTTGAATTGCTGATCAAATTGATATAATATGCTCAAGATTTGACTTAACATTTATTCAATTATGAACTACTCAAACTTAACACAGAGAGTTCCGGAACTTCCGGTAAGTGGACCGGTAGTTCCGGTTTGCCGGTACTTCCTAGGGTACTTCCGTTCCAAAAACGCAAAAGTCCAGTACCGAAAAAGGGATAACCGGTACTTCCGGTGAAGTGCCCGGTAGTACCGGTTTAGCGGTACTGCCGGTGCTACTTCCGGTTCTACTTCCGCTTATAAACACAAAAGTCCAGTACCGAATTTTGGAGTTAGCGGTACTACCGCTTCTACTTCCGGTTTACCGGTACTACCGATACTACTTCCGGTCAAGGCTTTGAGCACGGCAACGGCGAGAGCGCGCGGTGACCACGCGCGTCGACCACGGGCTCGTCGATTTGGTGTGCGTGAGGATGCGCGGGTGCATGCTTTGGCCGCACCTCGGCTAGGGCGACCAATCGGTGGCGGCGCCGCCCCAAATGGGTCGCCGGAGCGGCGGCACGATGACGGCCGGCGGCGAGTGTGAGACGCACTACGGCGAAACGGCGCTAGGGAGAGGGAGGAGGCGAGCGAGGAGGCTCAGGAGGATCGTGGGCTCACCCAGAGCGTGAGCAGCTGCTCGACAGTGTCGGAGGTGGTCGAGGACGGCGTCAATCGGCCCGGAGGAGCAACGGCCGGAGGCTGAGAAGAACGAGCGGCGACGGCGTTTTGGGGCGGCTCCGGCCGATTCCTTCGGCGGAGAGGAAGAGGGGAACGCGGCGGAGCTGACGGTGGCTCCAGCTCGAGCTGGGGCGGCCGGAGGCGACGGCGGCGTGCTCGGCAGCCACGGCGGCGACGGAGAGCAGCAGGGCTCGATCTAGGGTTAGGGTTTCGGGCACGCGTGGGGAACGGGTAGGGGAGAGAGTGAGAGAGCAGGTGCGGGCCGTGGGGTTTCATTTAACCCTAGGGAGCAGGTAGCTCGCACAGGGGGGGAGCAGGTGCGGGCGGCCATGGCGACAGTGCGCGCCACTGTCGCCACAGGGACGACGGCGGCCCGGTACTTCCGGTCAGCGGACCGGTACTTCCGGTGAACCAAACCAAAATAGAAAAGGCTAGCCTATTTGGGCATCAAAACAATTCCAGAAAAATATGCAAAAATTCTGGGAGTAACTCCACAAGGTAAAACAGCTCACCATACAATTACTTGGACTTTTGAGAAAGGTGGCATGGCTCACAATAACAAAAGCTTTGAACCACATGTTAGGGCCTAAGGAGAAAGGAAACAAAAATGGAAACCATCCATTTGGTTCTTGTGCAAAGTGGTGAACTTGGGGAACTTGTTGAACCATATGGTCACCTGTCATGACATGCGTTACCTCATAGTTTGGAAATCCAAGTGTGAAGGTTTTGGGAAGGTTGGCTTCCCTCTCCTTATTGTTTCCCATTTGTTGTTTGTTACTACAAGCAAGTTAAAGATATGCCATGATGCAAACATGAATGCAAAAGTGGAAAAATTATTCGTATTTTTCATAACCAAGTTAGGGCTGTTACACCGTTCGCGAGGACATAAATGCAAAGCAACTAGCTGAGTTGTATGTTTCCCGAATTGTTCCTCTCCATGGTGTTTCACTGAGGATCATCTCAGACTGTGGGAGCTTATTCGTATCCCGATTCTCGCAGAGTTTCCAAAGGGCTATGGGAACCCGTTTAAACTTCAGCACAGCCTATCATCCTCAGACTGATGGTCAGACCGAAAGGGTGCATCAGGTTCTTGCGGACATGCTTCGGGCATGTGTTATCTCCTTCGGTAAGGGTTGGGAAAAGTATCTCCCTCTCGCTGAGTTCTCCTACAACAACAGTTACCAGGCTAGCCTCCAAATGGATCCATTTGAGGTTCTCTATGGGAGAAAATGTCGGACTCCTCTAAATTGGTCTGAAACCGGAGAGAGGCCACTCTTCGGTCCTGATGCGATCAATGAGGCTGAAGAGAAAGTCCGTGTCATTCGGGATAATCTTAAGGCTGCTCAGTCCAGGCAGAAGAGCTACTATGATAAACATCATCAGGAGGTTCACTATGAAATTGGTGACAAGGCCTATCTTCGAGTCTCTCCCCTCCGAGGCGTTCGTCGCTTCAGAATCAAGGGAAAATTAGCACCTCGCGATGTTGGTCCTTTCACCGTCCTAGCCAAGCGAGGGGATCTCTCCTACCAAATCGAGCTACCCTCCAACTTCCCAGATATACATGATGTGTTCCATGTCTCCCAACTCCGGCGTTGCTTCAAGGATCTTATCCGTGGGGTTGATCATGAGGTGTTGGACATTCAGGAGGATTTGACTTACCGGGAGCATCTTGTCCGCATCTTGGATGAAGCGGAAAGGAAGACCCGCAACAAGACCATCAAGTTCCTCAAAATCCACTGGTCTAACCATTCCGAAGAAGAAGCGACTTGGGAACGAGAACTAGTCTTCGTCAGGAATATCCCGCCTTCTTCACTCAAGCCTAGAATCTCGGGACGAGAATCCTGTAAGGGGGTAGAATTGTAACAGCCCCAGTTCGGTACTGAAAAATACGAATAATTTTTCCACTTTTTGCATTTCTTGTTTGCATCTTGGCATGCATTTGAACTTGCTATCTCTAACAAGCAACATATGGCAACATTTAAAAAAGGGGAAAGCAAATCCAATCCCCAAAACCTCCAACCCCAATGCAATGGCTTAACTTGGCAAATCAATTATTCTTGAACTTCCAAGTTGTTTAGGAAGTTCCAAGTTTACACTTTTTAACCAATTCTCCAAATCCAACTATTGCCAAGCAAGAAATAAAATGGAGAATTCAAAATATGGTTCAATTCAAATTCTATTTTGAAACCAAGTTAAACTTTCCAAAAATTCTAAATAAAATTATGGGGAGCTTCATAAATATATTGGGAGCCTCCACGAATAATTTCATTATTTTTGGAAATGTTTAAACGCTCCATATAAATACATTTTTGGAAATTATCGAAAATGACTATATTTAAACCCTATGAACAAATGTGGGTCAAAACATTTTATTTTGGGGCACCAATTTTAGTGGAGCTTCTAAATGACCTGTGAGGCCTATCTGAATTTTTGCAGATTTTATAAAAATGTTTAATAGCTTTAATTAAATCACTAAAGATTGTTGCTCGATCTGTTTGTAATTACTTTAAATTGTGCCGGGGGTTTTTTGCAAAAAGTTCTTCTCCCTCCTGTTGCACAGTGCCGCCCGGCACTGGCGCCATGCCGAGGCGCCCATGCGAGCATGCCCCTCCTCACGCATGCCGCCGTGGCCATGGTGGTCAACCACCCGCGGATCCCCACCTGCTCCCCTACCTATTCTCCCCACCTGCTCCCTCTTGTCCCGCTCCCTTTCTTCCTCCCGAGCTCCCCCTGTTGCCGCCGCTTGCCTCCGCTCGTCGCCGCCGTCTGGAGCTGCCCCACGCGAATCGAAGTCGACAGAGAGCTCCACCTCGAGCTCCTCTCCCTCCCCACCGGCGGAATTGGACCGGGATCGCCCGAATCGACGCCGGTGTCTCTTCTTCTTCTGCATCAGCCGGGTGCCGTCGAGCACGCGCGCGTCGCCTCCGCCCTCCTCCGTCACCGACGCGAGCACCCACGCTACGAGGGTGAGCTCGCCATTCTTTTTGGCTCTCTTCCACTCCCCTTCTCCCTCTCACCGCCGCCGGTCGCCGTACATCGTCGCCGCCCCACCGTTGCCGTGCGCCCGGCCTGGCACCGGCCTGGCCGGCCAGGAGGCCGACTGGCTCGGGCAGGTGCCCGGCCTGGCCTCGGCTTGGGCCGGCCGAAGGCCGGAAGCCTCGGGCTGGTGCCCAGCCTGGACTCCCGGTCTGGGCCGGCCAAAGGCCGGATGCTTCGGGTCACTATCCGGCATGTGGCCCGGCCTGGCCGACCTGAGGCCGGCCTGCCAGTTTTTGATTTTTCCCTTTTTGGAAATAAAAACAAAATAAAATAATTGATGTCTATTTGAATATTGCTTCAAATTTAGCAAATAAAATATAAAATTGTTCAGAAAAACATTACCTACCTGTTGGTAACATTTCCATACTCTTTTGAGTAAAATAATTTTTGCTGTTTATTAAGAATTCCTAAAATGGCATAAATAATACCTAATTTAAGAAAAATCATAACTTGATAAATATTTGACCATAAATTGTGAATAAATTATCAAAGTGATCGGCATGACAAATGCTATCAAACCATGCTAATATCACATTATGATCACAAATTTTCCTTCGATGTTATTTCTCAATTTGATTAAAGGAATTAAATTCAAATAATTATTTATTTCACTATTTATTCCTCTATAATTGGAAATTCACAAATGAGGTACCAAAATGACCGAAAGAACAATACCTAACTAATCATGTCATGTTCATGCATATTTAAACCACTTTAAGTAATTTATTAATTTATAAACAATGTGGTCACTAAGTTAAATATGGGGTTGCTTCCAAATAATTGCACTAATTATTTGGCGCCCATTTAATCGTGTTATCTATTCTATATGACGATACAATTGCATGAACTTGTCATGCCATCATGATTGTGCATTGCACTTTGTCTTCGTGTTATTTATTTGTTCTTCTGTTATTATTTGGGTATCGATAGATTCCGGAGTCGAGGTTTCCCCTACCTATCTCGGCGAGCAGTACTACACGCCCCGTCAGCAAGGCAAGAGATAACCTAACCTTCTTGGCATGTAGCCTCCTATTGTTTTATACAACTATTTTATCCACCATAATATTGCATTCGATTCTATGTCAATTCTTGGTCAAATACTAGAGTATCCTATGAATGCATGTTTTCCCGAACCAATACATGTTTCCCTACCTATGAACCATAGGTTTGATGTGTTGGCCCGAGACAAAGATATACTTGTTGTATTTTTATATGCTTAGCTATGCTTAGCCATGCTTAGTCAAATGCTTTACTGTCCGGTGATTGAATTCCATAATTATTGATGTTGATGGAATGTTCGGACATGGTGGTTACTTGTGGTACTTAATTTAAATTGCTTAAAAGGCTTGGATGAGTTGCCATCGGGGATGGTGTTTTGCCTCATTCTTGCCCCTAGGTGCGAGTTCTTGTCTCTAGAACCAAGGTTTGAGCGTGCTGCCATTGGTGGGGGTATGGGCTCCTTACTAACTGAATAACTTGTACGTGATGGGGTCGCAGCATAGAAAACAAAAATTTTCCTACGCAGCAAGCGGAATAAACCCCAAGGATCTAGACCTACTAGATGGAGGTAGCGAAGATGAGATCCAATCTCTTACCCTTGAAGATCAACAAACGCGTTTTGTCGGTGCAGGGGTTGGCTAGTCGATCCCCGCAACTAGACTCATCTAGTCGCGAGGAGATGTATTTCCTCGAAGTCCAATCCGACGAAGTGCCACAAGGGGTGGCACCTCCGCGGTATCCACACGTACGGCTCGATGTAGATCTCCGCCTTCTTGATCCCGCAAGCAAGGTGGAGATGGCTAGATGGATCTCGGCACCACGACGGTTGTGGTGGCGTTGATGGTGTAGTCTCCACGAGCAGGGCTTCGCCAAGCCAAGCAAGAGGAGAGGGAGAGGAGGGCATGGTGCAGCAGCCCTACGGCTAGGGGTGGTGCAGCATCTATGGTGGAGGAGATGGCGGCAGCCCTTCGGGGAGAGGTGACGCCATGGGGAGGTGAAGGAGGCGGCGGCTAGGGCAAGGGAGAGGGGTGCGGCTAGGCAGCCTTGGCCTGGGTGTGCCGCACCCCCACCCCTCCTTTTATAGGTGGAGGCAAGGGGAGGGGCGTGCTAGGGTTTGGGGAGGGCTGGCCGGCCCCCCCTTTCCTTGGCCCCCAAGTTGGGGCGCCTTCCCTTGGGCTCCAAGCCCACACGCATGGGCCCCTTAGGGCTGTGGTGCGGCTGGCCCATGAGGCCAGTCCACCACCCCTTTAAATCATGTGGGCCCCATACTCCTATGGGCCCCACTTCTAGACCCCTCTAGAACCTTCTAGAATCTTCCGGAACCCTTCCAGAAAATCCCGGAACTTTTCTGATACCTCCGGAAACCACTTTCCTTATATGAATCTTATTCTCCGGACCACTCCGGAACTCCTCGTGATGTCCGGGATCCTATCCGAGACTCCGAATCACCATTCGATCATTCCATCAATTATCTCATCGTAAACCCTAGCTACATCGGAGCGTTAAGTGTGTGACCCTACGGGTTCGAGAACATGCAGACATGATCATATCAATAATCAACAGCGGGACCGGGATGGCCATATTGACTCCTACATATTCAACGAAGTTCTTTATCGATTGAACCACGATGCCGAAGATTCTTAATCTCGTATACGATTCCCTTTGTCTCACCGATATTTAATTTGCCCGAGATATGATCGTCGATATCTCCATATCTAGTTTAATCTCGTTACCTGGCAAATTCTCTTTACTCGTCCATAATATAGGATCTCCGTGATTAACACTTAATCACATGGTTGCAACCTTTCTGATGCTATATTACCGAGAGGGCCCAGAGATATCTTTTCCGTCACAAGGAAGGACAAATCCCAGTCTTGATTCATGTCACCCAACAAATACCATCGGAGATACCTGAAAGCCACCTTTATAATCACCCAGTTACGAAGTGACGTTTGATGTCCACAAAGTATTCCTCCGGTAAACGGGAGTGACATAATCTCATGGTCTAAGGAAACTATACTTGGCATACTAAAAGTGTTGGCAATGAAACTTGTTGTGACACGATCAATTGCAACTCTTTATTATTTGGGTCTTGTCCATCACATCATTACTCCTAATGATATGACTCCGTTATCAAGTGACTGTAACAAGTCCATGGTTAGGAAACTCTAACCATCTCTTGACTAACGAACTAGTCCGGTAGAGGCTTACTAGGGACACCTGGTGTTTATATTCCACACATGTATTATGTTTCCGGTTAATACAATTATAGCATGGATAATAAACTATTATCATAAACATGAATATGCTAATAAACCATTTTATTATTGCCTCTAGGGCATATTCCCAACAGTCTCCCACTTGCACTAGAGTCAATAATCTAGTTTACATTTTCTCGATCCAACACTCATGGTGTCTAACACTCATGGAGTCTCAGTGCTGATCATGTTTGCTCGTGGAAGAAGTTCTGTCCGTATTCTGTACTATACAGTTCTTTATGTTCTTTGCAAAACGTCAATGTCACCTAATTTGACATTACTTTATCATCTCATGATAAACCCGTTATCATCACATGATAATTCACATCATCACATGATGAATATAATATATTTGGTTAGAGAGTGAGATTTTCGTTTCCCTTTTATGCCTACATGACGTATGATCAGTCAAGAGGACTTTCACATAGCATGTGCACCGGAACTCACTCAGTCTTGAAACAAAATTTCTCAAACCATAATATTATATCTTTTAATCCTTAAATTAATCATATACTCCTATATGTTGTAGACTCACAAATCGACAGTGCTATAAAGTCACTTCGATATTTTCGATCATGCTTTCGCTGCGCTTCTGCTATCATGAGATCCCAATCTAGTTTGGTTTTATGACTTCAACCAAGTCTACCGATCTCTAGATTCTATTATCTCAACTCCATAGAAAAATGACTCCTCATTTAACATGTTCTTCTAACCAAGAACTTGGGTCACATATCGTCAAATACAAACACATGGTTCTTATATGTTTAGTCCTATGAACGATTCATAGCGAATTCTAACATATCCTCCAACCATCATTTTGTACTGAGTTATCAACTCAATGTTTCACCTATTTCTCACAAGCAGATGAACCTTTCTTCTCTTGTTTTATTTTGAACTCCTTCAAAATCTTACTTAGGTTAAACATCCTGACATAATGCTTATCAAACATATCTATCCTCCATAGATACATCCATCTCCATGGATATTTGACGTTTCAAACTAACTTCACAAGTTATACGTTGGTTCCTGACTCATTTACAACATTTATGAAATCTCCATTTCACTCAAACAAGATGTTGTAAACTCCCACTCAAATATACACCATACACATATTAAATTGCGAAACCACTTTGGCTCCCACTCAGAAATATGTTATCATTATATTTGACCATGATTTAACTAGCTCCCACTCAAACATATGTCACCACATATTTTGATCTTGGAAAATAGTTTCTGCTCTAACTTAATATATGTCACCACATATTTTAATTAGATCACACTCGTGTATTTTCTCGATATTTTGGACACCTCCAAAATTCTTAATTAACTATTAATATCGAGAACTCTTTATACGAAACGCTAGTACTTTACTAGCTTTAAGTTTTATTTATTCCCTGCAAAACCCCTTTTGAGGAATAAATATGTGAAACATCACTTTCACAAAATCAAGCAACAATTACTTTGTGATTTAAACTTAACATAGGATGACTCCTAGTCACTTTCGTATTTAAGGTTTCTATTTCTTCTTTGTAGTTTTGTAGGTATGTCTTGTTTCTCAAACATGACAAGTAAATCATGAATATTATTTTGTAACCTGACAAAATTTTATATTCTTGAATCCTACTTTTCTTTAGACAAGCTAAACCGAAATTCAATGATCACCATCATCAATTCCTTTATGTGTCAAGTTTTAACCAACATAGCACTTTACATATGTGCCACTTGATACATAAACAAGCAAGGTTTTAGCTTTTCCATTCCATCAATTCTTTTATCAATGAAACCTTTTCACGATAAATCACTAAAATACTTAGCACAACCAACAAATTGGTTTGCCCCTTTTAGTCTCATATTGTGGAATCACATTCATAGTCACATATGAATATACTACAAACTTTATTTGCAATAGTTTCTAATTATCTCATAATTAATGAAACCACTGTTTCACATAACTCATATGCGAAATGCAAATCATTAAATAGACCCTTATTTAAAACAGAGTGTTTATCAAATAAATCTAAATGCTATTATTAAACCCCTGAAATAAAACCCTTCTTTGAGACCACACAATATCAAATAGTGTGTGATTACAATATCTTAGGACATATCAAACTCCTTTGAAATATTCTAAACATTGTAATTTGTGATAACACTTGTCACAAGTCCACATACTAACATATAACTCAAATATTTTGTCTCTTTTGATCAAATCATAAAGACTCAATTTTCTTGTTAACTTAATATCCTAAACTCCAGAAATTTATTTGATCTCATCAAATATCATAACTCGAACAAATACATATATTTACTCATATCACTTATGATGGAGTACACAAAATAATGACATCTAACATTTGCTGAAAATACAACCAACACTTGTGTTTATTTTCGGCAATTCATGGCACACTTCCAAAGGGTGGCATTTTAGTCATACTCCTTACAATAAGGCGCATTGATAAAACATCAAAATGTTTATTCAATATTTAGCACGACTAAATTGTCATTATTAAGTTTTGGATATCATTAGCATGTCTTTTATTTATAAATGTTCAACCAATTTATCATTTAGATTATAATAAGAATAATACACTTATAATCGAAAACTTGTGATTTCCAAAAAGTATCACTCATGAAAATAGAACAACCATTGTCTTTAACATGAATAACCGTCTCACATAAGCAAGACACACTAATTAAAATCACACTTAATTCGATTACAAAACTTATTCAAATCCTCTAATCCAAATGATAAATGTAGAGACAGATCGTTGCCAGCATCAACTCCTTGATTGCCACTATTCCACAACGTCTTCCCATATCCTTTATGCAAATCTCAAGCAGCAGGTTCTGTTTTCATAAAACAGAATGAGTATCAAATACTTATCGGAACCGCCACAATTGCAATTTGGACTTAAACACTTATAACATGTATATCAATATATACTTTCTGCCTTGTCAACTTCTCTTGCTATGGTTTCTACATTGACATGACGCAGCCGAGACACAAACTCACAGAAAGTGATCAAATCCCTTCCCATGACCTAGTCTCCGACACAATTCTTGAAGCTGGGGAGAAGCTAGCGTATCACCCCACCTATCGCGAAACCGTCATTCATCTCGTGGTTCCAAACAAGCACCAGACGATGATGTATCTCATGCATTATCCTCATGTGTTGTTCCAAGCAAGTGTTCTCTTCCATCTTGAGTGAAAGAAAACCGTTCAGACATTCGAACCTTACAATTCTAACTTGTGCTGAAAAACTATTTTTCAGCTCATCCACAATCTCCATTGCAATCAAGTTCTTGAATTGTCTTCTTAGGTCAGAATTCATGAAGGTGCACATCATCCACTTGACTTTCAAGTAGGTGGTTCAAAACCACTCCATGTACTCTTCATCACTTGCAGAAAAGTTTTGGGTTTATCTCCTATTGGTTCTTCTAGCACGTAGAGCTGAGCATGGGTGTTTAGGACTTTGCAGGTACCACTTAACAAAATTGACCCATCGAGACGCAGTTTTTCAGCAACGAACAGACTACCGTAGTTGACCATGATCTACAAGGATTTTTGCAAAGACATCTGGACTTTTGTTTATGATAATTTTAGTTCATCTTAATGAACTCCCACTAAACTCAACATCTCTCTGGTTGTTTAGTGACACACGATCCAAATCCACTACACCACAACCGATCATCACGTGAGGTGATGTAGCTTCAATGGTGAACATCGCCATGTTGATCATATCATCCATATGACTCGTGTTTAACCTTTCGGTTCTTGTGTTCCGAGGCCATGTCTGTACATGCTAGGCTCGTCAAGGAAACCGTAGTATTTTCGCGTGTGTAAATCTGGCTTACACCCGTTGTATGTGAACGTTGAATCTATCACACCCGATCATCACGTGGTGCTTCGAAACAAAGATCTTTGGCAACGGTGCATACTAGGGGAGAACACATCTTGATATTAACATGAGAGATCACCTTATCATGCTACCGTCGCGATCACATCTAAGCATAACAATAAGGTGCATAAAAGGATTAACATCACATGCAATTCATAATTGTGATATGATATGGCCTTTCTTCTTGTGCTTTTGATCTCCATCTCCAAAGCACCGGCATGATCTCCATCACCGACATGATCTCCATCATCGTGGTGCCATCACCATGGTTGTCCACCAACTATTGCAACTACAACTAATGCTACTCTTAGCAATAAAGTAAAGCAATTACATGGTGATTCATTGACACGCAGGTCACATAAAATAAAAGACAACCATATGGCTCCTGTCGGTTGCCGTACTCGACGACATGCAAGTCGCAAAAGATTACAAACATGATCATTGCATACATTATCACAAATCACATATTGGCCATACCACATCACATGACCCCCTCTGCAAAAACAAGTTAGACGTCCTCTACTTTGTTTATGCAATTTTTACGTGGCTTGGGTCAACGAGATAGAACCGTTCTAATCTACGCAAAACCACAACGGTGATATAGTAGTTGCTTATTTACTCATCCTTTTGAAAGGCCTTCCATTGAAAATTGCATCTTCACTAAAGCAAGAGAAACAGACACCCGCCAGCCACTTATGCAAAACAAGTTGCATGTCAGTCGTGGAACCGGTCTCTCGTGCGTGGACGAGTAAGGTTGGTCCGGGCCGCTTCATCTCACAATACCGCAAAGACGCAAAGTGCACGCGAGAAGGTAGCAACATAAAATATCAACGCCCACAACACTTGTGTTCTAATCGCACCAACATCTACGAATAGATCTAGGCTCTGATACCACTGATGGGGTCGCAGCATAGAAAACAAAAATTTTCCTACGCAGCAAGCGGAATAAACCCCAAGGATCTAGACCTACTAGATGGAGGTAGCGAAGATGAGATCCAATCTCTTACCCTTGAAGATCAACAAACGCGTTTTGTCGGTGCAGGGGTTGGCTAGTCGATCCCCGCAACTAGACTCATCTAGTCGCGAGGAGATGTATTTCCTCGAAGTCCAATCCGACGAAGTGCCACAAGGGGTGGCACCTCCGCGGTATCCACACGTACGGCTCGATGTAGATCTCCGCCTTCTTGATCCCGCAAGCAAGGTGGAGATGGCTAGATGGATCTCGGCACCACGACGGTTGTGGTGGTGTTGATGGTGTAGTCTCCACGAGCAGGGCTTCGCCAAGCCAAGCAAGAGGAGAGGGAGAGGAGGGCATGGTGCAGCAGCCCTACGGCTAGGGGTGGTGCAGCATCTATGGTGGAGGAGATGGAGGCAGCCCTTCGGGGAGAGGTGACGCCATGGGGAGGTGAAGGAGGCGGCGGCTAGGGCAAGGGAGAGGGGTGCGGCTAGGCAGCCTTGGCCTGGGTGTGCCGCACCCCCACCCCTCCTTTTATAGGTGGAGGCAAGGGGAGGGGCGTGCTAGGGTTTGGGGAGGGCTGGCCGGCCCCCCCTTTCCTTGGCCCCCAAGTTGGGGCGCCTTCCCTTGGGCTCCAAGCCCACACGCATTGACCCCTTAGGGCTGTGGTGCGGCTGGCCCATGAGGCCAGTCCACCACCCCTTTAAATCATGTGGGCCCCATACTCCTATGGGCCCCACTTCTAGACCCCTCTAGAACCTTCTAGAATCTTCCGGAACCCTTCCAGAAAATCCCGGAACTTTTCCGATACCTCCGGAAACCACTTTCCTTATATGAATCTTATTCTCCGGACCACTCCGGAACTCCTCGTGATGTCCGGGATCCTATCCGAGACTCCGAATCACCATTCGATCATTCCATCAATTATCTCATCGTAAACCCTAGCTACATCGGAGCGTTAAGTGTGTGACCCTACGGGTTCGAGAACATGCAGACATGATCATATCAATAATCAACAGCGGGACCGGGATGGCCATATTGACTCCTACATATTCAACGAAGTTCTTTATCGATTGAACCACGATGCCGAAGATTCTTAATCTCGTATACGATTCCCTTTGTCTCACCGATATTTAATTTGCCCGAGATATGATCGTCGATATCTCCATATCTAGTTTAATCTCGTTACCTGGCAAATTCTCTTTACTCGTCCATAATATAGGATCTCCGTGATTAACACTTAATCACATGGTTGCAACCTTTCTGATGCTATATTACCGAGAGGGCCCAGAGATATCTTTTCCGTCACAAGGAAGGACAAATCCCAGTCTTGATTCATGTCACCCAACAAATACCATCGGAGATACCTGAAAGCCACCTTTATAATCACCCAGTTACGAAGTGACGTTTGATGTCCACAAAGTATTCCTCCGGTAAACGGGAGTGACATAATCTCATGGTCTAAGGAAACTATACTTGGCATACTAAAAGTGTTGGCAATGAAACTTGTTGTGACACGATCAATTGCAACTCTTTATTATTTGGGTCTTGTCCATCACATCATTACTCCTAATGATATGACTCCGTTATCAAGTGACTGTAACAAGTCCATGGTTAGGAAACTCTAACCATCTCTTGACTAACGAACTAGTCCGGTAGAGGCTTACTAGGGACACCTGGTGTTTATATTCCACACATGTATTATGTTTCCGGTTAATACAATTATAGCATGGATAATAAACTATTATCATAAACATGAATATGCTAATAAACCATTTTATTATTGCCTCTAGGGCATATTCCCAATAGTACGGGCGTATCCAAGGGTCCTCTAGATTTGCGCTTTCCATTTGCGGGTGCGTTGCAGGTGGACGATGGCGCGATGAAGAGGGTGTGTGTGGTGTTAGGGTGTGGCGATGGGGGCAGGGGCTGAAATAGGCTGGGTAAACTTGTCATGTCGCCACAGATGACTCTTGGATAGTCTCACGCGAGGTAAAGGTTTAACCGCGCCCACTTGCCAGCTTTTCCCGGAAGAGAGCTAACTAGGCGAGTCGGACGGTACCAATGGGTAAATTAGTACACCCCTATAGGGTTTAATCTTTTCGAAAAGCCGTGTCCACGGTTATGGACGCCTTGGGAACGGATTACGAGATTATAGAAAACCTTAATCTTAACTAAAATTTGGCAGCTAGAGGTTGTAACTCAACGTGTGGTAAAGGTTCATTTCCTCGAGGGTAATTCGAGGGAGTGCCTTGGTGTAGATGAGTGATGAGAACTGGTTACTATGGGTTCGATGAGAACCGAAGTTGAAAGTTTACTCTCTTATCCCTTTTCGAAAAACATTTTGAGTAGTCGATGTCATGAGTCATTATGTCTTTTGAGAAGGAAAACTAGCTTTATGCAAATTAGCTACTATACAGTTTTAGAGCCTTGTCATCATTGGGCCTATATCGCCCTACTAAACTTGCGAGTACGTCATACTCAGTCTCTCCTTGTTGAATATTATTTGTTTCAGAGGAGGACGACACCGAGCAGATAGGTGGGTTCTTCGTGGACATCGACGAGTAGTCTGGGGTTCCCAGGTGGCAGCTTGGGACGTCCTGGAACAGGCTGGCACGGGATGTTTATCTGTAGGCCTCTTAGGCCATATTTTGGTTCTTGTTGTTAGACAACACTACTTCGCTTCCGCATGATGTAATGATGGGTCTGTGACCCCCTGTGTGTGATTTGTATCTTTCTCGTTATATGAGTTGCTATATGATCTCTTTGTGTCGTAGAGTCTGTGATATGCCAGTTGTTCCATAAGTCTTGACCTCCTTATTATACATTGATAGCTATGCCAGTGTTTATGGCACGATCGATGTGTTGCGTGGGAGCGGTAATTCCATGCCCTTCGATTGTGTAGCATAGCCTGTGGGTTACATAGCCTCTCTGTATAATTCTGGAGTCGGGGCGCTACAGTGAAGATGCATGAGCTCTCAGAAAGCTGTAAGGCAGGTTGGCAACATGCCTTAATGTGGTTCTATTGGCTATTTATAGCAAAGATGTTATCCTATAGAGCATTCTTGAAAGAACACACCTATATGAGTTCCGACTGTTAAACGTCGCGGTCTATAAGATTTGGGTGATCTCTAGTAAACTCATGAAGAGACCAGGGAGTACGACGCATATGCTCCACCCGCGGGGTAGGCTACTCGCAGCCAGGTACTGGTTATGACTTTGAGTGAAGTCTATTGGCACCAAACTTGCAATTCAAGGTGTATTCCATTGTTCAAGTTGTTGATAGATGTAGCTTAAAGCTCTTGGCGGAAGTTCAACTTAACAGTCTCTGCTGAAACACTGGTATATAAACAAGTAGCAAGGATTGACAAATCTTCAAATAGGCATTTGAGATCTGGTGGGGGATTGTTAGAAATAATGGGCTGATTTTTTACCCTATGTAGTATTTCAGATTTTCCCTAAATCTCAAAGCCCATGTGTGTGAAAGCCCATGTGAGATGTAGCCCACAATGGTGGCAGCTCACAAGTGAGTGGAAGTGGAGTGGGAGCTAAAGTTTAGTCCCACCTCGCTAGTTTGAGAGGAGTTGCACCAACTTATATAGTGGAGTGTTCTACTACTTGGTAAGTGAGTGAAAATAGGAGAGCCTACGCGCACTCCTCCTCCTCCGCCGCTCGCTCGTCTCGACTCGGCACATCGCGACGCGATGCGACGCGACGCAACACGACGCGGTCGTGTTTCGTGTTTCGTGAATGAGCCTCGAGCCGAATCTTGTTTTTGTAGTACATGAAAACTGAGTCTTTGACGGACGCGTCAACAGCTAAGCCAATTCGGGTCTCTGCCGGATCATGGGCTGCTATAACCGACTCAAACGTGCAACGTGGGCTCGGTCTCCATGTCGTACCCGCTAGGGTTTTCCCGTGCAGCACTATATAAGGGCCTACGTGGTGTACGCCACAAATATACATCACACCGATCTAGGTTTTGCCACTGCTCGTTCCTTGCGCCGCCACCGTAGTCTACTCCATCCCGAGCGCCGGCGTGCACCGGCGAGCGGGAGAGCAGGTCTCCGGAACCGTTAGCTATTGCGATCCTGTACGGGAGAGGGCTAATTAGGTTTTTTGGAAGCGCTCCGCGTGACTGCTCAAGTTCTTCATCACGGCTCGTCTTCCCGGTCGTCAAGCGGGACCTAAGGCGCGTCGTCTTCAACGCTGTCTTCTTCGTCCGGTCATCGCCAACGTTGTCGTCAACAACATCGGTACTGCATCGGCTACGGCTACTTCCTCTGCTACGGATCGGTACGTGCTGTGTGATCCGATCTGTTGGTTTAACATGTTTAGCGTTCACATGTTTTCCTTATGTATGCTGCTGTCCATGTTAGTTACTACATCTAGTATGTTTGATATTAACATGTTAGTAGCGATTGTCGTCATGTTTAATATTCTGGAATTAATCATGAAATTATTGCCCAATTATTCAACAACTATTGTAATGAATTTTGTTTTGCCAGTTTCTCATGTGTAATGAATATGTCACGGCGTAGTTTTGTATAGAATCAGTGCTTGGTTCTATTATGTTTTCAGCCATATAGGTTAACTGAATAAAATCAGGTGTTGCATGTATTTATCCGCAACTTTGTGTGCGGTTAACTGGTTATAAGACCATATGAAAGCCAGTAAGGTCTGTATGGATGGTGCATTACACATTGCGGTCATTGACCCTATTGGTTTCTTATCTGACTTCCCCGTCAATTGCTTGTTGGACTCCGCCACCAGCTGGCCGACAACATCCTCGTCGACGGCATGGGCCTGAGGACCTACGATGATCGGGTGAAGCCAACGCGCCATCTCATCCTTGAAAAGAGGCACCCGAGGCGGCACCTCGGTCCTATGTACATGTGGCTTCGAAATGGCGAGGCATCCTCCTCCTCTAGCCACCAACTCTTAACCATTAATGCTTTACGGTGGAATAAGAGAACTAAATGTGAAGTGAAATCTAACATATTTTAAATGGTTTAAAAAAATCAAAAGAAAACATGAGGTTTTCAAAGGTCGGGAGAAGGAATAGATTTATTCTAGAGCCATTGCAATGCACAGGCAGTTTGGTAGTATAAATAAATTAAGAGCTCGTTCGGTAGCCTTCATTTCGAACCGGAATCATGGAATCCAATCGAGATTTCATGCCCAATGTGTTTGCTTGTCATGAAATTGAAAACATCATTTCAATTGAAATTCCAGCAAATATCTATGTTGTGTTTAGTCAATTCTTACCCCAAACGGTGTCATTCTTCTGAAAAATCATTTTATTTTATTTTATTTTATTTCATTGCTAAAATGAAATGAAATAAGGAGTGTCAAACGGGCTCTAAAAGTATTTTCAAAAACTAAAGAAATCTCTAGGCACCCCCATATAATTCATGAACATCTACGACGGGAAATGACCAAAATCTCAATTTGAGAGAGTGTTGTTAAATTGAGAGTTATTCTTTGCATGCTTGAATAGATCATACTTATATTTGTGTTTTGTATAATGTGCCATCATGTTGATGAGAGATAGATGAAGTGAACTCGTGAATCCAACTCCAATTAATTAATCTCCTATATGATAAGTTACGTTTACCCAATTTTTACATGCTCTTTAATTTGCTGTTTTATTAATTCCAACAATACAAATCTAATTTTATCATGTTATTTTATTTATCTTGTCAACTAATAATTATGGTGTAAATGGCAACTACATTGATATAGAGCATGATTTTTTTAGTTTTACTTCCAGATTGCTTGATACAGAGAAGAGATTCACATAACCTCTTGTTGGTTCGATAAATCTTGAGTCACCCACTTAAGAGAAAAATAATACCGCTAGAAAATTCATTAGAGGCCAAAAATCCTGAAAGATAAGGATTATCATACATCGGCATCAACAGTGCACAAGAATCTTACCAGCTGCACCCGTAATTTCTCATTTACAGCAACACGCATACCTGCGGCATGTCAAAGACTAGTCAAAATGGCCATTTGGGAAACTTGGGGAGTTTATATAGTATTTTTAGTCACTAATTTATTAGTGAAGAAAAACTAGATTCATAGAGTAGACTATTTAGTTCAATCGAATTTGTGGTGATTGGTTCTCGGTATTTTAGAGTTTCACACAACCCAATATCTTGGACGGTCGCATTCGTTTGCTCTGCTGATTTTGAAAAAATATTATGTTTCCATCGCACAATGTGTTAACCCATCTTTGTTTGAGAGTTGCGACCATGAAACTAGCATCATTAAATATCATGAAAAGATATAAAATTGATCACTCCCAAGCGTCGAATTTGAGGTGGAGTATGAAAAAAAGAACAACTTGTGGTTTGAGTATTCTACCTCTACTTCGTATTATAGATATTGTTGGTGTTTAATATTTATTATTTATTGGCTAATCAAACCAAATAAACCAACTCATATAGGTAAAACACTTACACTTATTCAATTAGACCTAGTGGTGTGGAAGACCCTATAGTCCTTTGGAAGTAGCAGGTATGGTAGAACTCAACCTAATTTGCACAACTAATAAGATTACCACAAGCTAAAATAATTTCACTTATCATAAAGGCACAAGAATCATTGGATATACATCGTCCCCTACTCATGGGGTCCTAAAGTTGCAACTATAATGCAAAACTGGAAGTAAACTAATTATGAGTTGCATAAAATAATCATCTACAAAGTACATATAGGATACAAAAAAAAGTATAGATG
Source organism: Puccinellia tenuiflora (assembly GCA_012064385.1). Classification (NCBI taxonomy): domain Eukaryota; kingdom Viridiplantae; phylum Streptophyta; class Magnoliopsida; order Poales; family Poaceae; genus Puccinellia; species Puccinellia tenuiflora. The sequence continues at coordinate 132,351 of QRDG01000125.1, forward strand.
ACCCCAAACTAAGAATTAAGCTGGCAAAATTCCTCTCAATTGTTTGTACAGCGGGTTTGTTGCTCCTTGGTGGATGAAGTGCGCCAAGAAGAAGCTCTAGAACGGCGATGCAGCAATTGTTCTAGTGCATGGTATCCTCTAGGTTAGCGATTCTCATCCGGGAAGTCTTTGAGCGTAGGCTTGATATCGTCCTCACGGGTTCGGGCAGGTTTGAAGGTAGTCGAGCGGCAGCGTGATGGTGGTGACCGTGAACGTGCTTGCCACAATGAGGTCTGGTGGCGGCCGCAAGCATGCAGGCCATACCTGGGCCAGGCGGGCCTAGGTCAGGTGGCTTCTTTGCGGGCTTATTTGGGCTAGAGATCTGTGGGGCCCTCACCCGACGTGCTCGCCGTCCTACTGCTGATGTGCTTTGCCTGTCCAAGTGCGCACGTGCTATAGCTGGGCCTATGTTGCTCGGAATCGACGACATTCTCGGAGGCTTCTTGGTCTGGATCTTATGGGGTGTGTAATGGGTGTTCGATACAAATCCCCGCTGACGTGTTCGGCACCAGCGTGGTGACGTTCATGGGGGTCGTAATTCCTCCTTGGCTGGCATCATGGTTACCCCCTCTCCACCCCTTCCTCAATACTGGGGAAACCCTAGGATTAGCTTGCTACTCCGGGCAGCGTCGTCGTGTTTATGCCGCATCCCTTCCTGAAGGTGTTGCCCTGATACTTGGGGGTAGGGGGTCCCTGGTTCATGAAGCGTGGTCGTGGATCAAGCTCGGAGGACGGAATGGCGGAGGGCTACCAACTCACTTTGTCACTAGGTTGTTATCTTGTTTGCGCTCTTCAGTGTGTATCATTTTTCCTTTCTTTGTTGGGCATGTTTGTGTTGTTATCCCAACGTTTTGTTTGTTTGTGGATCATGTATGATCATTGCTTTATTATAACAGCGGGGTAAAAACCTATTTTGAGGCTTGATTTTTTTTGTGATTTGATAAAGGGCATTTTATTACTTAAAGAGTATTAAGCATTCCACTCGACCTCTGCATAACCATGATGCACACAACCAAAAGCACCCGACAATGTCTTAAAATAGGAAAAAAAACCTAGGCGAAATACTAGTAGAACTATAAACAACGCCTATGGAGGTGGAGGCCCAATCCGGAGATCTCTAGGTTATCCATGTCGATTAAAAATATTCCTCGCCGTGTGCTCCAGTCGTGCAGACATCTCCATAAAAATGTCTCGATTTTCCACACGTTGTAATATGGATCACAAACGGAGCAAACTTGTAGGTATAGTACATGCATGAGAGATAAATTTTTATCATTAAAAATCTTGTCATTTCTACACAGTCAGAGCGACCATATTACGGCTCACGCTCCCACTCTAATAATAATTATATCCTTCTGATCAACACTATGTAGCTGCCAAAAATATTTGTAACAGAAACTTGATGGATATAAGATAGAAGCTATTTTGAGGCTTGATATCGTCCTCAATCTTCTTCTCAGCTTCTAAGATCCTCGTGCGCAACTTCACGATGAATACGTGAGCATTTCACCTATGTAGGTGTTAATCACCCTTATTAACAGATAGTATCACTATCATCTTAATCTACTTTCGATCTGCAAGGATGCAATAATCGAGTAAGTTTTGAAAGGATAAGCTGGATCGATCTCCGTTGCGAGTCCTAGCATAAATGCACCACCCAAAGCGCAGCAGGCTGTACGCTTGTTTGTTTGCCACCATCCAGGGCTGGACCATAGGTAGCTAGCGATTGCACTCAATCATGTGTTTCTTGCTGATCCAGGTTCTAGAGGCGGTAACTAAGTGAGAGCAACGTAGCACACGTTGGCCGACACTGTCCGTCTAAAGGCAAGACACAGCAGTAAACTGAAGTTGGACAAGTCCACAAAGGTACCTTCCCCTTGGATTCAGATGCGTTATGACCAGCTGTTGCAATTTTGATGACCAGTGATGAACTGAATCCCATTGTTAGCATTCATAGACTCAATTGCTTATGCCATGTTAAGCGTCCGTATTGAAGTTTCCATTAATATTTTATTAATCTCTACATGTAAACTAAACATCATCTATTTCGATTATAACTAATTAAAATTTTCATATTACTTTAGACAATATTATGCATCATACCTCTTATATATTTGTTTACATAATATAGTTTTTAAAGGGATACATGCTTCTATGCCGGGGTATCCTTCTAGTTTTAACAAAGAGAAAATACATGACTTTGTTATCTTCCTTTATCCCCAGCACAGCTAATACAATGGCTAATCGTATTAATGTACTAGTTCGGCAAAGAGATGGTAAAATACAACTAATATGGATAGTAAATGGTGGTATTTTTAATCTGTAATAAAAATAGCAGCAAGCAAACAAGTGACAAAAGTGTCTAAACACGGTGTTTCAATGGTTGGAAACAAGACCTAAGCTTCATACTTTCACTAGTGACTACTCTCGACATCATTAACATAATTAAACACATGTTACTTCCTCCAAAAGCATGTATGGTGGACGTTACTTGTAGATCACTCTTCTAAGCATCAAAACAGGATGAGAATCACGTAGGGCTACCAAAGCACACCTTAAAGTTCATATTCCACATCTAGGGACACTGCACGCTGTCACTTTCAGCATTCAAAGATAGTACTAACTAACACCACAAAACATCTTTTAAATAGTCTCTTTTTAATACATCTACCACACCCGCACTGTCACCTTGGCACCATAGAGATTATACTAAAAACAAGCATCAAGAACTCATAATTCCATTATTCAATCCAACAAAAAGAACAAACTAATGATAAATATCTCTCTAATCTATTGTCCGTAGAGTCACACACGGCACCCGCACTATCACCGTGGCAACATGATCACAGCGGTGACTCTGGAAATTATACTAGATATCATCAATTGAGCAACATCATATCCATTACATGAATAAGGGGGGACATCATATAATTCAACTAGATTAACAACGCTCATGATTACAATCAAAATCACATTATGGGAGAGAGAGATAACCACATAGCTACAGGTACAAGCCTCACCTCCAATGAGGGACTACTCCTGCATCATCATGGGAAGCAGCAACGTCGATGAAGATGGCTCCGAAGGTCGATCCCCGTCACCGCAGGGTGCCAGAACAGGAACTTCTATGTCCCCCGACCGGGGTTTCCGATGGCGGCGGAGCTCGGAATCGTATTTGTAAAAGTCCTCCGGAGGGCGTCAGTTTTATGATGCGACGAATATATAGTGCGAAGGGCGGTGCGAGGCGATGCCCGAGGGGCAGGGGCGGCCTTGGCCCGCGGCCTGTAGGGGGGCCGCGGCTGGTACCTGCCCAGGGGGTTGTGGGCCTCCCCTGGACCTGCCCTTCTGGTTCATGGAGATTTCTGATGAATTAGAATTTATGTAATTGTTTCAGATTTTTCTGAGCACTTTCATTTTTGGGCATTTTCTGCAATGCACAAACAAAAAATAGAAACTAGCACTGTGCACTAGGTTAATAGGTTAGTCCAGTAAATGCTATGAAGCCATAGTAAAAACATGCAGCAATGGTATAAAACAAGCATGGAACAACCAAAAATTATAGATACATTTGACACGTATCAATAAGGCATATCAGTCAAATCTTGAGCTAAATTTGACAAAACCAGGCATCCGTAGCTAGAACATGCTTATCTTAACCAAATACAACAAGGATTTGTCCTAGATCTATCTTAATAATCTTTAGAATCCCTATCAGGCTATTTTAGTTGGTTCTAACTTCACAAAATGCGCTAGTGAAAAATCTATGTAAGTCGATTTAAGAACAGTCGGTCAAATGGTGTCGACGGGAAGACGTCCTTTTGTCACCACAAGAGATGTGATTGAAATTAGTGCGGCCGTAAATGGGGTGGTATGGAAAGTTTTCTACTTCTAGCATATACTCCAAACTCCAACGAGATGTAGTCATCCAACAGAGGGATTGATGATAGTGATGACGTCAACAACAAATATGACACACTCTAGTGGAAGCACAAGATCTCTGATCAGGTAATGTCAACCCACACATACGACATGACTAGGGCTGCAAACGAGTCGAGTTCGAGCGAGTTAGACTAGGTTTAACTTAACACCTACTAAAATTTGAGAGAGTTCGGCTAAGTAAAGTTAAACATCGAGCTGTAAGTATTAGTTCATACTCAGCTTGTAACAATCTTAGGTCTATTCCAAGCTTAGCAAGACGATGAAAGCTCCCATATTCGAAGGTAATTTTTCCATCCATTACACCATAGAAAGTTCATAACCCTATGTATATAATTATGTTCTATCGAAACAATGATAACATACAAAAATCAGAAGTAGCTTGGTTTGTTATCTTTCAACCAAAAACTTTGGCAAACTTTGGGTGAAAATAATAGGAATGAAGTACATAGCATAGGGTCATACCACGAACATGTTACCACCTAAATCTTCTCTGCGTTTAATTAAGCTACCCGATTTGCGATGATAGGATTCTTGTTTTCTACGATAAAAACACATAGATCGATCAATGGTTGGATTTGTCATCATAGGTGCTCGTGTCTTAAATCTTTTTTAATCCTTTGTGTAGGAGTTGTGTATTTTTTCTGTCACTTGTCATAGGGTTTTGTGTTAGGTTAGTGAAGTTTCAGTCACGAGGCACCTCAGATTTGAATTTTGTTGTTTGACTTTGCCCAGACATTTTAGAATAATGGCATGGTATAAGGCCAATTACATATCATGATGCTCCACACGTTTTAACGGAGACCACAAACGGAGTATCACTAGTAGGAAAAAGGTTACCCGTAGGGCATCAGTTTTGATTACCCGTGGCGCAGGGCCATGCGCCACGGATTGCCACGCCAGCACCCTGCGTCATGGCTAACGTGCGCCACGGGTACGCCAATAGGTGCGCCACGGGTATGCATTCCAGGAATTAAAAAAATCCAGCGCCGCCCGGGGGCAGGGCTCTGTTCGTGGACAGGATGCGTTGGGGAGCAGGTCTGCCGCGGCGGCGGACAGGACGCGGCGGGGAGCCATCTGCGACGGCGTGGAACAGGACGTCGGAGGGCGGCGCGCGGTGGAAGTTCGTTGGACGCGAAGGAAGAGATGCTCGCGTCTCCAGCCCATGAATCGGCGACGACCTCGAGCTGCAGCAGCTAGCTGGACGCAGGCTTCCACCAGCGCGTCCCAGTTGCCGTCATGCAGCAGCCGCTGTCTGTGACGCGGGCAGGCGAGGTCGACGGAGCAGCGTCCGTGAGCTCACGCACAGACGCACGCGCCGGCGAGCCGACCCGACCACGCCGCCAGTCGATCTGCTCACGGTCGGGAGAGGAAGGTGCGGGGAGGGTGTTCTGTCGATCTGCGTGGTGAGGCCTCGTCATCCACGAGAACCTCCATGCCGGGCTCGGGGATGGCAAAGAGCAACGGTCTGGCCGAGGACTAACGAGGGAGGCCGGCGGGAGGAGCTACGCCGGTGGGAGGCGGTGCTGTGGTGATTGAACTTCACGGGAGAGGAAATTGGCGTGAGGTATACCACGGCTGTTGTTAAGCGAATTGTTTATTAGTGCCATGTCATCGATCCATTATTTTATCCCTCAGCCAATCAGAATGCAGCATAGACATAGCACAGGATCGTGTGTTTGTTTGGGATAACGAGAGCCGTCGGATCTCCAGTGAACGGTGCTACTAGCATTTAGATAGGTTTTGGCTTCACCTGACATGCACTGTACATTGACTCAGAAGATACTGCCGTAACGTTCGTGGCGCATGAGCACACAGTGCGCCAGGCATATTTTCGGGGTATTTTCTTAGCCGTGGCGTAGTGAGGTCGGGTACACCATGACTATGCGAGGACAAAATATGGTACCTAAGGACACACGTACCCGTGGCGCACGGGTAATATGCTGCGCCACACATATTTAATTAGCAGTGGCGCATATCATTTCGGCGCGCCACGTATACTTGTGCGCAGGCCGGCCGGGCAGAGTCCATCTTAACCGTGGCGCAGCGGCACTAGTGGTGCGCCACAGCTAAGTGCTTACCCGTGGTGCAGGTCGCGCTAATGCACCACGTATACTTAACCGTGGCGCACGCCCTTTACGGTGCGTCACGGCTAGTTGGCTTACCTATAAGCCTTTTTCTGTTAGTGTATAGTGTAGTTCTATAGATAACCTGTATAAGAGATGAATTTTTATCATTAAAAACCTTGTCATTCCTATACAGCCAAAACGACCATATAACGGCTAAAACTCCCACCCTAATAATTCGTTTAAACCAACGATCCACACCATTTAACCAATTGTCAAAAATATTAGCAATGCTACGTGGTAGGAATAAGGTAGAACCTATCTGGATGATTGACCATATAGAACTCGCAAATTTACACTCGAAGAATAAGTGCTTAATGGTCTCGTCCTTGTGACAGAAGACACACTTTTTTCTTCCATGCCAAGTGCATTTCGCAAGGTTATCTTTAGTGAGAATTACCCCACGGCGAAGGTACCACGCAATTTTTTTATTTTTGAGTGGAATCTTCATATTCCAAATTTTATGATTATTATCTACTTGCACATGTGGCTGGATTAGAGCTTTATACATAGAGTCCACCAAGAATTTACCATTGATGTGTAAATTCCACCGAAACTCATCGGTCCCATACGTCATATTAACTAAAGCCAGACGTTGTAACAACTCATTCCAAGATGCTAACTGGGGACCAATAAGATCTCTCTAGAACGTCACATTAGGTGGGGAGGTCACATTAGGTGAGTGTATAGCTTTTGTGACGTCCAAGGACAATATTGTATAAAGCCGGATATTACTCTCGGAGTACGGTGTTACCTAACCATCTATCCTCCCAGAACCTTATCTCCGAACCATCTTTAATGGAAAAAGAACCGTATGGGGAGAAGAATTTTCTTCGTTGCCATAAGGCCAGCCCAGAAGTGTGAATCAGCGGGTTTCCAAGAAACCTGTGATACCGCACTTGAGCCAATATACTTTTTCCTTACAAGAGTTTGCCGGACCCCATCTTCGGTCAGGAGTTTAAACAACCACTTACCGGGAAGAGCTCTATTCTTGACCTCCAAGTCATGAATACCTAGCCCTCCTTGATCTTTAGGGCGACACACTACATTCTATTTAGCCAGTCGATACTTCTTTTTCTCACTATCCCCTTGCCAGAAGAATTTGGATCGAAAATAATCTAATCGATGCAAGACTCCTTTTGGTAATTGGAAGAAGGAAATCATATACAATACCATATTAGTTAGGACCAAATTTATGAGAACCAATTTTCCACCTAAGGACAGTAATTTTCCTTTCCTGCTACTCAATATTTTCTGAAGTCTTTCCTCCATATGTTTCCATTGCACAATCGTGAGCCTTCTGAAATGAATCGGAATACCCAGATAGCTGATTGGAAATTGACCTTGCCCACAGTCGAATAACTCAGCATAAAGGGCAGCGTCATCTTGGGCCTCGCCAAAACAAAAACAATTCACTTTTATGGAAATTAATCTTCAGACCGAAAAGCTGCTCGAACGCTGATAAAATTAATTTCAGGTTTCTCATCTTTTCCATGTCATGTTCAATAAAAAGAATCGTATCAAAGCGCTTCATAATCTTCAAGCAGTTCTGTGCTTCAATATAATTTCCCGGAGTAAGCGCTATAGCTTGTTTCCAATACTCAGCAGCTTGATCAAACCAAGCTTCCGCAATTTCCGAATCACCCTGTAGAATGGCCTGTTCTCCTCGGTCGGAATAGGCGGTTCCTTCCCTTAGAACCGTACTTGAGAGTTTCCTACCTCATACGGCTCATAAATTGCTATCTTAATTTCCCCTATATTAAACTGAATTTGATTTCTCAAAAATCGATCCCATTTGTTTTTGGGTTAAGGAGAAGAAGTTAATTACCTAAGTTTCAAACCCTAATTTTTATTAATAATCAGTTTGATCTTTTTTCCCACCTTCAGAAGGATGAAGCATAGATAGATCTAGATACTTCGTTCGAATTTTCTGAAAGGTAACTATCCCGGTTTCATATATGAAATCTCTATAGAATCCTTGAAAAAGACTTTTTTCCATACCATAATAAAGAAAAAAGAACTTACTATCTTTGGGATCTGATACTACACCGCTGCTTAATCCCTTAGTGGATCGGCTCTATTACATAAGCAGATTCCTAAATTTTGCCCCATATCATGGGATAAGTAAGCAGTTTTTTTTAGTTGTATCGACCCAGTCGCTCACTAATTGATCTTTACGGTGCTTTCTCTATCAATTTGAGAACTTTATCCATAGAGTAGTAGTATAGGCCATACTTTCTTCCTTTTTTGATTCTCGTGAAGTGTCCTTCCTTCCTACAGCTGATAGGGAAAAATCGTTGTTTTTACGATCCCTATGTAGAAAGCCTTTTTTTTTTCTAGTATTTACTAGAAAATTTGATCCTCTCTTTTTTCTTTCTATAGTGGAGATAGTCGCACGTAATGACAGATCACGGCCATATTATTAAAAGCTTGCGGTAAGAAGGGGTTTCGTTCTAGTGCCCTGAAATAATATTCCAAAGCCTTTGTATGCTCTCCATTGCTTGTGTGTATAAGGCCTATGTTATAGAGTATATAACTTCGATCATAGGGATCGATTTCTAGTCGCGTAGCTTCATAATAATTTTGCAAAGCTTCCGCATAATTTCCTTCGGATTGAGCCAACATCCGTTACGGTCGTTCATTCTATTCAAAAAATCTCCGTTCCAAAACCGTACATGAGGTTTTCATCTCATACGGCTCCTCCCTTCTGTACATAGTACTAAGCGAAATAATCTATAGAATCAAAATAGAAATAGAATTAGTCCCGTCTCATTATGAATCAAAAGGGGCTGGTATTTTTCCAAGAAATCTCTAGCCAACCTTCCCGCAAGAAGTTTTTCTTAACACCAATGAATTCTATTAATGCTAGAAGAAAACGATAGCTCCAAGAATTTCTTTGTTCTCAACGCCCCCTATTTAGAGGAATTAGCCACTTCAACGATCTTTGATGGTTATAAGGGTATCCAAAGTACAAACCTGATGGTTGTTTGTTATCCCAACCATTCTTCCCAGCCCCGATACCGATCAGGAAAGGGCTAATTTCTAACAAAGTTTTTCTCTTGTTGATTCCTTTTCTATTTCTAGGTGTAGTGCTTTTATCCCCTATGCTGCCTACTGGTACTAATAGAGTAGGATTGGCCTGGCCTGTAATCCATAACCTATCCTGTAGGTGTAACCTTTCGCTCAATACTCAAATACATAATTGAAGCATCTGAGGCCGCATCAATCGAGGATACACGACAGAAGGAATTGTTAGTTCACCTCACCTTCCCGAAGCGTGGGTTTGCTTTACTAATACTGTTCTCTCTATGCGAACCCCCTCTATTTCTCGGAAGACTGAGGTGTAGGTAGGGCTAAAAAAAAACAAAAAAAAAAGAGTCAAATCGCACCATCTCTATAATAAGTAAATGCCTTTTTTTCTCCTGAGGTTGTCGGAATTATTCGCAATAAAATATTGGCTACAATTGAGGAGGTCTTATCAATGAAATTTCCATTTGCGCGGGATCTAGGCATAATTCCCAACCCATTCCATATAGAATTGTTTTCATTCGTTCACAAAATAACATAAAAACAAACACATTTGATTCTTATAAATAGATCGATCCATATGCTCTAAATCCATATGCTTTAAATGGATAAGAGAGATATGAATTTTCCGCTCAGCTCAAATTGTAATTGTATCCTTTTCCTTCTGCTTGGACAAGAGGAGATATTAAATATTTGACTAAGACTAGATTTCATTCCACTTTCCTATTTCTCAAACAACAACTTCTCTCATCAGCTATTTCGTGTTTTCAAAGTCATTAATTGTCTCATACCCTATTTTGATTTCGATAGTATGGTGTAGCGTACCTTATACAAACAGAATTCTAAGGTTTCTTTATTTTATTATGCAATAAGAAGAATTTTTCCATCCAATAGAACTATGGAACCCCCGAGCAGTTGCGGTTGTACCTGTACTGCAGGAATAAAAAAACTCGCTATTCACTCAGTTTATTTTCCATAATAAGATTATGTAGGAGAGATGGCCGAGCGGTTGAAGGCGTAGCATTGGAACTGCTATGTAGACTTTTGTTTACCGAGGGTTCGAATCCCTCTCTTTCCGTTTTTCTTAATTCATCAACGTTAAGGATCACAATCTATCAAATCAAATAACAATTTATTCCAGCAATAATATCTTATTTAATAGAAATTCTCTATAGCAAATTACTGTGGGATGTAAAATACACATAGAGGAAAAAAAAAGATCCTAGGGTTAATCCATTTTTGCTAGTTGAGTGGAAGATACGAATTAGTGTTCTTAGGTCGATTTAGTTCGGGGAAAGGGTAAGGGGAAGAAAATTCTATGAACCTTTCCTTTTTTCGTTAAGTTCAAGTCTGACGAGAGTAATATTCTACAACTAACAACTCATTTATTTTTAGACCGACCCACTTCCTATCTAGGATTTTATTTACTAGTCCTTTATATTCTAATGTGTCAATCGTCAAATGCTTTGGCAATTTCCCAGGGTCGGATGAAGCAATAAAATTTTGAACCAGACCTTTTGATCTTTGGTTATCTTTCGTAGTAATAATATCTCGGGGTTTGCAACGAAAACTTGGTATATTGACTATACGACCATTAACTAAAATATGTCTATGGTTTACTAATTGGCGAGCCCCAGGAATGGTTGAGGCCATACCCAATCGAAAAAGGATATTATCCAAACGCATTTCAAGTAATTGTAGTAAAACCTGGCCTGTTGACCTTTTTGCTTTTCCAGCGATATGTACATATCTAAGTAATTGTCGTTCTGTCAGACCATAATGAAAACGTAATTTCTGTTTTTCTTGAAGACGAATACGATATTGCTCTTTTTTCCCAGAATGGAATTTCTTTTTCAGATTACTTCCGGATTTAGGTGTTTTTCTAGTGAGTCCTGGTAAAGCTCCCAAACGGCGTATTTTTTTTAAACGAGGTCCTCGATAACGGGACATGAAGACTCCTTTTTTATTTTATTGAAATTTCATTTTACACAATTAATTTCATTGTATTTACATTACAGAATACATCGAAATTAAAACTGAATTAAATTACAGGATAAATAGAGTGAAATCAACTAAAGTACCACCAAAAATGGAATTTCATCAAAATCTGTATTTTTTTTATATATATTATTTATTTTATTGTTTTGTATCTAGAAAAATTGTAAGGTAGAAAACATAAAGGATCCTATATTCTCCATTTAATTTGTAAAAAATTTGTTCGTAGAATCTCGATAAAGAAAAAAAGCCGACTATCGGATTTGAACCGATGACCCTCGCATTACAAATGCGATGCTCTAACCTCTGAGCTAAGTGGGCTTACATAGCAGAAATAGTGTAACAAATAGAAATAGGTATAGTATAGGAAATCTGTAAAATCTCAGATCTTAGTTATTAATCTTAGCTATTAACTAGTTCGAAATTTGAAGTTCTACTTCTACTTATAAAAAAATACTAAAACTTCTTACAGATAAAGTTAGCTTGATATGCTTAACTAGAAGATATCTTTAAATAAAATTATAGAATTTATTGAACTTTCTTTTTATTTCTCTAATTCGCAAATGCATTTTTCTATAAAGAATAGAATTTCTTATTCATATTGAAGAATAGATTACCCACCATCCACAAGATGAGGGACTACTCCTTCAATTTGGCCATCTATTTTTGCATGCTCTATGATTATGGCTAACATATCAGCAACTATATTAAATAGTATTGGTGATAATGGATCGCCTTGTCTAATCCTTTCCTTGTTTGAAAGTATCTGCCAACATCGTCATTAACTTTGATGGCAACACTTCCCCCGGAAACAAAATTATGAATCATAGCCCGCCACTCATCAGAAAAACCTTTCATTCTGAGTGCCTCCATCTATGTATACAATATTAATTTTGGTCCTCGAATAGTTAGATCAACTTATCTCTTAGAACATCCTGTCATAGCTCCTCAGTGTGCCACAACCACACCCTTCCTGATGACATAAGCAATTGTTACGTTGTAAATGTATCTATGCTCTATAAAGTTCAATATAGTGTTTCTATTGTTATTTACCCATTTTTATTGACTACTGGGACCAAATTGCTAATAAATTGATATTTAAGTTGAAGGGCCGAATACTATTTGCTAATTTAATTACTTCATAAACCTTACTGACCCCATACAATTCTTAGGGCGTCTCCAATGTGGGAATAAGGCTCGGTCATAAGCCTCTAAGGTTGCTCATAGGGAGAAATAAGCATTGTAGGACTCGGTCTTAGGGAGAAAATTCTTAAGGTCCACCATATCGGTGTGACCCGGACATAAGGAATAAAAAACGATTACCTCTCTCTCTTCTCTACACTGCTCACGACAGAGGAGGAAAATCGGTTTCTCTCCCGCGCGCATGGAAGAAGAACGAGAAGAGAGGAGCAACGCTGGAGCAAGGTCGAGGAGAGAAGCGATGGCTGCTGCTTGCGTAGGGCGCGTCCATGGCTGGAGGCAGGAGGCTTGCGAGTGGAATGGCGGGCGGCGGCCGGAGCCGGAGCAGGACTACATGCGACGGGTGTGCGTGGGGCAGCGTGCTTGCTGGTCTTGCGGCGTCGGCTGGCGTGAGGCGGAGGAGAGGAAGTGGCGGCGGCGATAGTTGGTTGCCTGGAGGCGGCGAACGATGGCTCGAGAAGATTTCCAATCTCTACGATAGAGAGATAAGATTTGGGGACGGATACCAGATCTCACGAGCGGTTGTGAGAAGAGAAAATAACAATTGTGGGCTCCACCTTATGACCAGTCTAAATACTTAAGCATTGGAGAATTTCTAGCCGGTCATAGCAATAGTTAGTAGACCCCATCTTATGTCAAACTTAAGAATAAGCATTGGAGACGCCCTTAGAAAATACGGAGTGTGTTTTCTGTCAGGGATCGATGAGCCAAAAGGTCGTGCACAAATGGGTCAGTGGTAGTCCACATGGTAGTAGCCTGATTACTCGTGGCGCAAGTGTGTGGTCCCCATGAAGGTCCCCCAACTTCACCCTTTTGCGTACCCTTGTTGTCCCCAATTAGGAGAGCCCAAATTTTCTGAGACCATACCAGGTAGCGGCGGATCCGAAAGTATGATCCTACCGCTCTATGCCTAGTAGAGGGGGGAATTGTCGCCATCGTTGATAACAACGCATCCTTGACTTGGGGCATGTCATCTTCATCGTCTCTACCAATAGCACCACCTCCATTTGCATCATCGACTTTGTCGTTCCCCTCACAATTTGTGTACATTGGAACACTGAGTATTCTTTTCAATGGGTGTGCATGGTAGTACTTGATAGTGTGTGTATTCTTTGTTAGTGAATTACAGTTTCAGATTGTCTTATATCATATGGCTAAAATCATTGCCCTATTTTGCCATTGTGAGTAGTTTATATTTTTGAGGGAATAAAAAGCTCTAGTCATGGTTTTTATATGATTCGGCAATGAGATTGTTGTCATGTTTTTTAAAGTTGTAGTTATATGATGGTAGTATACGAACTTCAACGGCACACTACTACAGCATTTACAGGATCATAGGGTTACACCACCTTGTAAGGAAAATACGAGGGTAGCCAGGAATGAAAAAAACGTTTCTCAAATCCTGGAGTTATAATGTAGGGGATCACCGGGACCCTAGAAATTATTGATGTTGATAGGCTATGCCTAATATCTCTCGTATTACGCACGAATATGTTAAGAGATGTAATCACGAGGGATGTAATTCCGCATGGGTATAGGTGCACTTAGCATTAGCTCCATCCACATGTGATAGCAAAATAGAACATTTATCTTAACGCATCGATTATGGAAGTGTGTGACTAGAAATAATGCATGCCATCCTCGGAAACACTTGTATCTTTTGAAGTACAACCTTAGAATTGTCCTCCTGCCATCACTAAGACCTTTTTTGTGGAAGACCTAACTAGAGAGTTTTAAGAGGACAACAAACCAAAACATAACCAACCATACAGTTTCCAAAGACCAGATCACCAAGGATCGGCACAAAAGCACATCCTCCGGGACACCAGCACAGATTAAGTTTCTAGCTAATCAGGATAGAGTGTGCTCGTTTGTAAAAAAAAAAAAAAAAAGTTTTTCTAGCTAATCAGGATAGAGTGTGCTCGTTTGCAAATGTGGATCGTGGATATCTGAGGGATTGTCATGTTCTTCCGTGTTTTGCGAGAACTGAGCGTAGTACTACCACATACATGACTTGGCTCGGGTCTCTTGTAATCCCTTCCGTCTTCTAAAAAAAGATCCAACTTTATCGGCAAAAAAGATGGACGGGCCATCCTTTACCGTCAGATACCTGATTGATCTAATGGCCCAAAACACGCTCTTAGCAGGAGTCACTAGCTAAGCTTTTTCCCTCAAGATTTAAATGCCGAAGCAATAAAATCCGCCATGATGGCCTTCTCTAAAAAAAAAAAATTGTGATCAGAAACATACAGTAGCGTATGGGCAACCCAGCAGTGCGTGCCGGCCCGGTTGAGCGTCTATATAAGGTTACGCTTGTCGAGCTCGCATGATAACTCACCAAGCAGACAGGCAGGCGTACCAGGCCATCGGTGCCTATAAACGTATAGCTAGCCAGCCGAGCCGAGGCAGTTAGTTGGAGCTTGAGAAGGTCACATGGAACTCGCCGGGAAATGGAGGAAGGTGATGCCTTACCTGGCCATGGTGTTCCTGCAGTTCGGCTTCGCCGGCCTCTTCCTCATCTCCGTCGCCTCGCTGCGGCAGGGCATGAGCCACTACGTCCTCGTCGTCTACCGGAATGCCGTTGCCGCCGTCGTCATGGCGCCCTTCGCGCTATGGTTTGAGAGGTTTGTTATGATTGCTCCTGCTGATCCGTGCATCGATCATCCCTAGCTTCTCACTGATTACGACCGTGCANTAGGATGTTTTAGCTTTTTTCTGATTCACATGTATCTAGACGCGTTTTAGTGTGTAGATTCATTTATTTTAGTCCGTATGTAGACCATAATGACGTATCTATAACATCTTATAATAAGGAACAGAGGGAGTAGATTCGGACCTGCAACCTCGAGCCAGGCACAACCGAGTCCGCTTTAGGCCCGATACGAACTGGGCGAGATGATTTTGTGATTATACACGGAAGTGCACTAATTATATACATGACATGTGGTCATTTTTTCGAAATTAGCTCAAATATTAATTAAGTATGAAGTTTTTTTGTCACTATCGAACCGGCTGAGCCAGCGGTCCAACCAGTGAATTTATCACTCAACCGGTTCAAACACCGTTCAGGTTTTTTTAACAATGGATAAGGGAGGTCGTGGTGGTGGTGGTTGGGGGGGGGGGGGGGGGGGGGCAACAATTCACTGAAGCCATCGACAGCGCCATTGCACATCACGGAAAGTGCCCGTGGGGGGAGTAAGGCTGGCAGTCAGGATCTAGTTGGGTGGAGGTACTGGGGATCAATAAACGTTGGATCAGATTAACGGTTCCAACATGAGGACATGTCTGATGTCACGTTGGATTTACTAGAACAGGACACGCAAGCTGCTACAAAATATATTGCCAAAGAAAGAACATGCAAGTAAGCAACGGATAGAAGGTAATCGGGCGAATGCTTTCTTAAAACATACTGTTAGAGTAATCAATCCTGATCGCATAAGGTCATCAGTCTAAATGAGATAACAGAAATGGGCACTGACTGACCCCTGTGCATGTCAAAGCATCTGGCATCTTCCGCAGGATTTTGAGGTGTAAATACTTTCTACTATTTGATATGAACGTTGTGGAGGCAATTAAAACAGTAAACATGATCTGGCAATAAATGAAGACCTACGGATTAGATATGCTGCACTTATAAGGAAATCGGCTCCTGCGATCTACCACCGGGGGCGGATTGCTAGGAGATTCGGTTAGATTTGAATCCAACAAGGATGATCAAATTACAGCAAACATGGGATTCCCCACGGATCTAGAAGGTGCGCCCGAAATTCCTCGAGGTGAGTGGGGTTTAACTAATCGTAGATGACAAAAATGCTCATACCTGAGAAACCAAATCGCGGACGGAGGTTGAGAAGGCAGGGACGCGACGAGGTTGAACGGGAACGGCGATGGCGGCGCCGGGCGTGAAAGGCGGAGGGGTTGGTAGGGGCGCGGTGACGGATTGGGGGGCGCGGAGGAGAGGTGGCGGCGGCGGCGGTAGAGTTCTAGAGACGCGCTGCGGTGGGATGGATTGGGCCGGTGTACGTGGGGGACTGAGGAGGAGGAGCGAAAGAAAAGGAGGCGGTATGGTGGGGAGGAAACCGTGGAGGGCTGGAGATAGAGTTTGAATCTGGATCGAGGGCACGTTTGATTTGAAGACTTGTTTCTTTCCTTTTTTTTTTGGCTAATAAATTAGGGCATGTACTGTACAGTGCAAAAGGTGATTAGCGTGTATACTTATCGAAAATAAACCATTTTTGTAAACATGCTATTTATTAACAGAAGTGTTTTTTTAAGGAAAGACAGGCACTTATTTTATTTTTTGCGAATTAGGAGCTTTATTACTTAACTTGCGGGATTACAATCTTTTCACTAAATCTGTTCTAAGAAGAGTGGTTTATAGTTTACCAACATGCATCTTCTTCTAGAAGTACTACTCCCTCCGATCTTCTAGAACTACTACTCCCTCCGATCCGATCCGATTTTAGTGTCGGAAGAAAAGACTTGTACACATATGATTTGGTAGCATAACTGGGCGATAAATATTTCGGATCAATGGGAGTAGCATTCTTAGCCCAGGCATGAGCCACCATATTACCTAGGATCCCAACAAATCTAAAAAAAAAAATACTAGCAATGAATCCACTAAGCTCCTTGATCTTCCTGCATATAGTGGCGATTTATGATCTTCCGCCACCCAGGTCTTCCATCATCTTGATTTTTTCTTTGACATCTTTTTCGTATCCACCGCTTGAAAATGACGATCAACAGCTAGCCGGATCGCATCTCTAACCGCTCTTCCCTCCATTATTAACGGGCAAGAAGCAAGCCTGAGTTCATCATCCTATAACTAGAGTTGTGGTGCCTTCTCTATTGCCTCCATCTCCATGCAATACGGCGTTGCGTTCATTCCAGATCGCCCAGCACCCACACAAAATTACACGTGCATTATATTGATCAAGGAAAACAACTAATACAAAGTAGTTACAACTCGACGCAACACGGCCATCATAAAATAAAAATACAATGAAACTTATGCTGGTTGTCTTCTTCCTCACATCGGTCGTCGGCGGCCGAAGCTTGAAACATACACTGAACAAGCAACAAAGGATTAAGCCACCTGCATACGCCCTCGCTAACCAAGGCTTTGAAAACCGCAATAGCCACCCGCCGCGTATGACGAGATCAAATAAACGTACATGGAACATCGGCAGGGGACACACGCCAAGCAGCAGCGTAGGCTTGCAATCCTCCACCACCATTCCAGAGGGTTGGAGAAACTGAACCTTACCGCAGATCCAAACGAACGAAGAGATCGAAGATGTCCCACCATAGAAAAAACTTACCTTGAAGGACACACCAATGGTCAAGATCCATAGGAAACCAACAGATCTGACAACACATACTCTCACTGCCCTTTCGCTGATGTCAGAAACGTTTACGAGGTAGGGAGAGGCCGAAGAAAGTTTATTCCAAGACGCCATCGTTGCCACCACCACGCCGATGCCACTATGGAGAGGCATCTTTTGTATGAAATAAGCACGGTTGCTAACAAGTAAGACGGTTTATTTTTATAAACACCTTGTGTTGTACTCCGTACATGTTATTACATTTTTTGCCACGAGAAGACTCGTACAGGTTTCATAGCAATACTTCAAAATAGGGAATCTAAGTGAAACCCTTTTTTGCTCAGTCTATCTAGATTGCTTTTGTATAATAGGAATTAATTAGAAATAGGTATGCCGTTTCATCTAGGAACAGAACGTAAAAATATTCCTTTACTTGAATAAAATCTGGAGTTGTGTTGTATAAGTGAGCATGAATTTCTTATCATTCAATGAGCATCTTGTATTTCATAAAAATTGGGGGTTATATAGTCCTTACGTAAGGGCCACCCTATCCAACTTTCAGGCATTAGGATACGTTTAAGGCGCGGATGAGTGAAAGTATACTCCGATCTTCCCAAACACAGGGCCTGAAGAGGTTCTTTACTTATTTGTATTTTGTACCAATTTTCATACTCCGGGATGTAAACTGGCCCTACGAATTGTGTAACTCAGCCCAGACACACTTTTTTTTGCACACGCCTTCTTTTTCTACAACGGTGGCACACGCCTAGTTTCAGGGACCAATAGTATCTTCGTCACAATTGCATTCCAGAATCCAGCTCAAGAAAATCTACAGTTTTAAGCATTGTCGTTGTTTGTTTTGAAACCACGAGGCATTCACATATACTTCAGAAAGTCAAAAGAAAGGAACAAGGAACCCGAACACAGAGGGACAACGGTACAACCGCTAGTTGAACAATGATCAGTAGGCAAATCTGAAGATGCTGCCAGCACCGGAAACTCAGGTGAGGAGCAATCACCATGTTTATGCAAATGAAGTGAAAGAGAGAAAAAACTGTATTGTGGCCTAATCATCGTGAGCCATGCCAGCTGAAATAGTTTGGCAACAAACAGAAAATTGCATAGGCTGAATCCATAAAATAAAGAACTGAAAATGACAATTTAAGGATCAGCGTAGTCTGAAACATGAGATCTGTGAGAGGGCATGAAGGCCCACCTTAATGATCATGAACTAAAAGGTTGTAGTTCGTCACACCTATATGGGTAATAGCTTATTAGTAAACCTACCACATACCCACTTTCATCCTTCTTCAGCTTTCATATACATTAAGTGATATCTTCAATGTTAATATTGTAACTGAATGAGTAATGTCAAGAAGTTGACTAAGTAGTAGTCCCAAGTGAAATATATTGGGTCAGTTTGAACGAAAAATAAGTCAAGATAAGATATGCAAATTTTCCAGGAAGAGCATAATGCATTTGTACAGTGCAAGTAGAATATAAATGATAAAAACGAGAATCTCAAATGCATATGCGAATCTTAACTGTCGAGCAGCCAGGACAGGACTACCTATATACTTTACTCAATGTCCTGACAAATCGAGGTGGTGCCAGCATTTTCACCTTTTGGTTAGGCACTTCACAAGTTCATCAACTTTAGCACCCTTTTGAGGCCCTGCCATTATAGGAAAATGAAGTGGGCTGCAAATTTAAGCAACGTGGAACATGAAAAGGTGAGCAATAATCAAATCCTCTTCCTCAAATTCGCAATGCACACAGGAAGTCATGCAAACAGGCCAATTTAGTGGCACTTCTATATCCGGCACAGGGGAACATACATCTCGCCTTCAATATACATAAAATTCAATTGGACTCGGCCCGAAATCTACAAGACATTTTTGCTACACAAAGTGGGACACACCAGGCGTATTTCTTACAGATGGGAGGGAACTCAACACATTTAAGTATTAAATATCTTTAGCAGCAGCACCAGCAACTCATGCAGAAGATTTCTTCAGAGCTTTATCCAACCTGACATTAAATGGAGTCGAGTGCCAGTTCACCCTTCTATCCTGCAACAAAGCGTTAGGGGATAAGAATATCACTTAAAAGTCAGAAGAAACGAATGATTGCAATCAGTATGTTTAGCGTACCTCTCTGTATTTGCTGGTCGTATTGGGGATTCCAGTACTTTCTGAATCGGACCTTGAAGAACAGTACCCATTATCCTGTTTTGTGCTACTCCAGTAACTTCCCACTGTACCCAAGATTGGCACCTCTTCACGGTTATGGCCTGGAGACCTTCGCGGAGATGGCGTAGCTGATGATTGCTTAAGGTCATCAACAGTCAAAGCACCCAGGACAGGCCTTTCTTCTCTGCATACGGAGGAAACGGAGCGGGGGGATTTACTTTGCGCCTTGTCAACTGTTGAGTTATCTGAAGAAACTAACCATGTAGAGAGGCTTGCATCTACAGAAACTTCTCCCTTGCTAGAGTTGCTAGGGCCCTTCTTTGTCTGGTTTGCAACCTTACAACTAAGGCTTGCACCTACATCTGGCACCAAGTTTTCATTCTCCTTGTACAACTTTTTAACTGGTCCTGCTTGGGCCTTAACTTCCTTCCACTGTGACAGATTCTGAACTGGGTTCAATACAGGACGGACGTACTGGCTTCTATCACGGTGATTGTTCCCATGGATCAGAGGGCTTTCTTCCTGTGCAGGGGTAACACTGCTCTTGGGTACAGGGCTGCTGACTTCCTGGTCATTCTGCCGGTCTTTAGACATTGGCAGTGAGAAGAGGGACTCATAAGACTCCTCTGTCTTCTCTTCATTTCTCATTTCCGCCTCATCCACCAAGTCAATCTTGCAGTCCACGAAATCCTCCTCCGCTTCACTATCATCATCATCATCATCATAGTTGTCATCCTCACCGTACTCATCTCCATTGTCATCATCACTGTCTGTGCAATTCCCATAGCGGTGATTCTCTGGGAGCAGAACACTCTTCTGCATGTGTTCTGCATCTTCATCTTTCATGCGCTTGACAGGTTCTGAGAGATCCCCTTCTTCATCAGGTAGTGATGTATCTTCGTATGTCGTAACATTCATGTCGAATGTTACTTTCTTCTTGCCACCACTGCGGCTATCCTCTTCACTACCATCCCTACATATCAAGAAAGATGACATATTAACAGGACAGGCACATAATCTGCATGATAATTCGTACAGGAAGGACATTCATCTACCTGGGTTCCGTATCAGGAGCTGAAACCACTGCTGCTGCCACAGGTGAACATTTCACTGGGGAGAGTGGTGGTGTGACTATCTTCTCCTGCGGCAAGGAGCGTGCAGGTGATTCCTTGTTCTCACTCAACTGCCTGCAAAGAAACAACCAGTAAGAAACATCACAGCAAGCTCAATCCGTAAGAAAGTTCAGATGCGTGATGGCGACGCAGTGAAGATTACGCGCACCTCGGCTCTCTCCCGGGACTTGCGCCACTGACCACCTCCTCCGCAACGTACACCGTCGGTGATGTCAAGGTTTTCTGCTCACTCGACTCCCTGCAAATAAACCAACAGCACGAAATGCAATTAGCATCTGTTGGGCAAAAGCGAGCACGCAAAGGCTTTGCATCCATCAGTAATTCTACTATGACGCTTCTCTGTGGCATTTCAGCAAACACCGGAGCTGCAATTCTGTCCTAACCAGTCATTCCTAGTCGCGCACGACCGAGTGCACACTCACATCACATATTCACATAAGTGCATAGCATGAACACTCGAGCACAGACAGGAGCGAAGACGCGCAAGGCGCAAAGACGGGGCAATGGAGGTTACACGTACGCACCTCTGCTCCTTTCCGGGGCTCGCCTGCGCGGCAGTGACCGCCTCCTCCTCCGCCGCAACCTCCACGAGCAGCAGCGGCGGCGCCAAAGCCCTCGCCTCCGGCATTGGGGGCGACGCGCCCTCCTTCACCGCCACATCCGCCGGCGACGACGCCTTGCCGACCGTAGCGACCTGCGGGGCAAAACCCAGAACCGATCAGGAAACTCGCCGCAAACCGAAGCGCCCTGGCGCAGGGCCGGGGCACCCCGAGACCAGGGATCTCACTCACATGGTCCGGCCGCTGCGGGAGCCTCGCCGGGGACCGCGCCCGCGACTTCCGGCGCTCGCCGCCGCCGCCGCCGAAGCAGGCCCGGAAGCAGCCCATGGAGGCGGAGATGCGGGGGGTGTGGGGGCGATTTAGGTGGAGTTTTTTTAATGGAGTGAGTGCCTCGGTTTGAACTTGTGGGGGATTTTTGCGGAGGGTATTTTGGTTTCTGTCTCGCCTTGGGTTCGTGGGGAATCTGACCGTTGTTGGCGTGTGAAGGGGCCAGGGCCGGGCCGCACTAGCGGGGAGTATCTGGGTTGGTGGGACCTGACGTTCGTGCTGACTTATTTATTTCGGAGTTTGAACGAGCCAATGGGATGTGGAGCGTCACGCGCCCAGGCAGCTTGGAGGTAGGGTCTAATTGCTGTTTGACTGGTGATTTGAAATTTGAACCAAATCGTCTAAGAGCATCCACAATAGGCAGCGTTTACGCGGACGCTTAAGTGAAAAAAATACCAGAAAATATAATTGCTAAATTAGAGCCGATGTATGCAACGCTCGGCGCTTAATCAATCGAGGGTGAGACCCACATGCGCCTCCGTTTCCATGCCTCGAATAGGGAGAAAAAGACTAGTGTTGAGTGACTTGTTTTGCGACTGACACCTAGGATCGAGAAAATAATTGTTAGGTCAGCCGGGATTGCATCCTAGCGTCGGGACCCAAGCGCTGCATTGTGGATGCTATAACTAGAGTTTTGATTTATTTACTTTTACAAAGACTACCTAGAGCGACTTTTTAGAATACACACACCAGAGACGTGTCATTTTTATAGAAGAAGAAAAGCCAAGACTGCCAATACGATGTCAAGAATGGTTAAAACAATACATACTCTACGCCACTCGAAGCCAAGACTCCATCACGATCATGAAGAGTCTCATTGCAACCTCTCTCTCCATAAACTAGATGACACCCCGCGCGTTGCAGCGGGATATTTGTTAAATTAGATATGTAGAGATTTACGCACCAACAGGAGTAATAAAAAAACTAAATAAATACCCTGAAATCAATATCGTGTAAGCAATGGTTGTTGGCTTCTAACAACCCATTTTAGTCTAGGTTTAAAACCGAATATGGCATATTCCAAAATAAACAATATTACAATCACTTGGATAATTAGTTCATTTATCAGGAAAAAGGTAAAGATGGTTAATTTTTAAAAGCACATATTGTAATTAATACCTAGAGAAATTCAGATTATTTTCATAGAGTATGCTTTACCTTTTCCAAGAACCACATGACAAGATATAAGAAATCATAATATCATGTGTGCCATCTAGATCTATTATTTCTTGCACTTATAACAAGATAGAGAGTAGTTTTTTAAAATTCTATTATGGTTGCGATCCGCAAAAAGATCAAAATCAATAATGCCATAATATCTAATCTACATGTTAAAATAAGTTAGGCTCATAAATCACCTTGTAAGTCCACCTTAGACATGAAATTTGTCATAGTCTCCTTGCACCGCACCAAATTTCATGTTGAATACACCAAATTACTCAAGTCTCCACACTAAAACTATTGAAAACTAAGATGTAGGATAATTTTTGATATAACAGAGGATAGTGATCAGTGAAAATTTTAAAGATAAATATTTATCATTGTAAGCATTTGTGAAAAGGGATAAATGCAACATTGGACCCCCCTAAATTTGTAGAAAGTGTAGCAACATCATGAGAAGCTAGAAAATCCTAGGATGGCACACAGACATAGAGCCACTATGCCCGCATGATGAGGCGTTTAAAAATCATAGAGAATTGGCTTGTGATTCCGGAGGCCATGTCACGGTAGTGTGTGGTAGTTGTAGCGATGGGTCTCAATGTAGCCGAATATGTAATAGACATAGTTGGTGTTGTCTGGTTGTTGGTAGCCATGCTCCCACCACCATGCAGCCGACCAACACGCAAGCATCTCCAAGATAAAAGTGATATATTGGCGGAATCTTAAACATACAAAGAAGTTAATACCTCTTGTGGACATAGTTTGACGATCATGACACACCAACAGAGGTTTAACTAAAGTAATAACTTTGCAGATACTTAACTATATCCATGGATGGAACAATTTACCTTCCAGCAGCCCCAAGAACTCTTATGCCTGATGAGTGTGAAGCAATTCCTTAGGATGACTTGCAATTTTAGCATAAAGGGAAAAAAGGAACATATGTTGATCCGTGAACATTTGTAGAGATCTAACAATAAGACATGTGCTCAGACTGACTTGGTGCTAGATATAGCCGTGTGCAAGAGTAGCCAATAATAATACACCAGTTTTGGAAGTTTGACACATTGTCGAACACTTGATGGGCATACGACGTCAAGCAATGATGTTTATTTGTCCTGAAAATGTAAAACTGAAGGTCATAAAAAATTACAGGGAAGACCATCGAAGGAAGAAAACCATCTTCTCTAAGATTTGATGTAACCATGGAAAATCGTGTAGTGCTCATACGGAGAAGGAATTTGCCAATTCAATACAAATAGTGAAGGGATCGACCTGGAGTATGCTGGGTGGCCGGAGAGTTAGATGAAGAAAGTGAATTAAACATGCCGCTGTGAGCCTGTGACAACATACAGCCGTCGCTACCCATGCAAGGAATCACGGTGTCAATCCGGAAGAGAATTTTGTGGATGATGCCGCCGGCACGCTTGAGAGGCTGATTTGGGTTGGCTTCAATTGCTGCTTGGAGGAGCAAGGGGAGACATAGCGCAGCAGGCAAGGTGAGGCGTCGTGAATTGCAAAGAAATTGTGAGAAGGCACATGGAGCGACGTACTGAATGCTAGCCTCAAGACCGCTCGTCTCTTCTATTAGTAAATTCATGCACGGCGTCTGTTTAGTTACAAAACACGAATAGATCATGCATGCATGTGGAGAGAGGAATTAAGAAAGCATAGGCTATGTAATAAAATAATTTGGAAAAAACTATCGGTAACTTACATACATATACGATGGCAGAGAAATAACTGACATGCGTAGACTGGCTGGCTATGTGGTATGTCACGCATTGAAAATTAATTATACGTGATGTGCAACTCTTCCTGATATGAACCAAGTTGGATGATGTAGTGGGCCTGCATATAGAAGATGATGTGGATGTGGGGACATCTGACAACCAATAGAAAGAATTGAGTTGACGTGGCATGCTTGCATGTTGAGAGAAATACACATAGTGGGTTACTCCTATTTAGATACTATAGATATCGAGGAGGCGAGACACATAACTCCGAAGATTCTATGATGATCAAGCAGACGACGCCACCTGACCGGACCGAAGGAAGGCATCGTCTAAAAAGTGTCGGCAACAGTCTACATTGCGCCCTAGAGGTGGATACGTCTGACACATACCTATAATTTTTTATTGTTCCATGCCATTATAAATCGATGTTGCATGCTTTTGGTATAGATTGAACAAGAGAGACTGAGGATGCTCTAACGGCAGCGCTGCTCAGTATGTAGACTAAAGAGCATGAGGGAGCGGAGGTCGATGAATTCGATCATGCCGGAGGTGAGGGGGCGCTGGAACTATAACGGAGAGAATCATGATGAGATTGGTGATTTTTTTGGCTGGTTGTAGGGATGACAAAGGAAGATAGTTGGACATAAAAATAAATAAAACCGACAATCAGAACCATCTTAAGGCCCATCTGGTAATTAAGCATTGTGAAGATTGTAAGTTCGCTATGATACATGACTTGGGGTCCATCTTAAGGTCTCCTTACGAATGGAGGGCTACTTTGATTTGAAGGAATTTCATAAGATTTTTGGAGTATAGGAATCTTTAGAAAAAAATTCTAGGTTGACCGCTTGATTTGTAGGGTTGTATCCTATATGAAAATTTTCGAAGAAATCATTTGTACTATATTCCGTAGAAAACTCCAACCTATTTTTACATTTTTTTCTCATGGCATCGCATGCTATTGATATTCTTATTTATTTATGTGGCATGTCACTATATGTTTTGATGCGTCCATTTTATATAGTGTTTCTACTTATTGAATTATTATGCAGATGTAGGGATTCTATCATTTTACCGTGCAAAAGTGCATTATTCTTGTCTGTGTATGTAGGGAATACAAATACCAAGGAGTAATTTAATACTAGGCAAGAAATGCCAAATAAAGGAGCAAATATGTTGATCAAAAGAAATTAAAGTCATTCCCGAAGACACACAATTCGCAGGAATTAATAAGAGGTCAAGATCAGGGGACAGCGACTTTAACGACTGGCGGTACGGCCGTAAGCGACCGCACAAAGTACCCAGCTCGGTACGGGAACGGAAGAATTCGAGTTCTGTCATCGTCACCCGTAACGACCACTAGTACGGTGGCAAGCCACCGTACCAGGGCTCGTTGGATTCGTCTCGTCAAGTCTTTAACCCCGTGCCTTCGGATTTTGGAGAAGAGAGACAGAACAGCCGTCAGACACGAAACAACACCAAACTCTAGCTTCCGAAAGGTGTCCGAAGGGGTAATTCGCGACCGAGAATCCATCTCCATCGACTACATCATCGTGAAGGCCTCCGCATCGACCTCCATCACCACCATCATCATTTTCATCGAGGTGATAGAATCTCTCACCCATCTTGTTATAATTCTAGAACATCTACTTGTGGATTTACACGTGTATACATTCATACATCAATCTATCATTTGCAATACATTTACTATGATGTTCATTGCTGAAAGAACATGTGTTACCCCCATGTGATTTTGATGTTGACAACAATACAATTAAGTACTCTAATGTTGAATCTCAGCTGTGCAGGAAATCTAAAAGAATCGTCGCGAGAAATGCTCCAGTTTGGTGGTTCTGGGGTTTACCGGAAGTACCGGTCGTCCCAGCGGTACTACCGCTCGGAACTTCCGGACGTACTTCCGGAGCCCAGTACCGCTTACAAAAGTTCGGTTCTGGACTCTTACGGAAGTAGCACCGGAAGTAGTTTCGGAACTACCGCTAAACCGGAAGTACCGGTCGTCCCAGCGGTACTACCGCTCGAAATTTCCGGACGTACTTCCGGAGCCCAGTACCGCTTACGAAAGTTCGGTTTTGGACTCAAACGGAAGTAGCACCGAAAGTAGTACCGGAACTACCGCTAAACCGGAAGTACCGGTCGTCCCAGCGGTACTACCGCTCGGAACTTCCGGACGTACTTCCGGAGCCCAGTACCGCTTACGAAAGTTTGGTTCTGGACTCTAACGGAAGTAGCACCGGAAGTAGTACCGGTACTACCGCTAAACCGGAACTACCGGTGGTTCCAGCGGAACTACCGCTGCGGCGGGTTGAAGGAAGTTGACTGAAGACCGTTGGCTGAAGCTTGAAAGGAACGCTGCGGGACTGGAGCGCCCCCAACGGCTGGATGGAGGGAGGGCTATTTAAGGAGGGTGTCTTCCTCCTTTGTTAGCTAGCTTTGGAATTCTCTCTCCTCCATTAATGCCCTAAAAGCTCAAAGCTCAAAATCGATAGATCTCCTAATCCCTCCACCCAAATTCGTTGATCTTTGGAGGATTGAAGGAGAAGGCCCCGATCTACATCTTCACCGAGCCGTTCTTCATTTCCCCCTCATTCACTTGAGGATTTCATTTCTAGGGTTAGCATTGTGTTACCCTAGAATTCTTGTGCTTACTACTTGTTGTAATTGTGACAGATGTGTTGATTTGGGAGCCCCCAATTAAGTTGTGGGTGTGTGCCCCAAAAACATTGTAAAGGCTCCGGATTCCGCCTTGAAGGATTTCGATAGTGGAAGGTGAACCAAACCCTCGGGTGCGGTTCATCGGAGAATAGGGTGAGGCCTTTGTGGCATCTTGAGTATGCCTCTTGTGGCGAGCTCACACCCCTCCAACGAGACGTACTCCCTTAACAAGGAGGAACTCGGGAATACATCCTTTTCTCCGCGTGCTTCTACGTTCGGTTATCTCTTTCCCTTAGTTGTCTTTTCTTGTATCGTATTAATTGCCTAGTTGATTTAGTTTGCTCTTCATATAGGTAAATTCACCGTAGTTGCATATCTAGAGAATTTACCTTTATGTTAAGCCTAAAATCGAAAAAGAATTAAAAATTGGTGTAGCACCTATTCACCCACCCCCACCCCCCCTCTAGGTGCCCACATGATCCTTTCAATTGCCTTCATGTGTGAGTAGTCTGATTAGTTCTTGGGGAGATGGGAAAACCCTAGCAATATTATGAATTCAGATTAAGATGCAATGTTTACTATTGGTTGTTTTATGGTAACAATCCTCATGATATTCGTGTGAAGTTGACCGCACCAAATGTTTGCCTACGGGTCATGAATCGGTTGTTAACGCTAGTGTGAGGCAGGAGGTTGCACTGAGGTATACAGTGATAGAAGGTTGCCTCTCCTCCTTGCTGATCATTAGAGCAACTCCAGCCGTTGGCCCCCCCAGGGTATCCGGCGAAGGCTTTTTAGCCCGTTCGCCGGCCCCCCCCAAGCCTTGGGGAGGCCTCGGTTCCCACCCGCCCCCCAGCTTTCAGCCCCAAGGCACTTTTTTTTTGAATCGGCGTGTTCCCGCTACATATCGGCGATCATCGCTAGTCCGGTCAAGCTTAAAAGAAAACATAATTCGGTAAAAAAGAGGCCAAATCGACAACGTCGACCTCAAATCGCCGGCTCGTCGTCCTCCACTTGCACCACGACGGAGAAGTCGGTCGATGGCGCAGCGATCTGCGGCGACGATGCCGGCTCGTCGTCCTCCACTTGCACCACGTAGGAGGGAGCGGTCGATGATGCAGCGATCGGCGGCGACGATGCAGGGGTAGTACTGGTGCTCGGCGTCGTTTTCGTGGTGGAGCCTTCCGTGCGGGTCGCCGTCTCCGTACTCCAGCGTGTCCCCCCTCCAGTGGGGTGTTGCTGGCGACGCCGGCGAGAAGGCGGTGGGCGACGGCGACGGCGAGAAGACCGACGGTGACGGTGACGCCACGCTTGCTTGGCTTCCTCCTTGGCTTCCTTGGGTTCCCCAAGCGCCGGGCGGCAAATAGAGGCCGTGCGGCGCATACAGTGGGGACGGCGCAGGAAAGCACGGTTTCCCGGCCGCCGCCGCCGCCGCTCGTCGTGTCTCCTTGGCCTCCTCCGCCTCCTTGGCCTTCTTTCTCGCGCCCCTTGCCTTGCAGTCGGCGGTGAGCGTCTTCCTTCGGTTGACTTCGTTCGCCCACTCGGTGTTGCTCAAGCCGTCTGGCCGCCCCCTCCCCCTCCCCCTCCCCCTACCCCTCCCGCCCCCCGCCATCTTCGCCGGTGGTTCTTCGCCGGTGGCTCGTGGGTTGTTGAATTTCTTGGGCGCCATATGAGCGCGCTGGGTTCGGCCTGGGTACGCCGGATAACTTTTGGGCCAAATCCGGCGAAAAACGAGACCCTGGGGGCGCGACTGGGAGAAAAATCGTCCGCCGGCGTCCAAAAAACGGTCCTGGGGGGGCTCTTGGGGGGGCGGCTGGAGTTGCTCTTAGCATGGGGATAACGGGGGTTCCAGTTCCTAGACCACATCCACGGGGAAACCCTTAATTACTAGACCAGTGAGGCGCATCGTTTATGATCTTGGCTAGTAGTGGTTGTGAGTAGTGTGTTGCCTAAAGGAACTCAGGACACACTAATATACGGAGCTTCGTCCTCATAACACATACAAGAGTCAAACATATATCATACTTACTCAATTTATAAAGACATGCTAGTGGCAGAACCAATCCCAAGAACGCCTTTATCCATGTTGCAGTTCCAAGCATTTTGCATTCATCGTTCTGTTCTCATTTTAATTTTAGTTTATTTTATTCTACAGTTTAGTCATTTCACAATTCAACACCAACATCTTTGTCCACGTTCATTTGCTTAACTAGATTTAAAGTCAATTTGCAGGTACAATCGAGATAAGCGACGAAAACTATTAACACGAGACCTTTTCCTCAGCTCCACCGTGGTTCGATACTCTTACTTCGAAACTAGCTACAATGACGTGTGCACTTGCAGTCATCATGTTTCCTGTTCCTATGTTTTGAAATTGCCGCGAGTCAAAGAGGTTCTAAGCATTGGAGACGCCCTAAGCCTGTTTTTCCAGGAATGGGGAATGTTACTCGCCATGTGTTGAAGTGTTCCATTCAATGGTCGATGACGGGGACACATGCAAGTGCTTTGTTTGGCTCACGTGTCCGCACCCGTCAACTCTGAGACCAATGCTACACCACAGCGGCGGTGCCGGCCATGGTACGACCAGACCGGCCACAACCAACCGTTAAACCTCCACCTTTTCTTCTCCACCATTCTGTCTTCCTCATGCTAGGACGCCACAGAGTGGCAGCGGGATTCAGGTGGATCATCGACGACCATCTTCTGAAGCGGAGCGATCGGATGCAGGTTCACCAATCCCACCTTGAAAGAGCATGGTTGCCCCCATGTGTTGTTTTGGTAATTAATGACAATCTCTATGGACTAATGTGTGCTTTGAGTTATATGTGCAGTGTTGGTCCATAAGGAATGCTTGGACTCCATATGTTGGAGTCAAGGCTAAAAGAAGTAGATCATTTGTTGATCAAGGCCAAAGTGTTTCTCCATGAGCATGAATCAAGAGGAAGATTCTATGTTGCCCATGGAGGATGGAGTCACGTGGTGATCATCATCAAGATAAAGACCAAGTGAAGATATGTCGAAGAGTGTCTCTCCCATTTTGGTGTATGGGGGAGCAATATGCGAGTCTTCACCAAGCGGAGCACAATCAAGAAAGGTGATCCACTTGTGAGTAGATCAAGATCGTCATCATCTAGCTCAAGTGAAATGCGCAAGGAAAAGGTATGATCTTGATAGGGTTTCTATTTTACCGGTCTCGGGTGTTGTTGGGAGACCGGGTTTGTTAGATAGGTAACCGTACTATCAAGAGGGGCTCTCAAGTGAGCTTTAGCGTATCGGTCGTAGAGAGCTCAAACCTTTGCATCCTTGGCATCATCTTTATTGGTTCCTATTTGGCTCTTATCGTGGTGTGGTATTGGTGCTTGTCGTGCTTGTCATGACAAGCCCAAGGTCACCGAAAACGGTTCTCATATGTGTTCCCTATTGAGTTTTCGGTGTCGGAGATTTTGTCGGTCCATCTATGCGGAAGGTTTCACACTTCCATTTATTAGCAAAATCTCCCTTGCTTGGTTTCAATATTCTCACATGTTATTGGGTAGCATTTGTCGTCCTCTTTCCAACAAAGTTGGTTTCATGTCATTCGGACTTCATTTGCAAAAGATATGGTTTTCCGGTTTTTAATAGAAAGGTTTTACCTCTCATCATTTGGTTTTACCATATCTTGTTGAACAATGATGTTTCTATGTATATTCTTGTAGTGCTCGTTGTGACGATTCCAACGAGTCCAAGATTACCGAAAACGGAGTTCGTATGTGGAAGATATTACGTTTTCGGTATCGGAAGTTTTTAGACAGAATATTAAAAAGGAAAAAGGAAAAGGGGGGCTGCCGGCCTCACCTCCGGCCTGGGCCGGCTCCCAGGCCGGCCCGTTCGGGCGCCACCCCGGCCTCACGCCGGCCTGGGCCGGTTCACCGGCCGGTCGTCTCGGATGGTCCCCCGGCCTTCCTGCCGGCCCACCCGGGTGCACGCCGGCCTGCCCCGCTCACTCCTTTGCCCGCCGGCCTGCCTGCCGGCCTGGGCCGGCTCCCAGGCCGGTCCTTGCGGGTGGTGCTCCGGCCTGCCTGCCGGCCTGGGCCGGCTCCCAGGCCGGGCTGCTTTCCCTTGTTTTGGCTGCGCGCAAAATAACCCAACGGCTCCATTTTTGGAGCCCCTATTTAAGGGGCTTCTTCCCCAAAAATAAGATAACCTTTTGCCAACCTCTTGAGCTATTTTCTTCCTCCATTGTTAACCTTCTCAAGCTTGGCTTTCTCTCAATCTCTCCGATAGTTCTTGCTACATTTTGAGAGAAAGGAGAGAGGAGATTTAGATCTTTTTTCCACCAATTGATTTCTCCTCTAAGTGAGGAGAACACTTTGGATCTAGATCTTTGGAGTTTCTTGGTGTTCCTCCTTTGTTCTTCCTCTCTAATCCCTCCCTAGCATTAGTTGCTTTGGTTGGATTCGGGTTGGAAGAACTTGATCACTTAGTGTGTTCTTGCCATTGCATTAGTTGCATCGGTTTGAGTTCTCCACGGTGATACGTGGAAGTGAAGTTGAGAACCTTATTACTCTTGGGTGCTTTGGTGCCCTAGAGCTTGTTCCTCTAGGGCACGTTGGTACCCTAGACGGTTGTTGATTTCTCGGAGTCTTGGTGGCTCACGGGATTTGTTGGGAGCCTCCAATTAGGTTGTGGAGGGAGGCCCAACCTTGTTCGCTTCGGAGCTTTGGTGGCTACGAAGATTTTGCCGGGAGCCACCAATTGAGTTGTGGTGTGTGTCTCGGTCTTGGGCATCGAGTCTTGGTGGCTTGGTGCATTTGGTGAAGACCCTCCAACTTGTGGAGTGTGCTTCACCCTTGTAAAGGTTCTAGTTGTCAATCTCAACGGCAACATAGTGACAAGTGTCTCGCCGCATTGGTGGTAAGACACATCGGAGATACGGTGTGCCATATCAAGGCTACTCGGTGTTTCATATTGGTGAACACCGCGCCGCTCCAACGGAGACTAGCTTCCATTGGGAAGTGAACTTCGGGATAAATCATCGTCTCCAAGTGCCTCGGTATTTCTATACCCGAGCTCCTTACTTATGCTATTTACTTTGTGATAGTCGTTGAACTTAAAGTCATATATCTTGCTATCACCTAGTTGATCATATTGCTTAGCATAAGTTGTTGGTGCACATAGGTGAACCTAGCTAGTTTAGGTTTTGGGCTTGATAAATTAAACGTTAGTTTTATTCCGCATTTATTCAAGCCTTAACTTTTTAAATCGCCTATTCACCCCCCCCCCCCTCTAGGCGACATCCGTGTCCTTTCACACCTCCTCGCTCTAATTTCGCCTCGCTAATCTCTCAATCGTCGGCAGATTCGATTGCAACTCATAGTTTTGTGGAGTTTAGGGTGTGGGGCGATAAGTTTACTACCCAAATTTATGGCTATTTGATAAAATGCCCCACTTTACTTTGGCAGCTGTAATTTGTCCCAAAGGGCACATTTACTTTGGCATAGATGAAATGCCCTGTTTTACATTGCCGATATGCTAAAATGCCCCATTTAGGTGATTTACTGCTAGTTGAAATAATCTTCTCTGAATCTAATTTAATCTCTAACATGCAATTACCGTTTTGCCCCTTATAGTGGAATCTAAGCTGGGTGTCTGCCGCCGCGCATCTCTGTCTCTGGCCTAGTTCTTTTGCCAGCTTAAAAATAAGCTGCCCCCTCCCAGCTTCTCTTATAAGCCATCCGGCTTATTACTCGGAGCTTCTAAACTAGTCATCATATAACTAAACTAAAAACTACAAGTAATAAGCCAGGTGGCTTATAAAAAAAAGGTGGGGAGGGGTAGCTTATTTTTTAAGTAGCCAAAAGAACTGGACGTCTATCCCGTACGAATACGCAGGTGACGCCGGCGGCGGCGTCGCGGCCAGCCGGTCGCCGCGACCAAGCCCCAGCACCATGCTCTCTTCCCTCCGCCACTACCCTCTCCGCCCTCCATCTGCGTCCCTCCCTACCCCTCGCTCCGCGCCCTTGTGCTAAGGCGACCTCGGCGGCGACCACGGACGGTGGCGGCGGCCCATCCCGGCGACGCGAGATCCGTCTCCTAAGAACCGTTGTTGTGGCAACGGGGGCAGCACCGATACGGCCTTGCTGGACATGCAGGTCTCGAGCTTGTGTGGAAAGCTGGCGTCAGTGAACTTGAGGCCATGCCGGCGTCTCCTACCTCTGTTCGTAGGGGAGAGACAGGAGCCAGAGAGCGATAAGCTTCTGCAGCTTTGGATCAATCCACGTTCAGGTTAGATATTTGATTAGATTAAGCAGAGATTATTCCAACTAGTAGTAGATCATCCAAACGGGTCATTTTATCAAATGGGCAAAGTAAAGTAGGCATTTCATCCATGCTAAAGTAAATGTGCCCTTTGGGCAAATGGCAAAGTAAAGTAGGGCATTTTATCAAATAGCCCCCAAATCTAGAGGAACTACAAAGGATAAAAAAAACGAAGGGTGCTAGATCTCGTATACCTCATTCTGTGGCCATGCACATAGTTCAATTTTCTCCCCCTCTGAATATCAGTGATATTGTGGCACATGCTTTAATGATTTGCTGGAAGTTGGTATCTCATACATTTCATGTATAATACAACCAAGTCACATTTCATGTATAATACAATTTAGTACTAAGCTGTTGATACCGTGTTTAGGGCTTTGTACCCAGATACTATACGCAACCCTGCTCATTGAAATAAGCTTATCTGACACTCCTTAGCACTGAATCTCACCTTTGCATCATTATTGAATATAACATATCTTCCAAGATTCAGAAGAATCAAGCTTTCGACAGAGGAACAAATCCGTGCTTAATAGCTGCTGACCAGGCCTTCTCGATGTCCATCATGTCATCTCCGCACTCATGCATCTCCCAACCTTCCAGTGCGTGTATCATTCCAGCAATGCGCCATGCACTCATCACCCTTCTCGGATGCCAATTCTACATCGAGTAGCAACGCATGCCAATGTCAACCACACTATCTATTTCAATATTGGATAAGAAGTTGTATACGTCAAATGATCCTATTTTTCTTCGCTCAGAATTTGCACAATCAGGTAATGAAAACATAATGATATTACCTCACAGGTGTGGACGTTCTGCATTGTCTCCGGGATCTTCAATGCTGGATTACTCAAGTAAGTGCAGTCCTTGCGTATCTTTTTAGGGGGGAAGTGTGATGTAGGAATAAATGTTGCTCTTTTTGGTGCCCTCAGTTGTTGTTTATCATCTATGTTATCTCCTATCCAGATCTGTTGCAGTGAAGAAGTTATCATGAATATATTGCTTCCCAGAGTGTTTGTTCCTATAGTTGTTGGTTCTATGCTAGCTACATGGATTTAAGGTGTAGTTTCTTGTCATTTGCTGGTAGATGATATAACGTAATGTGTTAGCAGTTAAAAATTGTTTAAATATTTTAACAATTTATAGAAGCATTCACTGTCCTGTCTCATATATCTACTATCCACTTACAATCTATTCCCTAAATAAAGCTTCTTGAGGGTTTCCATCCCTTTTCCCGATTTTTTTTACCTGAGGTATTTCATCACTTGAAAATTTCAGATAGACGGTGCTTTTCTCTGGAACTCGCAACTTGAGCATGTCATATTCCTTCTCTTGATTCATGATTACCTGCACAAATTGTGTACAATGATATCAATTTTTTAATGAAGTGAGATCATTTCATAACAATAAGGGGGCTACTAAACGACCAACAATGTAGCAGGCTGATAGGTACCTGGACACCTCTCTTACATAAAGCTGTAATTGTGGCATGTGCTACCTTAGAACTACCGCCACAGAAAAGAACTTGTTTTGTATCTGAAGGGATGCTGTTGAGAACAACTGCTGTTGCTAACCCACTCCCATCTACAAGTCGAACTCTCAATTTTGGATATTTCTGTAGAAATAAGTCACCACTTCCATTGAGTTGTTCTGCCTGTGACAAAGAATATGACGGTTGATAACTTTATATTTTTGCACAGACCATATGTGTGTAGCGAATGTGCATCTGAATTTAGTGTCAAAAAAAAAAGTGCATCTGAATTTGCAACATTTCCAGTCAAAATCCTATTAATCGCACTTTTTGGTAGTATTACGAATGTTTTTTGACCAATCAGAATCTAAGTGTCATGTTGAAGCAAGTATAGCAAGGAATATGCGAGAAAATTTTGGTCATCATGCCTGATTTAAGAGTCCTAGACTGAGCACTCTGACCCCTCTTCTATCAGCATCTAATATTGCCTTCTCAATCAACCTGTTGATGGATTCTCTCTCCCGAATTAAGCCATACTGCACATGATGGAAAAGTTAGCAGTTTGCAGACCTGTTGAAGCATATGATTCAAACGGAATGGAAAATACATTACTTGGAAGTTATATCTTGGAATTGCCCATGTTTGCAACTTGAGCTTGTTCAGTTTGAGACTTTCAATTACAAACGCAGAAGTGCCATAAACCCATGACAATACCATTGATAGCCACGCCAAAGGCCATATCATCCACATATACCATACAGGATTATCGGATGGTCTTGAGGCTATGGAGGCAATCCCAATCCTTAGATGATAAGTTGATTGCAAGGTGGTCATATGAGTCAAGTGAACAACATCTGTCGTTTCCTCTGTTCCTTTCACTGTCCTCTCATACAACTCGTCAGTTGAATTGTCCATGGTGTTGTATATGTAGTCATAGAAAGGCATAAACAATGAGTAATTTGTACGAAATTGTGTATGATGGAGAGAATGATACCTGTGGAAGTTTGAAAAAATAGCAGTAATTAATTTGGTTCATGGGTTTTGTGAAGCTATTAGTAGCCATTTAGACTTTCCGTGCATTGTGTGAAGAATCCACTGGTCAACTCCGATTAGGAGCTCAGTGAAATCAAATTTTCATCGTCTGAGTGCATGTGAACATGATTGTAAGCTTATCTTAAAATGCTAACTTACGATGGAGTGTACATGAGATACTTGAGAGG
The DNA here is from genome assembly GCA_012064385.1 of Puccinellia tenuiflora. Taxonomy (NCBI): domain Eukaryota; kingdom Viridiplantae; phylum Streptophyta; class Magnoliopsida; order Poales; family Poaceae; genus Puccinellia; species Puccinellia tenuiflora. The sequence goes on from QRDG01000125.1 coordinate 168,771, forward strand.
AGGGAAAACTTTGAAGATCCATTTTGGCAGCAGCTCGAAATTGCAGTGTCCCATATTATTCATGAAGTCGATGTAAACAAGGTACAAGGCAACGGCCAGGATAGAACCACAACCCATAAGAATTGGTATCACCGTGGGGATCGAAAATAACAGGAAATAAGCCAACATTTCAGCAAATGGATGAATGACAGCTGCCAGTCATATGGTAAAACTGCATTAGACTTAAAGACAGGTGTGCATTGCACTTCGTAAATACCGCATCGACATACTTTATGCAACACTACAACACTAACTGCTAACAAAGTAAGAATTTAAAGATTCATTACAACAATAGAACATGTAGACCTATTTTAAGTAGTTACAACGATGAAACATGTGGATAATCATCTAGCATTTTTAGAAGATGAATTGGCTTGGTTGGTTGCTATACACACAATCCAAACATTCTTGAACTTAATGCTGTCAGGCAAAAGCATTGACGTTTTAGATCAGGAAAAAATTATACTAGTGGTTATCATTCATGCTTTTCTTGAAGCAATCCATACAAAATGGTATTCTTCGCATATTTTTTTACATAAGCGAACCTTGGTCGTTCATGTGGTCATCCTTTATTCTCATGTGAAGGCTTTTGTATTCCTTGAGCAATATACCACTGAGCTAATGAAATGGGTTTTACCGTGATCCATTGTATGTCCGTAAGTTGGTGGCGTTATGAAATCATAAATTGCGGTGTTAAACCTCGTTCTGAATGTTGTTACTTACAGGTTATAGGCTCTGTGACGATGGATGCATGGTGGTGTGAGTGGTAGCGGGAGTAGAGGAAATGGTGGTGAAGCGCCCTGTGAAACCAATAGTACAGGAACTCAACAGGTCCTATGTGAAGCAACGCCATGATGATGGCTCCCTTGGTTTGCCACACTGGCATGAGCCTGACACTCGGGATAGCTGCATAGGCCATGTAGAACGCCAGCCCAGCGAGGATCACTTGGTCATCCCTGTACACAATGATAGGGATCACTTAATTAGTAGTTCAGGATACCTCAACAGATGTGATCGTGACGAACCGTTAGATTTCATGAATGTGCCATTTTGAGTGTGATAGAACTATAGAAGTGAATATCAGGCTGCACATATGGCTTACCAGGATCTCTCACGGTCGACCTGCTCGAATTCAAGACCACGGTCAACGATGATGTGCTTCCTGCGTGCAGTGTGGTAGCGAGACAGGCTAATCCAGATCTGGTTGAGGAACAGCCTCAGAAGCACAGCTGGTAAAATGATGGCGTACACTAGGTCAATGTCTCCCCACCCCTTGGTGACCATCCTGTGTGCAGTTTGCAACGCAGCAGGTGCCAGGACCAGATACTGTGTGCATGAATGGAACACCATGTTAAATACGTACACCGAGATATGGATGGAGTGAAGCCTTGGTGTATAACAGATGGTAATCTGATCTTTGATCGTTTGGAAACTATTAATTGATGTGGCTTTTAAGTTAACAAATATGTTCATTTTGAAGAGAAAAGGAAGTTTGTGTATGTAAATTATGTCAGTAGTTCGTATTAAGATCACAAGGACAAGGTTCACAAACGGTTGGAGGTTTCATGAGAACAACACGAGCTGCTGATCACTGATAACACCATAACAGGGAATATGGTTTTATTGGACACCCCTCTGAACAGTAGGAAGCATGCAAAGGAATTAGTTAAAGGTCGCTATCCTATCCTTTTTTAATGAGTCGGAGTATATATAATAAGAATGATAATATGGCTTTTTTACATTGTTTCTTGAAGCATTGTTATGGATCATGTGAAAAACTGAAAAGTACTTGTGTAACCAGCATATCCTGGGACTGAACGCTTATTTGAAATACAGGTAGTTTTTAATTGACATGATGGTCTAGTGTTCACCGTGACGTGCAACTTTTGCTGCAATTCCTGTTCTACTTCAATTATGGGACATGTAGAACTCTTTTTTTTGTAAATGCAAACTTTTAATTTGAAGGAAATGTATATACTCGTCCCCTCAAACTAGCATATCATTGTAGTTAGTCCATGTTTTTGGTCATTCGTGAACATGGATTTAGCTTAAAGAAAAACGAAACTACGTTTTCCGAACCCAAAAAGTACATCAGAGAGAAACTCCAAGCACAAAGTAACATGCACATGAAGAACAAACGAAATAGCATAGTACCTTGTAGCTGCCCATCCACTGCCATGGCCATTCGGTCAAAGGGCCCGGCCTTGTTGCCATGTATTGGATGAACGATGATGTACGCAGCTATAGCTCTGCTAAGAACTTCAAGCTCTTGTTGCATTTTATATGCATGCATCGACGGTTAGATGTAGAAAAGAAGTCATTTTCTCACAGTATCCGCTTCCCCAACCGTATGTCCTTCCAAGGTACAGTCTGGACAGTAGTACTTAGTCGATCGAAATCATGAAACATGATCTTATGGTGCTTGATCTCACACAAAACATGCTGTTGCTTGCTAGTGATCACTAAGCCAGCAACTAACCACGAAGTAGAGCAGCAGCATCGTGCCCACGGGGGGCTCCTATACCCCTCGTTCAGCGTGCGCTACGCTCGCTCCGCCTATGATCGCTGCACTCGCTACGTTTGCTGGGCCTGGCCCATGACGGTCTCTGTTATCTAGCTAGCTAGTTTTCTTCGGCTGATTCTACTCGCGACTGGTTCCTTTGGTTGCTACTGATTCTCATTGGCGTGATTGTAAAATCAGCTACTGAAAAATTCCGTGAAGGGAAATTATTTCTGGAAGATTTTTATAAAGTGAACGAAACAGATATTCAAACAGAAACTATTTTTCAATGATTTTAAAAAGTGATCAAACCTATTTTAGAATGATATTAAAAGCGTACAGTAAATGTCGGTAAGAGGAAATTTATTTTGAACGATTTTTGAAAAGTGAGCAGAAAAAGCTTGCGGACGGAATCTATTTTTGATAAATTTTAAAAAGTTAACATAAACTATTTTGGAACAATTTTAAAAGTGAACAGAAAATGTCGGTGAACGGAAACTATTTTTGAACGGTTTTAAATAGTGAACGAAAAAGGATTGGTGAACAGACACTATTCTTGAACGATTTTCAAAAGTAAACATAACATAAAAAGGGTCGGTGAACATAACCTATTTTGAACGATTTTAAAAATGTTGTGAATGGAACACTTTTTGAATGATAAACATAAAAATATTTTAAAGATATGAATATGAACGATTTTTAAAGGTGAACAGAAAACGCCAGTGAACAAAAACTTTTTTGAACAATTTCAAAAAGTGAACAGAAACAGTCTACGAATGAAAATTATGTTTGAACGATTTTAAAAAAAGTGAACTAAAAAAATTCTATGAATGAAATATATTTTTGAACGATTTTAAAAGGCGAACATAAAAAATCTGTGAACGGAAATTATTTTTGAACGATTTTCAAAATGTAAACAAAAAATAGGTATTTGAACGAAAATATTTTTGAACGATTTTAAAAGGCGAACAGAAGAAGTCTGTGAACGGAAATTATTTTTGAACGATTTTCAAAAAAGTGAACAAAAAAGGTATTTGAACAGAAATTATTTTTGAACGATTTTAAAAGGCGAACAGAAAAAGTCTGTGAACGGAAATTATTTTTGAACGATTTTCAAAAAATGAACAAAAATAGGTGTTTGAACGGAAATTACTTTTTAAACGATTTTAAAAGGCGAACAGAAAAAGTCTGTGAGCGGAATTTTTTTTGAACGATTTTCAAAAAGTGAAAAAAAGAAACAAAAAGAAATAATAGAACGGAAAACAAAAAATAAATAATAAACAAAAAACAAAAAAAGAAACGGAAAACATAATAGAACGTAAAAAGAATAAACGAAAAGAAAAAGAAAAAATTAATTTCCGTTCACAAAGAAACCTACTCAATTTTTCCACAACATAAACATTTATTTAAAAATAAAACTAAAAATATAGAAGACAAAAAAGAAAATAGAAAAAAAACGTTAAAAAAGAAAAATGCAAAGAAGAAAAACGAAAAATATAAACAGAAAAACGAAAAAATAAAAGAAAAACGAAAAAATAAAAAGAAACAAAAAACCAAAAAAGAAGAAAGAAAAAAGAAACAGAAAAAAACGAAAATAAAAACACAGACAAACAACCAAATTCACCTTAATGGGCCGGCCCATCCCCGCGACCCGGGGGTACGCGGAGCTTCGTACGCCCCGCGGTACGCGGGGTATAGGATTGGCGGTGCCCACGCAGACGCAGTCCCCTGCACGAAGCATCGGAGCGAGGGATTTGGGCCATGACCATGACCAGAACTAGGCGGTAGGCCGGAGCCCGCTACAACTACAAGCCCAATACCGAACACTAAAGGCCCAATACTCAGCCGATACGCTCGGCCCCGACACGAAGCCCTAGCCGCCGGGGCGACCAGCTCCGTCGCGGCGGCGGGCGGACGGAGTTGGCAGCGCATCACCGGAGACATGGCCGTACTCCCCTCGCCGGCGACGAAAAACTAGACCTTAAATCAGGGTATCACCAAATTCGTATGGCAACAGAAGACATACCCAAAACTGCCTTCAAGACACATTTGGGACACTATGAATACACTGTTATGCCATTCGGGCTGACAAACGCACCAGCTACATTTCAGAACCTAATGAACTCCATATTTGCACCGTATATCAGGAAATTCATCCTTGTTTTCTTCGACGACATACTCATATACAGTAAGTCCAGAGAGGAACATCTGCAACATGTGCAGCTCTCCCTAGACATACTGAGAAAGCACAAGTTACACCTCAGGAAGAGCAAATGCAGCTTTGCTACCACCCAGGTCACATATTTAGGACATGTCCTCTCCTCAGCTGGGGTATCTACAGACCCTGACAAGATAAAAGACATCTTGGAGTGGCATGTTCCCACTTCCATCACCAAGCTCAGAGGAATTTTGGGATTTACAGGATATTATAGAAGATTTGTTGAGGGATATGGTCTGATCTGTCGACCTCTCTTTGATGCGCTCAAGAAAGACTCATTTATTTGGGGACCTGAACAAGATGCAGCTTTCAACAGATTGAAGCTAGCTATGACGAGTTGTCCAGTGTTAGCTCTACCAAATTTTTCTCTTCCATTCACAATTGAAGCTGATGCTTGCGCCAGTGGTATTGGGGCTGTGCTGATGCAACAAGGTCGTCCACTAGCCTTCATGAGCAAGGGCCTGGGTCCCAAGGCTGCAAGCCAGTCAGTATACGAAAAAGAAGCCATTGCCATATTGGAAGCAGTCAAGAAATGGCGCCATTACCTCTTAGGCAACAAGCTGGTGATCAAAACAGACCATGAGGGTCTCAAATACATGGCAACACAGAGACTGACAGAGGGTATTCAACACAAGCTGTTACTGAAATTGCTAGAATTTGATTACAGCATTGAATACAAGAAGGGGAAGGAAAACATTGTAGCAGATGCTCTGTCACGCAGGGATGTCCCAGACCCTGCCCACTGTATGGAAATGACAGTGGTCACTCCAGATTGGCTTTCTGATGTGAAACTCAGCTATCTACAAGACCCAGACAGTTCTACTATACTAGATAAACTGGCTGCTGATGTGAACCCTGACCCCAAGTTCAAATTACAAGATGGTATTCTGAAGTACAATGGCAGAATTTATGTGGGAGCTGCAACCTCATTGAGACAGACTCTCCTCCATGATTTCCATGCCTCTGCCATTGGGGGTCACTCTGGCACAAGAGCAACCTATCACAGAATCAAGAGGTTGTTCTACTGGCCAGGTATGAAGACACAGACTGAAAAGTATATAGCTCAGTGCCCCACATGCCAACTCACAAAGCCTGAACACTTGAAGAAACCGGGCCTACTAAAACCAATTCAATTACCAGACATGGCCTGGGCTCATGTCAGTCTTGACTTCATTGAAGCATTGCCAGTTTCACAGGGGAAGGAGGTTATCCTGGTGGTAGTGGACCGCTTGACAAAATGTGCACACTTTCTGCCCATGTCACACCCTTACAATGTTGATTCAGTTGTCCAATTGTTCCTTGATAACATTTTCAAATTGCACGGCATGCCTGTCGCCATTATATCTGACCGAGACCGTATCTTCACCAGTAATCTGTACCAAGAACTGTTCAAAGCACTTAAAGTGGAGGTCAGGCTGAGCACTGCACACCACCCGGAGACAGATGGTCAAACCGAACGCGTCAACCAGTGTTTGGAAGCTTATCTCCGAAGTATGGCGTTTCAACACCCTAAAACATGGATGAAATGGATTTCTCTCGCTGAATACTGGTATAACACCTCTTATCACACCTCCCTGAAGATTTCTCCCTTTCAAGCTCTCTATGGTTACCCTCCACCCATTATTGGCGAACTAGCAATTCCTGACTTGATATCACCAGAAGCAAAGGCTACACTGATTGACAGGGAGACAATGATGAATACATGCAAGCAAAACCTGCTACAAGCTCAGACCAGGATGAAATTCTTTGCTGATCAACATCGTTCAGAACGTTCTCTGGCAGTAGGAGACATGGTGTACATCAAGGTCCAGCCGTATCGCCAGAATGCGTTCGGGTTGCGTGGTTCTTTGAAGCTCAGGTCCAAATACTATGGACCTTACAAAATTATCCAGAAAGTGGGAGAACTCGCCTACAAACTACAGCTTCCGGACAAGCGGAGATCCATCCGGTGTTCCACATCAGTCAGCTGAAACAACACCTGGGCAGCAAAGCAATTGCACTACCTCACGTTCCATTGGTGACGCCAGATGGCAGAATTAAGACTGCCCCTCTCCAAGTACTCCAGCGCCGCATCATTCAAAGGAACAAGCAACCTGTCGCGCAATGGCTCATTCATTGGGAGAACTTGGAAGAACAAGACGCTACATGGGAGGATGTTCCCTTCATCACCAAAACTTTCCCAGACTTCACACCTCGTGGGCAAGGTGTGCCTTAAGGAGAGGGCACTGTCAGGACCCTGTCCTGCCTCTCCAACGTTCGGCCCAGATCGAAGCTGACCGTTTCGCTATAGCTCAACGGCTGTGATCCTTTTCCTTACTGTTTATCGTCCTTGTCGGGTTGAGACCCTTGTAACGCGCTGGCCAGTTATAAGCCAGGAGTAGGTGGACGGATGAGAACAAGATGGAACAAAGCACATTCTCTAGAATAGCTTAGCTAGGGTTTTGCTCCTCTTCCTGTATCGCTGTATCCCAATTGTGTCTCTATGAGTAAAGCGATCCGAGCAATTCCCACCAATTTTCCTTGAAATTCTCTTCTGCGTTGTATAGACCTGTCAGCGAGGCGGACGTCCGGGTGAGGCGACAGCGGCCACTCGTGGTAAGAGCAACTGTACTGCACCTGCAGTTCGTTTAGTCCGGCACTGCTCATCATAAGTTCTTGACTACATAGATGGAGGATTGCACCTACACATGCCCGACTTCGTATCCCACACTCTCTTCCTGATCCCTTTATGCGTACCTGAATCCTGATTGTTTTTCTCGTACACATAATTGACCTGTGACGACCCCAAATGCCGATTAAGGTTCACAGTCCTCTGGGATATCTTGTACGTAGTAGTTACTGCACAAATCTAGAGGAGCCACAAATGCTGACACAAACCAAAAGTTACTGGATCTCTCTCCAGCTTACGCCATTCCTGGACCCTGCATTGTGCACTGTTTGCATTTTTTTTTCTATGAAGATCGCTGATATTGTGATGCTTCCTCTAATGCTACAAGTTGATTACGCATACATTACATACGTATGTTAAGCTATTGATATCGCACAAATGAATTTCTATCCAAGTACATATGCTGACCCTGCTCAATGGAGCTAGCTAACCGATAAGCATACACGGCACTCCTTTATTCTTTAACACGGAAACTTAACCTTGCATCACCATTTAGTAACAAATCTGCCAGGGTTCAGAAGAATCAAGCTTTTGATAAAGGAATGAATCCGTGCTTAATAGCTGCTGACCAGACCTTCTCGATGTCCATCATATCATTTCCGCACTCGTGCATGTTCCAACCTTCCAGAGCATGTATTATCCCAGCAATGCGCCATGCGCTCATCACCCTTCTTGGAAGCCAATTCTATCCATACAGCGAGTAGCAACATGTGTCAATGTCGAGTACATTAAATTGTCCTATTTTGCTTAGCTCAAATTTTGCACATAGAGGTAACGAAAACATATTATTGGTACCTCACAGGTGTGGACGTTCTGCATTGTCTCTGGGATCTTCATTGCTGGGCTACTCAAATAAGTGCAATCTTTGCGTGTCTTCTTAAGGGGAAACTGTGATGTAGGAATAAATATTGTTGCCTTTGGTGCCTTCCGTTGCTGTTTATCATTTATACTATCTCCTATCCATATCTGTTATAGTGAAGGAGTAATCATAAATATTCTGCTTGTCAGAGTGTTTGCTCCTTTACTTATGTTTACTTTGTACTATGCTAATTAGTAGTTACATAGATTTGCCGAGTAATTTATTGTCATCTGTTGGTAGATGATGTAGCATCACTATGTTAGCAGCCAACATTTTGTGAATGATATTGACAAGGTTTGTAGAAGCACTCGCTGTCATTTCATATCTCTACTAGTGATACTCCACTTACGATATATCACTACAAGGTCTATCGAGGATTTCGATCCCTTTTTCCAGATAAATTTTACCTGGGGTATTTCATCACTGGAGAATTTCAGATACACACTGCTGCTCTCTGGAACTCGCGATTTGAGCATGTCATAGTCCTCCTTTTGATTCATGATTACCTGCACAAAATTGAGTTGTTGGAATATTTGGAATAGATTTAGAGACAATATTTTAATGAAATAAAATTAGCTACCAAAAACACTCAACAAAGGAGCAGTCTGATAGGTACCTGGACACCTCTCTTACATAAAGCTGTAGCTGTGGCATGGGCTACCTTTGAACTGCTTCCACACAAAAAAACTTGCTCCGTCTCTAAAGGGATGCTCTTGAGCACCACTGCAGCTGCTAAGCCACTTCCATCAACAAGCCGAACTCTTAATTTCGGATATTTTTTTGTAAATAATTCACCACTTCCATTGAGTTGTTTTGCCTGCACCAACAGTATCAGGATTAAATCTTTTCCCTGACCAATTTGTTTGTACTATGCACTGATCTTTGGCAACATCTTTTTTTTAAAAACTATTAGTTCCGTAAACTGGTTAGAAGTAATCAAAAGGTTGTTTCTACATATCTCTTTTGCCAATGCCTGAATATGTTCTGGTCAGATCAGAAAGTAAGTGTCATGTGGAAAAGTATAGAGAGGGCATTATGTGAGAAAAGTGTGGCCATCATGCCTGATTTAACAGTCCTAGACTGAGCACTCTGACCCCTCTTCCATCAGCATCTAGTATTGCCTTTTCGATTAAGATGTTGATGGATTCTCTCTCCCAAGTCAAGCCATACTGGACATGGATAAAATGTTAGCAGTTTGTGAAACTTTTAAGCATATAATTCATACAGAACGGAAAACCCATTACTTGATAGTTGTATCTTGGTATTGCCCATGTTTGCATCTTGAATTTCTTCAGTTTGAGACTTTCAACGACAAATGCGGAAGATCCATAAACCCATGCCAATACCATTGACAGCCATGCAATTGGCCATATTATCCACATATACCATACAGGGCTATCTGAAGGTCTAGAGGCTATAGAGGCAATCCCAACCCTTATGTGATAAGTTGATTGCAAGGTGGTCATATGCGTCAAGTGAACAAGATCAGGTGTATCTTCTGTTCCTTTCAGTGTTCTCTCATACAGCTCGTCAGTTGAATTGTCCATGGTGTTGTATATATAATCATAGAACGGCATAAACAATGAGTAGTTTGTACGGAACTGTGTATGATGTAGAGAATGGAACCTGTGAAAATGTAGGACAAAATATCAGCTAATAATTTAGTTTGTGGTTCTGTGAAGCTATAGCTAACCATTTTGATTTCTTGTGCATTTTGTGCAGAATCTACTGTGTCAGCTTTGATTAAGACTTCAATGTCTCAAGTATAATCACCCGGTTACATGTTTACTAGATTGTAAGCTTGGTGTTAAGATGTTACACTTACGAGGGAGTGTACATGAGATACTTGAGAGGTGGGAAGACTTGGAAGATCCACTTTGGCACAAGCTCAAAATTGCAGTGCCCCATATTATTCATGAAGTCAATGTACGTGATGTACAAAACAACAGACAGAACAGAACCACGTCCCATAAAAATTGGTGTCATCATGGGGATCGAAAATAACAGGAAATAAACCACATGTTCAGCAAATGGATGGATAACAGCTGCCAGTCATATGGTAAAGTTGCATTAGAGTTAAAGACAGGAACACTAATTGGGTTCATTGAGCAGTAACACTAAGGTAATAAAATGGGTATAAGTTGGTGACATTATGCATCATTTGTGTTAAACATTATTCTGAATGCTATTTACTTACAGGTTATGGGCTCTGTGACAATGGAGGCATGGTGGTGTGAGTGGTAGCGGGAGTAGAGGAAATGGTGGTGGAGAGCTCTGTGGAACCAGTAGTACAGGAATTCAACAGGTCCTATGTGAAGCAATGTGGTGATGATGGCTCCCTCGGTTCTCCACACTGGCATGTGGCTTACATTCGGGACGGCTGCGTAGGCCAGGTAGAAGACCAACCCATTGAAGATGATCTGATCATCCCTATACAGAATAGCAAGGACCAGTTAGCATTACAACATATCTGAACATATGTGATTGTGGTGGAGACTCTGATCAGCAGTGCAATGATCACCTGATTGGTAGATCTCAGGTGCTAGTGCGAGTGCAAAGTAAATTGCTTTATGCGCACATGACTTACCAGGAACTTTCCCGGTCCACCTGCTCGAATTCAAGACTGCGGTCAACGATGATGTGCTTCCTGCGTGCGGTCTGGTGGCGAGACAAGCTTATCCAGATCTGGTTGTGAATCATCCTCAGCAGTAGAGCTGGTAAAAAGATAGCGTATGCTGGGTCAATGTCTCCCCACCCCTTGGTGAGCACCCTGTGCGCAGTGTGCAACGCAGCAGGCGCCAGGACCAGGTACTGTGTTCATGGGACAGAGCACCAGATTAAATATAGATACTGATGAATATGATAAATGGAATGATTGCGTGTAAAAGAGGTGGCAACTCTGATCTTTGATCGTTCAGAAGCTATTGTCATGGATGCTAGTTTCAAATGTCCTTTCCAAAGAGAGAAAGTTTACTTGTTTCAGTTCAGCTGGTATGTGCATGAAGTACTTGAAAGTACAGCTATTTTTGGCGATTCATGTTCGGATCACAATTCACAAGGACGAGGTACATAGACAGTTGAAGGTTAGCGACATGAGCTGCTAAGCAAGTCAGTATATCTTTGCGGTTTGATCATTGCTCTGGGCGTGCAGTCAAAGAACCTGAAGTATGACACGGAGTTGATTTTATGGCGCACCCCTTTGAACAGTACTGGTGCATGTTATCGTATTCAAGCCGCTATTCACCATACAAGAGCATGCAAATGGGTTTGTCAAGGTTTATATCCTCCTCTATCTTTTTATTTGTTTTTAAATGAGTTAGAGTGTAATAGTGCAACATGATAATATAGTTTACTTTCATTGTTTTCTTGTAGCAGTTTTATTCAGGGTGATCTCAAGAACTTAAAACAGTACTTGTGGAACAACCGACCATAAGGAGGCGAACGCTTTCGGCTAGAATATATATACTGTTTGGAATCCAGATGCTCTTTTTGAAGGATAATATAGGATGGTCTGATTATTCACTTTGACATACAACTTTTACTGCAATCACTAATCGGTCATGGATACCTTCTGATTCCTGTTCTACTTCGATACTTTTAAGGGAATATATATACAACCTAGCTCAAGCCCCCTATCTAGCATATCACTTTTTTCTTCTCTTGCACATTCAAACAAATGAATTTTCTGTGTTCTTGATCATTGTGATCATATCAGTAGCTTAAGATAGAAAAGGATGGCCTGCTTTTTTTCTCAAGCCAAATTGAGCATCAGGAAGAAAAGAAAACAGCAGCACATGAAGAGCAAACAGAATATCATACCTTGAAGCTGCCCATCCAATACCATGGCCATTCAGTCAAAGGTCCGGGCCGTGTTGCCATGGCTTTCTGTCTTCCAAAGATAAGCAACTCCCTCAGCTGGCTCTGCTAAGCGCTTCAGGCTTCGATTGCGTTTTATATGCATGGACGGACGGATATTATTACAGAAAACACCCAGAAGGTAACGCTGTTTTTAAATTATACCCTAAGAACCATTTTTGCGTCAATCTTCCAGAAAACATGAACCGCGAATATATCATATATGGTTTGTTTGGTTGGTTTTACTAGCACACAAGCATATATCACCGTGACCTTTTATTTTTGCATTAAGAACCCTGTTTTTTCTTAATTAATGGAATGCATCTTGCCTCGTTCCGAAAACAAAAGGAATTTTGTCACCTTTCACTCTACACTTTATCCACAGGGGCAAATTGATTGTTGAAAGTTGTTTCCATGTGTCCCTGCCCTACATGTTCCCTTTGACCGTTGCCAATCTTTATTTCTTAACAATATTCACTGCCCTATATGTATTTTATTATGATTTGTCCTTGCAAGGTAGTACAATCGGGGCAATGTACTCGAATCTAAATCACGAAACATGCTTTTGGGGTGCTCGGATCACACGAAACATCATGTTGCTTGCTCCTGCCATTTCTGTTTAGCGACTGGCTTCCGTCTCGGAATGCCTTTTATGTTGGCCTCACTTTTCTTTGCGAAATGCGTCTGATGTGAGCTGCAATTCTTGTAAGCAAGTTTGTCAAGTGAAGCTGTCACCAAGTACAGAAACTTATACTGTAATTCACAAAAAATAATGGAGGAAAGGCCGACAAGGGGCTTAGGGGTCAAACAATAAATCACTTACAGTATCAAGTACAGTAGGAGTTTCTAGCATGCAGGTCCCTGCATTAATTCTTAATAACATCCCTACGATTGCAGAGATAACCGATAGTACGGTACGATGCCAGCTTCATTTTCTTGAACAGTACCGTACGGTTTTGTTGAGGAATAACTCCAAACTCTGACGTATCACATGCTCATCCCGCCTATAAGAAATTATCTTGAACGTACACAAGCGCTGAAAATGCGGCATTATGAGGGTACAGAACTACAGATATGTATCATGTTCTCCATGGATCTATCAGTGACGTTCCAAAGTTCACCGTTGATTTTTCTACCTATCTAGCATCATACATGTCCAAGTTCCAAGTGCTCCTATCCTGACTGTGGAAGGTCACTCTAGTTTGTTGTAGTGCTTGTTCCCCTTCACACGTGGCACGGCGAAGCATCGGCGATAGTGCCGCCTGAGCCGGTCCAGGGCTCGCACTCTGAACCTCAGCCGCAGCCGCTTCATCCTCTCGATCACACCTCTGAAACCATTCCCGAGTTTCTTGGCCTTGCCAAGGCTGATCAACCTCCTCTTGCTCTTCTTCTTCCTCACTAACAAAGGAAAAAAAAAGATCGATGAGCTCATTTGGTAATCATACCACGTATCACAAAGATAGCAACCAGCATCTGTCTCCATGGTCCTAAGCTAGCACAAATCACTGGACCCCTTGCCGGCAGTTCAATGACTATCATTGCGAATTCTGAATATGCCACAGGTGGTTGTTTGATGGCGGCGCCAGCTTAACTCAGATGCCCAACTAATCACGGCCGACATCCCCTCTGTCCAGAGCAAATAAGTTGCGAATTCTGAATATGCCAGAAGTGGCCGTTTGATGACTGCGTCAGCTTAATTCAGTTGTCCAACTAATCACAGCCGACATCCTCTTAGTCCAGAGAAAATAAATAGGTGGATGGTACACATGTGCCGACTTGCGGTATACAGATTACATGGCTCTTCTTTTCTGACTATGTATTCAGTATAGAGGGGCACTTGAATACGTATACCTTGTAATTTCTTCGTGCTATCGCTTCCTCTTAGCCTTGCATCCTGGATCACCTGCAATCAGTGAACTAATAAGAAAAAAGTTGGTCCTTCTAATATTGGCCGACTTTAGTTTTGGTTCTTAAGACCTTAAGCCAGACAAACTTCTCCTAACTTCCAAAACTGGATATATTTAGCCCCTCTCACACACCTAGGTTTCAAGTCCTCGCAAAATACGACTTTGGTTGCCTATTTATAATTTCGGAGTTGTCCCTTGTAGTCATCTTTAAAATAAATATTACAAAAGGAAATACACCACAAAAATAAAAATAAAACGGTGAGTTTCAACAACAAAAAATGGAATTTAATTGTAGAAATCATGAAATTTTGTGGAAACTATAAACTTGTGAGAGCGCTATAATTCTAAAATAAGACATTTTTATTAAAGGAGACAATTAAAAACAGTCATGGAAAATAAGAAATCTACCGATTTTTTGTGAATATTCATAAATTGTAGGTGAGTTTTCTCCATTTTTGTGGTTTCTCCTTAATATTTCCAACTCGTCATTTTTTTGTCCCCTATTTATAATATTGGAGTTTCCCTTGTAGTTGTCTTACCTGAAAATACATGTCAAAATATACGGGGAAATTACAAAAATTGGTATTTTTTCAATAAAATTGGAATTTAATTGCACAAACCAAATTATTTTTGGAAAATTTGCAATATGAAGAAAGGTTACTAACTTACCGCTAACCGTGAAAGAAGAATTAAGAAAGAAAAAAATAGAACGGTCATGAAAATAAAGAATCTAGTGATTTTCATGAATTTTAATTTTTTTTTAATTTTCTCCAATTCTTTGGTTTCTCCATGATATTTCTACTCATTATTTTTTTAAACAATATGAAATTTTCCTATCTCTATATTTTGCAGTAATTGTTTTTGGAATAAAAAAGTATATATTACTTACTTGGTTTTAAATTGGTTTCTTATTCTCTTGAAAAATATCCTCTTAAAGATATATTTACTTAATTTTAAAATCAAATAGTCTTACATTATTAAATATTTTTATTGAGTGGTTAACCACATGTGCAGAACCACCAGCACATCATTTATCAAAGCGTTTTGCGTGTTGCGAGGGACCAATCTACATTCGAAAGTTAAGGGTCAAGTCTATCTAGTTGTAGAGTCTAGGGACCAAATCAAAACTTGTCTGATACCGAGGAGAAATTGACTATTCCTATAATATACCAATATAATCACTACAAAATCAATATCTGGAACACCCCCCACAGGAAGGGTTGAGTTGGGCATGATTAATTTAGAATTTTAGAGGATGTGCTCACCTTCTATTCTCATGCTCTTCAGTTTATGGGCCCCTTTGATTCAAAGGAATTTCACAGGATTTTTTGAAGTTATGATTCCTAACGATATTTCCTAGGGAGGTCATTTGATTTGTAGTATTCACATCCTTAGGAATCTTTTGTACTCTATTCTGGAGAAAAATTCATCCATTCAAACATATTTCTGCAATTCCTTTGTTTTTTTCGTGTTATTAACAATCCTTGAGACAAGTTCATGTAGTTCCCAAATCCTGAATAAATGAAGAGGACATGCAACTCTAACACTTCATTTTTCCTATTAATGTATTTTAAAAACCCAGTGAATCAAAGAGGCCCTAAGACAGTAGAAAGGTTTGTCCTTTTATAAATTCTTAGTGCACTTCAACAAAGGAGGTCTTTTACATGTCAAATCAGAAAAAACTTTTTTAATGGAAAACTATTAGTAATACACCGACAATATCAAAGGAAAATACTTGCAAACGGTCGACCTATCACGCAATAAAATGATAAGTTCTTCTCATGATGCGTCGTTCGATCGCCTGTGGCGGCATGTAGGCCCAGCTTCCATGTGAGAAGCCAAACAGCAAGTTCTTGACCAATTTTGATGCGCGAAAGGGGCCTAACTTAGCTAGTTAGCCTTGTTTGCTAAGTTTTTAATTTAATTTTTGGACATTGCATACATGCGTTAAATTTGTATCAAAACATTATGAGATTATTGTGAAAGCGCACGTCAGATTTTGCAAGTTTTCTAGGCGGTTGCTACAAGTTTGTGTTTCTCTCGGTTTTTTTATGTTGCATTTGTGTTTCCAAATTGTAACAAAGACGTATGCTTTCTATTACGAAATCACATGTCAGATGTTGCCATGTTTTCTGTGCGTTTTGCTTGTGTGTTTCCCCCTTTTTTCGATGATGTTTTATGTACATTTAAAAAATGTTGCAAACACATGTTTTTTGTTGTAATCGTTTGTTAATTTTGTTGAAATAGTTGGTGATTTTGTTGTAAATGAATCTGTAGCAAAAAAGTATTTCTTAAACAATTTTTTATTGTTGCAAACACTTTTTTTGTTATAATCGTTTCTGATTTTGTTGAGTTATAATACTCGGGTAAATGATCATGGTGGTATTTGTGTAGTAAATATTGGCAAGGTCAGAAGCAACGCGATATACCATTCCGTTTAAGTGGATTTGCTATATGCTGCGAGTTCATTCTCCAAAATTTGAGGGGCTAAATGCAAAATACACTATGGTTGATTATGTGGCATCTAACGGCGATCCGACGGTGGGAAGGGGAACCGATTTTCCGATCACTGTAGGGCGACCACCGCCTAGCGTTGTCTGATCCAAAAGGATTGCTAGATGAAATAAGTTTGCATTTCTTTTGGGCGTAAATCAATTTTCGTTGGATAAACCGATCAAGAACGAAGAATTGTTAGAAAGTCCGGAAGTCCATATACCTCTGTCAAGCTTTCCTGCCGCTTCCTCATCCTGCTCTGAATGTAGCTTCGGGTGCACTGCACGCACGGATTTGCTCCTACCGTCAGTAAATCCATTTCCTAAACGCAGCAGGCAGCGTTAATAACTGGGACCCGACGACCTAACCTTGATGTGGTACTTGACGTAGGACTGGAAGTTGAGCAGGATCCACGCCATCTTGGCCGCCCGTTTCCTCTTCACGTGCCGCTCCAAGATGTCTGCACCGCACGTACGTCAAATTACGACAGGACGAGAAACAGACTAGGCGTCACGCAGCGTAGGTACGCACGCACCGAAGGAGACGAAGCCGCCGTTGGTGGTGAGGTGGTGCACGGACTCCCCGCGCAGCTCCGGCGGCGGGATCGGCGACCAGCTGCACCTGGGCGCCTTCGGGTACGCCTTCCCGGCGTCCTGCAGCTCCTGGAAGAAGGAGGTGGCGACGGCCAGGTCCGTGTCGTCCCGGAAACGCATGGGGAACACGGCGCTTATCTTCCCCGGCTGCACCCCCACCTCCAAGAACACCACCGTCAGCCATCCATTCATTCATCAGCTAACCCAAAATTATTCGCCATGGGGACTCTCTGACTGACCACTGACGTACGTACCGTCCTGCTGACGAAGAAAGGGTCGCGGTGGCTGAACACGAGCGTGGTGGCGCCGGAGGAGCCGAGGTTCCCGAGGACGTGCTTCAGCTGCGAGCCCAGCACCACCGACTGCAGCAGCGACACACGGTGGATCGCCCTGGCGCGGTCCTTCGGCCGGGCCAGGCCGGAGAAGTTGAGCCTCAGCGTCAGGGTGTACCCGTCCCTCGCCGGCTCCACGACCTCCGCGAACTCGCGGTACGTCCTCCTCGCCTCCTGCAGCGTGAACTCCGGCAGCGCCGCGGAGGGCGAGGCCTCGTGGGAGAGGGACGGCGTCGAGATGGACAGGTGCACGTTCTCGGGGTCCGACGCCGATGCCTGTATGTTATACCGTATCGATCCGAGCTCGAAGAAGGTGTGGTCGACCGGCATTGGTCTTTCAGCGCTGCAACAATGGAGACGTGAGTAATAACAAACGAAAATCAGGACAGACTCTGCTGCTTTCAGTCTATCTAGAGGCCAAGGTGGAAGATGAGCTAACTGCGGGGACGCACCTCTGCAGCCTCGTCAGGATTTCCACTAGGGCGCGCGACCCGCTGTTGAAGAACGCCATGGCGCCGGCGCTGTTACTACTGGGCGTTCCTTTATCAAGGTGAGAAAGCAGAGGACTCTGACATGAGCATCTGGTGAGAAAAAAATGAATTAACTTCATGAGACTACATTGCACCAGCAAGGGGCAACGGTGACCGGTGAGACTGGAGAGCCTGCGTGAAGGGGACCTTTCCTGTTGTCGATTGGTAGAATGTCTCGGAAGCAACCTAGTGACATCAGCCTTTTTTCACCTTGCTTTGTGTCCAATGCACTCCACAATCATTTTCATGAGCTCTTCCTTTTTTCCAACTGCTGAAATAATTAACTGCGTAGCAAAAATATAGAAATTCTTGAACATCACCCAGAAGATCTAGAACAAATTTCCACATTGAAGTCCATTGAGTGAGGCATTTTTTTTTCTTACCTTTACACTTTTGAGGCTTCCTCGTAAAGAAACTAGCCCTCAGATCCAGGGAGTGTTTGGTTAGGCTTTAGCTTTGGCTTTTGACTTTGGCTTATAAGCCGAAAAAGCACCTAAAATAGGTGCTTTTGGCTTTTGGCTTTTGACTTATGTTTTATTATGGTATAAGCCAAAAGCCAAAAGCCTTTGGGGCTTATAAGCCAAAACCAAAAGCCAAAGCCAAAGCCTAACCAAACACCCCCCCAGCATATTTCAATTTGAGCAAAACTCAGCCTACAAGTCTCATCTCATCTTTTTTCCTGGAAGAAAATTCATTCCAGCTTTGCACTAATTGGTAGGTGAAACAGATTATTTTTTTTAGGCAAGAGACATGAATGTGACAACATCGAGTCCTCAATGGTAAAACAGAGAAGTGACACTATAGTTTAGTGTAGAACTCACGTTACAACATTTGGAGCATGTTTTCTATCAAGCACATGTCGATCACATCCTAACCCCTATAACTGCGGTACAATGTCACATGGGAAACTCCACTTTGCAGAATGCGATGCTATCCAAAACCCATGTATGAGCAAGAGCCCTGCAGCCAACTGTTGCTGCCAGTTCTTCAGCCTCAGCCCTTCTCTTCTCCATAACCTCCTCCACGGTGTCCTGATGACCTGCTGGCGGAACCTCCATGTTGTAAAGAATCAAGGATGTGCTAGCGAGACCTGCCTTGCCCACGATAGATCCTCCTGCCGTGGTAATCAAGTTCTCAAGGTCCGCCATGAACATTGGCATGACATCACCACTGAAGTAGAAGGCCAGCCCTGAAAACAAACCTGGTGCCTACAGAACAAAAAATATGCACTCAGTCTATTTAAGAATTTTTTTGGTAAATTTTCAAGAATTCATATACAATAATGCAAACCTTTTGCATTACTCGTAGTCTTCCTGTGCGAGGGCCATCAACGGCACCATGAACATCAGAACTGATCTCATAGGGCTCCTCAGGGACTGGTTCTCTAGCTTCCAGGCAAGCTTTCAGCCCTAAATATCAAAATGAAAAGTTTTGTAAGAACTTCCTTGCACAAGAGGGCAATTAACACTAGATAAAACAAAGTGCAGGTACAATGTCCGCACAGCATGTAATGCTCTATCAAGCTTAAATAATTGTCCAACATGTGCAATGGCCAAAAGATAGGACCAACTCAAGAGAAGTACTTGGTCGTCAGAGGACTACTTACAATTTACATTGACAACCCATTTCCCAGCTAGTGTGGCCAGGAGAACCTTCAGTGTCCTACCACATGCTCCATTTTCATCCGTGTTAGCAACTACATGAGTCACATTTGACCTCCAGATATTAGTTACTGTGACGCCAGTTTGAGACTGGAACTGATCCAAGACTTCCTGTGAAGTTTCCAGAGATACCAAGACAACATCATCATCAAATCACCTACATCAAGTAGTATGTAGAGGGTATGATCAAATAACCAAGAACTACCTTGTCTCGAGCACAGAGAGCAGATCCACATATCACCCATTCACTTGTCAAAAAAGGTGAGGCTGTCCAAAGTTCATTTCTTTCCATTGGAAAAGGTGAGTCAAGATCACCAAGAACAGTATCAGAAGATGATCTGGCAAATTGAGGAAAAGACATGGTTCATGAGAAGATACATGCAGATGTAGCAAAATACAACTATAAATAACATGCACAGAGAACACACCCTTGCAGCTGGGCCTTCTTCTTTTTCGGCTTTGATTTCTCACATGGCAGCTTCTTTGATGAATGGGAAGGACACAGCATAACAAACGTTCCCTAAAGCACATCATATTCATTTGATTATATAATTCGACCACATGTTTTACCACAATAAGTGCATTTTAACTTAAAACAGAATTGAAAATGCAGCTTTAAGGACCTACTTCATCCCATCGGCATCCTGGAATCCCATGGGCACATGGGAAATGAAAGCTTTGGCGGCAGCTCCTAACAAGACAGCCTAGTGCTGCACCTTTTAATCCACAAACAACGCACTTGATCTTCGAAGCACGGGCCAACTCATTCTCCAAATTCTTCACAATATCACCATCAAAGAATGCTTGAGGAGCCCTATATGGGTTACAGGTATGATAAATTAGTAATACACATGTTTTACTTGAAAAATAAGGTACCAAAATAATCACAACAGATATACTAACAACAAAGTGAAAAAGACAAACAATACCGTAAAAATGGAAGGTTTAGCATCTAGGGAAGGTTTAGCCACGAGAAATAAGCTTATTTATAGGCTCAGGAAAATAAGCTCAAAATTTGCATGGAACATACCATTCGATGCATTTCTCGTGGACATGCAGAACATTAGATTTCCAAGCTTGATCATCCTTCACTGGTTCTCCTTTCAGATAATGCAACAATGGGCCAGCACACTGAGTTTGAAAAGAACATTAGATTACCAAAGTACAGAAGCAATCAGTGGCATAACAAGTGATATACTGGTGGTGAATAGAACAATCAATATTTGCCCATTGTCTGACCTCGCTGATTTCAGAAGAGTGACAAAATTCACATTTCCAGGAGTCAGTCATAGTTTGTTGTTCTGCATTGATGTTTGCAATCGCATCAGTTCTGTTGCCTTCCATTTCCAAATATCCAGTTAAATGACGAGTTTGAGAAAAAACACTTACTTTCACTCTGATCTGTGGACTTTAGCCTCTTCGGTTCCCTAGTATGGTCATCTGTTACATTGGGTACTCTTTTCGACATACTTTGAGGAGGTGATCTGCTTGTTATCTGACAAATCACCAATTCAAGGAGTGAGATTTCTACTATAAAAAGGATATACCAGATGTAAGGAGAATCCCTCTCAAAAAAAAAAGATGTAAGGAGAATAAATGGAATTTATTACACTAAACTATTTTTGGTTACCAGGTTTAAGAATTTTATGCTTTTAAAAATGGCTTTTTCTAGGGCAATCCCAAATTACTACTATGAACATTTTGGATGGACGCCTCTTTTGTCTAGCCATCAACGCTTCCCGACTATGTGGCTGTATGGTGGGAGACTACTGTCTCTGCTTTGGGCTGTCCTACGAAAGGGCTTCGCTCCCTAATCATCTTGGTTGGCTGGAAACTGTAGGAGTGGAACTGTAGTGTTCTACAGCAAATCTCTGCCCCTCCGCCTGTTATGGTTACAAGGATCAAGGATGAGGCCAGGGCTTTGGATCATGACTGGTGCAAACAGCCTTGCAAGTCTTACTGCTAGGAGTATGTAATTGGTTGGCAGTGTTAGCCCTAGCGGTTGGTTTGGCCAATCCGTTTTCCATGTAAACATCCATCATATTCTGTTTATTATATAATTGGCAAAGTTTTTTTCCATTTCAAAAAAAAATAGTATTGTCAGTTTACTGCATAGCAAATAAGGAAGTATATAACGAAAAGATCTTCAGTAAAGAGCAAGGTTGTTAATAAAGTGAAATGGAAAAGACAACAAAGACTGGACAACGCCTGTTCGCTACAAATTTTGAGAAGTGGTGACATTTTATGTACAAAATTAAAATAAACAGGTCAGCTCCAAATTTTGTATTCCAGTTGGAATATTCATATAACAAAATGTTAAAAGTTAAGTTCAAATATAACACAGTATTATCTTTTCTTTACAAAAATCACACTAGCATGTATATAGGAGTGAAATGTTATGGACTTTGTTCCAGAGTATTTTGGGTAGGATAAAGGTCCAAAAAACAGGGATAGTGGCACACTAGTCCTTTATATAGGACAACAAACTTGATCCACGGGTTAGATATAGATAGAAACTCTTGGCTAGACCCACAATCAATTTTCCTAGTTTAATCGGAGACTACTTTAATTTAATGACTCAATTTTATTCAACACAAAGACTTAAAACTCTTCCTATCTTCAGGTATACTTTATCCTACACCTTCTCACATAGCCACATTAAGGTTGCCCCTATGTATAGAAACCAATGTCCATAACTGAAATGTATAGACTAATTAAACGCACTTACATGTATCATGTGACATCCAAATGTTAAACATATATATCACAGCAATGATTCTTAAGCAAGATTAAGGGTGGCAAATGGGGCATTCCCTATTTTGTTTGGCCAACTAACTATAGGATTGGAGCTCTTTAAAAACAAGTCATTTTAACCAACAACGTTTCTCTGCATAAGATGAAATATTACCAACTCTCCTTCCAGGTTATTGCTGTCACAATCCAGATCCCTAGTGCCATCAGAAGATTGAGACGACCTACATGGTCCCTTGTGTACAAGAATAGTTGGCTCGGTGGTCACATCATTAGCTTGGTTTTCCAGTGCAGGATCCCTTGCTTTTGCACCATCCACATTAGCATTTGCAGGTCCAGTTGATTGGCTGTATAGCATTTGTTGAATTGTAGCATTTGCAACTGACAAAAAAAGAGGATTTCATGAGACCAATCAAAATTTGGTCTTACAACTACCAGAAAACTTGTGCTTGATGTTCTGAGAGCATAAAAAAGAATGGAATCGGTCAATGATGTACCAGGAGTGTCCACTTGAGAGCCCTGCTGTGCAGCCATGCTGCTGAGCGTAGAGCTGAGGCTCCTGTGGATGTTCACTATTGCCTCAAGGTGAGAAGCAGGCCTTAAATCTGCAAGCAGTAGTTGGTTAGGAATGCTCACTACTCAGAAAGATCTCAGTTTTCCACGACGATGTACCTTGAGAGTGGTAGGCTAGTTTGCAAATGGAGCAGCTGTAGCCATCCATAGTCTGCGTATTAGCACATGTGCTGAAAGAAATCAAGAATTTTTTGTCAGAATGCGACATGAGTATAGCAAATTGTGCGTCGGTTCAGCTGTCACTTGTCAGGGTAGTAACTAACTAACCTGCAGGATGTGTGGAAACATGGTAGCATCGTAGGCGCGCTGAGCAACTTCAGGCTGCCAAACAAGAGAAACAATGAGATCGTCAGCCGTCACAGATCCAGAAGGAGGCGGCGGACACTAGCCTACCACTACACAGATTCATTCACTTTACGACCTTATCATTGAACGGCAAAAACCCCACCATTTTATCAGATCTAAGTTCAATCGTAGCGCCGCACACATCTACTCTCTCGGTACTCGCATGGGGATCCCGCAAGAAGAAACACCTTCGGGCTCTGGGTCACAGGCTTACTACAGTTCTAGTCAAATCTCCTACGCGTGTTATCCCTTTTCTCCGACCGCATCTAGATCCAGAGAGCATAGGAGGGGGGTGGGGGAAATCGAGAAGGAAAAGTGATGTGCGGTACCAGACGGGGCAGGTGAGCTCCAGCTCCATCTTCTTGAGGTTTAGCACCAGCGGGTTGAGGAACCTCCTCATGCTGCTCTCCATCTCCGCTCACGACCACGGCTCCCTTCTCCCTAGCTCTAGCTCCCTATCTCGGTAGCTCCGTATCAGTCTTGTGAGAGAAAGGACTGTGCCTTGGCGGCGCTGAAATACCCGGGGCGGCTCTGGAAATGGGGGGAAGGGGTTGGCGGGCAGCGAGACTGCGGGAAGGTGGAAACGTGTTTTGAATCGAGGGCGCCTGGTGTGGACAGGGGCGCCATCCCATACGCCTCCGCCGCGGGAAAATTTCGGGCGGGGCGGCGGGGAGTTTTTGGGTGCAGACAGAAATGGCAATGATTTGGAGCGGGAGGCGCCCCTCCTCCGTCTGTTTGGTTCGGCGGCTCGGTGTTGGTCAAGTTTCCGACAGTTTTCCTTTTTTGGAGGGACGGTGTGTCATTTCGGACAGGTCGGGGCTCTTTGATTTAGAGGATAGTAAACTCAAAAGAATATGGAACATATGGGAATAGAAAAGGATGGCGGGTGCCATCTTGCATCGTTCCTTGTGCATAGTAACCAAAGAATGTGGTACGAGTGGATTTTATTTTCTTCTACCTTCTGCACTGAAACAGCGATCAGAAGAAAAGTTCCCCTGATTTTCCTTTCCATCATTCCTTGGAATCATATGTGTGAACAGTAGCAGCTAAGAAAATTTTCCTAATCATGTACGTTTCCGCCATAGTTCCTACAAATCAAAGGAGGCCTTCGTTGGAAGACCTAGCCAACCAGGGTCCGGGCTTGGGCCTGGAGGAGGAGACGACGTCCATCTTCGAGTACAAGTAGGAGCTCAAACGGGAGAGCCCGCAACGGGCGAATCGACATGCAAGGGGTGAAGAAAGTCGTCGCGGCAAAGCAAACTATGGCCGCCTCCGAAGCCCTAGCCGCCCAAGCCACCGTCGAAGCCACGAATGTCATCCTTCTGATGCTCAACCAAACCATGGCCGAACAAGTCATGGCCGCCCAAGGCTTGGGTGCTCCAGGAGCATCCCACCTCACAGCATGTCCCCCATCCTCTCATCATTTTCGACGTACGGGTACCTCCCGAGAACGCCACGCCACCATGTATGTCTCGGTTCTCTTCGTGCAGTTTTCCCTCCGAGGTCGACAAGTCCTTGTCACTTGTTCCCGCTTCGCCGCCTGTTGACCCCTCTTACGTGGTCGGTGACTCACTAGTGCTTCAATGGGAGTCGCGGGTGTTCCCATCTAGCGGTGGCCCGGACACCCGTAACTTGTTCGATGGAATGTCCGCTATGGCCACAACCGAGGTATGCTTGTTGATCATGTTCATTTTTGTTTGATTGCATATAATTGCATGCAAATAAGTGTTCGAACATTTCTAATTCCATCTGCAAACACTACATTTGATATTGTGATTGTACATAAAACATTTTTTATGATCGACATGATCAACTGTTGGAAATATGCCCTTGAGGAAATAACAAACTTGATATTCTATTTTTATGTTAAGGATTATGTTTATATTATGTGTTTTGAATTGTAATAGTTTCTGAATATGAGATTAGGAGGAAAACTTTACATATGTAGAATTATAAACACCACACACATCTCGTTCTAGACTAGCTCGGGCATTGTTGATGGTCTTGTTTTCCTGTCCATGGGTCATAAATAAAGTGTTGTGAGGATGTTGATAATTACGAGAGCATGTTGTTAGTGTAACATAGTGCTAGATAGACATGTTAATATACTGCATATAATACGTCAACATATTGTTATCAATTTCTCGTCATATGTATTCATGTTTGTTGATCATCCTTAGAAAATGAGACTATCATAGTTCAGGATACCAGAAAGTTGCTTTTGGGATACCTAACGTTACTCCTACTAGACCCGCGTGGTGTGATTCGGCCTAGCCTTGCTTGTGTAAGCCCAATGGATGAGGGCGGTCGTAAGTAGGTCATATGCCACCATGGGTCATCCAGGTCGTCTCCATGTAATGGGCTTACCCGTTAGGTATTCCCTCATCAAATACATTCAACTCTTTGTGGATACGACACTCGGTACTTACAAGTACCAATAAGTTTTATAATCAATCCCCTACACTTGAGGGTATCAACGGAATAATCATAAATATATTTTGGGTACACCGGAAAGTATAATGTGATGCTAGATATGTCATGAATGGGATTTGCTCCTCCAGCGATGGAGAGATACACTATGAGTCCACTCGGTTATTACGATGTTCATCATCGCATGCGCAAGTATGTGACTATGAGTTAGTCACGAAGACATCGAAATACATAAACAAAAAACAGTACAAGCCAAGTAAGGAGGATAACTAGGTATAGTGATCAAGGTGGTGATCATAGGGTACCGCTAAAGTCTCGCCTCGGGTTGTGTAAGGCATCGTGAACAAAAACAGAAGTGTACATGCAATATTGAAGATTCACACGATAAATATCTTCGTAGGTATGTGCGAACTATTGTGGGTATCCAGATCTCGAAATCAGTTATTGTTCGGAAGGTGTTCCGATCATGTCCACATATACTCGAACCTAAAGGGTCACACGCTTATCTGTTTAGTGACATATAGGAACACCACCATGATATGAATGAGAGAGAGGAATTCTGGAAGTGTTTTGGCTGATCTCGTAAGTGTTCTAGGAGGTCTTGGATGGTTCAGGTGATGTCCGAAAGCATCCTGGAAGGTTTCAGAATGTTGCGAAAGTTTCAGAATTATTTTTTGAAGGGTTCCAAACGTACAGGAACTGGAGTCCAAAATGGACTCCCCCCCCCCAAGCCAAATAGGAGAGGGACTCCCTACCCTTGTAGGTTGGTTGATGGCCCAAGGGGGTGGTCGGCTATATAAAGCGAGATACGCGCAACAAGGGGCAAGCCCACTGCACCAAAGGACCCCCTGGCCGCACGTCCCTTACCTGTGCGCCACCACCTCTCTCTCGTGCGAAATAATATCAGTTTCTTCTACCTCTTATCAATCTAATTTAGAGGATGACACTAGTGGCATTGATCTTCATTAAGTTGCTTCCCCCACTTTGTTCTTGTGCTGGATCGCACGATGATGCGGGGTTGCTACGCCGATATGTGTGTGTTCCTTGAAGACATCTTATATTTTGATGCTTGACCATGTAGACCTTACGCGAGGATAACCTCTCACGGCTAGGAGATACAATATAGTTGCGGTAGTCGACATTGACTACTTCCGCTACATCAACGTTTCGACACGGGTATGACACGGTTACATGCACCTCGATAGCGATCTTTGTTTGAACTTGCATAGAATTTTTATTTTATGTGGCTCGTACCCCAACATCAACAATGGTAAGGAGAGGGTGAGGGCTAAGGGGTCTTTGAGGTTGCAGGAGAGGGGTTGTGTTGATGTTGATCTTACACAAACAACACGTTCATCAAACAAGAGAGAGCATTCATGCATAGTGACGTGGGCATACCCTCCGGGCACCCCACCATTGGCGTACCCGATGCGGCCCACCTGGAGACCCAAACGAAGCCCAAGAAGCCACGACTTGGAGTTCAAGATAAGACTCATGTAAACCCTACCTGGCTGCATATATAAAGCCAGGCAGGGGCACCCTTTAGAGAGACAACATACGGGACACAACACACCCGCCACCGGCGGCAACATAGATGAGATCCAATCTCCACCACCATAGCCTCCGGGCCACCATGTAATCGTCATCAGCAATACAGATCAGACAAGCAGGATGTAGGTCTTTACCTCATAATGAGGGGCCGAACCTGGGTAAATCCTTACTTGTCAGCCGTATGATACTACCAGCGCGCCAACTTCTCCCTCTATACGAAACCCAAGGATGCTATCCGAGGGATTTGCCGTGGTAACCCCACGTCACATAGGGAACCCAAATGAGTTGTTGTGTGATGCATATATGGAAGTTGGACAAGATCACTGGCGCCGAGGAAAAAAAGAGAGCCTATGGAGGAGGATATATGAATACTTGGATATTTGTTATGAACTTGTACTAAATTATTTGTTTGTGGCTTTACATATGATTTTGTGCTAAAATATTGAAGCTAGTCCTGTTAGATGTGAAAATTGTCCGAAATGTGGAATTCCCCTGCGGTGATCCTGCATAGCATGGTGTAGTGTGTCGGTAGTTGACATGATGTTCATGAAATACCATCCATGAATATTAAATCCCTCGTAGTAGCAGTAGTAGTACAACAGAAATATTGTCGGGTGAATGCTTGAATATTTATTATTAAATCAAATGTGTATGAAAGATTTAAGATCTTCCTCCTACCACCGAGGAAACTCTAGTATCGATATGACTTAAAAACATATTGGCTCAACAACCTAACTACATGACTCCTACGGTTACTCGGCCTAATCTAGAAGAATTATGCCACCCTACATCTCAACATTTCTTTCATCGCCATCTGTCATGTACGCAATGTAGTAGTCGATGTCTTCAACTCCTCCATGTGTGTCCGGTTCCTCGTAGATGATCTCCTCCTTATCATATGATTCCCCTAGCTATCCTCCTTAGTATTCTCAGAGCCTAAGCAAAGATTTGTGAAGTAGTTTGGAACGAGTACATCGTACTAAATAAGTTTAGATATGAGATAAGGTGTTTAGAATGCTCTAGCTACATCTGCGACCATGCCTCAAAATATTAATGCAGGTTTTTTCATAATCATTTCCTTAAAAGTAAAAGAAATGTAAAAAAACTATGTCTGCCAGGCTTCACGGGTTATTAGAACCTTATTATGATAGTTCCCAGTGGCGGAGCCAGGATTTTCAGAATGATTATTGATTTTTATTACAACCTACCAGTGGCGGAGCTGGTATACAAGGGTTGGGTTCAGATGAACCCAACAAAATTCATCAAATCCTCCGTATCTTGTACAACTGAACCCAATGATATTTTCCTCCAGCTTCGCCCCTGCAACCTACAATGTAAAAAATTATAGTTTGCAACAACCACAATTAAAAAACGGCTCCTAGTAGTGAGAATGTCCTCAATAATAATTAGTTACATCGCAAGAACAATTAAAATTACAATTTAACTCAAGGGTTTTTGTTTGGAAGCGATAAATGATGTCTTGTAAGAATTCAGCTGTGCTTGTGCGCAGTTCGTGCGTGGTCTCCTGTAGGCTGAATTTGCCCGGGCTCGAATCTTCTGGTCTCCTGCCTACTGGGCTGAATTCTCTTCCTAAGGCTGGCCCAGCATAAAAGTTCAATTGCCAAGTGAGTAAGGCAGAACGTTTTTGTTTTGTTTTTTGCATGTGAGTAAGCCAGGCCGTGGGAGGGCGCTAGAACGCTGGTCTTTTCGATTTATTGTGAGTTCTACGTGTAGAAATACTGCCATACATGATATGCATGCATATATGGTCTGACTTTTTTTTTGCCAAAAACATTGGGTGTGCGCTGCATACCCTTGAATCAGTCTAGATCCGCCCATGATAGTTCCTTTACCCCGCAGCGATTGCAGTTTTTGCCGAGAACAAGGAGTGACTGGCACATCTTATAGGTAGAGAGAAGAAAATGTTTTTTTTCTCGGTTACAAGACAACTAGACCGTGTATTATCCTTTTGGGGCGTTGAATTTTCTCTAAATATCATAATAAATATGTAAGTACAATAGCACATAGAAGGTTACACATTCATTCCAAGAATGGGGGCAGCGGAAAAAATCAAACGATAGTTCAGTGATGCATGTTTATAGATAGGGAGAAGAGAGTACGAAATGTGTTTTCTTTCCGGCTACAAAACAACTAGACTTTGGTTGACGCCTTTTGGGGCGTTGATTTTCTCCGGAAGTCATAATAGATTTGAGAATGCATAGATGGTCTGCGCATTCATTCCAAGACGAGAAAAAGAGAGAAAATCAAACAAAATAGTTCAATGGCATATGTTATAGGTAGGGAGAAGAGAGAAGGAAATGTTTTTTTTTCTCGATCACAAAACAACTAGACTGTGTATTGTCCTTTTGGGGCGCCGTTGAATTTTTTCTAAATTTCATAATAAATTTGAGAACAAATAGAGGGTTTACACATTCATTCCAAGAACGAGGGGCAGGCGAGAAAATCAAACAAGATAGTTAAGAGATGCATGTAGGCAGAAAATAGAAGAAAATGCTTAGTGATGCATGCTATAGGTAGGGAGAAGAGAGAAGGAAATTTGTTTTCTTTCTGGCTACAAAACAACTAGACCCAGTGTTGTCCTTTTGTTCTCTAAAATTCATAATAAATTTGAGAATACATAGAAGGTTGCAAATTCATTCCAAGAATGGGGACATGGGAGAAAATCAAACAAGATAGTTTAGTGATGCATGCTATACGTAGGGAGAAGAGAGAAGGAAACTTTTTTTTTTCTCGGCTACAAACAACTGGACTGTGTATTATCCTTTTGGGGTGTTTAATTTTCTCTAAATACCATAATAAATGTGAGAACAGATACTCCATGGTTTGCACATTCATTCCAAGAATGGGTGCAGGGGATAAAATCAAACACGATAATTCATTGATGCATGTTATAGGTAGGGAGAAGAGAGAATGAGATGATTTTGTTTGTTTGCTTGGTACAAAACAACTAGACTCCGTATCATCATTTTGGCGTTTAGAATTTTTTCTAAAAGTCATAGTAATAAATTTGAGAATAAACAGATGGTTTGCGCATTCATTTCAAGAAGGGGGGCATGGGAGAAAATCAAACAAGATAACTGAGTGACGCATGTAGGAGAAGAGAGAAGGAGATGCGTTTTTTTTTTCCTGCTTGGAAACAACCAGAGTCCGTGTTATCCTTTTGGGACGGACACGGTACAGAGCACCGGGCCCGGGTGGTGGCACCTTGAATGACACGAACCGTCGCTTTGTCTAGCCAGCAATTCTGGCGGACAACCAACCAGACAAGAATTAAAATCTGAGAACCTGACCTCATCCCGGAAAACAATACTACGTCGATGCCAGTCCAAGAAAGCGATGAATGGCGTGTTTAAAGTCCGGGACCTCGCCGGAGACCATGCCGGGAAACTGCCCGGAGAGTGTTTTACCCGGCGGCTCAACTCAACAGGGCGGTTCAGGCGGGGGAACCTTCTTGCATCCCACCCACGACGCCACATACCAGGAATGAATACTCACGGACTGCTGCCACGATCAGCAGACTTTGTTCCCCAGTCGCTCGCACATTCGACCATTGACCAGCATCGAGGGTAGACGATGAACAACGGGAATTAAGATCGACCGGATCAGCAGCGATCACGTTATTATACTAGTTTAAATATAAATGCAACCATGGCAGGCGGAGATGGGATGGATGGACCAGGTAGGTGCAAGAAGCAACGCTAACCAATGATATCAATGGGTGGGAACAACGAGGACCAACTAAGCAAGCTTCCTCTGGAAACAAAGATTCAGGCAGACCTAACCTAACCCAACCCAACCCCCTTTCGCTCCTTGCTCCTATCATAAACAAATCCGATTAACTAATCACAAGGCTCGCTCCGTGCACCGGCCCGGCCCGCACGAGTTCGTCACAGCGAATGAAAGCCTGTCTGAATAATCAACACTCCCAATTCGCAGCAAAAATGACGAATAATCAACGATGAGATCTACTCTACAGGTTCTCCCTGCCTGGCAGCGCGGTGGGCGCCAGCTGCCTGTGTATTTATTGACGAGAGCTGCGAGCCGGCGGGCGCTCACCCATGCCAATCCATGCATTCGAGGCCGACCCAGACAGACATGGAAATGGAAAAAAACGGGGACCAACTACCGGCGGCAAGGCCTTTGCCGTCTCAACCGATGCGGAGGAGGCGCACGCCATGCCCGTTGCGTCGCCATACATGGCAACGTTTCCGCCGGGAGAGAGACCCATCGATCGACTTTTCCTATCCACCTTACCTTTGGAGCGCATGAAGACTAACACACACACACATATATGGAATGGAAAAAATAAAAGTAGAGAGAGAGACGAGTGGCAATGCATCCAACAACAGAGATAGATAGATATAGATAGCTAAGTACAACAAGAACAACAACAGCAGCAGCAAGTTTTCTCGCTAGATCTACGAAAAACTACTAGTAAAAATGGGGAGGGGATCGAACCCCAACTTTGTCTTGGTTGTCTTCTTCTTCCTTCCTCCTCCTGGGCATCTGGAGGAAGAAAACAAATCCTTCGGCGGCGGCCGCGGGCAATGGCGCGGCGCGGCGTCAGTCCTTAATCTGCAGCCAGCGGGCGAGCTGGGTGGGGTTGACGACGCCGGGGATGTGGGCCCCCCCGTCGGCCATGAGGAGCCAGGACACCTCGGCGTACCTGCGCTTCGGCTCGGGCTCGGGCCGAGCGGGCCGCCTCGTAGCCGGCTCGATCCGGCGGCCCAGGAGCGTGCCGTGGGTCAGGAACTCGTGGGCCAGGTTCCCGGCCAGCAGCTTGCTGTTGTCGCTGCCCGGCTTGGTGGACAGCGGCTCGGCTTTAGCGGCGGCGGGGCCCAGCTGCAGCGACGACTGCTGCAGCTCGCGCTCCTTGCGCTTGCCCAGTGCGACACGCGCCGCCTCCAGCTTCTCGCTCAGGGACATATCGGACGGCTCGCCTCCCTCCGCGACCCGCCACGTCAGCGGCCGTCGAGTCGGAAAAAAATAATAATAGTAGACGAGACGAGGAAGAAGGGAAAGCCGTTTCTGACGGGAGGTAAAGAAAACAGCGGATGATGTGAGAAGAAAAAAAGAAATGTTTATCTGGGGTGGGGTGGGGGATGGTACGGTGGTGGGGCCCACCGGGGGCAGGATGGTAATATCGCAGGGCAGGAAGAGCCAAAGAAGATGGGAGGGGGAAACGAAACCAACGAACGGACGAGAGAGAGACCGCAAGAGAGAGGGAGGAGGAGGAGGCGAGGGAAAAAATCAGGGTTATAAGAGAAGGGGGCCGTGAGGAGGGGGGCTGGCCTCCTATTTATACTGCAGGGCGTCGGGGATGGCCCTCAGGTGGGTGTTGGAATTACGGGGCTGCCACCGCGCTTTCCTTGAGCAGTGTCGGAGCGCAAGGGCGCGGCCGTGGTTACTGAGAAAATGCGAGGGTAGTAAGGTAAAATTGGTTTTGATGGTGGGATGTGGCTTGCGCAGCTGTGTGGCGGCAGTGGAGGGGAATTCCACCGGAGCGTGTACACGCAACGATCTTGCGGCTGGGTGTGCTCGTAGGCCCACCCGTCAGTGGAACATGTGTGGGGTTTTTTCAGGGTAAGTTTTAATGAGTGTTTCAGCGTCTGGAGTGTGGGCCCGGAGAAACTATGCGTGTACTCCTCTGATGCTACCCGTTTTCTTCGATGATAAATTTACCAACTTATTTTTCATTCTCAAGAATTGAGCGTGTCATAACTTGGTGATGAAACAAATTGTGTGGTACACCGGAGAAAAAATGTTTGGAGTTGAAAAAAAAAGTCTTGGATTTATTTGAAAGCTTTCCTCTTTGCTCAGAAGTATTTAGGCTAGGATATATTTTTAGTTTTATAAAAATGCTATTGAAATTGGTTATGCCAGATTTTTCATTTGAGAGTACAAGGTAAATACATGAATTAAAATTCAATCACCATGCGCGGACACAAATGTGTACGACTCTGGCATATGCCCGCAAATATCCAAGAGCCAACGCCTTACTATGTCGTTGACCTCCCTGGAGGCATCGCTGTTTGCTGCCGCAAAAAACAGAAATCAACGGAGACAAGTAAAAACGATTATGGGACACACAAAATAGAAAATTGATATTTGTTGGAGTCGTATAATACCTTAATCCTTACACTAAAAGGCACACATAAAAAATAGACAACAAGACAAGAAATAGCTCACAATTTTGACAAGCGACAATTGAATATAAAGTGACTCTCATAGTTCAACACTTCAACAAGGTTGAAAGGTCACATAAATAGTTTAAGACACGCGCGCAGTCTGACCTGGTTGCATATAGGCCTAGGCCCCATTCAACTTATGTCTGGGCTCGAAGCGAACAATAAAGAAAACACTAACTCAGAGTATTGGGCTCGGCTAGGTCGTATATATTTGTGTTCCAAAAAGTTCCTATATCATTTTCATTTCTGCCAAGATCGTCTCCATGTTTTATTTACCATTTTTGTTTAGAATATTCCGTTTCCGTCCCGTTTTTCTTTATTAAAACATTGTTTTTGTTTCTATTTTTGCTCTCGGTTTCCTATTTCTATGAAAATTGGCCGGAAAAATTCCGCTATGTTTTCAACCCTAACTAGCAGATACTTTTTAAGTACAAATCCTAAACATCCTAAAGCTCAACATGTGCACAACAAATTAAGGCTAAACAAGAAAGACCAATTACAAGGACGAACTAAAAAGTTCAAACTTTACACAAGTACTCCCTCCGTTTCTAAATATAAGATGTTTTAGCTTTTAGGAATGGAGAGAGGTAAGGATGTTTCTAGACGTGGTTAACGTGTAGATTCACTCATTTCGGTCCGTATGTAGACTATGTTGAAACATCTAAAACATCTTATATTCAGGAACACATGAAGTAGTAAGTATGTATTATGGACAATAAAGAGGACAAGGGACAACCAATATATTTCTTGGAGATTGGGTATCCGCCAATATATTACTCTTCGTTGGAGAGGACGTGGCACACCTAGTTCGCAACAACCCCTCACGGATCTAGTATTGTTCTCCCTTGATATCGACACCCCAAGTATGAACTCTTATAATATCGATAGATTCTTCCTCCACCACAAAGATGGCAAGCTCCGCAACCACTTCACCACTCATTTGAGCCTCTTCACAATCTCTACAAATAGTACACCAAACCGTCTAGAAAGCGGCGACCTTCAAGAGTAGAACAATCTGTCAAACTCTCACTCAAATCAAACAACACATCCGGCTCAAAGCAATGGGACAAACATAAAGTAAGAACACAATAATGTGGAAATCCCTCTCTCCAAAGTCTCACACAAGGAAACAAATGCTATGCCGAGATGGGAGAGGAGGATCAATGGAGGAGGTCAAAAAATGACTCCAAGATATAGATCCAAATGCTTATCTCAACATAATAGAGAGACTTGGGGAGCAGTGTAGGTGGAAATATAGATCTAGATCTTCTATCTCTTTCCCCTCAAATATATGCAAGATTATTGGATGAATGAGGAGAAACAAGCTTTGGAAGGAAATAATGGAGTGGCAAAAGATATCTCAAAGTTGGGTGCCTATTGGGAGTCGAAGGCACCTTGCTTAGGGTGTCCCATGGACCTGCCCGTTACTATATCATGGGGGTTGTCCGGTGCCATCGGGATAAATGCCAGGGATTCTAACGTGGAATCCATAGAGGGGTCGGTGGTTAGACCGATGGTAAGCCTGATGTCGCCAAGCTTGGGGAGTAAAGAAGTGTTCGAAGAGTGTACTTAGAGAGGGCTTTAGGAAAAACTGCTTTTGTTGTTTAGCAGTGTGTGAAAGATGTAACACACGGCTTGAAGACTTTTGTCAAAACTCCATTTTTTGATGAAATTGTATACCAACTAAAAGGGAGGATGCAAAACTCTAGGTCATCACAAATAGAACCACCCAAGACCAACTAAAAGGGAGGATGCAAAACATTCACAATTTTTAGCTCCTTTACGAACAATGTGATCAAGCTACTCATACGATGGCTTCTCTTGATAATACGACAATCAAATCTATAACCTGATCTCTCACCAAGCACCTTGAAATTGGCAGAACTAGGATAAATTAGCAGCATCATATCTTTACCTTGTGCATTCCATTTGAGCTCGATGACGATGTTTATGCTGGTCTCAAGTTGGAACACTTCACTTAATCACAATTGCTTGGTGAAGACTCACAGTTTTCTCTCTTATATTTCACTTTGGGAAACTTCACTTAAACACATCTTCATATGTCTATTATCACCAAATGCACAATAAACTTTAAGAATGCAATACCCTTGCGGTGCTTATCTTTAACTTGCACTTTTTAACCTTGATGACAATCTCCACTTGATGTTATGCTCTCATGGGATGTATGAAATCTTCATTTTTGAAGCAAGCCCATGA
Organism: Puccinellia tenuiflora; assembly: GCA_012064385.1. Lineage (NCBI taxonomy): Eukaryota > Viridiplantae > Streptophyta > Magnoliopsida > Poales > Poaceae > Puccinellia > Puccinellia tenuiflora. The sequence goes on from QRDG01000125.1 coordinate 204,502, forward strand.
GTGACACCTATACCACATAGAAACAAAAAACACATAGTTCACAAATCATGATTTCCCATTGTTCATCATACCACTAGACCATTTGATTTCATGCGGTACATCATTTATGCTAATGTGTTGTTTTTCTGGAATCCAATACTCAGACTTCTCTTGATCAATCATTCTCATATTTACGATCTATCTTGATCTCTTCAAAGCCATAAGGAATTATCCAACTGAATTACTTGCTTCATGACTTATATAAACCATGGCTCACCTTCACTCCTCAATTAAATCCATCTTGATAATGTAGTCATTTTCACATGAACTTCATCTTGATAAGATTGATTCACTCACTGAACTCTAATCTTAATTCTTCAAGATTTATTACCTTTGCTTCTTCTTGATAATCATATCCTGAACTCAATGATATCCATATGTTTATTTGTTGCATTCATTTTCAAATAAATCCAATGATGACATGCATCACATATGGAACATTATTTCATAGAAAACTTAATGTAATCATTAGTCCATATGGATTGTCACTAATAACCAAAACCACACATGGTGCCTATATTATTTTTCACTTTAATGGTTAATATCGTTCTTATTTTATCTAGTGCTTCCATCCTTTCTATATATGCTATTGGTACTCAGAAATTTAAAACAACCTCTATAAGGGTCCACAAATGGAGAAACTAATTTTTTGATACAATATCAATCAACTATGTCATAAAAAATAAAATGAAAAAATACAAATAAAAATCCAAATTGAGTTGTCAATTCAGCCCATTATCATCATCGACGCAATTTTTTCTTCCCTTGAGTTTTAGATTGAATCTTGGTTTACATTTTGTGGCAAGATAAATACATCATGTGTCTATTTGTTGTTTTATCGAATATCTCATATCTTGGTAGAGATGTTTGGGACGTGGGAGTATCAGGAGAACCCAAGAGGCGGGAACACATGATACGTTCATTGTTCCCACTATCGGCTTATTCGTGGTAAGATTGTAACTTTGAAATGGTTTACTACAACAAGCACAAGATGCCCCCCACCCCCACAAAGGAAAAAACTGACTTAGTAAAACTACAAACTAAATTTTATTATTCTAAATGGATAAATGTGTACATACTGAGTCATTTTGTGATGTAAGAAAACAAACACCATGCCTAATAGAGAAAAAATTCTGAAGCACTATAGTGTTTCTCAATAAAACTTTACAGTTGTCATCTTTAAGAAACCATTTATCATAAGAGAGTTATGTATTCCACATTTTCTATGGATTTATTTGCTGCACATTTGAATAATAATTGAATTACCCGTATTTTACTCCGCCAAATCTTGAGCTGGCAGCTATTGGAATTTGGACCATGCTCCGTCTTTTATAGGGAGAATACTACCGTTGCGGAGAAGTATTTGTTCACTGACAACATGTTTGGTTCGGAGAAATTAGAGCAAGGGAATAGAAATTGGTAGGGTACATGACTTAAAATCATTCATATGGTCAGGCCATCAGAGGCTGGGCATTGAGAAGAAAATAGGAAAAGGAAGTAAGAGGGCAAAACTCCCACGCCTGTATTCCTAGTCGAGGATTGGGAATTGACAACAAAAAAATACAACTATGTTTGGAAATTCACATTGGCTACCGAGCTCACATGCTTATGGTAGATTTAAAAACATTAAAAAATAGTCCAACATTTCCAAAAATTCTTAAAATTTTTGGACACAAACATATACAAGTATTCAACATACGTGCAAAGTTTCAGAATGTAATGATATTTGTGGTGCTCGGTGTGAAAAAAAATAAGTGATCAAAATGAGATTTTAAAATATATTTTTGAAAGCACTTATTTATGCATAGTTAGGGCCAAGTCAGGCTGGGCCTTGTACATACCAGAATTATGGCTCTCTCCCTGTTTGATGATGGCGTCTTAATCCAGCAATGCCGACAACTTCAGAGATTACTTATTACGATAACAACACCCGATTTGTCAAATGGATTGGATTGGTGACTTACCCATTCAGTGACTTTATACTACTACAACAGTATCAAAGCTACATAAAGAGAGCAAAATAGTAGAACTAGATATAGGGCTAATACGATTGAAGTACCGGAGAACTCAGAAAATGCACATGGGAAAGAAATGCAACTACGTGGGACCATAGATCCTATTATGTCTCATGCGTTTTTCCTCACCACACATCGTCTACTTTCGGCAGATAGAAAATAATGCGACGGGAAGAAAAGTAAGCAAATAGCTTAGCTTCGAACTACTTTAGTGACGAGAATGCATGCAATTGCGTGAGAAAAACTGTGAAGTCGTAGTTAACAGTGTACCAGCTAGGTAGGGTGTCAAGTGGGATCCCACCTAAGTCCCACTTGTAGTTCATTTGAAATTTTCTAGTGTAAATTTTTCTTAAAAATTGCACTAGAAATTTTCAAATGAAATAGAAGTGGGACTTAGATGGGATCCCACTTGACACCTTACATCTAGGGTGCTGGGTCCTGGATTTTTTGACAGTATATAAATCACCACGTAAGATTCAACGATATTAATCGGCTGCTACAATGGAGGGAGTATTACTGAAAGTGACATCCAATTGGTTTGCCTATTTGCAATCAAAGTCAACAAAACAATTCCATTGCCATAGAGAAGGCACGGTCTCCCTGTGTGTGAGAGGGAAAATAAGGTACATATGCTAACTAATGCATACCTGACTAATCTTCAACTCCCTATCGGATGAAATCTGCTCCAAAATTTTCACCTCTCGGTCTAGTTGGAAAGAGACACTACCGGAATCGGCTACTATCCCGACTCCTGAGGCACTCGGCAAAACCCATAATATACTCGATGAAGTTGTTACCAAGTGCCACACTTGGCATATGGCTGTTGACAACAGTTTACTCAGCATCTATCCTATATGTTGAGTGTCAGGCAGGTGATACTCGACAACAACTATACGCTGATCAGTGCTAGGCAAAGGACTCAGCAAATACGCCGCTCGGTGAATAAGGACCCAACGACAATCTCGTTTGAGTGTCCCACTCGGCATTACTTCTCCTTTGTCAAGCACTGCCTTTTGTCAAGTGTTACCTAAGGTCCACGTCACCGACACCGTCCATGAGACGGTCGGACGTTGGCTTGTAAAGACAAACCGAAGACTAGCTAGAGGGATTTCGCTCGTTGAGTGAGGCCTACCACTTCTACCCGACAGATCAAGAGGAAGGGGGTGCAAACGGATGTGTGCCTGGCAACCAGTTTTCTGCAGTTTTAGCAGCGGTCCCTGTCAAGTTGTGGTGATTATCTGACTTCCTTTTTGGTGGTGCTCTTGGAGTTTTGTGTCTCAATATCCGGGGTGAGAACCCTAGGTACAACCTTCGGTGGTCGTATCTGACAATGGTGGCTCCTGAGTCATCTTCTTGTTGAAGGCATTGTCTGGAGTTTGGACCTTCTCCAGGGTGAAAACCCAGGATCTGACTATATTGGTCAGTCCGAACGATGACGGTGTTTGCGAACCGTTTCCTTGTTTAAGGCATCATTTTTGGAGAAAATTTTAGGAGTCGAGGTTTCGTCCGTGTTGGTGGTGCAGTTGCTGCTGCGAGACTCTGTTTGCTTCAGTGGGGTCTTCGTATTTTTTCCTTTTTCTTCCTCTTTTCTTTTCAGCTGTGTGCATCCTACCTGTGCAGAGGCTGGGTGACTCTATAGATTGTATCATCTTGATGTAACCTGTTTGAGTTTAATAAAAGCGCCCCTTATCGAAATTTTTTTTTTCATTGACAACATGTTTGGTTTGGGGAAATTAGAGCAAGGAAATAGAAAGTGGGTACATGACTTAAAATCATTCGTTTGGTCAGGCCGTCACGGGCTGGGCGTTGAGAAGATAATGGGAAAAGGACTTAAGAGGGCAAACTCCCGCACTTATATTCCCTGGAGGACCACTGTTAATTTAGTTGGGGATTGGGAATTGACAACGGAAATTACAATTATGTTCGAATTTTCACATTGGCTTCCGAGCTCACATGCTTATGATAGATTTAAAACATTAAAAATAGTATAACATTTTCAAACATTCTTAATTTTTTTTGGATACAAACATTTACAAGTTTTCAACATATGTGCAAAGTTTCAGAACGAAATGACATTTGTAGTGCTCCGTATGAAATACATTGTTGAAAGCACAGTTTTTTTTTTTTCCGCAGAGAGCACCAAAATTTTCATTTCGTTCCGAAAATTTGCTATGTTTGTTGACAAAAAAATTCAGAATTTTTGAAAATATTTTACTATTTTTTATTTATTTTAAATCTATCAGGAGCATATGATCTCGGGAGCGAAAACGCCTCTCTCAGCTATGTTTTGCTATACATGTCCCGCGGTGACAAGGGGCACGCAACTCCCTCCTAAATTTTCATTGGCAACTCACGACACACATCAAACATAGGAGTGGGATTAAAAATCAATAACATAGGAGTGGGATTAAAAATCAATTTATCCTGCCTAATCCCCTAGCAAACTCCCAATCTTTTTAGGGAAACCCTAGCAAACTCCCCTTATCTAGCCAAACATACCGTGACACAGTTTTGAGCGAGGTTTTGCCTTAATGCATAGTTGGGCCAAGTCAGGCTGGGCCTTGTACATACGAGAATTATGGCTCTCTCCCTGTTTGATGATGGCGTCTTAATCCAGCAACGCCGACAACATCAGATATTACTTATTACGATAGCAACACCCGATTTGTCCAATCGATTGGGTTGGTGACTTATCCATTCAGTGACTTTATAATACGATCGAAGTACCGGAGAACTCAGAAAATGCACAGGGGAAAGAAATGCAACTACGTTGGACCATAGATCCTATTCCGTCTCATGCGTTTTTCCTCACCACACATCGTCTACTTTCGGTAGATAGAAAATAACGCGACGGGAAGAGAAGTAAGCAAATAGCTTAGCTTCGAACTACTTTAGTGACGAGAATGCATGCCATATACTCAGAGAAACTGTGAAGTCGTAGTTAACTGTGTACCAGCTAGGGTCCCGGGATTTTTGTCAGTATATAAATTCACCATGTAAGATTCCACGATGTTAATCGGTTACGTCCATATACAGTGACTTCTGCCTCCTACAATAGAGAACTATTACTGAAAGTGACATCCAACTGGTTTGCCTATTTGCACTCAAAGTGAACTAAGCAATTCCATTGCCATAGAGAAGGCACGGTCTCCCTGTGTGTGAGAGGGAAAATAAGGTACATATATGCTCTCAGTAATGCATACCTGACTAATCTTCAACTCCCAGTCGGATGAAATCTGTTCCAAAATTTTCTACTCTCGGTCTAGGTGGAAAGAGACACTACCGGAATCGGCTACTATCCGGAGTCCCCGAGGCACTCGGCGAAACCCATGTCTGAGGACAACAGTTTACTCGGTATCTAGCTTATATGTCTGAGTGTCAGCCAGGTGGTACTGAAGGACTCGTCAACTACGGCGCTCGGTGAAAAAAGATCCAAAGACGGTCTCGTTTGAGTGTCGCACTCGGCGTTACTTCTCCTTTGTCAAGCACTGCCTTTTGTCAAGTGTTACTGCTGAAAAACAGTTGACATTCTCGCTCTTGATGAGTGCCTCGTTTTGCCAAATGTTTTTTCTCGGCACTTGGTCTACACGAGGTTTAAGCCACCGAGTGCCCAATAAATTGCACTTGGTCTGAGATCTATCCTCATAACTTTACGAGGGATTCTAATCTCAGCTGGAGAGGTTATTGCTAGCTAACCCGCAATGATCGCTCTTGATGCAGTCTTAAACCTCAATACGGAATCAAAATTGTTGTAGCATATGCTTGTATAGTTTGCGAGTCATTAGAGAAGCAAAAGATAACCAGATGATGTAGTTATATGTTGCTAATTGAGAGTTGGGCTAGGGTTATCTGGAAAATGATATAGAGTGGGCCACAGAGCGTTGTTCTGAAAGAAAAAAATGCATCTGCGCGGGAACTTCAACAGTAGGCATATTATGTTCTGTACGCTCGTACATTACATTCGAAATTTAGAATCATGGCAACTGTTGAATCGCAAAGATTAAAACCAGTCCCCTTCTCCAATCTCCATGTCCACACAACAATCTTGCCTCTGCGTGCGTCATGGGCTCCAGTGCTGGTGTTGAGGAGTGGAGCAACGACGTGGCTGGGAAAGAGTGGGACACGAGCGGCGATGCCAGCGACACCTACCGCTGCGATGACGGCTTGGGCTTCGAGTCCGACGGTGACTGAAGCCGTCTGCTGCCACCGCAGAAGCGTCCACGAAGTCCCGACGACCTCCTCCTCCAACGACGCGTCCACTTCGTCCCCGCCAGCGCTGCAGGTTGCTAAGTGCTGGCAAAAGTGACGGGAGAGTCTTGTTATGTAGTTTTAGTTTTAGTGCGCTCCCCAACAGCGACATCCGAATTTCGTTGGTGGTGCTATGGTGTAGGGGTGGGCGTTCGGTCTTTTCAGTTAGTTCGGTTCGGTCTTTCCTATTTTTAACAATTTCGGTCATCTAGAAATGATACCCGTAATAAATTCGGTCTTTTCGGTTTTGTGTTCTTCGGTCTTCGGTCTATTTGGTCCGGTCTTCGGTCATGACCAAATAGACCAAAATATAGGGTGCAAGAAGGGGAATCGGCGCCCTCGACTGGAAATGTGGAAAACAATCGACTGGTCTCTCATGCACGAGAGAATCTACAGTACGCTGGGCTGGGATACCCAGTTGTTGAGCCTAGAGACTAGATGGTATGCTTGGTTTAGTAGTTTGACCCATAGACTAGATGTACACATAAGCTAGGCTGGCACACAAATTCGGCTGCTTCCATACGTAATTCACTCAAAATAAAATAAAATCGGTTATTCGGTCTATTCGGGTTATGTATAAGTGATACCCGAATTTTTGATTTAATTTCGGTCTTTTCTAATTTGCTACCCAAATTTCTAACGGTCTTTTCGGTCTCGGTCATTTCGGTTTCGGTCTCGGTCTTTTCGGTTTCGGTTTTCGGTCTTCGGTTTTTATGCCCACCCCTACTATGGTGGCGCCATATATTCACGTATGTCAAACGTTGTATTTGTCACCCCAAGAGGAAGGTGATTATGTAGCACATGGGCAAATTTTGCTCAGTTAAGAACCAAGATTTATATGGAACTAGTAGGAGTGTGTACGCTGACGGAGTTTGGTTTACAACCTGCACACAACACATAAAACAACCTCGTTCCTAATGTTTTAGGAAGGTGTCAATCTTCCCGTCTCGTCGAAAACAAAAGGATTAAACATATCCCCTCAAAGAACTAAGCTCCCTAGGATTGAAGACCTCTGGTGCGTCCTGGCCCCACAGCGTTTGAGGGTCCCGCCTGTTCTGTCCCTACCTATCAGTGCACTCGTTCCACCGCTCGCTCGCTGCGTATTGGTATTGGACACCTATGTAGGCACAAAACAACCAACCCCTCTTGGCTTAAAAAAATAATCCAGCCCCTCTTCTTCTCCCCACGAATGGCCACGGCCGCAACCTTCTCCTCCTACAGCCACTCTCTTCGCCGCCCTGCATGCCTCCTACTTCTCCACGTCGACACCCCAGACCCTAGCTCGCGGCGCCCCCTCCATGGAAACCCTAGATCCCTCCAAAGCCCCAGCCTGGCGTCTCGGACCAGGTCATGCGGAGGTTTTGCGCGCGGCTGCGAGAGCCAGGGGCGGCCGCGCCGCCCATTCGCCCCTCTCTGTGCCGTCCCAACCTCCGTATTCATCTCTTCCCACCGTCTCCTTGCCTCCGGCGCCGACGGCCCGGCCCTCCAGGCCTCCACCCTGCTCCGGATCCTCGTGCGCTCCCGACTTCACCGACGACTCAGCCCACACCGTCCTTGTTCGAGCGCTGACGCACGCCGCCTCCCGTTCCTCTCGCCGCTGACGCACGCCGCTCCACTGTCGTGCGCCTTCACTCGCCGCCGATCCGAGCAACCACGCTTGTGTGCACTAGGCCACTACTAGCTACTTCTCCGTCAGCCACTTCGTTCCGTACACAGGTCGGAATCCCACTCCAAAGGTGCATCCCTCCAATCGATTCCAGGCGACTGTTTTTTGTCATTTGTGTGCATGAGCTGCATATTCTCATCTTCTAGATGGATTTATATTGTTTTCCCCTTTATGCCTTTTCTATTCCAGTTTTTCAGACGGTTAGGTTTCTGCAGATTGATATTTGTAGTGGATTCGAGCATTCAACACTCTGCACAAATAGGGCATACAACTTATAGGTTTGAATGCAAGATTAAAAAAAGCAGCGTTTCTCCAAACCATGTACTCCCTCCGTCCCAAAATAAGTGTCTTTGATTTGTCCAAATATGGATGTATCTAGACGTGTTTCATATATAGATACATTCATATTTGGACAAATCTAAAACACTTATTTTGGGACGGAGGGAGTATGAACGAATCAATCTCTGTATTGGAACCAGTTTGCTGCTCTTAGTGCCTACTGCCTACACATTGGCTCATGGTGATGGCGATGTGCAGCACTGCACATGTTCCACATATGATGAGATATTTTTAAATGCCAAGAAATTCTGTGCTGACAGCAAGACCTCTTCCATTTACCACTTCCATATTCCTTTCTAGAGTATGTCCCGTGATTTCTAAGCATGAATTGCTGAAAAGTATTCATTGTATCTTTCAAAAGATTCCGAGGGTTTCCAGCATGCGCTCAGTTTAGGTTGTTATATATTATGAACAAATGTTGTTGACATGCCAAAATAGGCGAACCTCTATGAATTTATGTTAGAATTTTTTTGGTAGTACTTATCAGCAAAAATAATAATTTGTTAACTATTGTCATCATCTAACCAATGTACTTAACACAAATTCAATTATTTTTAATCCATTGTAGTTGCTTATACAACCAAATGATTGTTGTCACCACATAGTGCATAGTGAATCTAAGCTTACCATTTTGGCCACATTATATCATAGGATATGAGTGTGCAGTGGGTAAAGTACATTATTGTGTCTTATCTTACTTGCTCAAGACGTGATGTGGTACTATTTGTTCAGTGTTGTAAAGTGGTTTGTGAAGCATCACTTATGAATATTATTATGGTATTTCCATTTCCAACCAAACCTCCATTCTCTATCATGTAGCGGCACAGCAACGCGCGCCTTATCCTTCTAGTAGTGTGGAAACCAACAAAAGTACAATAAGAAGTAAAAACAAGACAGTGAGAACAAGTTATATTAAAGAATGGACCGGAGACCATGGTTTCACTAGTGGTATCTCCCCAAAGATAATAACGTTGTTGGGTGAATAAATTACAACTAGACAATTGATCGAACTACGATAGACAAATAAAACAAGAATGTTCCGCACCCATCTATAACTAATACTCCACTTTAAGACTGCTATCCAGAATGCATCACTAGGTATTAAATTGAAAACAACAGAGTATCGTCTTAAGTATCGTACATGATGTACGTAATATTTATGACACGAAGAAATAAACACCAGTATTTTTTCCTTAAGGAAATAAACACGAAGAAATAAACACGTAATATTTATGACATGTAATGTATCGTCTTAAGTACCGCACCAATGATGTATCGTCTTAAGTAGGCCCACCTCGTGGCTCGCCTCGCCGCCTCTTTTTGGCTCTTGGGTCCGCGCAAAAAGTTGGGTCTTCTAGAATTTTCCGCGATTTTTCCGACGACTTTTCCTTAAGTGATTTCCTGAAACTCAAAAACTACAGAAAACAACAACTGACATTTGGGCACTGGGTTAATATGTTAGTTCGAGAAAATGTTGCGAAATGATATAAAATCATGATATAAATAGGTAACAATGGTATGAAAGTAGCAATGAACAATACAAAATTACAGATACGTTAGGGACGTATCGTAAGCCTGTCTAACTATCGTTGTCACTACCATAGGTAGGAACAGACATGACGGTACAACCGGACACCATGCGCCACGTCGTCGTTCCCGGCGCCCAACGCTAGGGTGGCGAACATGATGAGGCTGATGAACTAGGAGGTGGGATCTGGCCTCGGAAAGCACAGTCAAGGCATCATCTCGCCAGTCAATATGTTCACACGGCCACAACACGTCGACTTCGGCATCGTCGGGGCCGAGGGGGGGAGTACCGTATGACAACGGACTTCACCACAACAACCCTTGGACAGACAAGTGGGAAGATTATCGAGGAGCGAATACAAGCTACCAGCCGTTGTACCGAGACTCCGAATGAAACGACGCTGGTGGATCCTGGCAGCAAGGGCGGGAGTTTTTTTAGGAGATCCTCACCAAAGTGCGCCAAAAGAGGGGACACATCCCTCGCTAGGCAGGACCAGGAGACTCTCGTGCTGGTCTCCAAGGCTATAGTGAACGCCATGGCCGTGAATGCGAGATGTAACCTGAACTACCCCAACTTGGTAGCTAGAGGCAGAGCTTAGTGTAAGCCAGGGGGCCACCGCCCCCCTGCACCCACCCCACCAACAACTTTGGATCAAGTTGTCAGGATAGGGGACTTACCAGGGAGGTGTTCTTTTATCGTCCCATTATGCATGAATTGATACACAAGTATGCTATTCTCACTATGTTGACTGTATCTAAGGAATGACACCAAATTTCTATGGTGAATTCTACAGATCAAGGTTATCTAAAATTGAAAACACGCTGGTTCGAACGAACAGACTCAGAAGAAACTAACCTCGTTCGTAAAATCGACAACACGCTGGTTGGGGTTCATTATACTATTAGCCGCAATCTCCCATCTGCCATCTTTCCATAGTAAACATACACCCTCTAGAGCCTATCCGTCTCTCAAATCCGTTGGTGGTTTTTTCAATCTATGATACAGTAGATCTCTTCGTAGCTACTTGGATTGAGCCAAACTTGTCTTCTGGTGTTGCAATAAAAAATGGTTTGTCAAATGAGCTAAATCAGCTGCAAAATAATAGTGATGTCGAGCTCTTTTGTGAAGGGTAGTGCCCCAACCTGCTACTTCCGTGCTTTTACCTGATTCTAGCTTGTATGGTATCTTCTACTAGATATTTTCGTCAAGTGATTAATGGAAAGTGGGTTAAAAAACTGAAAATATTAGTTAATGGACATGCACCGTTAGACAGTTATTCTTGTGTCATCTAAAGTAGCAACAACATCCAATAGCAACAATTATTAGCAGAACGCGCAATAGATGAAACACTAATTATCGTGCGATTACATCCTGTGCAATATATGTTACTTATCATCTACCAATACAAAAGAACATATTAAAGCCGAATTTATTTATTGACAATTTGGTAACTTGAACATACGAGTATGTATATACATGTGAAGTGTACGTCTTAATTTCTACATGGGAGGGGCCATTGCCCCCCCCCCCCCCCCCCCCCGCAATGATGTAAGACACATTTAACATAGCACCTAGAAGTGAAGATACTATATGCATGGTACCAGGGATCTCGGCTATCCATGTATATGGAGCAACCTGAGAAGTGACCTCTACGGAGAACAACTTGATATCTGTGTGTATGCCCAAGAGACAATAATATACATCTTTTTATAATTCATGTACTATGTTTTTATGCTATAACTGCTTTGAACTATGAATGCATATTCAGAGGAAAACCCACACGCACATGTAAAAACATATACACACCTTTTAGCCCTTCGTCTTGTCTCTTAGACGAACCATTAATATTAGATGGCCATGTTTTCCTGGTCATGGACATATGTTTGTCAATATTAATGAGAGCACATTGTTGTATCGACAGGATCGGCGTCCTGCCCAGGCTGGAGAAGGCGTTGCGAGAGCTCCGAATCATGCCGCCAAAGCATAAGGATGGCTCGTTCGGGCAGGTGATCATGAAGTGAGCGCTGCTGGTGCAAGGGGAGGACATGGTGCGGTTCCTGGAGGCCGAGTTCTTTGACAAGTGGCTACACGCGTGATGACCCACACGTGTAGGGGATCGCAGAGTATCTTCGAGGAAAGTAAAGCCCAAATTTATTGATTCGACACAAGGGGAGGCAAAGAATACATATAAGTCTTAGCAACTGAGTTGTCAATTCAGCCACACCTGGAAAAGCACTAGTAACAGAAGTGATGTGAAAGCAACACTAAAGTAGTAGCAGCAATAGTAACAACGGAGGCAATGGCGCGGAAAATAGTTGATGGCGTAGTTGATGGATGAATATGGACCGGGGTTCCCAGCTTCGCTAGTGGTAACTCTCAAATAAAAAGAACATGTGTTGGGTAAACAAATTACAGTCGGGCATTTGACAAGATTGTGGGCACATAACAATGCTATCATGACAAGGTACTGAACTATTTAATTGGGCATTACGTCAAAATACATAGATCGTTATCCAACTGCATCTATGATAGGTTAGTCCAATAAAATATGCCAAAATGATATGAAAACATAGTAAACACATGTGGCATTTGATATAAAACAAGCATGGAACATAAAAAATTATAGATATGTCTGGGACGTATCAGCATCCCCAAGCTTAATTCCTGCTCGTCCTCGAGTAGGTAAATTATAACTGAATAATTTTTGAAGTGACATGCTACCAACACAATCTTGATCAAGTAATCATGTAAAGCATATGAACTGAATGCATTGATCCAAAACAATGGTTCATTGAATGAAACAAAGAATGATTAACTAGGTGCAACATCTAAACAAGAATTTATTATAAAAGAGTACTTTGGAGATCTAAAAGTATAGCACCTAACAATGATTGATATCTCACAAAGCAATATTGTTTCGACAAAGGGGTTTGGCCAACACAAAGGAAGATTTAAGTTTTCAGCATAAAGCTTCAACTTGCAACATATTTATCTCAAGATAAAGTCAACACAAAGTTTTCATGGTTAGACACAAAGATAACATGATGTAAAACTTGAACCAAAGTTGACACCAAGTGATTGCTTGAGAGGTAAAGAAGGAAGAGGAAAACTGACTCAACATAAAAGTAAAAGAAAGGCCCTTCGCAGTGGGAAGCAGGGATTAATCATGTGCTAGAGCTTTTTTTTGACAGAAGTAAAACTATTTTGAGATATGCATGCTTTCGTCAACGACTTCACAGTAAAGAAACTAGCTAGTCCCCCATTTCAAGCAAGGCTTTTAGACTTTTGAGAGCAGCTGGTACTTAGAGGAATGAGGTCACTCCTCGTTCTCCTTTGTTTACCACTAACCAATGTTTGACTGATTTCTTAGGTTTGCATTGTGCGGAGGAGAATGTTGGGTTATATTTATATTTTGCTTAAGCCGCTCTCGGAAAATTCAAGTGAGGACGTAAACCATCAACTCCGGGTGAAAGGGGGAAATGACCTTTCCTGTCACATGTTATATCTAGCTTCCTACTGCTTCCTCATGAGCTTAAAAACAGGGACACAAAAAGGAAAATTTTGAAAGTTTTAAAGACAACACATGAAAAATTTACTGGGAGTGGCAAGGAAATACCACATGTAGGTAGGTATGGTGGACACAAATGGCAAAGATATTTGGCTCAGGGATTTCGATGCACGAGAAGTATTCCCTCTCAGTACGGAATTTTTGGGCTTAGCAAGATATCAATCAAATACATAACATCAAATTGGTTCAATGAATGACTACAGATATACATTATGCATAACCACTAGACTTTGAGATCTACAAAAACAATATCTACCTTGTTAGTCAAACCAACTCTTGCAAAAAGAATATTTAGACTTTGAGATCTACCAAGCAGGACAAGCACCACAATTTTAAAGCTTTACGGCAGTTCTTTACTAACCTATTCTTACTATATGATCCACAATTTTAAGCATTAATCTACTTCATATCTCTAAACAATTGACAAGTATCAAAGATTCAAGATAATGATCTACAAGATTATGCAAGCACTTCTTTTCACACTTCCTACATGATAATTTCCATTCAACCAAACATCAATCAACTCTCCAAACAAATATAAGTGAAGCAAGAGAGTACTTTATATAAAAGAACTAATAGCTCTGAACAAGAGATACATGAAAAACAAGAGCTAGAAGCTAAAAATAACGAAAACTGAATACTCAACATATATAAGTGAAGCACAAGAGTATTCTACGAAAAAGCGGAGCGTGTCTCTCTCCCAAACGAGCATGCATGGATCCAATTTATTGCAAAGACTAGAGAACAAAACACAAATAAACTGAAAGTAAAAACAAACTGACGCTCCAAGAACAACACATAATGTGTAAAGGAATAAAAATATAGTACCATGAGAGAAAACGATGATTGTTGATGAAGAAGGGGATGCCTTGGGCATCCCCAAGCTTAGATGCTTGTGACTTTTTGAATATTTCAGAGCAAGGTCCATGGGGAGCCTCCCCAAGCTTAGACTTTTATCCCTTCTTGATCTTCCCTCATCACCTCGCACTTGGATACTTGAAAACTTCCTTCACGCAAAACTTATATCAACTTCATTAGAGGGGTTAGCCCACAAAAACAGTATCTTCCTTCAGTTCCAAAGCACATATCATGAACTTATTTTTTTAAACATTAGCTACTGTCACCAAGATCTAAGTGAAGCTCGAGATCTCAAAAGAACCTCACTTTGCCCGTGAAAGAAGCAATGCAAAACTAAGGACATAATCTGTCAAAAACAGAACAGACTGTAAAGATGAATTTTTTCGGGAAACTTCTGAACCTCAAATCAGAAAACTTAAAACTAGAGAAAGGTATACAAAACCCTGATGCTTGCGGTAAAAAATGTGCAGCCAGAGATGAAGTTCTGTGATTTTTTGGATTTTCGAATAGTGAAGAACAGAAATCTATTTCTGGACAGCAAACTCACCAATTAGTCTTCCTCTCTTTAGAGGCTATTCTTGGCACCAAAAACCAAAACAAAAAGATACAAGGGAGTTGTTACAGAGGTAACATCACCCAAAACTCACACAAAACAGTAGGTAAAAATGGGTTGCCTCCCATAAGCGATTTTCTTTAACACCTTTTAGCTAGGCATGATAATTTTAATGATGCTCTCATAAGAATACGAGTTGAAACACAAAGAGAATATCAAGAAGCAAATATGAAACACATTTAAGTCTAACCCGCTTCCTATGCATAGGAATCTTGTAAACAAATAAATCCATGAAGAACAAAGTATCAAGCATAGGAATGTAGAACAAGAGCAGTTTCAAAATTTTCAACACAGAGAGAGGTGTTTTAGTGACATGAGAATTTCTACAACCATATTTTACTCTCTCATAATAATTTTCAGTAGCATCATGAACAAACTCAACAATATAATTATCAATTAAAGCATACTTTTCATGATCTACAAACACACAATTTTTATCAAGCTTCAAACTAGTTAGTGGGATCAAAATTAATTAAAGTCATGATCTCTCCAAACCCACTTTTAATAATTTTATAACAAGATGAATGATCACTCTCAAGAGGTATGGGACTCCATTTAACTGAAGTAAAAACATCTCCAATCCCATTTTCAACAGTAGCACAACTAATATCATCAAGCAACATAGGACCATCATCTAGAGCTTTATCATAAATTTTTTCTAAGCAACACTCCTCATCATCATGCATATCAATAGTAGGAACAAATAGAGGACTATCATAAGATTTATCAAAATAGCATGGATTATCATAAATAACAGTAGCATAATAATTTTCACAAGTTTCATTCATAGGGACATCATACCCATAAGCATAGCAAGTATCAGTTTTATCAAAAAGGGATATTTCAAGAGAATCCATAGGAACATAGCATTCATCCTCCTTTGGTAAGCATGGAGCGCAATCAAATAATGTAAGAGTTGAGGAGTTACTATCATTAGAAGGTGAGCATGGGTAGCTACTCCATTCTTCCTCCTTTTGTTCGTCACTCTCTTCCTCTTTTTCATCCAATGAGCTTTTAGTTTCAGCAATTTCTTCTTCCACGGTTTCCTGCAAGGCATTAGTCTCTTCTTTCGGGGGAGATAAACCCTTAAGATATTCAGTAATATAAGCATTATCATCCTTGTAATTATCATAACAATATTTAAGTATAGCAAGATTTTCAGATTCGTAAGGGGCATCATCAACATTTTGAAGGAAAGAAGCAATTTCATAGGTACCCTTAAAAGTAGCAAATTCTTCAATTCTTTCCACATCATAACAATTATAGTAACCTTTAACATAAGAAGCTAAGGTTTCATTAACATTACACACACATTGGAAAGGAAAGTGTTTAAAATTCATATGACATTCAAATTCATCACAGCAAAAAGATATGTCAAATATAGAGCATAAATTTCTAGCATACAACTCCAGTTGATTTATTAATTTCCATAAGTATATCCCTTTTTGAGACAAGCGGTATCCCTTATAATATTTTTGTTCATCCTCCGTGGACCCACCTTGCCAATATGATCTAGTTTCAAAGAAAGTAACCATGTAGCAAAAGTTTTTATAATTTTTGATTTTTAAATTTTTTATGGATTTTCGAGTATATAAGAAAAACAAAACTAAACAAAACTAAACTAAACAAAAATAAACTAAGCAAAACAAAACTAAGCAAAAGTAAACTAAGAAAAACAAAATAAAACTGAAAAAGAGAGTGAGAGGTAGAATGTACTCCCCAAGTGAACTTATGAGTAGAGCTATGCTCCCCGGCAACGGCGCCAGAAAATAGTCTTGATGACCCACAAGTATAGGGGATCGCAGAGTATCTTCGAGGGAAGTAAAACCTAAATTTATTGATTCGACACAAGGGAAGGGGAGCCAAAGAATACTTATAAGTCTTAGCAGCTGAGTTGTCAATTCAGCCACACCTAGAAAAGTACTAGTAACAGAAGTGATGTGAAAGCAACTGTAAAGTAGCAGCATCAATAGTAACAACGGAGGCAATGGCGCGGAAAATAGTTGATGGCGTAGTTGATGGATGAATATGGACCGGGGTTCCCAGCTTCGCTAGTGGTAACTCTCTAATAAAAAGAACACATGTTGGGTAATCAAATTACAGTCGGGCAATTGACAAGATTATGGGCGCATAACAATGATATCATGACAAGGTACTGAACTATTTAATTGGGCATTACGTCAAAATACATAGACCCTTATCCAACTGCATCTATGGCTAATAATCCACCCCGGGATCGGTATCCAGCCTGTCAACCGAAAGTATTAAGTTGCAAGCAATAGATCATCGCAATAAGCATGGTGCATAATGTAAGCAATGAAACAACACAAAGAAGTAAACACCGCTGTTTTACCCCTAGTCGCAACAATACATCTTTAGTCTTGATCGTTTCTGTCAACCCGAGCTGAGACAAAAAGAGGCATGAACCTACTATCTAGCATAAATACTCCCTCTTCGAGATACACAAGTAATTACGTGATCAAGGCAACGACAAGGATCGGAGAGCATGGAAGATCTTAAATAAAACATAGATATAAGTGACGAACAAACTTGATCATAATTCCACAATTCATCGGATCCCAACAAACACAACACCGATTACATCAGATGAATCTCAATCATTTAAGGAAGCTCATGAGACTATTGTATTGATCAACATGGGAGAGGAAGAGTAGTAACTAGCTACTGCTAGAACCCGTAGTCCATGGGGGAACTACTCACGGAGCATCATGGAGGCGGCGTAGTCGAAGGAGATGGCTCCGGGGGCAATTCCCAATCTCAGGAGGGTGCCGGAATAGGAACTTCTGTCCCCCAGATTAGGGTTTTTGGTGGCGGCGGAGCTCAGATGCGTTTCTGGAGAAAACTTTCGATGTTCTAGCCTTTTTAGGTCAGGAGCAAATATATGGGCGAAGAGGCGGCGCGAGGGGGTGGACGAGGCAACGAGGTGGGGCCCACGCGCGGCCGCGCCTGGGGGCCTCCTGGGGGCTTTGATCCTCTCCTGGACTTGTCCTTCTGGCTCCCGGGATTTTCTGGCGAATTAGAATTTTTGTAATTTTTTGGATTTTTCTGAGCACTTTGGATTTTGGACCTTTTCTACAATGCACAGACATAATAAACAGAAACTGGCACTGGGCATCTTATCGATATGTTAGTCCAATAAAATATGCCAAAATGATACGAAAACATAGTAAACACATGTGGCATTTGATATAAAACAAGCATGTAACGTAAAAAATTATAGATACGTCTGGGACATATCAACGCGCTACGCCACTGGCTGCTGTCTGCTGGACCCCCTGTCGAGGAGGCTAGAGAGTGGTGCAGAGGGTGGAGGTGGCTCTTCATGCCGGAGGTGCTGGGAGATGAGCGCGTGCTTGTGTGTCTCGAGGCTGGCGTCGACATGGTCAGCCGTGTGGCGCAGGGGCTGGAGATTGGCGTCTAGGCCGACACATATGTGAAAGGACAAGGATGTCTCCTAGAGGGGGGGGGGGGGGTGAATAGGCGATTTCAAACTTTTATGTTTATGGCTTGATAAATGCGGAATAAAACTTGCGTTTAATTTATCAAGCACAAAACCTAATATACTAGGTTCACCTATGTGCTACAACAACTTATGCTAAGCAAGAGAACAACAAGGTGATAGCAAGATGTAATAATTCAAGCACGAAGGCTATCACAATGTAAGGTGCATAAATATAGAGCTCGGGTACAGAAATAACCGTGGCACACAGAGACGAAGATGTATTCCCGAGTTCCTCCTTTTAAGGGTAGTACGTCGCGTTGGAAGGGTGTGAGCCCGCCACAACAGGCATACTCAACGTCACAAATGCCTCACCCTATTCTCCGATGAACCGCACCATAAAGGTTTGGTTCACCTTCCACTAACGGAATCCTTCAAGGAGGAATTCGGAGCCTTTACACCACAAAGCTTGGGGCACGCATCCACAACCGAATTGGAGGCTCCCAAGAATCACCACAAAGCCCTCTAGGGTCCAAAGACTCAAGAGTAACAAGCTCACAACTTTCACTTCCACGAATCCTCGTGGAGAGCACAAACCGATGCACCAAATGCAATGGCAAGAGCACAAATGCTCAAATCCTTCACTCTCGAATTCCAACAAAGCAACAAATGCTTATAGGGGAATGAGAGGGGACGAACAAAGAGGAGAACCACAAAAGAACTCCAAGATCTTGATCCACTAGGTCACACTTAGAGGAGAGATTGATTGGTGTAAAGTTAGATCTAGATCTCCTCTCTCTTCATGTGAGAGTATTGCTTAGCTCCATCTTCATGTACCAATTGCAAGATTCAATCAAATGATATCTTCCGATATGGATCATATTGAACTTGCACTTCATAATCTTCTAAATGTGTTGATCAACTCGAATCTTTGTCTTGATCAACTTTCCACTTCATCTTCTTTCTTAAGATATGTGATGGCTTGGAGGTAAACATGAATGTTCACTCAATCTTCTTTTCAATTCCACACATGCAATAAGCTCAACGCTAGATTACCATTTGTGTGGATCACACCTTGAATATTACTTTGGACATCACTTTATCTTCTTCTTTCTGGACTTGTCCCATGGCAATGCAGTGTTGGGACTATGTCTGTCCCCGGAGAAATAGAGATTTGTCCCTTCAGGAGGCATTCTATGACATGAGAACTAAACTGCAATTACCCTTCTTCATGGATATTTTAATTCTAGCAAGTTGGGGCATATGGATGATCAGGAATAACAAAATTTTCAGAGATGAAAGGCCAACCTTTGGTGGAAGGCTATTTATTTGCCAGAGTTGCATTGGCTAAAATTGAGAATAAAAGCCAAGCACTCTGTTCAGTTTAATAGTTGGCTAGAGACACAACTTTAGGTGCTTAGTTTCTGTTTTTGAATTTTTGAGGTGGCAATTTTCCTGTAAATAACTGCTGTAATTATTGTTAAAATTAATAAAAATTGCAGTGGGGATCTTTCCCACTATTTGCCCTTAAAATCATGATGTTCAAGCATTGCAATGGACCAAACCTACAAGTATGACCCAAAGCACACATTAGTCCATAACGATTGTCATTAATTAGCAAAACAACACATGGGGGCAACCATGCACTTTCAATCTCCCCCATTTTGGTAATTGATGACAATCCCTTTTAAGAGGGTTTATATAATGAAATAACCAACCTTGAAAGACAAACAAGCAAGGATGCAAGAGCATTAAATGCAATGCTTAAGACCCAAATGAAAGAATAAAACCTAGTTCCCTTAAACCCTCTAAACTTCTCCCCCATTGACATCTATTGCCGAAATGGGAGGAAAAATTTAGAAGACCAATATAATATGAGTTCCTCAAAAAAGGTTTGCATTTCTCAAGATATGAGTGAAATCAAATGCACATATACAATGATGAATAGTTGGAGGAAATCATACTATATTGAGGATCCAAAGATTGCAACAAATTAGCATAGCGAAAGATACCTCAACAAAAGAGGCAACCAATCAAAGGATCCGAAAAACCAATTGGACACAGGAAGATATTATGATAAGATCAACCAAGTGTTCTAAATATCAAGAGAGAGATCCCCAAGGTACGTGCATAATGTAGGATTTGCATTCCAATATGGCGTGCACAACATGGAATCCTCACTCCCCCCAAATCATATAGAACACACAACAACTGCAAGAGTGCATAAGGATAAGGCACAACATAGCACTTGCACCAAAGATATGGTTGAGACATAAGAAGATACCAATTTAAAAGACTCAACATAAGATAGGCCCAACCGAGATATAAAGAAGATCTTTAAAATGAATATGTTCACAAGCTCATGGATACCAATTGGAAACTAAAACCAATTGAAAAACCCAAAGCTAGTGAGAACATTTGTAGCCAATAAAAATTAACATGCTCACCAAGGTAAGCATGAGGTCAAAGATCTTCAACAAACACATGAGTGCGCAAAAATGCAAATAAAAATAAGACAAGCACTCACGAGACAAATTTGGAGCCACCAAAGAATTATAGATAAAAATCAAGGTAGCTCAAAAGAAATAGGATACCAACTAAAAGGTGACCTCTCACATATGTATAGGTTTCTAAGTAGACAAATCGTTGAAGATATACATCCACAAAGAAACATTTACATATGAAATGGTTAGTGAAGAAGAGAACAAGGTATCCAAAGAGAAATCATAAATAAACAAGTAAGATTATTGCTTAAAGGCATAGCACAAAGCTCAAATTTATCTCATTGTATATAAATGAACTTCAAACACATCAAAGACATCACACATATAACTAAGGGAACAAGAGATAGTGGATATGATTTGACATAGGCAACGCGTATTACAAGGACATAATATCAATTGAAGGAATAGTTTTTGTAATTTCATCACAAATATCACAAAGATATACCAAGTGAAGGAAATAAGCCAAAACCACAACAATTGCACATAAAAGCTTTCATGCCAAGAAGCAACCTACACAAGGTTGAATAGTAGAAAAGTATGCATGAGGTAGATACTTGTTACCGAGATGTCATTGGTGATGAAGAAGATGAGAGTTTGTTAATCAACGTAGCTTGACTCCTATAATCACATGGTGAGAACACCTTCCTTATGAATGAGACAAGCCTCCAATGCATCTCCATTGTACCTAAAAGCAAGATTCAAGTACAAAATGGTTCCCAAACTCATTGGTTCCTATAGTAGTTAGATACACTACAATACATAGTACACATTCCACATAAATATGTGCATATAGATATGAAATTAAATTTCATGCACATCTTAGCAGATTTTAGGATTCGACGGAGTATCCCCTATATATTGGATCAAGAAGGACTAGCATGCCATAATATATATATACTAGTAAATATGCATGCATAGACTTACGAGAACCAAGAGAGATACAATTTGGACAAAAACACCAAGTAAACCAAGAGGACACACCAACGTGTGACACGAAAAGGTCAACCAAATTATATCAAAATCCAAAACACATGATCGAGGACAAATCAAATCAACATATGATTGATTCTAAAACACATCAACACATGAAGTTAGATATCAATAGGAATCAAATCAAACGACACATGAGAGATAAGACACCAAATGAAAATGCCAACTAGAAGCGAGGATACCAAAAGAATGGTATTACTTGAAAGAGATCAAGTAAAACTAATAACAATAAATAAGGTATAAAAGCTCCCACAAGAGATATCAATTGAAACAAATATCTATGGAGGAGATATCAAATTCCAATTAATACCAAATTATGGTACCAAAACAAAGACAAAGAGCATAGAAGATAAAATATGATAAATCTCAAATGGCATTTCTCATTCAAGAAGGTAAAACACAAAACGAGGAATGAGAAAGCAACTCCCTAGAGAGAGCAAGGTTACAACAAATAAACCAAACACCCTCTACACTTTTCATGATGGCACAAAGCACAAAAGGAAAAGGTTTGTCTTCCATAAACACATAAGATAGAAATCAAATACCAATTGAAAAGATTAAATATTAATTGATACGATAGTGTTCTAAATAATAAAGGAAAGCACCCCCCAAGATTCATGCATTATCTTGAGATTGGCATTTGAATACAAAATGCACACAAAAGGGATCATTACTCTCCATATGTCATTTACAACACTAAACAAGATGAATAAGTCAAAAGGATACACACAAGAGGCAAGGAAGACAACATGAGTCAGAATAAGTACTTGGCAAAAGATGAGGCAAATAAGAGCAAATGCCAATGTAAGGATAATCAAAAATATTCTACCACAAACGTGAATATCAATTGTCCAAGGACAATGAGTATAAGGAAATATTTTCCGGTGATAGAGATATCCAAGAACGTCCTCACAAGATAAATCATATGGCAAAAGATAAGAATTAAAACACCATATTTCGATAGAGTTTGTTGGCAGCTCCAACTATTCGAACCAACCGGCAAAGCTATGGTTAGAGAAAGATGAAGCGAACGATTTCTCAAATAGGATATGGAAATGCATATTTGAAGAAAACCACACCAAGCAAACTCACAAAAACAAGATCCAAAAGCAAATAGAAGCACTCAATCAAATTAGAACTTGTTTGAGCTAAACATGCCACATGGGAACAAGATAATTTACAATATCAGCTCCAAGTGGCACAACCTCAAATGTTCACATTTTCTAGGATTGTAATATGCACATAGCTTATTACTCTCCCATAACGTGATAATTCGTTTCTTTCTAACAAGAGGCAAATAAAATCCAACTAGAGAAATTAATGGACATTATAGAATTTGAATTTCTCATGAATATGGCATACCACATAGAGAGAAGATAATTTTGCTATATCAATACTATGTGATGTGCATCATGAATACCCATTTTTAGGATCGTGATATGCACAAAGAAAATCACTCACCCAAAATGGTATTGTACATTAATCTCTCAAAAGAGCCAAATAAAATAAAATATCAAATAAAGCAATAAGTCTCAACACAAGTAGGTGGTGTGCAAACGAACATACACATGCTAGATTACTCAAGATAAGTAAGTAGAGAGCACAACACATACAACCACTAGCAAGGTACAAAATCTAACACATGCAAGGGGCAAGCAACTTTCAATGTATATATGATTTAAATACAAGTTACCGCAAGGAGGAACATAGGATATGAGATAGTACAATATAATCCAAATGACTTGGCTTGAGAGATATAATATATGAAGATCCCTTAATTCTTCATGATGTAGCCAAGTCTCCAATGTCCTCCAACAACACCTATTGATCAAGTGTGAGCTTGTTGGTCCCCAACCAATTTGGGTCCTAAGAGGTTAGTGATGCATATAAAATGCATACATGAACTTTGCACTATAATACTTATATTACATTCATATTTGCATCATATAAGGGGTATATTACTATTATTTAATGATTTTTGGTAATTAATAATGATTTCCCCTTTTTATGGAATTAATCCTGCGCAGGCAGAAAACCCCTATTTCTCTCCTTATTTATTTCAGGGCCTTAACGACGTCATAATGAGCTGCAAATTTACGGGGATCATTATTTTGGAAGGAGGAAGACCTAGGAGCGAAGGAATCAAGCAAACGGAGGCCAGAGGGGCAAAAGAGGGTGCCCCACGCGGCCCCTGTACCTGGCCGCGTGGGCCCACCTCTTTTGGTCCTCGTGGCCCCGTTTGCGTCGATCCTTCTTCCCGAAGCTTCCTCGTGACCTAAAAACGACTATAAAAATAGTCCCCCGACGTTTTCCAGGAGGAGGCGGCGGAGAAACACAAAACCAGAAACAGAGAGAGAAGGCTGCTGTCGGAGAAGATCGGAGGGGGGAAACGTCGCTGGAATCCACCTCCGGAGGGCTCCACCCCCCTCCGGCGTGATCATCATCAACATCTACAGCAAGATCATCTCCATCTCTCCACTGTAAACTCTTGGCAAACATGATGTATGATGCAATATACTTTTCCTGTGATCTATTGTGTCTCGACATCTATGTTTGAGAAGTGATTTGTTCATGGCATTAGTGAAATAGTTCGTTGATTGGTTGCATACAAGTTTTGTTATCTTTTATGATTGTCTTGATGTACAATGTATGAGTGCACGCATATGTTGGGGAATGCATGTAAGGTGATCACCGGTAAGGTAATGGAGTGAGGAGGACTTGGGAGGACAAGTAAACCCGAGATCGAATCATGAAGTTACTCTATTGGGGGATATATGGGAGACCCTAGAACTTAAGGCTATGGTGGGACAATTATGTCTTAATAATTCTTGTGCTGCACATTTAATTGGTCATGAGATCCATCATAAGAGTTGTATAATTTGCTCATTTACTTGGCTACAACTATTTATGGCTCCCCCCCTAGAATAAACAATTAAGACTAAAACATGTACTTCACTAATTGTGACAACCACACGAATGAAATAACAATTGCCAGAACATTCGCTCCCTTGAGATATTTGCTACTTGAGATCCTTGCTACTTACTGCTCTTAGAAACTTGCATTAGAAAAACTTGCTCTTAGAAACTTGTTGCTAGATAAACCTACTCCACATCACTTGCTTCCATTAGTTAGTTCCTTTCATACTCAAATTTATTGCTTTGCATAAATGGCCATATAAGAGGGTTATAGGGCTTTAGAGAATAGATAGTTTACCTTCAGATCCTCGTGGGTTCGACACTCAAATACTTATAAAATTGTGCTACGGTGATTCCTTGCTCTTGGGGATTATCAGTTAGTCACAATAGGCTTTGCAACCCAAATAGTTCTTTTCTTGACACCACTTTGAGTACCAACATATTTGGCAAACACATTGCTAACTCTATCCTTTCGAAGAGAATAAACATCATTAATTATGATAGGGGAGGAAAGGGTACCGTTAGTGCATGAAGAAGCCAAGTGACCCTTCTCACGGCATAAGTAGCAACATCGACTCTTCTCTTTCTTTTTAATAGGCTCCTCAACTTGAGAGGCAATGATTTGAGTCTTCTTAGGAGGTGACCGTTGTTCAACTCGTGGTTGCGCACGAGATTGGACAAGCGTCCGCTTCCCTAGTTGCTTCTCACTAAGAGGCTTCTTCTTCAATGGGCAATCTCTAATATGGCGCCTTCAATCTTGCACTTGAAGCAAGTAATCTTGGCCGAATTCTTGACTTGTTCTTGGACCTTCTTCTTGTACTTGGACTTGTTCTTGTTTTTGGAGTTGAATCCAAGTCCACTCTTGTCATTGGGGGATTGTTGCACACTCAACATGTTGTCAAGTGTGGACTTTCATCAAAGAAGTGACTTGGGCCTTGAGATCTTTTCGTTCCTCTACATGGTTAGTATCAACAAAAGCACTAGAGGAAGTAGAAGCTTCATTGATAGAGCAACAAGGCATTAAAAGTAATTCATCACAAGATTTAGCAATAGTATGAGATGAAGAATTACTAGGTCTAGCACATGGCAATATAGCATTTTCAGTAGAGATTGTGCTAGTGACCACATGAGGCTCACAAGATGTTACCTTTGTAGTTATGGCCTCACGAGCTAACTTTAGACTAGCATGGGATGGTAGAAGATCATCACTAGAGTTAGAGAGTTTTTCATGACTTTCTTCCAATTTACCATACTTGTTCGTTAACAACTCAAGTTTAGCCCTTAGCTCAACATTCTCCTTCAAAATAGATGCTTCACAAAAAGTGGAGTTAGTAGCACACGCATCATTAATATTAGCAATGGAAGAAGACAATTTGGCAAACTCATTATATTTTCTTTTAAGATCCATTGCCATCTCAAGAGCTCTATCACGTACTTTAGTGGGGTTACCATTTATTTATTATGAGACTCCTCAATAGATTCGAGTTTCTCCTCAAGAGAAACCTGAGTCTCTTGCTCTTCCTCAAGAGAAACGGTCAAGGAAGCAATTTCAAGAGCATCCTCTCTTTCAATTCTTCCTTTATCTTCAAGGCTAGTTCCCAAATCCTTAATAGCCCACTCTCAATAAGGGTGTTCATAATTTCAAAGAGGTTAGCACGAGCATTTTCATTTTTTGAAAGAGCATGAAGGACCATTAGACCTTTCTTATGAAAGGAATCATCATCATCATTTTCTTCATCATCATTATTATTGTCATCATCACCACTACTTGAATATTTAGCCATAAGGCAAAAGATGGTTGATGATGAACAATTAATTAAGGAACTACTCAAGTTCACATCTTGTTCCATAGATAATTGGGTTTTCTCTACATTATTAACAATAGAAGGATTAGAGGGAACACAAGCATTATTATCATGGCAACAAGATAAAGCAAGCATATCGTTATGAGATTTATACAAGCAATTTTTAGATGATATGCACGAACTATCAACACTAGCATGTAAGATATTTGGAGTGCTAGAAGATCTTAAGTCCAAAGATAGAACATTGCAATGAGATAGAGATGAAGTATAGTCAATAGTAGATTCACCATCAACAATGCAATTTCTATCACCACTCACCGTATCATTACCTTGTGACAAATCACATGTTGGTGAAGTGGAAGAAGATGAGAACTCATCACGGCCGGAGTGGAGGGAGAACAATCATCCTCAATAATGTTGGACATGTCATATTTATCTTGAAGTTTTGTCCACAACCCATGAGCGTTCTGAATAGACATGATTGACTCAAGAACTACATCGCTCAAAACACAAATAAGACCATTAGATGCTAGAGTATCGAGATAAGAGTTTTCCTCATCCTCTAAAGATAACTTTTGGGAATCCTTTGGACGAGAAAAACCAATATCTACAATTCTCTTTATATTTGGATCCATGTCCCTAAGAAGGTTAAGAATACGAATTTTCCATACATCATAGTTTGTGCCATCGAATATAAAAGTGGGATCGTGCACTAATTCTCTAAACGACATCTTTACTCTCTAGACGGTAAAGCCTAATAATAAGAGCCCAGGCTCTGATACCAATTGAAAGGACAAGGATGTCGCCTAGAGGAGGGGGGGGGGGGGGGGTGAATAGGCTATTTGAAACATTTACGTTTATGGCATGATAAATGCGGAATAAAACTAGCGTTTAATTTATCAAGCACAAAACCTGATGTACTAGGTTCACCTATGTGCACCAACAACTTATGCTAAGCAAGATAACAACAAGGTGATAGCAAGATATAATACTTCAAGCACGAAGGCTATCACAATGTAAGGTGCACAAGTAAAGAGCTCGGGTATAGAAATAACAAGGCACACAGAGACGAAGATGTATTCCCGAGTTCCTCCTTTTAAGGGGAGTACGTATCGTTGGAGGGGTGTGATCTCGGCACAACAGGCGTACTCAAAGCCACAAAGACCTCACCCTATTATACGATGAACCGCACAACAAAGGTTTGGTTCACCTTCCACTAACGGAATCCTTCAAGGCGGAATCCGGAGCCTTTACACCACAAAGCTTGGGGCACACATCCACAACCGAATTGGAGGCTCCCAAGAATCACCACAAAGCCGTCTAGGGTCCAAATACCCAAGAGTAACAAGCTCACAACTTTCACTTCCATGAATCCTCGTGGAGAGCACAAACCGATGCACCAAATGCAATGGAAAGAGCACAAGTGCTCAAATCCTTCACTCTCAAATTCCAACAAAGCAACAAATGCTTATGGGGGAATGAGAGAGGAAGAACAAAGAGGAGAACCACAAAAGAACTCCAAGATCTAGATCCACTAGGTTCCCCTCACTTAGAGGAGAGATTGATTGGTGGAAAGGTAGATCTAGATCTCCTCTATCTTTTCCCTAAATTTGAGCACGAATCATTGGAGGGATTGATAGAAATCAAAGCTTTGGAGGTCAACAATGGAGGAGTGAGAGAAGATCCAAAACTTGGAAGCCATTGGGGAAGATGACCCCTTAAATAGGTCTCCAAGAAATTCAACCGTTATGTGCAGTTTTTCCTGCGCGGGCCGGAACTTCCGGGGTTTACCCCGGAATTTCCGTACCCCCAGAGCGATCCGGACACCCTAGGAAGCTCTCTGGACATAGTTCGGCACTTTGGATTGAACTTTGGCCGGATATATCCGTGGAGGGGGGAGGGGGGGGGGTGAGGGAATTTCCGGCCTAAGGACCAGAACTTCTGGCCTAAAGAAAAACTGCACAACGAGCAAAACGAAAAACGCGATAACTTTTTCATCCGGATTTCGTTTTCGATGATCTTGGGCTCGTTGTAATCGCAACGAAAAGTTCTACAAGATCATGCAGAGAAACATCATAGTACATAATGTGAGGAGGATTTCACAAGGAGACAGTTTGACCTCTCTAAAAAGGACACGCCAGAAAAACCTCCAACATAAAAAACGCAACAAGATGTGCATATGAAATCCATTTTTGATGAACTAGAGCTTGCTATGGAGATGAACACAAGCTCTAAATCCTCACATGGAGAAAAGCCAAATAACAACCAAGAAAGTTGATATGCTAAGAATGCAAGGTTTGAGCTCTCCACAAAGATGCGATCAAGTTACTCACTTGAGAGCCCCTCTTGATAGTACGCCATCTATCCTATAACCCGGTCTTCCCAAAAGCATGAGACCGGTAAAATAGAAAACCTATCAAGATTATACCTTTACATTGAGCATTCCACTTGAACTATATGATGACGATCTTGACTTCCTAAAATTGGAACACCTTTCTTGATCGTGCTTGCTAGCACATGCTTGATGAAGACTTCTCCAAATACTCCCCCATACACCATTATGGGGAAGCCTCGCTTAGCTCCGTCTTCATGTACCAATTGCAAGCTTCAATCAAATGATATCTTTCGATATGGATCATATTGAACTTGCACTTCATAATCTTCTAAATGTGTTGATCAACTTGAATCTTTGTCTTGATCAACTTTCCACTCATCTTCTTTTCTTAAGATATGTAATGGCTTGGAGGTAAACATGAATGTTCACTCAATCTTCTTTGTAATGCCACACATGCAATAAGCTCAACGCTAGATGACCATTTGTGTGGATCACGCCTTGAATATTACTTTGGACATCACTTTATCTTCTTCTTTCAATCTTGATACCAACACATGATGTTCAAGCATTGCAATGGACCAAACCTACAAGTATAACTCAAAGCACACATTAGTCCATAGGGATTGTCATTAATTTCCAAGACGACACATGGGGGCAACCATGCACTTTCAATATGGCCATGATGGAACTAAGGATCAGTTGTGGAAATTAAGCCGAACTTCACTTCTGAACTTCCTAGCAAGTTTTATTTATGAATGACAGTACACTTATTTTGTTTAAAGAAAGGGGAATGAACCAAGAACCAGTTTGTTTGGTTAGTTTCGAGTCCAGCAGTTGCCCATGATCGATAAGGAATTAAGGATATAGTGTATGTGTGATCAAATACCCAAATGCAAAATCATCTTTATTTTCCTTTTGTCCGTTGTAATGTCAATTTTGAGCACACATTGTTCCTATGCAAAGTTCTCTTTGAATTACAATATCTGAATCATTCAAATGTCAAGAGTGACATACAGACTTCGGAAGAAAACACAAGGTACCATAGTGCAATTCCTCTCAAAGGGACACCCATAGATAATAGATAAAATAGCAGAAACTAACATCGAGACGAGCTGACTTCAGTTTTTTCTTCTTCTTGATGACTGCTGACTTCAGTTGATATCATTTACCACGGGTATTGACTGTACAGAAAATCTTGATTCCAACCCTTATGTTATTTTTTTTTGGTGAACTCATGATCCCAACTATAAATTAACACATGTGTCATCCATATTCTACATCCAGGTATGCCAGTACACACAAGAATATTACTAGTATTACATGTAACTGTAGATATTCAAGATGATAACATATGGGGATTTTGAATTTTGCTCGTTTTATCTAGAGTTTTGGGATTCAAAGATGGCCATCAAACCGACTTCATAATCAGTATATTCTGTGCATCTCCCTAGAAGGAGTTGGGCCAGAGAACGTTGTTTTGAAAAAAAATGATATGCGACGCAATTGCGCGGGAACGTCAAATAGTAGGCATATATGTCTTTTTCGAGAATCTGTAGGCATATATGTTCAGTATGGTAACTCTTGAATCGCATAGGTTAAAAACGGATATAATGGAATTTCTTGGCACTCCTCGCCAGCTCTCCTTTGGATGATCGTGTTTCCTTCCGCAAATGTCATACGGTGGAACGATGCCAGCCGCGCGCCTCCTTACCGTTATAGGTTTCGAAAGCCGTTCTGCGATGGTTTCATACCGAGCGCGCTCCTATATAAGGGTAGCAATGTCGACAAGGGAAAATGCACTACACCCACCAGTCCCCCTTCTCCAATCTCTATATCCACAACGCAATCTTTCCTGGGTGCGTCATGGGATCCGGCGCCTGCGCTGAGGAGTGGAGCAATGGCGTGGCTGGGAAAGAGTTGGACACGAGCGGCGGCAGCAATACCGGCTCGGGCTCCGAGTCCGACGGCGGCGACCGAAGCCGTCTGCTGCCGCCGCAGAAGCGTCCACGCGGCCCCGGCGACCTACTCCTCCTCCGACGCGACCAATTCGTCCCCGCCAGCGCTGCAGGTCCGTCTAACTATCGTTATCGCTACCCTATGTATGAGCAAACCCGGGAACCGAGCGCCACGTCGTCGTTCCCGGCGCCGAACGCTAGGGTGGCGAACATGATGAGGCTGATGAACTACGAGGCGGGATCCGGCCTCGGCAAGCACGGCCAGGGCATCATCTCGCCAGTCAAGATGCCCAAACGGCCACAGTACGCCGGCTTCGGCACCGTCGGCGCTGAGGGAGGAGGACCGTACGACAACGGACTTCCCACCGCCGACCCTTGGACGGCCAAGTGGGAAGATGATCGAGGAGCGAAGGCAAGCTATCATCCGCGGTACCAGGACTCCGAACGGGGCGACGCCGATGGATCCCGGAAGCATGGCCGGGAGTTCTGCGAGGAGATCCTCGCCAGAGTGCGCCAGCACAGGGACGCATCCCTCTCCAGGCAGGATCAGGAGACGCTCGTGCTGTTCTCCAAGGCTATAGTGAACGCCATGGCCGTGATCGCCAAGGCCTCGTGGACGCCGATCCATGAGGAAGGCACCACGGCGGGCGACCTGATCTGGGGGTTCACGTGGCTGAACGAGAGGTTCCCGGAGGAGTACAAGATGTGCCGCGTAGCGGAGGCGACGGGCGTGGTCGTGGCGCCGCTGGTTCGCCCGGTGCTCCAGAGGTGGCAGCCGCTGTTGGACCCCACACTCTGGATGGACGTGGCCGCCCTGCTGAAGAACACAATGGACGACGGGTCGGCCACATCGCCGTACTCCGTGCTGATCAACGACACCGTGGTTCCGGCCGTGAAGGCGTCGGAGTGGAAGGCCACTGACCCCGATGGGATGCTCCGCTTCGTCGCGCCATGGGAGGACATGCTGCCCCCTTCCACCATGCAGCGCATCCTGGAAGAGGTCGTAATGCCGGAGCTGACAGCCCAAGTGGATTCGTGGGACCCGCGGTGCCCGTGGCAGATGAGCTGCTGTCACCCCCTGCTGTACCCGTGGGTCCCGCTCGCCGGCCCGCTGCTGGAGTGCTTGTACGCCACCGTGAGCCGCAAGCTCCAGGAGGGGCTGCATGAATGGGACGCCGGCTGCGCCTTGAAGTCCAACTACGAGATGGTGTCGCCGTGGAAGGCTCTGTTCGGTCCGGCGAGCTGGGAGTTGTTCGTCGACGGGATCGACGTCCTGCCCAGGCTGGAGAAGGCGCTGCGAGAGCTCCGAATCACGCCGCCGAAGCAGAAGGACGGCTCTTTCGGGCAGGTGATCATGAAGTGGGCGCCGCTGGTGCGTGGAGAGGACATGGTGCGGCTCCTCGAGGCCGAGTTCTTCGACAAGTGGCTGCAGGCGCTGCGCCACTGGCTGTTGTCTACTAGACCCCCTACCAGAGAGGCCATGGAGTGGTGCAGAGGGTGGAGGAGGCTCTTCGCGCCGGAGCTGCTCGGCGATGAGCGCGTGCTTGCGTGTATCAAGGCCGGCGTCGACATGGTCAGCCGTGTGGCGCGGGGGCTGGACATCGGCGTGTAGGCCGACACATATGGCCATGATGGAACTGAGGATCGGTGATGGAAATTAAGCCGAACTTCACTTCTGAACTTCGTAGCAACTGAGGATCGGTGATGGAAATTAAGCCGAACTTCAGTTCTGAACTTCCTACCAAGTTTTATGTATGAATAACATTACCCTTATGATTTCTTCATAAAAAGGGGAATGAAAACAAGAACCAGCTTGTTGGTTAGTTTCGAGTCCAGCAGCTGCCCTTGATCGATAAAGAATTAAGGATATAGTGTATGTGTGATCAAATATCCAAATGCAAAATCATCTTTATTTTCCTTTTGTCGATTGTAATGTCAATTTTGAGCACACATTGTTCCTATGCAAAGTTCTCTTTGAATTACAATATCTGTATCACTGAAATGTCAAGAGTGACATACAAACTTCGGAAGAAAATACAAGGTACCATAGTGCAATTCCTCTCAAAGGGACACCCATAGATAATTAATAGATAAAATAGCAGAAACTAACATCGACACGAGCTGACTTCAGTTTTTTTCTTTCTTGAGGACAGCTGAGTTCAGTTGATATCATTTACCACGGGTATTGACCGTGCAACAAATCTGGATTCCAACCCTTATGTTATGTTTTTGGTGAACTCATGATCCCAACTATAAATTAACACATGTGTCATCCATATTCTACATCCAGATCACTGGTATGCCAGTACACAAGAATATTACTAGTATTACATGTAACTGTAGATACTCAAGATGATAACATATGGACATTTTGAATTTTGCTCGTCTTATCCAGAGTGTTGGGATTTAAAGATGGCCATCAAACCGACTTCATAATCAGTATTCTGTGCAAACAAGTCAATCTCCACAGGCTTATGATCGATTTGGACCCAAGCGGGTTTGCCGATTTCTGCTGAAATTGATAAACGAGCTGTAGCATTCTTCATTGCCTGTATCAAGTTGGGAAAAACACTAGTCACTGCCAAATAGGTCTGCCTAACAAAGAACAGGCTGATGGGGTGCTTAAATGGTTAGATATTAAAATATGAATAAGAATAACAAGCAATGTAAATGCAACATGGCATTGGTCTCCCTGAACTACATTCCTGGATTTATCGGACAAACCCTAAAACTGCCGAAGTCCTCTGAAATAATAGCAAACAAGTGTTTCATAGTCATTACATATAGATAACAATCAATTCCAGTTTCTAATAAATGAATGAACAGAGAAACTCTGGCAGGGCAACATCTTCAACCCAGAGGTCTTATTTAATTTGGAGATTTTTCATTGCTATGAAGTCATTGTGACATCATAGTACTAACGTCCCTTCCTAAAAAAAAAGAAGGATTAATAACGTCTCAAGATGAAAGTTAGATAAAATTGGTGGAGATGGTGCCGCAGAAACTATCCATTTTAATACATTGGAGATTCTGAGGAACTTGGTAAGTCAAGCAGATGCTCGTAAATTTTTGTTTGTGGATTTTGAATGCCTGAATCTTGGGAAAGCCTCTCATTTTGCTAACATCTCAGAATGGTAAGACGCTGGAGAGAAGGGATATCTGTTGCTTCAAGCCCTCCCATTGTTCGTAAAGTCACCATGTTTGTGAACTTCAGTGTCTCCAACATCGGAAAGGCTCTTATGTGCTCGATCCACAGCCACTACACCTAGTGTCATCATATCTGCAAAAAAGATATCTATCTCACATTCTTTAAACCTGTGAATGAACAGAACAAAAGAAGTTCAAGACAAAACCTGTGAGTGAACATAACAGAAGATGCTCAAGACAATGTAATTGACCAAGAAAAGTCAGTTCATTACAATTCTCACAAGAATACAGCTCTAGAAAGGAAAGGCCATATGGAAACCGCAGAAAACCCCATCATAACTAGTTCCTCCAGATCAGAATGATGTATGAGGCTATCCAACATACATGCCTCGTCAGCAAATATGGAATCAAGTGGATGGCCTGTGGAGTATCAACCCACACATTTTTTTTTATCTTATGATCTCAATTTTCTTTTATCTAGCATCCATAAGAATTTGTGCTCTTGTATCATTCCAATTCCTGAGATACACACCTCTCCTCTAAGGTTGACCTAGTCACAAGTGCTGCAACTGCCTTAATCACTACCAACCATTGTTTGGAGGCTTGATCATTTGCCAATTTCACATGGAATACATAAGTTCAAGCAATCCATTTATAGTTCCAAATGCCTAACATTAGCGAGATTTTTTTTCTGTGAGGTAATCCACTAAGACAGTTGGGACACCTGAGTTGCAACTTGAAGAGGGAATTACCTCTGGCAGACACCCGATTCCTGTAGCCTCAGTTCACCAATGGAGCGTGGCACCCTCCATGTTCGTTCTACTCTAATCCGGAGTAACCGAAGACAAAAGACTTTACATATTACTTGGCAAGTTTATGCACTAATATTATTTCGTTCACCCTTTCTAATAAGTAAAATAATTTAATCCTCGTGTTTAGTTTATTGAAGAACCAACAAGTTTCGCAGGCTAGAGTGATTGGATTATTTTAATATCGGTTATTGGATGCATGAAATTGCACAGGTTCACTGGAATGAGCCTCCCTTGGAGCTAATGATGTGTATGGACCATCTTCATCTACCTTGCACAGAATTGTACTTGCCTCTTTTCCTGAATACTTTTCGGCTGATACATACTCAGTGAGCTCATGATAAAGATCATGCATGACATGTCATAAGAAGTGCTAGGGCACATACCGAAGATTCTTAGATCAACATAAACCATCAAAATAGGAATACAATTAAAGCATGTAGTCATTACCGAACATTAAAACAACATAATCCCCCACAAGAGCATGATTATAACTGACTGTCATTGCCCAACATTCAAAGTTTTAAACAGTACGAACCTGCAAATCAAAGAATATATGGTAGAAGGGAAGGGGTTCTCATGACCTAACACGACAGTTTGAAAATTTTAAGCTAGATATGAATATATGCATGGCTAAGATAAGTAAATTTTGAGGCCACTCAGTTATAACCATAAGAAAGTACTCATTTGGTAATAACTCCAGGATGTATGAACTGGCAATAAATCTGCTCACTAATTTACTGGGTTGGAGAGTGAAGAGAACCATAATATTATCAGGAGGTATCAATTGCAGGGGTGCTCATAAATACAACCATTGAGGGAAAAATACACTAAGTCCAAGGTTTATGTGTCATTAACTGATAGTAGCACTTACACTTACGTGAAATTGAAAAAATGTGTAGAAGCATTAAAGCTGTATTTAAGCCGTCGACATGCTAGGGTATTGTATAAATTAGTTTGGATGGCCGCATGATTGTGTGGTTACTTCTAATACAATCACATACCACATCAATATAACGCAAAACTTTAGAATTTCTTGTATGGTTCTGTGCCTATCTAATCGTAGATTACATAGTACGTATTGCTCATGTACTTGAACATCAATAAGAAGCATGCCATTTTCCATGCCATCAAAACATCTATAAGAAGTATATTCAAAAGCTAACGAAAATTAATGGACCACTTATGAGTAATAGTTGATTTAAGCCAACAAACATCAGATGCTGGTCAAAGCTTCTCATGGGTCCCACATTGCATGGCTGGTTCAGCTTAATTCAAGAATGCTGAAATGCTGAACTAGCCACTGCATTGATGGAACCCCCTCTCTGGGAAGATATATGGTCAAAACCACCTTCTCCGTGAAAATTCTATAGCTTATAAGTATAACCTCCTCATTCCGCATATATGTATTTTTTTAGAACTTTTGCACGTGATTTCCAGAGTTTTTATGAGAGGGTTGTTTTCACCAGATTTTTTTTTTAAATGAGGCAAAAGCTTTGCCTTTTATATTGATATAGTAGGAGCAAACAAGATCCGGCCGAAGCCAAAAGGAAAAAAAGGCCATTTAGGCCATGAGCTTAAGAGATAAGTTCTGTAAGGTGCTTGGCGTCTGCCAACGTCCAGTTTCTGCTCTCATCCTTAACATTTTGGAACATATCTGAAGGTGTCGTAAATTTGTTGTTGAAAACCCTTGCGTCCATCTCCTTCCAAATTTCCCAAGCCAGCAGAATGATGGCCATTTTCAGGCCCTTGGGATGATCCGATGATAGGGATATCTAGGAAGTAATTGCAAGTCATATCTGACACCCAGATCCCTAGGGGAGCATCCTATGTGCCATACTTGTGAGTCATGTATCAAGATTCAAGAAAGTTGCTGAAAATAACTAATAACATCACAATACCTTCCCTCGAGACAGCGATATCTCTTGACAAGGCCATCAAAGTAGTTGCAAGTATCAGCATGACACTCTTCGTCTGCTACAGAGTAATCTTTGCCCCCACACTCGCCGGACCAACTATGCAGTTAGTTCATCATCTCAGGGCATTCAGCGAGCTTCGACACATCGAACTGTACTCACATCTTCATTTCAAACCCGGAGCTGGCATTATTATTGTATGCGCGGCGAGCTAGAGTAATCTTGCCAACACCACCTGGTTCATCAACAGCCACAACAGAATAGACATCGCAGCTGTTAGCTTTCTCAGGTGCCTCCAGTCTCAGCCCCCTTTCATGAAGCCGGCATTTCATCAAACAGTTGGTCTGCGTCAAGGGGCTGACCTCTTTCCGTCCCTTCCTGACCTTGCGCTTGCGGTCAAGGCGATGACCAGCGTGCCTCCCCTTCCCGGCGCTGGAATGGTGGGGCTACGGCTTGAGGAAAGCCACGTTGTGAAGAGCCAAACTGGAGCTTCGGCCTGAGAACGATGTCCCGGTGTAAATTACAGGACTGACCCTTGTGTCTCCGGTACACCTTCCAAGGACTATCTAACCATCATCTAGCTGAAAATGCAATTTGCCATCAGTCACTTTTTCCGTAGTATTTTCCTTTCTCTCATTTGACCGCGTTCCATTCCAATTTCAGTCCGGTCAGTTCCACAAAAACCAGTTATATCACTTCAGTCCGGTTTTTTTTCCACAATCAGTTCAGTCCGGATTCTTTCCACAATCAGTTCAGTTCGGTCAGTTCCACAAAGCCCAGCCATATCAGTTCCATTCCAATCTCATTTTGATAAATTTTGACAAGGTTTTAATGAAAAATTGTTAGTAGCGTGCCTACTACACAAGAGAAATAAAGAAAACAGTTCTTGTTTCAACTGAGCCGGATTGCCAGCGCCTGTTGCCACCAAACGAAGCTATCCCCGACACTGACGTTGACCTAATCACACTGCAGTCATGGCTACTCCTTGGCGGCAACAATGGCACGAAGATCGAGGACAACGCCCGGCGTTGGGAGCTGCTGTGTGGGGTCGGGAGATGGCGGCATGGCGTCCCTGGTCTCGAAATACCGCCACCGACGCGCATTGGCTGCAACTCGAACTTCAGGTTTGGCGGCAACCTAGGTGGTGTGCCGTCCTCAAAATGGCTATGGTCATCGTCATAATCGTCCTTGTAATCGAGGGAGCATGCAGTGCTGGTCTCCGTGCGAATGGTGTACTCGTCGCCGCGCCGCTTCTTCCCCCGCTTCCTCGCGGCCTCCCCACCCGTGCATGGTTTATGTGATCTGGTTCAAGATCATGGCAGACTTGTACTTTGATCCCATCTGTTGTCGTACCAGCAATAGTGTGTTAGCCGTAAATTTCCTGAAAAAACAGTGAATATGAATGTGAAAACTTAGCATCCTCAAAGATCTTGCAATCTTGCTGATTCACTGAAATGCATCAAAAAGTTTATGCGGCATGGAATGTGAAGAAATATCTACGTGACAAGCGGATAAACATGCACTGACTACCCTGCTGTATTTTTCAGAGAATGAGGACTGACATAAATGATAACTAAAGACTGACATAAATGATGACTGAAAGAAAATTTAAATGAGCAAATATAACTGAGAAAGGACAGAGAAAAAATAAGGATGAACATAAATAAGAACGGCTGATAAGACTGAAGAAATAAGACAAAAAACCAAGACTGAAGAAAACTAATGATAGAAGACTGAAAAATATTTTTTATTGCAGAATAGAAATGAGAAACTGACCAAATAAAACTGAAGAAATGAAAAAAAATAGACTTAGCAAATATGATTGTAGTATAATAACTGGAGAATAAGACTGAAAACTGAAGACTTGACACTGAAGAAAGTCGAAACTGAAGAAATTATACACTTCAAAATGAGAAATTGAAGAAACTGAGAAAAAGAAATACTGAGAAAAAATAGAAAACATAGAAAAGAAATACTGAGGGAATGTCATTGAAGAACTATACAAAAGACTAAAAACAATGAAGAATAAGAATGAGGAAAAAAAGAGTAGAGAAAGAGAATACTGACGGGAGAGCTTGAGTAACTGAGAGAATGAAGAGATAGACATAGCAAATGAAACTGAGAAGTTAAAAAAGAAATAAAATGAGAAGATTGAGAAAATTAGAATACTGAGAAAATAAGAGAAAACTGAGAAGAGAAATAATGAGGGAATGACATTGAATATCTATACAAGAGAGACACTGATAACACTGAGAAACTGAAACTGAGAAACAGGAACTAAGAGAAGACTGAACACTGAATCACTGAGACACTGAAACTGAGAAACTGAGTCACTGAGCAATAATTAATTTAATGAAATACTGAGACTGAAACTGAGAAACTGAGTCACTGAGCAATAATTAATTTAATGAAATACTGAGACACTGAGAGTCTCTGAGAGACTAAAATCACTGAGACACTGATAACACTGATAACACTGATAACACTAAGAGACTGAAATCACTGAGACACTAAAACTAAGAAACTGGAACTGAGAGAAGACTGATCTCTGAATCACTGAGACACTAAAACTGAGAAACTGAGTCACTGAGCAATAATTATTTTAATGAAATACTGAGACACTGAGAGAGACTGAAATCACTGAGACACTGAGACAATGAAAACTAAGGAAATAATAAATAAATAAAGCACTGAAGAAATTAGCTAGACTGAAGTCACTGACACACACTGAGACACTAACAATGAGATAAGGAAAACTGAAAACTGAGTCGCTGAGAAACTGATAAACTGATAAAGTAGACTGAGAATGAGCAAATAGGACTAAGAATGACACTGAGACTGATAATACTACAAATAAGAGCTAAATGACTGAGAGACAAAGAAACTGAGAAGAATGAGAAAATGACTGAAAGAAACTGAGAAATTAAGAATAAGCAATGAAGAAAGATAACAATGATAAAAGAAAATTAGAATGAAGAATAAGAAATGAAAAAAAAGATAAAAATGAAGAATAAGCACTGCAAAATGATAGCAATGAAGAATTAAAAATGATAAAATAATTAATTTAATTATCCTCCAGTAACTGATGATATTGATCTTTGTATGATCAGCTAAATCTACACAGTCTGCTACATTCTACAAAAACATGAAACTCGACAGGGACTGTGAGCCGTCCTCTAGCTCGTTCGGGATCCCCAAATTGCTAGCAGTCCTTTGGAAACTCCATGCATAAGGTGGCTGTGAACTAACATGCAAATATCAAAACTTCTAGCTCGTTCAGGATCCCCCAATTGCTCAATGTACTTCGTGTCAAGAGAGTCGCAAATGGATGGGCAGAGTAAATATGAAACAGCTACTTGCATGAAACACGCAAACACCTCCTTGTCAGTAAGTGGTTCTTTCGAATTTAACTTGTTCCCAAAGAAAGTGATGTGCGGGGGCTCTGTCAGATTAAATAAGGACATAATGAACTTCAACCCACCAGCACTGTTTTCAGCCAAAGGGGACCCAGAATTCGGCAAACCCAGAAGAAAGTGGAACGCATCTTTTGGAATGTGCATTATCTTATCATCAACAATGATTTCAGAACACACAGGATCGACGCATAGAGCAAGCCAACGGATAAAGGATGAAGGGAGAGTAGTCTTGGAGAGACAGAGGAGACATCCAAACCCAAATTTCTCAATTATACCCTTCTGCTCCACGGAAAGACGATGCAATACTTAAAAAAAAATACTTGGCCGAATAGACTGAGTAGACATCCTTCCCAACTCCATGAACTTTTTGCCTTTTCTTCTGGATAAGAGTTATGAAAAAAGAAAAGCAAAAAATCAGCACCAGCCACGCGAACAGAATGAAAAACGTTAACATGATGCTCCACACACAAAAATACAAAAGAAAGAGAAATGTGGAAAAAGACCTCTCTCCACATGTCAGATTGCATACAGAAAATAGAAAAATCCCTCTTCAAGCTCTTTATCGCCTACAGCAAAAAGACAATAGAAGATGAAACAAGGTGAAAAAAGTTCAACAAATGGGATAACAACAAGTACTTATTACACAGAGTTTTGGTTACCTGCTTGCTGAAAAAATCAAACAAAGCATCATCTAACACCCTCTTCCTCCTGGGATTTCCAATGTCCTGAGGGAAACAAAAAAATAGAGCTGCCTCACATCTGGATGAAAAAACACACGACACATGGGGACGAGAGAAAAACAAAAATAAAAAATGAACAATACATCATCACTGGATGAGGATCCTCCGTTGTAACTATCAAGCCCAGATGATACACCTTCAGAAGCATCGCCCCACTGACCGTGCAAGCGTAATCTCCTACAAAAAAATACAGATAAACCTGCATTAATAACAGCTGCACCAAGCCTGATATGTGTATAATGCTGATACCTACACTAGAAATCTACAAAAACCACTGGTCCAACTGATAAAAATGAACAAAAGAGTTATTAACTTCTGATACTGGATACTAGTTAGCACTGGATTTAAGAACTCATATATACTGTAAAACACACAAAATAAGCTGACACTACTACACATGCACAAAAAAATTCTACTGAAGCTAACTAGAATTAGAACTGCTGCTACTACAACCAAAAAATAGACCTATTACGTTGTCACACTACGACTGCCGCTTGAAGGGGTTGCCTCTCGTACATGACTACCTATGTGCGTACCCTGACACCATTCAAACACAAATCATGTGTACATGGAAGGTGACAGCATGTTCATCCGAAAAAATCCCCTAACGCGCAACTAATCAGAAGAATACAACGGCATAAGCCACCCTACTAGTCCGGCCAGATCCGTGAACCAATAATCGTATATGAGATTTGCCAAGCGCGCAAAAATTGATGCATTACAACCGGACAAACAACGCGGTGCAGGAATGAGAAAGAGACGAACACGAAACCTGCTACGCCGTCGACGACGACTAGAACGCCCAACTCTAGCAAGAGGAACCCTAGATCTTCGCCCGCCTACTGAACCCATGGGAAACTCTCCGCGCACACGCTCCTGAAAAAAAAGAAGTAGCACGGCTAGCAAAAGCTGACCAACGGGGAGGATTCCAAGAAGCTAGAAGGGGGTAGCAGAGCTAGAAGACTGACCAAAACTGAAGGATTCGGATTAGGATCCGCCGTCGCCGCAAAAAATCGCCGTCGCCACTCACCTCCTCGCTGCTGCTGATAGAAGGGGAAGGGAAATAAGCCCGAGAAGTTCGTCGAGCTATGGTTGGTTTCGGCAGCAGGTGGGCTCGAGTAGGGGGTCGCCGGCGACGACGATCCGCCACCACGGAATCACCTTGTCAGGGACTAGGACTGGTATGGAATATGAGGTTATTAGTGGTCTAATAGTTGTAAGGGTATTATGGGTATTTCCCTATGTTGTCATGTGTAGCTAGCAACTCTTTATAAGAGGCTCCCTTGTATCCTGTTGCAAACAACCAAGAATATGAACCCTAATTTTATCATCTATTTTCTGCAATTTATCCTAGATTTATTTCCAGCAATTTATCCTTTTTATCTGCAATTTCCCTCAAATTCTAGTTCTTCTTGATCCTTTCGATCAGACACCCATCGGGGTCCTGACAATTGGTATCAGAGCGAGTCCGATCGATCGGGCCTGCTCCCTCCCTTCCCTCCCTGTATCTTCGTCTTCGATTCCGATCGATTCCAGTCACACCGGCGACCCTTCCTTCTTCCATCCGATTCTCGTCCATGGCGACCGCGCCCTACCCTTTCCCCTACACCTTCTCCTCTTACCAAGCGCCAGCGTCCGGTTTTTCCCCCGCCCCAGCGTACGGCGCCCCAGCCGCCTTCCCCTACTCTCAAGTTCATGCGCCGCCACCGGAATCGACAACGCCTGGCTTCTTCCCCGTTCTAGCGTACGGCCCATCCAGCTTCCCCTCCGCCGTCACCTCCTACCCAGCGCCCGCGCCTGGCTTTTCCCCAACCCCACCGTACCACGGCCACTACGACCAGATCCACCACCACCAATTTCCCCTCGACGCGCCGTCACCACCCCTATACTATTCCTCTCCCACGCCATGCTACTCCACCTGCCCCTTCTTCCCCGAGCCAACGTGCGGCTACTCCACCGCCCCAGCCACTTTCTCCTCTCCCTGCTCTCAAGCGCCGCCATCAATGCCACCTACCCCAGTGCCGCCACCCGTGTTGGGCTCCTCCGTCGTGCCAGCCCCGATTTTCCCCACCATCGCTTCTACCTCCAAGATGCAGCCGGATCCCGCGTCGTTGTTCGAGCTTCATGACCCCGCCACACCCTTCCCCTCCAAGGCCGCGTTCCACAGCTCCGCCTCCAGGACACAACTCGGTATCGAGCCGCTTCTCAAGCTCCCTAACCGAGACGTCCTCCCCAAGGGCAACAACAAGCAGCACGCCGACGATCAGCTCACGAGGATGAAGGACGATGCAGAGGTTCAAGCAGCGGTCGACGAGCAGGTCCCGTCGAAGAACGCCAGCCACCGCTGGGTGCAGCGCGGAGCTCGTCAACATACAGGCTCGTCTCGATCAGCAGCAAGCACATGAGCGTACTTCCTTCGACACAATCCAAGGTGAACTCGCGAAGCTCACATCAATGGCCTCACAGCTAGCAGTTTCTATCGGCAAGTTTTCGACTTCAGCAACTTCAGGTTCATCAGCCGTGGGAGCTACTGGTACCACTTCTGTCGCCCCCAAGGTGTTTGTTGATATGCCAACACCAACTCTTGGAATGGAACACATGTTATAGCACCTGAGTGTGAGAACTATGGCTATGGGCACCCAGATCAGATTCAGAGCTCATGTGTGCAGGGTGGAAGGACCAATCTCAGTGAGCAATATGGATTGCGACATCATTATGGCTTTGGTAATCTCAATCGCCAAACTGTGTTCCTGGCAGATGGTACCGAGCATAGCTACTACACACTTCCAGCAGATTATCCCTTGAACCAGGCTATCCCACCAGTATGTCCTTCAGCAGCCCAAAAAGATGGTGCCATGGCTCCTCTGTTAGTAGCAGCCCAAACAGCAGGTCTGGTTTCAGTTTGCTGTCCCAAAGCCAACATCACTGCTGGTTCTGAGTCACTGTTTGCTCCT
Source organism: Puccinellia tenuiflora (assembly GCA_012064385.1). Taxonomy (NCBI): domain Eukaryota; kingdom Viridiplantae; phylum Streptophyta; class Magnoliopsida; order Poales; family Poaceae; genus Puccinellia; species Puccinellia tenuiflora. Next base: position 248,323 of record QRDG01000125.1, read on the forward strand.
AACCTGCAACTGCCAATGACTGCGCAAGATGATCACAAGTTAATCAAGGAAATGCATGTATTTGAAGAGAAGAAACAGGACAATGAACAATTTCTCAAGTGTTTCAGCAAGGCACTAGGAACTGGACAGAATAGTGCTTGTCTGAACATTATCCCAGATGTGCAGGATTTCACTCCTGAGCTGCAGCAACAAGATGAGGAGAGGGCATGCACTTGTCCTGTCATAAAGGCCTCTGATTCATCTGCCACAAGCTCCAGCCAGCTTAGTAGTGAGCATAGTATGAGCGAATTGAGAATGCTATGGGATCCAGGATCTTCAACATCTCTGTACTCAAGCAAGGATAAGTCTCCCGAGGACCTCAGTTATGTGGCAATTATGTTCCCAAAAATTCTGAATTTATGCAACCAAGTTGGCACTTTACAGCAGCTGAGAGACCCAAGTTGGAATTTCTTGGCAAGCAATGAGACAAGAAATGAAGGGGACACAGGAGTGATATTCAAGTTTGGAGTGTCCATTCGTGTACCACAGCAGAGCTACTATTGCAGAGTACCATCACGCCAACAAAATCATGGATTTCAACTTTTATGGGATCCTGGCATTTTAAGCATAATGGATCTGATGCTGGGCGGAATTGTAGTGCCAAATCTAGTTCACAGAAGCAAGAAACAGTTCAAGCTATTAGTTTTTATTGAGCAGCCGAGTGACCTGCAGACATTCTGGGCTCAGCTTCTTTTCTGGTGCACTGCTTCGAATCTTTTCCTCCAGTTACAGTATGGTTGGCTGCCAATTATTTTGGACTGCCTATATTCAGAACCAGTCAAGAAGCAAGTCAGCTACTCATGTTCAGTTTGTCTGCAATGTGTATGTCAACAGCTACTAGTTTACGCATCGGACTTGTTTTGTGGTTTGGAAACATAGCTCAAGAGGAAAAGGATGCAGCAGCTGTGTACCAAGTCTTAAAAATTCAATCAATGAGGAAAACCTCTCTTATTTGGGATCCTGGAATTGAATCAATCAAGTTCTTTAACAACGGGCTGCACCTACGCAAGTTTCAGCTAGTGCACTGTTTTGCAATCCATGCATGCTACCTTATTCATGCTTTCTTGCCTCATGCACAAATCACAGCCAATAGTTTAAGCAACATTGAAGCTGGTGAAGTTACCTCAAGATGTTTGGGTTTCCATCTACACCAGATTAACAATTGGACTAGTACAACATCCAGTGCCTTCCCATCATTTCAGTATGCGTACACAATTGACTTTGTTAATGGACAGCTTGAGTTTTTCAATCAGCATGGTGTCCAAGGAAATTACAGTGCACAGCATTTGCTTCTATTTTCACATCAATATCACAAGACCAGGGAAATTAGTACCTTCTTCATTACATTTCTACCTCCTTGACAAAGATGAATAGATTCTCGAGGATAATTTTATCTGAACCAAGACATCGAGTTCTATGGAATTACTCTTTGGTTGATGAGTTTAAAGGTGAAAAGTTTCTGAAGAAACTTATTCCATTGGTGACCAATGGTCTCAAGGGGGAAGGAATGTCAGGGACTAGGACTGGTATGGAATATGAGGTTATTAGTGGTCTAATAGTTGTAAGGGTATTATGGGTATTTCCCTATGTTGTCATGTGTAGCTAGCAACTCTTTATAAGAGGCTCCCTTGTATCCTGTTGCAAACAACCAAGAATATGAACCCTAATTTTATCATCTATTTTCTGCAATTTATCCTAGATTTATTTCCAGCAATTTATCCTTTTTATCTGCAATTTCCCTCAAATTCTAGTTCTTCTTGATCCTTTCGATCAGTCACCCATCGGGGTCCTGACACACCTCGCCGCTCGCCTCTCTGGATCCCCCTCCCCCACCCACTCGAGGATGACGAAATGACTAAGCGGTGGACCGTGAGGGCACGAAATTCAAAAAATGAAAATAAAACCCGGTCCAACAAAACCGGCTGAAAGAAAAAAAACGGCGACGGGAGAAAACCAATGACGAACTGATGAAGCTCTAAGATCCGCGCCAGGACTGAGATGGACGGCAACAGATCTGCCTGATGGCAAAATGTAATTTCAGCTAGCTTAAATATAGAATGAGTGATAAGAGCAAGTCTAACAGACCCCTCAAAGGGCCCAACCCCGTAAAATAACTGCCGATATACGGGGTTGGGCTCTACCCGGCTGTCTAACAGACCCCCTAAATCGGGCACCCCGGACGGATTTTTACAAGTTTCGTTACGGGGCGACGAGTCGCCCCCTACTTGTGCGGGGTGAGGCGCGGAATACAGGCCCAACCCCTCTTCCTCCCCTCCACTGCGCGCGAAGTGATTCAGCGAGCCCAACCGCCGCCGCCGCCGCCCGATCTCCTCCGCCCCGCCCTCCCCGGCCACCACGCGGCCCGATCTCGCCGGAATGGACCTTCCGCAAGCCCCTCCGACCACCGGCGATGCATCACCGTCGTCAGGGGTGGTGAATGTCACCGTCGGCGTCGTGGAGGATCAGCCGAGCAACGGCGACGTCGCGGCCATTATCTCCGCCACCATCCCATCGAAGAGGAAGAGGATCCCGAAGGTCTTCTCAAAGAGGCGGCGGCCGGTGCTGCGCCGGCTGCGACCCCTGCGGCAGCCGCGAAAGGAGGCCGGGTGAAGACGAAGGCGGCGGGGCCGAGGGGTGCCCAGCCGAAGGCGAAGAAGCCAACCACCCGCGTCGGCCTCGCCGCCCCACCGTCCAAGGCCGCCACACTACCTGCTGCTGCTGCTGCTGCCGTTCCGCCCGCGCCGACGCCACCCGTCGCCGACGCCCGCCAGGTGCTCGACCATGAGCCCACTTCAACCTACATGGATATGCTCAACGCTGGAACGGTGGACCTGGACGCCGGCATTGGTGCGTTCAATGAGGAGCTTCATGGCGAGGAGTATGGCGATTATGGCGACGACGAGGAGGGTGACGAAGAGGTCGACGACGACGTTGTTGAGGTCGACCCGGCTGCTGCCGGTTCGTCCGCGCCGCCGAAGCAACGCACGTCCAACTACGGGGTGGGGATACGGGGTCTGCTAGCTCGGACGAGTTTTCGGCCGGTGGAAAGTGAATACAGGACCCTCTACTCGCGTTATAAGGGGCAGAAAAATAGGGGGTCTATTAGACATGCTCTAATATAAGGGGGAAAAGAACAAAAACAAATCCGGACAAGCGTGTCTTTCCGTTTCCTCCCCAATCCGTGGCTTCGCCTCCGCCGGTGGCCTGCCCGGCGATTCCCAACCACCGCTGCGAAACCCAGCGCCTCCACGAGAGCACGGGCGAAACCAGCCGACATGGCACCAGTAGTACCAGCACCGGCGGCGGCTCTCTCCCCCATCTGCCGCGTCTCTCTCCCCGCCCGCCGCGCTTTCCCCTCCTCTTCCGTCAGACAGCCTCGCAATTACGCAGCCAGGAGTAGCAGCGGCGGCGGCGGCGCGCGCCCCGACCCCAAAGCAGGTATTACCGTCTTCTTCTTATTCGCGCCTGGAAGCTGCGGCATTTCGGGCTAGTTATATCTTACTCTATCTTCAACCCTCAGCGCTGCTGTTCATGTGCTAAGTAGGTGATAACGAGAGCAAGGCGGTCCTTGACGCCTTCTTCCTCGGGAAGGCCTTGGCGGAGGCGCTGACGGAGAGGGCGGAGTCGGTGGTGGGCGAGGTGTTCAGCGTCGTGGGGCAATGGCAGGCGGAGCAGCAGAAGCAGGTCCAGGAATTCCAGGTACTGCACACCGCCGCCCTTTGTCCTCCCGAGATGGGTATTCGCTGTACAGAGTGTAAGCAAAGCGGTAGCCTGGAATTGTGGCAAAGGGGCTTTAGTACCTTCAATCTATCTAATGAAGAACCAGAAGATATGTTTCCTAGCTCAGGGTGTTTCTGTCCAACTGTTTTTCTCCTGATTAATCATTAGTATTGATTGTTTTGTAATGTATGCTACAATTTGCCATGGTCATGCATTCCATTTCCTAGTCTAAACCTCACTGAATAGTTCACACTTCTAAATCGCTTTGGGGATAACTCTGAATAAATACAGGAGGAAGTAGTTCAGAGAGCACAAAAAGCTAAGGAGAGAGCTGCTGTGGAGGTCGTTGACGACAAGGGCCCAAAGACTCTAACAGGACCTCCGACAACCATTTCGACGCCTGCGCCTACGTCTCCTCCTTCTCCTACTACTCCCACATAGATAGAATAGTATAGTTGACGATGAAGAGTTAGTGCTGCATGTAGACACACTTTTGTGCTCCAACAAGGTGAAGAAAAATTCTCTTATGAGATATGTATCGACAATTGTCCTTCCGTTAGTAACATCTACGGTACAATTTCACAAATGAATGAAATAAAATTTATTAGTTCACTACAGATTGTGCGGAAAAAAAAATCTGTACTAGCTCTATGATGTTGTTCTGTGTAGTATATTACCAGGGAACTGCTTCAAACAATCATGAAAGCCAGAAACAGTGGTTATCTTTGATGTACACTTGTATTTTAAAATCCATCGCTTTATCTTTCTTGAGAAAACTTCAAAAGGGTTTTGTGAAAGAGTGATTCAATCATCAGAATAACTGAAACAACGGGGCTCTGAACTTGGACTGTCATTCCCTTTTGTTGGGACCTTTGCGTCTGGTTCTTGATGTCTTTATTCTATGAAATATGATAGGAGTATGTAGTTTGATGGACTGCTACACAGTTCAGAGAAACTATGTGTGGCACTGTGGCTAACTGGATTGTGTATGCACCAGATTTGATATATGTACCTAAGACATGCGCTTTCTATGATTTCAAGAATTGGTGATTTGTGTCACAAACTCACGATGCTGTACTCCACTATGAATACCTAGAGTGCAGGTCTTTAACAGAAGTGCAGACTAGTGCAGATGAATTTTTGGAAGTTCTGGTGGATAAAATGGCAATGTATTCAAAATCAGTGATTCACTAATGTTCTTGAAATTTTACAAAAATTATCGTGCAAAGATAGGCGACACGTAATTATATAACTGAAGTGTTCTATTTTCTTGTCTATTACTTATTATCATTAAATTATATTTACTTTAGCTATCATTTGCATACCTGCTGCATGTTGAAGGAGAATGATCATATTGCAACTTGTAGTTTGCTTTGGTGATTTTTTGCCATGGATGTGATGAATTTTTGGAGCTGGAGCATTAGTTATAAACAGCATTAGAAATTGACCAAGTAATCTTGATATACATTTTTAGCAAATTATGTACATACAACCTGTACGCACATGAACATTGAAAATTCTGTACTTTAATGCTTAGAAGGAACATAATTCAGAGGGAACTCTTCATATGGCGTTTCCATCTGTTCATAGCCCGTATGAACTTACTGCAATACTGGCACTATGCATGGTTTATTCACACACAAAAATATGTCCACGTTCTTGCAACAACGACCTGGATATTGGTCATTTATTCACACTCATACAGATACATTGCAAGTTAAACTTTACATTGCATGGCACATGGATTGTGTTTCTACAAGATGAAGCATTAAAAAAATTTTTCCCCTTTCATTCAGTTACCAGATTTCATATAATAACCGTTTCCAGTGTGTAGAAGGAAATAAATCATGGGCTGATCAGTATGTGAAACATCATGTTCACATAATAATAATAATAATCAAGCACGAGGTAAACAACGATCAATGGCTCAAGAAGCATACTGCTGCGTCTGGGATCCATTTTTGAATTCTCTTGTCAGAGGTGAACCTTGGAGGAACTTCCTGTACCATTCAGCTGATAGTTTCGGTGTCCTCTTCTGCGTCTTAAAGTCGACATGGTAAAGCCCAAACCTTGCCGTGTATCCAGACGTCCACTCGAAGTTGTCGATAAGAGACCACACAAAGTAACCACGTACATCAGCTCCTTTCCTTCAATTTTTTTGACAAGAGACATGGGTTGATGTTCAGAGAGTGAAGTAAGAGTAGCCATAATAACAATTTGGTAGCAGTTCCTTAACAGCATTTATAACACGAGAGAAAGCATCAGCTAACGTCAATCAACCATTTGGCAGGGAGAGCCCTGCATTGCATTGATTTCTCTTTTGCGTTCTACATAGTAAGGTCAAGATACCATACGTTGCTATCAATTGTTAGTGCGAAATATTTCAGGAATCCATTTAATATTCTAATGCATAGTGCAAAGCCAGATGTATGCATGGAGTCTCCAGGGCTGCATACGTTACCTTATTGCTGAGGCTAAAAATTTAAGGTAGCCACTTATATAATCAATTCTTCTTGTGTCACTGGTAAAATCATTAGCGGTCATGCCAATATTGCTTGCTTGAGCGTAACCTGAAAATGTGAGTTGGCTTGCACATTTGTCACACACATTATTGTTCAGTAAGACTGTAACATAACAACAATAGGCAAGCTCCATTAAAACTGGTTCTTGACGACATTGGATGTAATTAGACATAAAGGCTTTGATTGTTTCTGAAATTGTGAACATGTGAAAATAGGCCGTCTCCTACTCAAAATGACAAATACTGATTATTCAAACTTCAAAAGATAACAAAGACAGAGAGAGCCACACCATTTTCTGTGATATATGTTGCTGTATTATTGTATCTTTGTTTGTAATACATGACCACCTCTTCCATCCCATGTGGAACGTCATAAATGAATGGCACTCCTGTCTGCATGAGGGGGGTTGCAATCACTATTTATTGTTCCTTTATCAACCATGTTTTATAATCTTGACCTAACATGAATTAGTATTAGCAATCTAATGGTTACCTCTTTACCGATAAGCACCCCATCTCTTTCTGCTAAACTAACCACTTGCGCATCCCCATCCACAGGATCCAGTTTACACGGTGAAAAGATGCAGTCTTTCACATACCATGTTGAATAATGATTTAGTCCGACGAAATCCAATTTTGTTACACGTAGTTTCTTCCTCTCCTTTAATGTGAAATGGGGTAGGTTTGAACCCAAGATTTTGCGCATTTCTGAAGGATAATCACCAAGAATTATAGGGTCCAGAAACCTGTCAAAAAGAATAAAACATGTAATGTAAAAAAAGCAGTGTAACTGAAGATTTGTATTTATTTTGTTTCTCTGCATCCTTGAGTGAAACAAAAATCATAGTATTTTTATAAATCATATCAGCCTATTGACCTGTTTACTTGTATTAGACAGATTTGTAGTCTTTTTAAGAACACAAATGTTCTAGATTTATGAGGAAACAAACTATTAATTATCTGGATCCACAGTTATCATCCTAAAGGACAGTATAGTACCATGGAATATTGAATGATATGGCCCGTTCAACTGCTAGTAGGTCGAATGTGGTATTTCGCAATGGTTCATACCATCTTGTGTAGACAGAAATTCCAATGTGTCCACCTTGTTTCTCCTGTCAAGTGGCATAGATATTATAGCACAATAAAAATCTTCAGTTGATGGTCTTATGTTGAGAACTTTGTCTTTATCCAAGAAGAGTCTAATTTGTACCTGGTAGTTATTTCTATAGATGCTCACAGCATTGGCATGTGAAAGTATCATATTGTGACCTGCTATGTATGGCTCTATTGAAGAATTTCCAAAGCCACAATTCCCAAACGGCTTGGAACAACGACCAGGCGGGTACCGTCCATCCATATAAGAAAACTTTGCCAATAAGTTAGGCTCATTCATCGTAACCCAGAATTTTACTCGGTCGCCGAACATCTTGAAGCATACTTCTGCAAAGTAACCAAAGTCTTTCCTGAAAAAGCATGTAAAAGTACGATCGGTTGTTTTTTCCTTTCGGGGGAGGAAAGTAAATTAAGATGCACAGACAAAATACATACTGGATTTCTCGACTCAACCATCCACCATATCGCTCTTCAAGTTCATGTGGAATGTCGTAATGAAATATTGTAACAAATGGTTGTATTCCTGGTTATGCGTGTTGTTACCAACTATGCATCAAGACCTTCAAAATTTAGCTCATGTTTCATGTGTTTTGTGTTAAATACCTTTTTGTACAAGAGCATCGATAATGGCATTATAGAATGCTACACCATCTGGATTAACATCCCCAAATCGACCTCCTACAGCAAGAAGATATTTCGGAGATGATATTTATTTAACTCTAACGAAAATTAGTATAATCTCTTACAAAGCAGTTGTCCATGGAAGATAAACCCACTTGGTAGAATCCTTGTCCATGCTATGGAGAATCGGTATGAGTTGACACCCAAGGAATGCATCAACTCAATGTCTTCCTGGAGTAGGGGATAGTTACAGTTTACATAGTAACCTTTCATCCTCAGGTTTTCTGTGCATTTTTCAGAAAACATACCATGTAACGATGGTAGTGGTCAGCAGCAATATCGCCGTTGCTTCCGTCCTTAATTGTACCTGAAAAAGAGGACATAAGAAGAAACAAAGTTATAAGAAGATTAAAAAGAGAGAAGAAAAGAACTATGTCCAGATTGAAACCGCGCAGTAGTATAAATTCCATTGCTTCACCTTGCTTATGAGTGAAGATATCCCAATTGCTTAGGCCTTTCTTACCCTCCAAATATCCACCTTCAATCTGAAGAATAGAAAGAACAGACTATCAGAAAACTTTAGGTCGACAGGAGGAGGCCGATCCGCCGATGTATCATGTACAGGCAAGTGCCAACATTACCAAGCACAAAATTTAGAAAGACACCAGAACTCCAAAACGTGTGCATAAATTCCCTATCTGTTAAAGATTTGGCATCACCTGACAAATGAAACCATCATCCCACTAATGCCATGTTCGGTTACACCCGAGTTAGAAGGGACCGGCATGGAAATACAGTTCAAATCCCTAGCAATAGCTCCCGGTCCATGTTAATCTCACTCAAACCGAACTGGCTCTAATTTAGAACCACTTCCAACCAGCCATCAGCGGACGCCTTGGCACCGCACTTTCACGGTGAAGAAGATTGTCTAAAACATTTTTGGCAATTTTTTAGATCTTTTTTTGGGCTTCAGCATAGCTGTTCCTCCTCCATCCATGGCGCCTACCTCGGTGGTAGGATGTTGGACAAGCACCACGCCCAAAGTGCAGCAGAGCAGCCAAACCCAGAGCCTGTACAGGTGAACCACGTCGAGCTGATGGGATGGAAACCCAAATCTAAATGAGCCGGGTAGGTCAGCAAGCTAGGTTGGGGCAGTTGGATTGGATGACCAGACACAGCCCGTAAAATTTGGATCTTGGGTGTGGCCATTCCTGCGCAGCTACTGTAAATGTCTGGAGAAGAAGAAGAGCAAGTCAGGTCAGGGTAGTAACTCCGTACCTGGTAAGCGGAAGTGGAGGTCCCGAACAGGAAGCTTGGAGGAGGAGGGAACTGGCTGCGGTGGATCGCCGACGCGCACGAGAAGAGCAGGAGAAGCCACAGCGACGCCGCCTTGCACGCCATCCGTCTGTCGTCTCCGGTGGCTAACTCTAGCTCTGAGCTGGGAGTCCTTTCTCGTCGCCTTCAGTTCACCGGGGAACAGAGGACCGCTGGATGCGGCGAGGCGATTATAACGTGTCTACCGGCCCCTTCGATCGATTATTGCATTGACACGCATGTCACGCCCGTTCTGTGTCTGTGTGGCGGGCAGCCAATCCCATCCATGCCGCCGCCCTCCTCCTCGCCCACATCCATGCCGCCGCCCCCTCCACGAGCTCGCTGCCCCACCTCCGGCAACGAGCTCCGCCGCCCCTCCATGAGCTCCCCTCGCCGCCGCCGGTAGCTGCACCCTCCTGCTCCCGGCGAAGTCGACGAGATGCCATCTCCTCCTCCCGCACCCACACCTCCTCGGCCTCCTCCCCGCGGCGGCAGCGGGCTCCCTCACCCCGCCGGACCCGGACACGCTCCTCCCCGGATGAAGATACTAGTACTCGGCGCCATGACCGAGGCCTCAAGGACTCAAGGTCCTGCCGCCATGGCCGGGACCTCAAGCCTTCGAGCCCGTCCTTGTCGCCATCGGCAAGCGTCGTCAACTCCTGTGCCACCTGGCGAGCTCGCCATGCTTCTCCCCGTTGATGCATTCAATGAGGGCCGGGGAGATGTGCAGCGTGTCGGTTTCGGGGGAGCATCTCCTCGGGGCCCCTGTCGACGCCCGGCTAGCGGGAGCAGCGCCGCTGCGTTACAAAGCGTCGCCCGCCTCCACACCGGTGGTGCTACAAACGGAGATGCCAGATGCTGCCGAGGTAGGGTATCCATTGCGGCACGTTGGTGCTGCCATGGCGGCACGGCGGTGCTCCCAGAACACAGGCGTGGTGCTACGAAGGTGGTGGTGCTACCAAGGTGTCATCGGAGAGCTCGCTTGCCGCGCCCTGAGGCGTTGCTGCCGTCGCGGCGGTGCTGCCATGGCATGACGGCACTGCTGTCGTGGTGGTGGCGCGTTGCTGCCATGCTTCGGATGTGTTGCTGCCATTGTGGTGGCGCTGTTCGTGCAGAAGTTTTTTTTCAACGATGCTTCAATATAAGTTTTTTTTGCTACATTTGTTATGTGGTTTTGCTACAATATAATAAGTTTTTTGCTACCTTCTCTCCGTCGAGGTCGGTTTTGCTATAATAATTTTTTTCTACAATTTGTTCTGTTATTTTTGCATCATAAGTTTCATCATCAGAGGACCTCGTCGGAATTTTTTTTGCTACGATGCTGCAATATACAATTTTTTTGCTATTATAGTTATGTTGTGTTGCTACAATAGTATAAAGATTTTGCTACGGTGTCTCCGGCGAGGTCTTCGTTGATGTCTCCGGCGAGATTCTCCGGCGATGTCTCCGACGATGTCGATTTTGCTACAATAACACATTTTTGTTGCTGTGAGATCTCCGGCGAGGTCTCCGGTGATATCTCCGGTGAAGTAGTCTTTTTATTTTTTTATTTTGTAAACGAACCGTTTTTTTCTACTGGAGCAAAAGCGGGTTATTATTTGCTACATGGAGCAAAAGCAGGATTTGATTAAAAAAATGAGACACGTGTCAACACGGGGACCTGGGGATAGGAACCTCCCGATCCCCCGAGGACGCTCAGCACCGTCCATCGATTATTGCATTGACACGCATGTCACGCCCGTTCTGTGTCTGTGTGGCGGGCAGCCAATCCCATTCGGCGCGTCATGGTCATGGTAGTACTACGAGTAGCTGATTCTGTCTCCCGGTTAGCGAGCTGCCGCAGCGACGGGTGGATGCAAGAAGTCATTGCGTCCGTTTGGAGGGTTTACCTGTGCTGTGATTGATGACTCTGAGCACTCGTTTGGGGCCAATCGATTGCTTTTCTGGAGGAAAACCTCAAGTCTCTGTTTCTCTATTTCGCTTCTTCTAGATATGCCACCTTTCTCCTATGAATTTCGAGTATGTGTATCTCACTCCATCCGTGGTTTTGCCTTTTGTCGCCGGCGGATGCTTCTCAAATGCTACATTATCGCAAGGTGCTAGATGTTTTTCTTTTCTTTGCCTACCTTTTTATCTTCTCTGCCCCATAGTAATAATCAAAGTGCAAACGTAAAATGAAGTCCAGTCCAAAAAATAAATAAATCACGAGACATTTTTTGTGTTTTTTGCGAACATAAATAGCTGCATGCACACGATTCTTTTTTCCAGTTTTTTTTTTTGGACATTTTATAACGTGTTTTTTCACAATGGGGTCGTCTAGTCCCGCTAGGCTAAGTGGATTGCCACTATAGCCAGTGAGGAAGTGCACGTGACAAAAACTATATACTCCTTCCGTTTCTTGATGTAAGGTGCACACATTTTTTGAGATTTAAATTTGAGTATGACTTTGACCAATGAAATGTGGGTAATGTGTCACAAAAACTGGTACCATTAAATTTGTATTCGGAAGAAATTTCCATTGGTATATTTAGTCACAAAACTTATATATTATTGATCTAATTACAATGAAAAGTAAATCTCTTTAAAAACGTGCACACCTTATATTTGAGAACGGGGGAGTACTTTATAGTGCAACCAGAAAACAACTCTAGTTTATAGTGGCTACAGGAAGAAGTACAGGTGTTACCATTTGGGAAAAAAAAACTCACTTATCATTTGTTAGTGTAAAAACTCAGAACAAAAATCCTATGTGTAGATAATGTCTAACTCTACCAGCATGCAAAAATCATAATTCAAAATTCGTTATGTTCTAGGCTGCATAAAAATGACAAGCCTATTTTTTTTTCAAATTTTGGAATGTGCACCGTTCATCGCACGCACCCACATCCACCCACTTATCATTTTTTCGCAGCCCCGAAACATAACGAATTTCAGATTGGTTCTTACACACTAGTAGAGTTCATCATTATCTACATCTAGATTTTTCTCCCGGATTTTATGAAACTTTCAAGTTCCATTTTCGATTTTTATTTTAAACGAGCTCCAAGGAGCTCGGGAGCCATTTGTCCGTTCTTGTTACTAGATGACCCGTTGCGCCCCTGGCGCAAATACCGGAAACATGACTGTATTGTAGCCTTAAGTTTTACATGTATACCGTTCTGTGTGTTTAAGTTCTATGCTACTATTGTGCAGCTATTATCAATACTCTCGAAACTACGAAGGCTGTCCGTTAGGATTTCCGTGGCTCCTCTCCTTATGCCTACCGTCAGATTCTGCAACCGATACCCTTTTTCACATTCTTCCACCGTCGTGGTACGTTTTATAGGGTTTTGACAGCATGAATGCAACTACTTGCAATGAGCATAAATGTATTCTACAAAACATCAACTATAATCAAATATGTAAACGATGAGTGTTCCTAATTAAACATACCCATCTAAAAATGTATTTAAACTGAGCAAAGGACACAACATAAGCTGATAACCTATTAATAAAGGATCTGCTCCAATATAAAGGAGCAACTACACAGCGAGGAAGTGAGACAGGATTTAAGGCATAAGTTTTATCATGTTTTGATATCCTTGTATGTCACAATATTCAGATGCGATTCATCAACTTTATGACTGCAAACTGCCAAGTGTTTTGATTCATGAATATGTTGTCACGAAAATCATGGTAGTACCTAATAAGAACAAATGATCTAATCATCGCCAACGAGTGCATTAATAAATCCTCCGAAGTACAGAAATATCTGGATACATGATGACCAATGTATTAAGCAGAAGGTGCATACAAGTAGAACATCGAGTACATAGAAAACCAAACGATGCTCATTTTGCAGTATCTTCTAACCACACTTTCTAGAATAATTCAACTTCTCCTAAATAAATCCATTGGCACGTTATATCTAAAACACCATGGAAATGCATTGATGATTTTATCAGATGTATTACCAGTTTCCATGAATAAATGATAGTAGTATAAACTGAAATAATCCACAGTTCTACTTTTATCAATACATCAGACGTAGATGGGGAGTCGGTCTTGAACAGAACCTGCAGCTCCGTCTCAGTTCTCCGGCGACTTCACTTTCTCGCTGGCAGCTCTATCTCAGCTCTCCGGCAATGTTGCCTTCTCGCCGACAGCACCGTCTCAGCTCTCGCTCTCCAACGACGTCGTCTTCTCGTCGGCAGCTCCGCCCTGGGGCCACGCTCGATCTGCCTCCATCTCAGGCACCTCCGCCACTGCCTTAAGGACATGGTCCGCCTAAAAATAGTCATGCTGCATCATTTGTTCTGAAAATAGTTGCTGAAACATTTTTTTATTTGGACAGGGTAAAATCTTCTTGTTCCTGTAAAACAGACCACTATGCAGCTTTGTGCAAATAGCAAATGACAAATTTCAGTAGCTAGTTTTCTATTGAATTTTCTGCAAGTATGGATGCTTGTGCCTTTCATGCAGCTTGGCGCAGCATTTTACAACTACTCAGATTGGTACAGAACTACTCAGATTGTAAGAGTAATAGCAAGTCATATTCTAAGGTACATGCAAAACACTGCACACACTAAAATACTCCGATCAGTGTGAGTGTTTCAGATCATATCAGTTGATCAGAAAATGCAGCACCAAGAGCATGTGCCAGTATACATTAGGTAGTCACCAGCAACATGTCTTAAGTGTGACGTATTTTGGTTCATCACACAAATGACACTATACAAGAGATAGATGTCCAGAGTTCATGTATCGACCTGGATGTATCGAACTGGCTTAAATTAAGAAAAACTACTCCAGGAGCAGATTTTTTTAATCGGATGATGTGCATAACTCAGCTTCAGCTTAAATCCATGTGCATTCCTAACTCAACTAAAGTTCAAAAAAGGGCATAGTTAACCATGCCGTACTTATATCATGTGATTTACCTTTGGAATGCTGAGCTCATCAAATTCATCATAGGTATTTAAGTGCATGGATGACAGAAGTGACAAAAGGCACGGTGCTAATCATATGGAGTACTATGCTCCAGAAATTTAAACAACCAAGTCTAACACAGCAGGAGTATAAGCAAGTTTAAACAACCTAAATTACTCCACGATGCTACTCATATGGAGTACTGTGCTCCAGAAATTACCAAGCAAGCTCATGACAGTGTCATGTAGTCAAGTTTTGAACAGAAAATACTCCTTGAAGTGTTCAATTTTTTTAAACAATTGCTGCTGTGATGCATAGTCCTACCATTAAGTGTTTTCACAATCCCAATATAGAGTACTCCTGCTGTGATGCATACTACTACTGCTGTGATGCATAGTCCTTGCCCTCTTATCAGGCACTAAAGGAGTAGTGATGCATATTACTCTTTCATTTGCTTCCTCTGCCACATGTCCACATCTGCCACATCCATGAGGTACAGATCTTTTTAAAAGCAAACCACTACTGTATGTTACAACAGAGAGGTGGTATCATATACTGAATCTCAAAACAGTGGCAATCAAACTTAGCTGAGTTCATTCGTTATAGACCAAGGTATAATAGTCAAGGCAGATGATTTAAAATAGAAAACTCGGTGAAAGCAGATTATTAGGGTACTGGAAATATATCTCATCTCTTCTATACGGAAACAAATCTGAAGCTTGCTGTAGTCGAAGTACAATAGAGCTATACGGGTAATTTGACCACGATATTTATGCACGATACCAGAAATGGGCCTTTCTGTCTAAATAGTTAGGCGTATATCCAAGACTGTAATACAGTGCAGCAAATTGGTATATCGACCAAACCCTTTTAGTTTCAATCGCTTCAATCTTTCAGAAGTAGATTTAGAAACTTCACCAAATGTTATTTTACCGAAACCACATGCACAAGAAAATATAGAGTAATAAGGATATAGGTGTAGCAGATCAAGAGGTCTACAAAAGGTAATGGTCCCATGCCCCTCCCAGTCAGTAAAAGAATCTACCTAGTAACAGCGTCAGGCAGAACAGTTCCTTATCAATCTATTGCAGATTTTTTATTGCAAATTTCATGTACATTTTAAACAAATCAACCATATACTGTTATATTACCTGTGCATACAGATCTAAACATCCAGAATTGCATTTCCTTTATTGCATTTCTGCCCAGTGTCCAGGACATAAGTCCTGTTGCATTACCGGATTCCATCAAATAAACCTGGAACAACATATACGCAAAATAAGAAAGAGTTGCAGAAAGACATTTCAAATATAAATTTCAGAGAAGACAGTATAAAGTTTTTAATCTAGCCATGTACATTATGTGCTACAGCCTATCAGGGAAAAGGTTATTTCCTTTACTCCCAACAACAATGAGAAAAACGTATAATCCGACCAAACATAGGAAAAAGTAAAACATAGGCGCTCATTCAGAGTCTAAAAAACCTAGCTACATGACGTTCAAACTATCAGTTGTCTATTGGTTGCTGGAAATATTAATTGTGAAACCTGGCACAATTGAGTTCTTATCTGGTACAAACCCAAAGAAAAACAGAAAAGAAATGTAGAAGAAATATGTTACTTCATCGTTGCAGGGCTCAACTGCAGAGCCTGTAACTGCACACACGTCCTTAAACTAATAAGAAATACTATAACCGAAGGAATTGATTAGCTACAAGATTGATATTGATATTAATTCTTTTTTGGTAAACTACGACCTGCACTTCAGCTGTTCAGCAACACACATTTGGAGAAACAGAAGAGAATAATTGGTAATGGACGGTAATATCAGATTGGATGTCCCTACACACGCAAAAAGAAAATAAGTATATAAACCTATGTTATCCTTCTAAGCTGGATCTCCTTTTTGGCTATTTCAAATGATAATATATGTAACCATCAGTAACATATATTCAGAAAAATATTAAGAACAACTGAATTTTAGAAAACCTGGAGCCTCCAATGTAACCATCAGTAAACAGCTAAAACGCAAGAATCAGCCACAGCTTTTGGCTTGCCATAACAAATTTGAATAAACATGACACTGCTACACTACTGCAGCTGATCTCATGTCCTCGGAACCAACAGTGCGGATGCCACACCATACTAACAGAGGCAAGTGAATTTAAACAATAGAAATAAATTTAATTTTAGAATATGTTTGTACCCTGGATAGAATATGGTATTGAAATGGCAGGAATATAGGATCTGAATAGCTCGTGCCATACATGTTTGCACGGTTTCAGAGTGCTGGATACAACAAGTATTTGAACCTATCAAGCAAAACATAGTAAAGGAATTGTTTTTTTGAGATATCAATAGTGATCAAAAGAACCGTATATAATGGCAGAAAAAAGGAAATCAGTGGTATCCAAGCCAGAAGCACTGATAATGGAACAATAGGTCTAGTAAAATCGATGGGTTGTTAAAGTGGCTAGTTTTCTTACATGAGGCTGATGAAATTGACCTTCTCGTGCCTGCTGCAACAGAAATCTGTAACCACAAAAGTAAATAGAATCATCAGCCAAGTCACTGTAATAGCCCAAATACTGGGCTACAACATGCTTGTGCTGGATTACTGATTCCATTAATTTATCACAGCTAAGTTGTATTGCACAACAGTACAAGGAGGACAAGTCCTAAGCAATGAAGCACCAGTCGTGGATTCGTTGGGTGAGCGTGAGATGTGCATGATCATCAAACCGTGCACGCCAAGCCAAACTGTGCATAAACTACTATGCAGATAATTGAAATAAGGACATGCCCATTACCCGTCAAGCATGACATCCAAGGCGATCAGGACCCGCACAGACTGTGAAGATGAAAATGGAAGCATACCCAAACAGCAAACAAATTAAAAAACACAAAAGAGTAAATCTAGGAAGAGAGACAGAAGAAGAATTGACAACGACAACAACAGGACAGCACATACAACCACACTGGGTAGCAAAGAAGAAGCAAAAGAGAACCAAACATGCAGTAGAACCACACATCTGAAACACTCATCTGAAACAACACGGTCACATGTCAGTATTAACAAGGCTGCAACTTATGACTACATAGAACTGAATTTAATGCAAAATGGAAGCATACCAAAGCCACATCGGCAAACAAATACGAGGAACACAAAAAAGAGTCAAAGTTTAATCTTTAACCATCGCATAAATTTTAAAGCATCACACTTCAATACTCTGAGCTAAAACGAACTCACCAGCATCCAGTTAACACAACTTTCACAAACACATAAATAAATGAAGGATGTGTACAGCTCAATAAACCTAGCTATACTATTAGAGCAAATGACTATACTGCAGTAAACAGGCTCAATTTACCATAGTACTATAGCTCAATTGACCATAGTACAATGCTTGAGTTCAGGCTTGCTCTGAAAATGAAATGACTATACTGCAGTAACCAGGCTATAAAAATAGTCATTCTTCTTGACAGGTACAAGGGGGTAACAAATACAAGTATACACTACAGTGGTAAGGAAGTGAAACCTGAGCAAGCTGGATATGTGTCTTCTTCTCGGCTGCTTTGAAAGCTTTATCATGTGCTGTGATAGTCCTCTCTACTTTGGTTTCCTGATTTTTCTTCATTACATACCACTTCCTAGCATTTGCATGTGCAGAAAATGATAAATAAACCTCTACCTAAAAGAATAAAAACAAAGTTTGTCATGAAGATAACAAAACATCATGGGGAAGTTAATAGTTGTTAAGTGAGTCACCTGTCAAATCCAGATACAATATGCAAGCAAGGTCAAATGCAGCACGTAACTATGTATCCAATTAGCCTCCTAATCTCCATTCAGCAAGTACTGATTATTACTGGGTGTTTCTCCATAAGAATAAGTAGTTAACAGAAGTTCTTGAGATGGAGCTGCGCTAGATTGGTTCATCACTGGAGCAGGCATCGCAAGGGCTTCCTAGAACATGCCTCCAATCTTCTGAAGAAGCAAAAAATTGTGGAATACATTTATTAACATCTTGAGAACAATTAAGACAAATGTATATAGTTTTTATAAGTAAATGGTTTTATATATTGCTACATACCTGTGTTTGGTCATGGAGGCCATCATTGTCCAGTCCAAAGCCAAACACAGTTGGACAAAATCCTCATAGAAAGGAACTGCATTACAAATAAAGAATTCAGCAGCCCTCAAAAAGAAAATGGCACAATTAATTTATAAAATTCGAACATACCAAAGTATAAAATTGACTGGAACAACATAGAAACATTCTTGCTTCTCACCTCTAGTATTATAATTGGAAACAACAAACAAATCGGCTAATCGTCCTCTATCCACATCACCAACACACGAACCTAAACCATCCAAACAAATATATATTTAATCATCACAATTATCACCATCGGTAGCAAGGTGGAGCAGGGTGATACGCCTCCGCTAGCTGCTGACCTCACGAACGAAGCCATGGAAAATCATCCACAACAGATCTTATGGGAAATCTTGGAAAAATGAAACTGCAGTAGGACACACTAAATAGGAGAAGAATGGTCTGTCGTGGAGCCGTACCTGTGTACCAGTTAGGAGGCGGATGAAGAGCCGTAGCAGCAGGGACCCCCGACAAACCTGTGCTCCACCACCAGCCGCTCCTCCTTCTCCTCCCGCGACCCCCGCCGTCGTACTCGCCGCCAGGTTGCCGTTCGACCAAGCCACCGTCGAGCGGAGCGCCCGTGGCTGTCCAGGACGCCGTCGACCTGTGCGCCCGCGGTCGCCGCCGTCCGAGCCACGGTCCTCCTCGCCGCCCTCGGACACCACAAGAGAAAGAGGGACCTCACCTAGTGCTTGAAGGAGAGGGAGACGTAGAGGAGGCCCTCGAGCTGGAGTAGGACGGTGGGCTGGAGGAAGACCTCGGAGCTTGGCGTCCGGTTTGAGGACGGTAGCGAGCTGGAGGATTTCTTCAGGACCGGCAGCCACTGGAGAGGTTGAAGACGATGAGGAGCCGCCGCTGCCCAGCCTGGCTGTCGCTCTGCTCGGCCGCCGCCGTGCCCAGCGCCGGCGGCACGGCCGCCGCTCTGCCAGGCAGCCAACGTGCGCAGCCGTCGCGCCCCGGCCGCCGCTCTGCCCGGCAGACGCCGCGCGCAGCCGTCGCACCCCGGCCGCCGCCGTGCGCAGCCGCCGCTCTGCCCGGCCACCGCCACGCGCAGGCGTCGCGGCCCCGCCGTGCCCAACCACCGAGGCCCGTCCGCCCACCGCCGCCCTGCCTGGCCCGGCCGCGGCCGTCGCTTGGCCGACTCTCTGGTCGTGGATTTGCTGCCGCCCTAGCCGCCGCCAAGAGAAAAGCACGGGAGGGGATTGGGGAGGAGACGGGAGCGGTATTGGCTAGGGTTTCACCCGGGCCTGTTTTGTCCCACGCGATTTCACCCAGCCAGCGGGGAAAAGACTGAGACGCGGACGAGGTGGTCTCGGCCACTGATCTATGGACCCAGTGTGCAGCGTGCCCCACCCGTCATTGACCCATTCGTTCAGCCCAAAAGTAAAAAAAACATTAACGCATCCAACGGCTGCTGTGAAAAGTGGGAAGCAAAAACAACTGTTCACCACGCATCCGACGGACCAAAATCAACCGGAGGGGCAGATGGGGGCAAATGGCGGGTAGGCTAGGAGCCTTTATAAGAGTACTAGATGACCCGTTGCGCCACAGGCGCAAGAGGCCAAAAGCGAGACACAATTTTAGCCATAATTTTAACATTTATTGAAACTGTAACACGGACTAATAGCATATCGAGAGCACCATTTAGCAAGCAAGAGTTAATCAACCCTGGTGCTCACGAAGTTTTTTTTGCAAATCGAATAATCCATTTGAAGTTGGTAAACTGACATTCACAAACGAATATATTTCATTTTAGTTGGAAGCAAGAATTGTTCTTGCAGCCTTAAACTGGTGATCTATTTGATCTAAATGGACCTCTTACTATCATGGGCATTACCTGTTGCGTCAATGGCGCAAAGAACATACTCTTGGCGGAACTTAGGCCAATCAGATTCATAGGACAAACATAGAAGACATAACACACATGGGAAGCACAGCTTCATAACTTTCAATCTCTCGAAGCACATGCTTCAGGTAAGTTTAAACGGTCCCATCCTTTCTAGCACTGTTTCGCAGATGTTAATAAGCCACAATAGATTCCTTGCTGTATCATTTAACTCAGTATATGCATTCACATATTCCACTGTTTCATAAATGTTAATAAGCCACAAAAGATTTCTTGCAGTACCAGTTTAACTCGGTAGGCATTCACATATTAGAATAAAACATCATGTCCTTCAGAATATTTATTGTCCTCTGCCTTGAGCCAATATACTTTGGTACCGACAAAAATATATGAAAAGTTCATTTGTTTCATTTGCCAAAACCGAGTCAAACAATTAAGAACTTGTGCACGAAGCTCTTAATAAAACCTCCTGGAGATCAATTAGTATGACAAACATGCTCATTTCGACTAAACTTGCATAGCAGGACTGTTCAACTGCAAATTATCAAAATGTGCCTGACAATAAACCAGAGATATGATTAAAATACAACCATGTAATTTATGAAATATTAAAACTACACGAATGTTGAACCTTTGATGCTCGTATATCAACTATAATATCAGAAGAAAATAAATGGTTGCTGTATTTACAATTTGTGCATTTGGGAACTCGTCACAAAATGACACTGGCAAGATATTAGACAAATATCGTAAGAGTAGTCTCGATGTCTCATTAATAGCATTGCTGGAAAGAATACTCAATATGGGACCATAAAATTAAAAAGAAATGTCAGTTCCAATTCTTATTGGCCTCTCCTTATTCATACAACTAAACGACAACGATATAACTGATTATTGCAAAGCTGCAAAAAGATCCAACATAAGCTTCCAGGACTGATGAAAACACAATAGGATGCAGTTCGTGGTGTTACTTGCCTCTATTCTCATATTCAGTGCACACCATCTAACGCCAATAACAACCAAATCTAGATGAAATAAATACGCAAGTTTTAGCAGTTTGAGATAGAACCAAACTGGGGGCATTAAAATGAGCGTCAAACTCTAAATACCATTACACAGAAGAAAGTATATGCGCTGATCAAATGAACTAAAACATACTGGGAGCGTTTTATGTAACTTCAGATGATGATGTTCCATATTTCTCTGCTCTCCAAATAAGAGCCAAATATGAAGCTTGATATCCCATGCAATCATTAGTGGCACTGCAGCTCACAAAATTTCATGACTCATGGTGATGTGGCATCATTCGAGTACTGAAGAACGGAAACATCAAAACTGGCAGTGATTTCTAGTGCCAAGAACAACTTGCATAGATCTAAAAAAAAGACCAAACATCCTACAAACCTGAAGGAGACATGATAAAACCATACGACTCAGTATGAATTGTGTAAAGGATGAAACAAAATGTGTAAATAACTAAATATGCACAGCTTGAAGCTCAACTATAATCTGTTGTATCATATTTAAGCATTGCAATTACTGGCCACAAAAAATATGTGAGAAACTCAAGACACATATGGCAATTTACCTTGAAAGAAGCCATGAAGCTCTACCTGCTTTACCAACAACATTAGACGGAGCTATCCTTTTGAACAAACTGCATGTACATGACTATCGATCAGGTTAACCATAACACTACAAGTATGTAATATGGCGCCAAATATTCATAGATCAGAACCTAAAACTGGCTGATGCAGCGTAAAGCCGTAAACTTGGACAAAAACAGGAAGCAGTTAAAATATGTGATACCTACCCTTAAAACATGACTTATATGAGACTGAATAAGCCTTCACTTTGGTTCCTTAACTTCCTGGCACAAGTGAGCTACACTATCATTGTTAACACGTCAGAGATCTTGGACCTGGACATGTTCCAGAAAGTTAATTGTGTTACTTACAGTTGAACACTGATAGATCTGCAAGCAGCTAGAGGGAATCTTCAAATAGCTTTGATATTCACCCAAATAATTTTCAAACAGAAAGTTTTTTGTTTATATCTAATTTTAAATTGACTTGTATTGTATTTTTCATAAGCACATCGATAGCAAAGGCATTAAATATGTAAAACTAATGTTTCAATAGTACGAACAAAAAGGGAGGGAAAACATCATATGGTCTTCTGCAGTCTGTCCATCATTTTCTGGCAAGCACTTGGTGCCCTTGGCTGCAAACCATTAAGCCCAATTATTAGATCGTTATGTACTGGCTACAATGAACGAAAAAACCTATGCCAACCCACTGGTAAGCAAATTATAGTAGTAATAATTTTAATAATTGGTTTGATACCTTGATAACTCTGTTTCTTGGATTTGAAGTGGTGGGTTAGTACTTGTGAGCCCACACCTTTCAAGGATGGGTACCAAGTTCAGAGCTTGCCTCTTTACTTGGTTGCCCCTCATGATTTTTGCTCTTTACCACATGTATTCTTCCCTCAGAATCTCATATTAAGTCAAAAGGGAAGGAGTACTATCTCTTACTTTTTTGCCATTTTTTTACCTAATTTGCAAAATAATAAATGGCTCCATTAGTTAGAATTGTTGGTGTGCTATTCACTGAAATCAAATACACAATAAACAAGTTGCATCACACAAACGTACTGTTCATGTACCAAAAATGAAGTAGTGTGGATAATATAGAGGCTTGAAGGAACAGACCTTTGAGGTCGGAGTCAGTTTTCAATTCTCAAAGTATGAGGTCGAAGATGTTGATTTTCACTCTCTTCTCAACACTGAAAATTAACAAAACTGTCTTTTCAATACACTGCTGAAAACAGAAGTTAAGAGTCTAAGCGGTACGATCAATTTAAAGACCAGCCAAAAAACAAAAAGCTGCAGTCAAAGAAGTATGACACATCAGACGTATATACAGACCCTCAAATAGAGACAGTCGCACATATCTAATCCAGCTACATTAGAATTGCGTCCTTATTCCTAAGAAGCGAATTAGGAAACAAGTTAGACAACACATACAACAATACATTTATCAATGAGCGGAAGAGGGGGCAAAGAAGGAGGAAGAAAAATAAAGTTGGAACGCTAAAATCAAAGAAACAAACTCCCAGCAAGCAGCCAAAGTAGATCCCAAAAATAGCAAACCGATAATCTCAATTTAATATTTTAATAACATCAAGATTTTGAAAGTTTCTTACCTGCATCAAGTCGGTGCAACCTGAGCATGCTCAATTGCTCATGTACATAGAGCTGCTAAGCATGCCATACCTCCGAGGAGGTGTCGGCTCAAGAACAAGGGCTGCTGATCTCCAACAGCGCAGAAGTTGGATGGGGCGTCGAGGACATCCAGCTCGATGGTAACCTTATGATATGTTAGGCCATTTACAACTTTTAGCAGATAGCCAGCTCAGTTGTCGAAAATTTATACCTGAAATATTTGAAATACTTGATAATGTTAATTTAACGAATTTACAGGGTAAATGAAGGAATGTGTAGCTGTAACTGAAACAAGCATGAAGTGGTACTTTTTTCTAGGAATATCATCCATGTTAAGGAGTATCAGGATGCCTCAGTTTTCTAGTTAGCTAACCATGAAACAAAAAAGGTTGCTCTCTTTGACATCCTGCAAAACTTCCTGTGGACGAAGTACGCCGACACAACGACATGTAGCGTCGACGGAGTTGAGGAGGCTGGACCTCCTCAGCCGACTCCCAGACGGTGAGTGTAGCAGGTGACATCATGTTTTGCCAGCACAAAAGAAGGCTCCTTTTAGCAAAGAAAGCCATTGGTGGACAACCTGTAGTGAAAACCATAAATGATTACAGGATTGCAGGTTAGACTGTAGCAAAGTAGCACACCACACTCACAGTTCTGAAAAATCATAATCTCCATTATGCAAACAGAATTAAATAGGAAACATCTAGAGAATAATCTTCAAGCTAAATTTCCGTGACGCTCTACTCTATAAATATCCAAGCCGCAAGTTCCCTTATAATTTATAGAGTGTAAACAAATGGAAGATGAGATTGTTCCAAAACAGAAGTTGTTCCAAAGGTAGTCAGAGAGAGTGAGATTAAAATCATATAACATATTAATATAGATATTTATTTACCTTAGGAGGCAGAAATTTAAGGTGGTTTAGTATAGCAGCAAAGGTAGTCGTCGAGTTGCTCTCAATATTGACGTCCACTGGTCTCCTCGAGTCCCTAGAATTAAAGAGGAACAAAATTAAGCGAAGAGAATTTGTTAAAAGGTAAACAAGCAAGCAAAGCAATTAGTTTAAAGAATGACATGGCTTGCAGGCAGTAGCTTCAGGCATGGAGGAAGACATCAGGGATTTAGTTATAGCAACAAACACACCGATGGGATATGCAACACGCTTCCAGGGGAGAGGTATGCAAACACTACAAGCTAACTCCTAATACAGCTGTGATTGTGCTTGTGCGAATTACTCCTAATACAGTCAACTCAAATTGCACACAACTAACCAATTTCATAATTTTGTTGATAATTGCCACATCATGAATTTTACAGAAAACAGAAAATAGAAGGAAAGAATCGGACACACCTTTGGACGGGTTGGAAATGACGAAATTGCCAAACATGACGCCCAACTCTGGCCGAGGAGGCAGTGATGCGGCGCCGCTTCCCGGAGTCGTGCAAGCCTTCTCCGGCTATTGGCGTGAAACCAAAATCAAGCAAGAAAATGTTGAAATATATGCGAACCTGATAAAACAAATATGCAAAGATAGTTGCCTGCAGCCAGCTCTTGCAGTCCCCACCTATCCATCGCCATAGGCACAATTTGCATTGTTTCTTACAATCAACAGGAGCAACTGATTGCAAAGCTGAATCTGCACATGGTACTATGTCAGACCAAGAAGGAAAATTTGCAAACACTATGAAAGCCATGAAAAGAAAGCAAGGTTCCACATATTAAGTTAAAGACATGATAATTTGCACAAAGAAAGTGTGCCAACAGGCTATGTTGGAATGGGTATCCTGCCACAATTAATTTACAATTTCTGTGCTCTAAACAACTCATGTATAGTGTGTACACAATACCGAAACTTAGCTAAGCAGTTTGCAGTTGACAGTAAATAGCTAGCTGAATTATCACCTCAATGATAATGGAATGGAAAAAATGGCGCCATCGGCCAGCCAAACAATTTCATTCCACTGGAATGGGAATGAAACGAATCAATGCCACACCATTTTGAAGTCCCCTAGCGAAGGATGTACGCCATGGCCGTCACCATCAGTCTCACCACAGATTTTTCATCCAAATCTAAAACCTGGAACTGTAAAAAAGATAAAACACAATAAAAATGTGGGGAAAACATGAGCACCCTCCGATCTGAGCCAAAAATCAACCATACAAGAGACGGAGGGGTGTTAGGGTACGAACCTGGACATCAAGAAGCGTTGTATCCTGGCAAGTCGCGACCCTCATGGTCGCGGGCGCGGAGGCCGTCGACTTCACGCCTTCGCAGTCCATATGGATGCAGCTCCTGCTCAGCTTCGTCACCCTGGGCTCGCGTGGGACCAGGAGGTCGCGTGGGGAGGATGAAGACCACGACGAGCCGCCGCCGCCCTGCCCGGCCGCCGCCGTGCCCAGCGCCGTGGCCCGCCCGCCCGCCGCCGCCTTCGCAGACGCCGCCGCACGCAGTCGTCGCGCCCCGGCCACCGCCGTGCGCAGCCGACGCTCTGCCCGGCCACCGCCGCGCGCAGCCGTCGCGCCCCGGCCGCCGCCGTGCCGAGCCGCCAAGGCCCGCCCGCCGCTTGGACGACCCTCGCGCCCTGGCCGCCGCCCGTGAGCAGGCGTCGCGCCCCGGCCGCCGCCGTGCCGAGCCGCCGAGGCCCGCCCGCCGCTTGGACGACCCTCCCAGCCTGGTCCTGGATTTGCTGCCGCCGCCAAGAGAAGAGAAGGAGGAGGAGAAAAGCACGGAGGGGATTGGGGAGGAGACTCGGGAGCGGGATTGGCTAGGGTTTCACCCGGATCCTGTTTTGTTCCACGCAATTTCCACCCAGCCAGCGGGGCAAAAGAGTGAGACACGGACCAGCTGTTCTCGTCCACTGATTTGTGGACCCTGTGTGCAGCATGGCCCATCCGTCATCGACCTATTCAGCCAGCCGAAAAGTAAAAAAAAATCTAACGCATCTAATGGCTGTGGTGAAAAGTGGGAAGTAAAAAACCCTGTTCATCCCCGATCGGACGGCTGAGAATGGCCAGGAGGGGCAAACATCCTCAGCATGCGGGTGTGCTCTTGTCCTTTATAATAGGAAATAATGACTGATACACATCTTCATATTTCTGCACCGCATACAAATTTACATGTAATTCAACTTCCGCTTGCTGATATATTGTCCAAGCTAATGCTTGTATACCTGAATCCTAAATTTTCTCTTATTATTAAGTGTTACTCTCATTATTCATACTTGAATCTTCTGCAGCTAGCTTCGGAAGTTCTGTTAGTCTAAACTTTAACTAATAATAAAGGAAAAGTTGTTTCTTCCAAATTTTTCGTCCAACTTTCACATTGTCCTTATTTTCGAACGTAATTATAGAGACTGCCACCACGTTAGTAAAGAAAATAACGGTTCAACGTCCGAATAAATAGCGCGACCCAATCTTATTTCCCCTTTCCCCGTCAAACTCCACCCGAAGCAAAGCGTCGCCGCCTCCACTGAATTCGACCCTCCCGGATGACAAATCCCGAAATCCGGCCAAAATCAGCCCACCCAACGGAGCGGGATGCGCTGCCGCCGCCGAAACCGTCTGATAGCCCCGTCGAACGAGGCTTCTTGCGCTTTTAGCCGCCCTCGCAGAAGCCCACGCCATGACGCTGCCGAAGAAGCTTGCACCTCCGCCCGTTGCTCTGCCTACCAGGAAATGCCACCACACGAGCTCAGCAGATCCACACCAGCGTTGTCGGCGAAGGTCCTCTGTTGTTCCTATACAGCTCCATTGTGAGATCCGGGACGCAGACCACTGCCACGGACACCATTAGAGCACCGTCAAGCCAACAGATCTCGCAGCGCAACATCCAACGCGAGCTCAATTCCGGCCGAGATGGCGTTGGAGGAGGCGTGGTACAGGCTGTTCCAATATGTGCCAGGCAGAATGAGGGAATCCCTTCTCCAACAAATTTCACTTGTCTATCCAGGCGACCTGCAAGTCAGATGTTGTTCGTGGTATAGGCTAGAGGTCAATGCAGTTAGGCGCCCTCCCGCTGCCCTTGCAGGGACACCTTCACTTGCCGTCACGGTAGCACAAGTCAGGTAAAGTGCAGGCGTCGTCGTCGCCTCTCTAGCAGATACCTATTCCTTTTGATTGAACCTTTTTTAGAAATGGGGTATACCCCAGCCTCTGCATCAAAGTGATGCATATGGCTTTTTATCGCTTTATTTCAGAAATCGGCATTCAAAGTATGATACAATTCATGGGTCACTCAAGGTTGAGACGATAGCAGTGAAAAATAAGATTTGGTCGCAGCCTTAACATGTTATCCTATTAGCAAACTGCTAGCCGGCCTGGTTGTATAAATCCGCTGCGACCGTCTCCATTGTGATGCACCCACAGTCCGTAGCATGGCGCTTCTCCGCTAGTTGGAGGTAAGACCACATACGGATCCAGTGAGTAGCCATGGGTATAACCTGCAAAAAACATGGAGTTTTCGGTTTATTAATCACAAAATCATTCCGCACATTCCATATTGCCCAAAGTACAGCGCACACCCCCCACTCGAATATGTGTTAATTCTTTCTTTGCTATCCCTTTTAACTAATTCCCAAATAGGTTAGGCACATTTGTGGGGGGCGTGAGATTAAAAGATATTTGTACAATTTGCCAAACTATTCTAGCGAATCGGCAATCAAAGAATAAGTGCTGTATGGATTCATCTTTATCACAAAAACAGCAGGTTTTACTCCTATTCCAATTTCGTTTTGCCAGATTGTCCTTTGTAAGAAGTAGTTTTCGTTGCAAAAACCACATGAAAATTTTAATCTTCAACGGCACCTTCATACGCCATATATACTTTCATGGAAACCTTGTGTGACTATTTAAGAGATCCAAATACATTGATTTGACCGTGAATCTTCCTGTAGATGTTAATTTTTAGACAAAAACATCTTGTTCATGTGATAAGTTAACATATATAATTCGGTTTACTAAGTGTAACCATTGATCCCATTTATTACCCAGAGAGTTCTACGAAACGTAATATTAAAGGGAGCATGTGATAAAACATCAGCCACCGAAACTTGTGTTCGTTGAACGATATTATAAAGTGTAGGATATTGCTGTGACAGGGGCGTGTCCCCCAGCCACGTGTCTTCCCAAAAGACGTGTATTAGTGCCGCTGCCCACTTGGAAGGCTCCTCTAGAAAAAAATCATCTTTGACTCGTATCAAACCTTTCCAAAAAGGTGAATCAAATGGCGGAATTGTGGCTTGAGGTAAAGTTTTAGAATAGAAATACTTGTTATACAACAATTCTTGCCACACTCCTTCCACATTTAAGAGTTTAAACAACCATTTGCTGAGTAAACACTTATTCTTTAATTCTAACACTTCAATTCCTAGTCCTCCTTGATCTTTTGGGCGACATATCATATTCTACTTAGACAATCTATATTTTCTTTTGTGTCCGTCGCTTTGCCAAAAAAAAAACGGAGACCCGTAGACATCCATTCTTTTGCGTACCCCTATTGGTACTTCAAGAAAGGATAGCATAAACATTGGTAGACTTGTCAATACCGAGTTTATGAGAATTAACCTATCACCATAAGATAATAACTTGCCAATCCAGCTACTTAACTTTTTCTCAAAACGGTCTCCTACCGGTTTCCATTCGCCATTCTGTAACTTTCTGTAGTGGATTGGTATACCAAGATATTTAAACGGAAGGGAACCAATCTCACACCCAAATAATTGTCTGTACTCCTCTTCTACTAATTGGACTTGTCCAAAACAGAAGAGTTCACTTTTGTTGAAGTTAATTTTCAATCCCGAAAGTTGTTCAAAGATACATAAGATTAATTTCATATTCAAGGATTTCTCCATATTGTGCTGCATAAAAATTATCGTGTCATCGGCGTACTGTAAAATTGACACGCTCCCTTCCACCAGATGTGGTATCAGCCCCCTCCCCCCCCCCCCCCACTTGTCCATCTTCCTTAGCTCGATTTATTATAATAGCTAGCATGTCCGCGACGATATTGAAAAGGATAGGTGAGAGGGGATCGCCTTGTCTCAACCCCTTTAGCGTTTGAAAATAATGACCTATGTCATCATTTACATGAATTCCCACGCTTCCTCTACTAGTTATTTTTTTAATCCATTCGCACCATGTGGGATGAAATCCTTTCATGCGCAATGCTTGCTGCAAGAAGGACCAGTTAACCTTATCGTACGCCTTTTCGAAATCAATTTTGAGTAGCACTCCATCCAATTTCGTCCTATGAAGTTCATGGATGGTTTTATGTAAAACTAGTAAAAATGCCCGTGCGTTGCAATGGGAGAGAACATTCTGCATCGTGGACACATAATACTTTCTCAAGTTTTTCTTACCCCATATGTAAAATAAGTCACAATCATTGAAATAAATAGCCACATAATATCTCAAAAACAATAAGATTCTTCCTTTTTTTTAATCACAATATAGCTTATTAAAATTTGTAATCACCTTACATGGTAAGAATTCAAATGGAATCCCTTATTGTTCAAATGTCTCGCTGGACCATGAGGTCATCAAAACATCAAATAGAAGCATTCTTCACAAGCACTCTAAAAAGTTTATATTCTCCTAGTATTATATTCTCCAAGTAGGAAAAGACTAGAGAGGAGCTAAACCCGAGCAGATCAGACAATAATTTTGGTGTGTATGATGAATATGTATACGCCATATAACAATTAATACCTGGCGGCACATCGATGAAACAAACTCGTGATTTCCGGTATAAATCTTGATCGAGCAGTCAACCACGCAGCTTAAAAATCCCTGAAATCCAATAAAAACTAAACCGGCCATCTCATTTAGCACCTCTGAACATGTTGACATTGTTATTTTCCTGAAGAATCTCACCGAAGCAATGAATTAGACAGCTTAATGTTACTCAAAATTGACGAAAAAATGAGTTCAAAACACGATTACGGATTAGAAGGAGCGATGCATAAACCACACAACTTTGTTTGTTTCTTGGATTAAGAGAGAAGATTGATGTATAAAAGCACAGATCTACGTGACTCCTAGCATACTAACATATATGGCAGCAAAGTTGACGGCGACACACAAAGTCGACTTGCACGCAATACATATAGCCCATTTTTTCTCGACGACCGATGGTGTAACTTTCAGCTACCATGTTCATGGCTGTTTGGAAACTCCCAGATCTTCTTCCCTCATCCACCCAAGTAAATAAGGAACGTTCCGAGCAAAAGATCAAATGCAGCGCTCATGAAAAGCATCACATAACATGTATCTCGAGTCGTATCGAAATATCTATCAACATATTTTCCCATAGCAAAAAGCATCCCGATTTGGTTTATAGCCTACTGACTGTTTGTTGATACTTGAGCCGTCTGCAGATTTACCGTTTGACTGGTCTGTGCACCCCGCAGAACCAACCGGGCCAATTCAAAAATTTGATGAACATAAAACAGCAGCCGCACAATAATTTTCAGCACAATTTCTGTC
The DNA here is from genome assembly GCA_012064385.1 of Puccinellia tenuiflora. NCBI lineage: Eukaryota > Viridiplantae > Streptophyta > Magnoliopsida > Poales > Poaceae > Puccinellia > Puccinellia tenuiflora. The sequence goes on from QRDG01000125.1 coordinate 279,273, forward strand.
CAGATGGCATCGACCTAAGAACCACGTTGGCGGTGATTGCAATTAAGCAGAGAAAATCGAGTTGAAAAATGCAAAATAGAGAGAGCACACTAAGCACTTCCCCTAATCTGCATGTGCTGGTTCAACACCTCCCGTAAAGTGTGCGGGTGGCAGCGGCGGCTGTGACTGCTGCTCATCACGCTGGCGGGCGGCGGCTCCTCGCCGGCGAACGACTCCTTCGCATCCTACATCACCTACCACAACTTCTACCACACCTTCTCACTGTACGGCCTAGAGGACGCGGCCATCAAGATCAAGTCGCTGCCCTCGGCGGCGCACACGAGGGCCGACGCCCGCAACAGCACGGTGTGCCTCCTGGAGTTAACGACGGCGACGAGCTCCGCGCGCACGCCTTCCACCTTCCACGTAAACAGCATCAACGTCTGGCTCTGCGCGCACGCATCCTGATCGATCTGTCGTGCCGTCGTCACGCTCCCGGCGCCGTTACCTCCCCGCACCGCTCGGCGCTCCGCGTGTGCCCCAGCCTCGACGACCTACTCTTCATCCACCCTGTGTCTCGCCGCCGCAGCAGCCGCCGTGGTGTGCCTTCTGGAGTTTGCCGACGGCGACGAGCTCCGCATGCTACCGCTGTGCGCACGCGCCTTCCACCTTCGACGTAAACGGCATCAACGTCTGGCTCTGCGCGCACGCATCCTGATCGATCTGTCGCGTCGTCGTCACGCTCCGGCGCCGTTGCCTCCCCGCACCGCTCCGCGCGCCGCGTGTGGCCCAGCCTCGATGACCTGCTCTTCATCCACCCTGTGTCTCGCCGCCGTCGCGGTGTGCCTTCTGGAGTTTGCCGACGGCGACGAACTCCGCGCGCTGCCGCTGTGCGCGCGCGCCTTCAACGCCGACTGCAGCCTCCTGCTCGATCTGTCGTGCCGCCGTCGCGCTCCCAGCCCCCGTTGCCTCCCCGCCGACGCTGCCTATCGAATCGACATACTACGTTGTTCGGCTGACTTGCAGGCTCCGTTTTTATTAGCGAGAGTTGGAAGGAATCCCACACGGACGACGACGGACGAAGAAACCGAGCAAGGTAGGAATCGACGTACTAAACACCGCGACGGACTGGTCGAGATCGGACAAACGAAACATAATGAAAAAACGAAACGAATCGCTACAACTTATGGGTGGCATAGTGGGTAATTATTTACAACTTGAGGGGTAATCTAGATGACGTACCAAACCAAACCGCGGAAGTCTTATTGCTTTTATTATTAGGTATAGATGACCACCCCTTCCAAAATCTGTCTACCCGGCATAAAGGCTGTTTGAGTTGGTCTGATCACCTTATGAGCAACCGCCATAACTCTATTGGTTGTCACATTTGTGAAAATTTTGAAACTAACATTCAAAAGAAAAATAGGTCTATACTGCCGTATTTGAGTGGCATCCTCTTTCTTAGGCAAAAGAATAATTGTCCCAAAATTTAATTGGAATATGGGGAGATCTCCCTTGTGGAAATCCCTAAACATCGCAATTAAATAATTTTTTATCACGTCCCAACAAAATTGGTAAAACTCAGCCGGGAAGCCATCAGGACCCGGCGCTTTGTTTTTTTTTTCCATTTGCATAATGGCCTCATGCACCTCTTCTTCCATAAATTCGGTTGTTAAAATATCATTTTCTTCAACCGAGAGTTCTGGAATATCCGAGACCTCTGCCTCAATCATAGTAAAATTGTTTCGATCCAGGACACCAAATAATTTCTTATAATATTCAGAAATATAGGTTTTTAAATTTGATTGTCCAACGATAGTGCCTTCCTCTTGTTCTAGTTGGAATATCTTTTTCCTCTTATGCTTTCCGTTTGCTATAAGATGAAAATATTTAGTATTATTGTCTCCCTCTTGGATGTGCTTTACTTTTGCTCGTTGAGCCCACTTGGACTCTTCATCTCTTCAAAGTTTTTCCAAAATCTATTTTGCCTTGTTTAACTCTTCCCTCTCGGAGGGTTGGAGGGGTGTAGATTCTGCCTTGATGTCCAGGACATCAATTAATTTGAGTATCCTATCTCTTTCTTTTTTATAAACCCTGCTTGGATTTTTTGCCCACCCTCTTAAAAAGCTTTGGATATGTCTAATTTTGTCTTGCCACCTCTCCATACTAGTAATCCCATGAGAAACAGAATTCCATTCCCTCATTATCATCTCTAGAAAGCCTTCTTGACGCAGCCATGATAGTTCAAAAGAAAAGAGAGATTTGTTCCCGTGGTGAGCTTGTTCACCAGAATCAAGAAAAAATGGGGTATGATCTGATCCCGCCCTTGGAAGAGTTCTAACAGCAACTAGTGGGAATTTTTGTTCCCAATCAGTGCTAACCAAAATTCGATCTAGCTTTTCATATGTAGGATTTTCTCTATGATTTGCCCAAGTATATTGTCTTCCTGTGAGCTCAATCTCTTTTAGATCAATGCTATCTATAATTGTATTAAAAAGAAAAGGCCACTGTGTACTGAATTCATTATTGCTCTTATCTTCTTTCCGTCGCATAATATTAAAATCACCGCCTAGAAGCAAAGGAAGGGACTCTTGATCACAAACTCTAAACAACTCGGCTAGAAACTCATGTTTTTGTTCATCTTGAGCAGCTCCATAGACCGGAATCATAGCCCATTCAAAACCATCGGGCAGGAATTTGAATGATGCGTCGCCAGCACGAGGGCCGTGCAATCCGTCGAGTTATCATGAATCATCAGATCAGCGGGCAGAGCCCGTGTCAGCCTTTTATCTAATAAATGCGCCCCTCCCAGAAGTCAGGGTTTGTTGCACGTATTAGCTCTAGAATTACTACGGTTATCCGAGTAGCACATACCATCAAACAAACTATAACTGATTTAATTAGCCATTCGCAATTAACTTTGAGACCAAATGAAACTTGATACACCGGTCTCCATTGAACACATTTTTAACTTTTAAAGTAGCCATGTTAATGCCTACCAGAATACCGCCTGATCTCCCTTGTGGAGGTAGACAGTACCATTCAAAATCTCCCCCTGCTGCAAGGGAGGTCAAGAATGGAGCAGAAAAACTTGATCTCCCTGATTTTATTATTGCTATGAAGTAAAGCTTATACTCTTTTATAGTTTCTTGAACAAATAAATGTTTTCCTCTATTTCCAAAACCGTCACTATTCCAAAAACAACCTCTCATTTTATGCAGTGTTGTTTTTCTTTAAACGGTTACTACGTCGAGGTACAGAACTCTCTTTACCTTTTTTCTCAATTGACCTAGAGGGGACGACTACCTTGACAAGAGGTTCCTTGTGAACTTCCATGTCAATTAATTCCTCCTGTAGCAAATCCTCGCTATGCTTGTAAGCATTATTTAACACCAAACTACCAGGATCATCATGTTTAGCGGTCACTTTATTTCTCTTAAGAATAATCAACGTTCTATGCAAATCTACATATTTTATACGATTAATTGAATGTTGTACTTAACTAGGTGAACCACCCAAAGAAACGCCTAACTTAGATGCCCTAGCTACAACAACATCATTTGGAATATCATTAATATTAAACTTGGTCAGCGAGCTTGTACCTTGTCGGGATGGAGAGTCACGTGCTTGCGCCTTGTGCTACACCTTCTCCATAATTGTCCAGTCCACATTCGGTTGCTCCCGGATCCGTTCACTTGATCGAATTCCCGAAGCAGCCACCTCCGCGATACCACCATATGCAATCATCTCTTCTCTAGAATAACGACCGCCCAAGAAAACCCCAGTTCCTTTCCGTCCTCCTTCATGACCAGACTTGTTCATGGCGCAAGGAGGCCCCATGGTAGCATGGTTGCCGTTTTTCGGCGTAACCGGAGAGTTTCTGCCAACCGCACTGAGTGGGCTGATTGGTGTTGGAAGAGAGGGGTCAATACTGATAGGTACATCCCCTAAAAGAACCTCTAGCTGCGGTGTGAGCTCAGATGCTGAGTCCTTCTGACCTTGATCATCAGCAAACAATGGAGACTCAATGTTCTGCCTCGGTAGAGAATTATTACATGTTGTTCTCGCGATAGTCTGTCGTGGCAGAGAAACTGAAGAAAACGCTCCCGCAGCAGCACCTCTCGGCAGGGATTCCGATCGAGCCGATGTCTTCTCGCCCCCCGTGCAGGGCAGTAGCAATGCATGGACCGGTTTTTCTGTCCTAGCAGATCCACCAAATTTGATAGGGGCCGATCTAGCCTCCTCTTCTTCATCTTCGTCCACCATCTCAAACATTTTTTTCTTTTTCGGTGAAGTTTGTGAGCCCCTAACAGTAGGTGCCTCGAAGTGCTGGCCTAGAGGCTTGGTAGGGGTCCGAACAACCTCCATATGCCCCTCATCAAGGCCAACAGGCCGTTCTTCATTTTCATGGCTGTAACCTGATCAACCGAACCCTCTGCTATACCATTGTTCAAACAATCAGCTGTAGACGCCTCTTGTGCCTCCACAGCCTTGTCCTCCATGTCCGTGGGATCCTTGAGCAGAAGGTTCGGCCTGCTTATCATTTGTTTCCATATCCTCTTCCTTTGAATTAGTATCGGGTGATTCATCCTCAGCCGGCTTAGCCTCATGATCCTCCTCCTTTTTCTTCCCCTTCTCCTCACTTGATTTGTCATCTGTATGACCATCATCTAAATCAAATTCTCCAGCTGGTATTATCGAACCATCCTCAGCCTCAATATCAAACTGAATTCCGTAACCAACTCCATCATACATATGATCCAATGTACGAGGGATAGCCGAAGGATTAGCACAGTGATAATGGATACTGACAAGCATTGGCAGAGTTGGTTGGTGTCCCAAGCGAAGGCGTGGATGTAGCAAGTAGCAGTTTTCCCTCAGTGAAGAACCAAGGTTTAATCGGACCAGCAGGACTTTGAAATCAACAGCGAGGTGAATGTCGACGATCTCTAGCGCTTAACCGTGACGAACACGGACCTGCACACAATCAAACAATAACTTTGCCCCCAACGGCAGGAAGGTTTTCAATCTTCCCAGTCTGCTGAAAACAAAGCGGTTAAACGTATAGTCTAGTGAAATAATTTATGAAAACAGACCAGTGGGAAAATGATGATGGTAAGCAAGTAAACGAGGTTGTAAACAATGTAAAAAGATGGACCGGGGGCCATGGGTTCACTAGCGGTGTCTCTACAAAAAATAAAATACTCATATGAAGGGTAAACGAATTAGAGCTAGGCAATTGACAGAATTATGACACAAACTTAATCTAGCTATATCAGAGTGTTCATGGAAATATTCATGTAGTCATTACAACAAGGAACAAAGACCGCCATCCGACTGCATCTTTGTCAAAAAGTCCACCTAGGGATCGCTATCCAACCTGTAACCCAACGGTATTACGTTGCAAACAACAGACAATTGCATTAAGTAAAGTGTATGATGTAAGCAACATTTATAATCACGTAGACATAAACATCGCTGTTTTACCCTTAGTCGCAATAGCACACCCTCGTCCTTAGATGTTTCTGTCACTCGTGCCCAGGCACAAAAGGGGGCATGAACCAACTATCTAGTATAAATACACCCTCTTGGACACACGCAAGTACTTGGCCAAAGCAACTACACACGTCGGAGATCATGCAGGAACATAAATTTTAACATATAAGAATCATGCACAATCTGATCATAACTTCATAATCAATCGGATCCCAGCAAACACATCATATAGCATTATAAATAGTCGATCTTGATCATATAGGGCAGCTCACAAGACCATAAACATGAAGCACAAGGAAGAGAGACAACCATCTAGCTACTGCCATGGACCCGTAGTCCAAGGTGGAACTACTCACACTTCATCCCGGTGGAAGGCATGGTGATGTAGAGCCCTCCGAGATCGATCTCCCCTCCGGCAGCGTGCCGGGAGCAGCTTCAGAATCTCCCCGAACTAGGGTTCGAGGTGGCGACAACGTCAGGTCGTGTTTCTAGAAAATAATCATCACCCCTCGATGATTTTAGGTCAAAGGGTTATTTGTAGGAGTCGGAGGGGGCCGAGGCGGTGGACAATGCGCCGGGGCGGGTCCCACCCGCGGGTGCAGGTGGGGCCGCGGCCACAGCCTGCCCCTGGCCCCTGGGTGGCCCAATTCCAAGAATATATCCTGAAGTAACTTTTCTGAAATAGAAAACAACAAAAAGGGAACTGGCACTGGTCATCTTGTCAATAGGTTAGTCCGACAAAAAGCCTAAAAATGATGTAATTAGGTAATGAAAACATGTAACAATGACATATAAGTAGCATGGAACAATCAAAAATTATAGATTCGTTTGACACGTATCAACATACCCAAGCTTAACTCCTACTCGTCCTCGAGTACGTAAGTGATAAACAAAAATAATTTTTTATGAGACATGCTACTAGCATAACCTTGATCAGACAACAATGTAAAGCTTATGATATGAATAAGGTGATCCAAATCAATTGTCTATATTTGATAATCAAGCAAACAATGAATAAACAAGTTGCATCATTCAAGTAAAACCTTTCATGAATAATACTTTGGAGACATGAAAGCATAAAGATTAATCATGACATGAAAGTCTTCAAGGTAATATCTTCTTGTCAAAAGTGTTTGAAGTCATGACAAAGTAAGATGCAAGTTTCAGCATTGCTTCAACTTTCAACATGCTTATCTTATAGATAAAGTCAACATAAAGAATCATGATTAAGCAAAAAGATGCAATATAATCAACTGCACCCAGAGTCAGTGTTGCTATCTTGCTTTGAGTAGATAGAAAGAAGAGGAAAACTGACTCAACATAAAGTAAAAGAAAGGCCCTTCACAGAGGGAAGCAAGGATTAATCATGTGCTAGAGCTTTTTATTTTTGTTAAACAGAAGTAGAATGATTTTGAGATATGCATGCTTTCATCAACGAATCCACATCAAAGAAATCTGTTAGTCCCCCGTACCAAGCAAGGCTTTTATACTTGTGAGAGTGGCTCCCATTGAGGAACGAGTACATTCCTCTTTCTCATTTGTTTATCACTAACCAATGTTTGACCGATTTCTCAGGTTCATTGTGCGAAGGAGATATTAATGATGTTGAATTTATATTTTGTGGGCTGGGAACCCTTGCCAACTCTCATCAAATTTAAGTGAGCAAGTAATCCATCCTCACCAGGTGAAAGGGGGGAAATGACCTTGCTTCACACAGGATATAACAAAACTCCCTCACTACTTCCTCACGAGCTTAAAAACAGAGGCACAAATTGGAGTATTTTTAAGTTTTAAAGGTATCACATGACAAATTTACTTGGAATGGCACGAAATACCATGTATAGGTAGTTATGGTGGACACTGCTGGAAAGATATTTGGCTCAAGGAGTTTGGATGCATGAGCAGCATTCCCTCTCAGTACAGAGTTTTTTGGCTAGCAAAGATATCAAAGCAAACAAGCACCAGCAACCGGAACAAGAATGACTATAAAAAATTCATTAAGCATAACCAAAAAAACTCTACACTGTCTCCCTTGTTAACCAAACTTTCATTTGATGAAAACACTTGCCTATCGAACTTACAAGCGTGACAAAACTTTATAAATTCAAGCTTTAATGGTAGTTCTTCACTAATAAGCCTTAACTTAAATAACCAGCAAGTTTAAGCATTAATTCACTTAACATCTCAAAACAATTGGCAAGTTTCAAGTTATTCAAACATGAAGATCTACACGACTATACAAGTTTTTCATCACACCACTACCACATGCACGGCATTTTTATCATTCCAACAAATCAAGCAAGCTACCACAAGCAACTCTCTAAAAAAATATAAGTTAAGAAAAATAGAGTCTAATAACAGCAACTAACAGCTCTTAAAAAGATATAAGCGAAGCACAAGAGCTGGTAAGAAAATAAAGCTAAGAATACTCCACAAAATATAAGCGAAGCACAAGAGTATTCGAATGAAAAAGCGGAGCGTGTCTCTCTCCCACACAACATAGCAAGGATCCAACAAAGTACATGACCAGCAAACAAAATAACACAAACTGAAAGCAAAATAAAATGACGCTCCAAGAACAACACATAATATGAGAAGTGATAAAAACATAGTTTCAACGGAGATGACCTGATGGTTGTCGATGAAGAAGAGGGGATGCCTTGGGCATCCCCAATCTTAGATGCTTGATTCTTCTTGAATGTTCAGTGGGGTGCCATGGGAGCATCCCCAAGATTGTCCTTTTGTCCATCCTTCAACTTCATTCATCATCTTCTCTCGTGGAAACTAAAAACTCCCTTCGCACAAAACTTTGCATAAACTGATTAGAGGGTTAGTCCCAATAAAAAAAAAACTCACTTTGGTTCCACTAAGACAAATTGCACAAACTTGATTTAGCATTAGCTACTATTTTCTAAGCCTCAAGGGTAGCAATCCATCCAAAAGTACCACTAATGACGCAATAAAAGAGGCGAACACAAATAAAGGCAGAATCTGTCAAAACTGGACTGTCTGTAAAGATCTATTTTTTAGAGGCACTTACGGGTCTCAAATAAAAAAACTTAAAACTAATGAAAGATAGATAAAACTATAAGGCTTGTTGTAAAAAATTTACAGAAAAAATATATTGTTCTGGGATTTTTCGAATTTTCCTGCAACAGGTGCTCAGAATCTGTTTCTGGACAACAAAACAAAACTTTGCACTCTCTAAGCATTAGAGGCTAATTCTTGACACACAAAAACTAAAAAGAAGGATAAACTGAAGTTGCTACAGAAGAAACAACTCCATGACTCAAAAAGGTAAAAACAAACTGAAAGTAAAATTGGTTTGCCTCGCAACAAGCGCTTTTCTTTAACGCCTTTTAGCTAGGCGCAATGCCAAATATCAAGTCTTTTCAAAATCAAGATCATTGTCATCTTCCAAACTAAGACCAGCAAACTTATCATAAATGCATTGTATCCTACCAATGCAAGGCTAATAATCTCCTCATTCTTTTCTCTTTGGTTGACTTGCTCTCATCAAATAGATTTTGAGGAGCAATGCACCCAAAGTTATCTTCCAAAGCATCGGCCATACCAAGCAACTTAAGTGGGATAGGAATTTTTACCTCTTTCTCACCTTTAGTTTTACCAACATAATCATTGGTTTTGATGTCCAATGTCTTCAAGGTGTGCACAATATTGAGCCCATAACCAACCATATTATAGTGCGCAAATATCTTCCTAGCTTCTCTAGCCACGTCATTAAACTCCATAAGTAGAGTCTTTCCCACAAAATTCTTATCCTCACCATCTTCCATATCTTTAAGTTTGAGAAACATTTTCTGCAAAATAGGATTGAGATTAATGAATCTTGCCTCTATCATTCCAACTAAAGAAGCTATAACAGTTTCATAAGAATTGGTGAGTTCAACCAAAGGTTTCTCACTAAAATTGCTTAGACCATTAACATGATTAATAAATTCTTCAATATTGCTTCTTCCAATGATTAGACCACTACCTACACTAATATCTTTCATACCAAAACATAAGAGGAAACATAGCTAATAAGCGAAAGATAAAACTAATCAAAACAGGAATAAAGACTACACTATTTTTTTGGGTTTTAAGATTTTTAAACAAGTAAACGAGAAAAACAAGAAGTAAACTAAGCAAGATAAAAACAAAGTAAAGTGATTGGGCATGCGAGACTCCCCTTGCTGCAGCTCCAAAGTCCCCGGCAACGGCACCAGAAAACTGCTTGATAATGGATACTGACAAGCGCTGGCAGAGTTGGGTGGTGCCCCAAGCGAAGGCGTGGATGTAGCAAGTAGCAGTTTTCCCTCAGTGAAGAACCAAGGTTTAATCAGACCAGTAGGACTTTGAAATCAACAACGAGGTGAACATTGATGGTCTCTGGCGCTTAACTGTGACGAACGTGGACCTGCACACACTCAAACAATTACTTTGCCCCCAACGGCAGGAAGGTTGTCAATCTTCCCGGTCTGCTGGAAACAAAGCGGTTAAACGTATAGTGTAGTGAAATGATTTATGAAAACGGACTAGTGAGCAAATGATGATGGTAAGCAAGGAAACGAGGTTGTAAACAATGTAAAAAGATGGACCGGGGGTCATGGGTTCACTAGCGGTGTCTCTCCAATAAATAAAATACTCATATGAACGGTAAACGAGTTACAGCTGGGCAATTGACAGAATTATGACACAAACTTAATCTAGCTATATCAAAGTGTTAATGGTAATATTCATGTATGCATCACAACAAGGAACAAAAACCGCCATCCGACTGCATCTTTGTCTAAAAAGTCCACCTAGGGATCGCTATTCAGCATGTCACCCATCGGTATTAAGTTGGAAGCAACAGACAATTCCATTAAGTAAAGTGTATGATGTAAGCAACATTTATAATCACGTAGACATAAATATCGCTATTTTACCTTTAGTCGCAACAGAATACCCTCGTCCTTAGACGTTTCTGTCACTCGTGCCTAGGAACAAAAGGGGGCATGAACCAACTATCAAGCATAAATACTCCCTCTTGCAGATACACGCAATTACTTGGCCAAAGCAACTACATACATCAGAGAGCATGCAAGAACATAAATTAACATATGAGAATCATGCACAATCTGATCATAACTTCATAATCCATCGGATCCCAGCAAACACATCATAGAGCATTACAAATAGTCGATCTTGATCATGTAGGACAGCTCACAAGACCATAAACATGAAGCACAAGAGAGAGAGACAACCATCTAGCTACTGCCATGGACCCGTAGTCCAAGGTGGAACTACTCACACTTCATCCCGGTGGAAGGCATGGCGATGTAGAGCCCTCCAGGATCGATCTGCCCTCCGGCAGCGTGTCGGGAGCAGCTTCAGAATCTCCTCGAAATAGGGTTCGAGTTGGCGGCGGCGTCGGGTCGTGTTTCTGGAAAATAATCGTCGCCCCCTGATGATTTTAGGTAAAAGGGGTATTTGTAGGAGAAGGAAGGGGGCCGAGGCGGTGGACAGGGCGCCGGGGTGGGTACCACCCGCGGGTGCAGATGGGGCCGCGGCCACAGCCCGCCCCTGGCCCCTGGGTGGCCCCCCAGGTCGCCCTTCAGTCTCCGGCTTCCTTTCGTCGAATAAAAAATCCTTGTAAATTATTGTCCAATTCCGAGAATAATTTCTAAAGTAACTTTTCTGAAATAGAAAACAGCAAAAATAGGGAACTGGCACTGGGCATCTTGTCAATAGGTTAGTCCGACAAAAAGCCTAAAAATGATTTAATTAGGTAATGAAAACATGTAACAATGACCTATAAGTAGCATGGAACAATAAAAAATTATAGATACGTTTGACACGAATCACACAGTCAATGCGAGCTCTTACAATACCACGTTTTCGTGTGAAATGCATGTCTATTTCCGTTGTCTTCCCCACCAAAGACCCAACAACAAATAAAGCAAGGTAGTCACGGCAAAGAGCATATGGGCATCCAGAGACACGAACCCAAATGTCGTATAGACCCCATGTATCTATCTTTTGTGTTGACCAATCCTCAAAGTACATATGAAAACAAGTTTCCTCCACCTCTATAAATTTATTCTTCTTCAACCTTACGAAATCTGCCTTTGTTGGGAAAAAAACGCGAAAAGAGTTGTTACCAGCCGATGTAACATCCCATTGATGTGTTCCGGGCACCAGCCATTCCAACTCTTTGATAATCTGTGCTGCAGTCATCTCTCCCCCTCTAACCCTAATTCGACCAATTTTACCGCTGTCATTTTTAATCTTCATGCCATCTGTCTTTGGAGACTAAAAAAACATGAGACTCTCACGAGCCAACCCATAAACTATAGTTGTCGGTTTTGGCCTGGATGGCAAAGGACACTCAGCCTCATGATGAAGTGCCGAATCACAGTAGACACATAAGATTGCAGTGCACTCGGGTGCCTCATGACCGGGGAGATCGCAACGGAAGCATAACACTTTGTCTTGTTTCTTTGATTTTGCTGCATTCCTTGTTTGGGCTGGATCCGAACCACCAAGTGACTCCTTGCTTTGCGCCGTTGTAGCAATAGGTGGTGCCTTGATTATACTCGAGGTTTTATCTCCACCTATTGTGTTCGTCTCGGTTTCTTTCTGTTTATCCGTGTAAACTGCACGCCCTCTGCCTCTACCAAAACGGCCCCTGCCCCCTTGACCATTGCTGTAATTCGGACGACGGTAACGCTGGTTACCATAGCCAGCATTGCCATGTCTTCTATCTTCATAATATCCTTCATCAAAATTGCCAAAATCTTCACCAAAAGCAACACCTTGGTACCCGCCTTGGTAGCCACCAGAAGCTCTAGAATTATTAACGATCAGTCTGTTTCCATCTCGCCTTTCAAAGTTGATTTGGGCGTCAAACCTCTGTCCGCTTCCATCTCCCCTGTTGAAATTGTTGAAGCCTCCAAATCTAGGGTTTTGGTTACGATAGCCTTGTGCCATCCTACCATCCTCCTTACCGCCATTGCCGAAGAACTCCCCCTATCCGCCTCCACCATACCCTGCATTAGCTCCAATAGCAGAGCCCTGCGGGAAGCGCTGATCTTGCTTGCTAGCACCTGTTGGTGATCCGTCATTGAATCTTCCTCGTCTGCCGGCCATGACAAACGCCGCAAAAGTCGAGGAGAGACGAGGTCTTCATGGAAACCGCTGGCTCAACCCTAGGACTTGACTAGCGTATCCAGACCGAGGCCTTGTGCCCTTCGTTCTGAGATGAGAATCCAAGTTGGGTTGTCCAATTTTCTTACTTTTTGCATGATCAACATATTTTGGGGTGTTATGGGTGTAGCGCCCCGACCCCAGAACTATGCAATGAAGCTTTGTGCAACCGGTCATTCTACAAACTCGAAGGTTTCTGGGGTTACCAATCCCAGGCCAAAACATTTGGCAGGCGTGCTCGGAATGGATCATCGGCAACGCAACACTTCGATCATGCCATAAGCTCAGACATAGCTATCATGCATAATAGAGAGATCAAGACTGCGGAACAACTGGCATATCACAGACTCTACGACACAAAGAGATCATAGTTCAACTCATATAATGAGAAAGATAGCAAATAACACATCAGAGGTCACAGACCCAACATTACACCATACGGAAGCAAATATAGTTGTCTAACAACAAGATCTAAATTATGGCCTAAGAGGCCTACAGATAAACATCCCGTGCCAGCCTATTCCAGGACGTCCCAAGCTGCCACCTGGGAACCCCAGACTACTCGTCGATGTCCACGAAGAACCCACCTGTCTGCTCGGTGTCGTCTTCCTCTGAAACAAGTAATAATCAACAAGGAGAGACTCAGTACGACGTACTCGCAAGTTTAGTAGGGCGATATAGGCCCAATGATGACGGAGGCTCTAAAGCCGTATAGTCGTTGTTTTGTATAAAGCTAGTTTTCATTTAAAAAGATATAAGTGACCCATGGCATCGACTACTCAGAGTGTTTTTCATAACAGGGATAAGAGAGTAAACTTTCATCTTCGGTTCTCATTGAACCAACTTGTAACCAGAACCTCTCTTCTCCACCAAGGCACTCCCTCGAATCACCCTCGAGGAAATGAACCTTTTATCACACGATTGAAATGCAACCTCTAGCTGCCAGATTAATTAATTATGTTCAGATTCTCTATGGTCTTATCGTCTATTCCCAAGTCGTCCATAACCGCGGACACGGCTTTTCGAAAAGATTAAACCCTGCAGGGGTGTACTAATTTACCCACCGGTATCGTCCGGCTCGCCTGATTAGCTCTCTTCCGGGGAAAGCTGGCAAGTGGGCGCGGTTAAACCTTTACCTCGCATGAGACTATCCAAGGATCATCTGTGGCGACAGGACAAGTTTACCCAGCCTATTTCAGCCCCTGCCCCCATCGCCACTTCCCAAACACCACCATCGTCATCATTCTTTTTCCACCCACAAAATCACCCGCAAATGGAAATAGCAAACTAGAGGACCCTTGGATACGCCCGCACAAGTTATTTAGTTAAAGGGGATTCAATATGTCCCCACCATTGGAAGCACGCTCGTCTTGGTTCAAGAGGTAAAGAACTCGCACCTAGGGGCAAGAATGAGGCAAAACACCATAACCCCGATGGCAACTCATCCAAGCCTTTAAGAAAATTAATTAAATACCACAGTAACCACCATGTCCGAACATTCCATCGACATCATAATTATGGAAATTAAACACCAGACAATATAGCATTTGACTAAGCATGGCTAAGCATATATATACAAAAATTATATCAGTAAACCAGGCCAACACATCAAACCTATGGTTCATAGGAGGGGAAACATGTGATGGTTCAGGGGACCATGCATATCATAGGATACTCTATGTCTCGATCAAAAGTTGACATTGGAATCGAATGAAATATTTTGGTGGATAAAATAATTGTATAAAACAATAGGATGCTAGATGCCAAGAAGGTTAGGTTATCTCTTGCCTTGCTGATAGTGCTGGTCGCGCGGATCATTGAGGTATTGTGGTGGAACCTCGACTCCGGAATCTACCGAAACACAAACAATAACAGGAAACAAAATAAATAACATGAATACAAGGTGCAATGCACACTCATGATGAGATGGTCATATTATGCACTGAAATGGTATTGGGCATGTCCCACAAGTTAAATGGAACCCCTAAAATAATTATCGCAATTAACGGGTTATAACTCAATATTTAACTTAGTGAGTTAAGCATTTGCCCAAAATGTCCAGTACTAAAATATGAGTCCTACATGCATGAAAATAACATTATTAGATAGGTATTGTTCTCCTGATCATTTTGGTACTTCGTTTGCAATTTTTCGATTAACAATGAAGAAATGGTGATTTAAATGGTTATTCAATTTTAATCATTTTAATCAATTCCAAAAGGACATCAAAGGAATATTTGGTTTCATGCTGTGAACTTAACATAGCTAAGCAGCCCTTGAGTCGCTGATCATTTTGGTATATCATTTACAATTTTTGGATCAATATTTATCGAGTTATGATATTTCCAAAATGTGATTTAAATCTGCCATTTTAATTAATTGTTATAAACAGCACAAAATTTAATTCTACAACTCCCTAAAATGTCATAAACTTATAGTTCATTCTTTACTAAACATTTTGATACCTTATTCATAATTTTTGGATAAGTAAATTTCAAGTTATGAATTTTCTAAACATTGAATTAATTCTGCCATTTTAGTATTTATTAATTAAAGGCAATTTAATAATTTTAGTTGATCATGGAAATGACACTAACAGATAGATTTGATTTTTCTGAGAATTTTGATATATTGTTTGCATTTTTCTGATTTGTGGTTTAAAAGATATTGAATTTCAAAGTTCATATGATTTTCTGTCTTTTTAATTTAAATTCAGAAAACGGGCCGAACCGTTTTTCACTTGGCAGTGGCTAGCCACAGCCACTGACGACCCGGGCCCGTGGCCACGCTGGCATCCACACAGGCGAGGCGGCCCACAGTCAGGTTTGACCGTGGCGCGTGCCAGGACCGGCGCGAGCGCGGCGGTGACCGGCGGCACAGCCGTGCACCGATCCGTCGTGTGCGTGCACGCGGGAGCCCGAGAGGGGGCGCATTGCGCTCGGCACGACGTGGGGACTCTAGTGGCAGCGCGAAGGACCCTATGGTTGCCGGGGTGTGCTCCGGCGATCAACTACGGCGGCGGCGGTGGCTCGGCCTACGGCACTAGGGTGAACCAGAGAGAGAGAGAGAGGAAGAAAAGGTCCAGTAGGACTGGCGTCTCACCCTTGATGCGTGCGTGTGCCCGGTGGTGAAGGGGGAGGCCGGTATCAGTGGCAATCGTGCACGGCGGCCGGTGGACGGAGAGGAAGAAGACGAGGATGATGTCGACGATTCCCAGGCTCCCGGCTCGATTCCGTCGGTGTGGAGGTAGAAGAGGTCACGACGGAGCTCCTGTTGCCTGCAGCTTGTCCTGAGGTGGTCGGGATCGACGGCGATGTAGCGGCGGCTCCTGCTAGGTCTCGGCCATGGCGCCGTTAGGGTTAGGGTTTCCTGCAGCGGGGGAAAAAGAGGGAGAGAGAGAGAGCAGGGCGCAGCGGGGAGCTTCTTATCCTCCAGGGGGCCAAGGCGCGAGGGAGCAGCAGAGGAGGCCACGGCCGCAGCGCGTCCATGGGCACAGTGATCTCACTGTGGCGCCAGGAGGAAGGATAGAGGAGGGAGATGATGACAGGTAGGTCCCACCCGTCAGGGTGTTATTCTTTTTCCTTTTTATTTAGTTCCAGCAGGGTTTAGGCAATTAATTAAGGCCCTTAATCATTTTAAATTTTTTTGGAAAAATTCACAAAGCATTTATATTATATTTGGAAGTTGTCATAAAAATTTCAGCTCATTTGGAAAATATTTCATGTGTTAATTATTTTAGAATTGCTCACTTGCATTTTGGGTTTTATTTAATTATTTGAATTGGCAATTGCTTTAATTTTTGCAACAAACATATTTGAATTTATTAGAACTTCCTGGACAAATATGAAAGTTCAATTTGAGTTTTGTTTGTCCAATAATATTCACCAATCTTGATTTAATAGTTAAAGCCAAAGTATTATTTCATGTGGAGCAATTTAATTATATATGCCATTATGCAATATGAGATGCAAAAGTGGAAAATTTATTCATATTTTCATGTACCAAAATGGGGCTGTTACAAATCTACCCCCCTTACATGAATCTCGTCATGAGATTCTAGGCTTGAGTGAAGAAGGCGGGATATTCCTGACGAAGACTAGTTTCATGCTCCCAAGTTGCTTCTTCTTCGGAATGGTTAGACCATTGGATTTTGAGGAACTTGATGGCCTGGTTACGGGTCTTCCTTTCGGCTTCATCCAAGATGCGGATAGGATGATCCCGGTAAGTTAGATCCTCCTGGAGGTCCAACACTTCATGATCAACCCCACGGATAGGATCTTTGAAGCATCGACGGAGTTGGGAGACATGGAACACATCATGCACATCCGAGAAATTTGATGGCAGCTCGAGTTGGTAGGAGAGATCTCCTCGCTTGGCTAGGATGGTGAAAGGACCAACAAAGCGAGGTGCCAATTTTCCCTTGATTCCGAAACGATAAAAGCCTTGGAGGGGAGAGACTCGAAGATATGCTTTGTCACCAATTTCATAGTGAACCTCCTGATGATGTTTATCATAATAGCTCTTTTGCCTTTACTAGGCAATCTTCAGATTCTCTTGAATGATTCGAACCTTTTCCTCAGCCTTATTGATCACATCTGGACCGAAGAGTGGTCTCTCTCCGGTTTCAGACCAATTTAGAGGAGTCCGACATTTTCTCCCATAGAGAACCTCAAATGGAGCCATTTGCAGACTAGCCTGATAACTGTTGTTGTAAGAAAACTCGGCGAGGGGGAGATACTTCTCCCAACCCTTACCGAAGGAGATAACACATGCCCGAAGCATGTCCTCAAGAACTTGGTTCACCCTTTCAGTCTGACCATCAGTCTGAGGATGATAAGCTGTTCTGAAGTTGAGACGGGTTCCCATAGCGGTTTGGAAACTCTGCCAGAATTTGGACACAAACAAGCTTCCCCGGTCTGAGATAATCCTCAAGGGAACCCCATGCAAAGGAACAATCCGGGCAAGGTACAAATCAGCAAGTTGGCTTGCTCGAATGTCGTCACGAACCGGAAGGAAGTGGGCGACCTTAGACAAACGGTCGATGACCACCCAGATGGCATTATTCCCCTTTTGAGACTTGGGAAATCCATTGATGAAGTCCATACTAACTTCATCCCATTTCCACTCCGTGATAGCGATGGGA
This sequence comes from Puccinellia tenuiflora, assembly GCA_012064385.1. NCBI lineage: Eukaryota > Viridiplantae > Streptophyta > Magnoliopsida > Poales > Poaceae > Puccinellia > Puccinellia tenuiflora. The sequence goes on from QRDG01000125.1 coordinate 297,082, forward strand.
CGAAGAGTACCCGCTGGCCTTTGATGCTTAGCCTTCACACGGCGACAGACGTCACATTCGGCAACATACTTGGTAACTTCTCGCTTCATGCGAGTCCACCAGAATTGGCGGCGGAGATCCTAGCACATCTTGGTACTACCAGGGTGAATGGATATGGGAGACTCATGTGCTTCTTGGAGTATCAACCCTTTGGTATTTCCGATCTTGGGCACCCCAAGACGGTCCCCGAAGTAGACAACACCGGAGTCATCAAGGGAGAAACACTTAGCCTTTCCGCTTGCGATATTCTTTTTAATCTTCGGATGCCAGCATCATGTTGCTGGGCTGCCTTGATTTCATCCTCAAGAGTGGATTTGATCTCTAAGTTGGCCAGAAACCCAGAAGGGACAATCTCCAGATTCAAACGGGCAAACTCCTCATGAAGAGCGGGTTGAGCTTTTTCAACCATCAGAGTGTTGTAATAAACCTTGCGACTCAGAGCATCTGCCACGACGTTGGCCTTGCCAGGCTGATAGTTGAGGGTCACATCATAGTCCTTGATTAATTCCAACCATCTTCTCTGTCTCAGATTCAGATCTGGCTGGGTGAAGAGATATTTCAGACTTTGATGATCAGAAAAGATCTCGCAACGGTTGCCCAACAGGTAGGGCCTCCATTGCTTCAGAGCATGAACCACGGCAGCAAGCTCTAGGTCATGAGTTAGATAGTTTTGCTCATGTGGTTTGAGTTGTCGAGAAGCATAGGCTACCACATGGCCTTCTTGCATTAACACACAGCTCAAGCCTTGGAGTGATGCGTCACAGTAGACAACAAAATCTTTGTCTGTGTCAGGAAGGACAAGCATAGGAGTGGTCGTGAGTTTGACCTTGAGGGTTTGGAAACTCTCTTCAGCTTTGTCTGTCCATACAAACTGCTTATTTTTCTTGAGGAGGTCAGTCAAAGCTTTGGCTATCTTGGAAAAGCCCTCGATGAATCGGCGGTAATAACCCGCCAACCCAAGAAAGCTATGGATGTCCTTGACGGACATAGGAGTTGGCCAATCCAGGATTGCTTGAATCTTGTCAGGTATCACCGCTACTCCAGCAGCTGGCACCACATGACCGAGAAAGATGAGCTCCTTTAGCCAAAACTCGCACTTAGAGAATTTGGCATAGAGGCGATGGTCATGAAGCTTGGTCAGAACTAGCCAAAGATGCTCAGCATATTCTTCTTCGGTCTTGGAGTAGACAAGGATGTCATCAATGTAAATTATGACGAACTTGTCGAGGTACTCGTGGAAGATGGAGTTCATAAGCCTCATGAATGTAGCAGGGGCATTGGTGTAACAGCCCTAACTTGGTTATGAAAAATACGAAGAATTTTTCCACTTTTGTTTCCATGTTTGCATCATAGCATCCATATGCTTTTTGCCATTTTTTTTTTAAACTTGCACTTGGAAAACAATTGAATTGGGAAGCCCAAACTTCCCAACATCCAACCAATGAAAATGCCAACTTGGAAACCAATAAATGAATTTCCAAATTGATGAGGAAGTTCCAACCTTGCAGTTTTATAACCGTTCCTCGCTTTTCAATTTTTGCTAAATAAGAAATGACATGAGAATTCATTTTGGCTGAATTTCAAATTCTTAAATTTGGAACCAAGTTAAGCTTTCCAAATTCAAACTAAAATCATGGGGAGCTCCAGTATTATTGTGAGGGTCTCCATGAATATTTTCATGATTTTTGGAATTGTTAAAATGCCCCAAATAAAGACATTTTGGAAATTGCCCCAATTTACCCTAACTAAAGGCTATGAACAAATTTTGGGCAAACTAATTTATTTGACCTCACCAATTTTTGTGGTGGTTCTAAAGGGTAATTATAGACTATATAAATTTCTCTGGGATTTTAGAAAATATCCTGGTGCCCTAATTAATTGGCTGAACCCTACTGCTGGGCTTGTTTGCAAGTAATTCAAACTGTCCAGGGGCCTTTTTGTGAATTCTTTTCCCTCTCTCCTCCACCGTGGCCATCGTCACTGGCGCCATGCCGCCGCATCGGCGACGCCCATGCCGCCCTGCCTATGCCCCTGGTGGTCAAGAGCCACGTCGGTGACGCCTCCTGCTCTCTCTTCCTTCTCTCCCCGTTCCTCCCACAAATTTCGGATCGGGGCCGTTCTTTTCCCTTCCCGAGCTCCTCCGTCACCGCTGCCGTTGTCGAGCTCGACGCCGTCGACCCGAGCCTCCCCGCACAAATCGAAGACTGCAGCGAGGTCCCCCGCTCACTCCTCTTCCTTCCGGCGCGAGGAATCGGACCTGGGTTGCCTGGAACCGACGCACGCGTCCACAGCACCCCAACCCCGGCCGCCACCCGCTGTTCTCCTCCTTGCCGGATTCCGGCCACTGTGGTCGCTCTCGGTCGAACCTAGCCGTTTCGCGCGTCGTAGGGTGAGTTACTCTTCGTCTTGGCCCTTCTTCCCGCGCCCTTCTCCCTCTCCTCGCCGTCGTTTTTCTTCGCCGCTCCCCGTCGGGTGCCGCACGCGCGCGTGCCCTACGCGCCGGCCAGGAAACCGGCCTGGGCTGGCTTTGAGGCCGGAAGCCTCCGATGCCTCCCCGGCCTGGCCCCGGTCTGGGCCGGCCGTTAGGCCGGCAGTCTCTGTTGGGTCCCCGGCCTACCACCCGGTTTGGGCCGGCTCTGAGGCCGGCGGCCTCTGCCACTGGCCCGGCCTGCACACCGGCCTGGGCCGACCTGTGGGCCGGCCCCCTACAGTAAAACCTGCAAATTAGAAAATGCTTTGGAATTTTAAATAATTCATAACTTTTCAACTATTGGTCCAAATTTAGCAAATGAAATACCATGTTGATCAGAAAAACAAACTCTACTTTTTGGAATCATTGTAATCTTCTTTTGGAGTTACTTTCTTTTGGATATTCAAGAATTCCTAAAATGGGTTATTTAATACCCAAATTGGGAAATTCATAACTTTCTGAATAATCGTCCAAAAATTATGAATTAAATATCCTTGTGATCAACATGCCAAATGCTATCAACCCATGCACTTATCACATCATGACCACAAACTTTTATGTGTTGTTATTCATAAATTGTTTGATTAAATAAATTAAATTCAATTATTTATTTAATTTGCCATTTATTCCTCGATGCTCCGAAAATTACAAATAAAGTACCAAATTGATCGCAATGACAAATCCAATCCATTCATATCATGTTCATGCATATTTGAGCCACTTCTCTAATAATTTGCTAATTTATAAGGAATTGTGATCATTAAGATAAATATGGGGTTGGTTCCAAATAATTGCACTAATTATTTGGCTCCCCATTTAATGTTGCTATCTAATTTAGATAATAATATCCTTGCATCAATTTGACATGTCATCATGTGGTTGAGCATTGCATCTTGTGTTCGTGTGATTTATGTGTTCTTTGTATTCTTTTGGGTATCGATAGATTCCGGAGTCGAGGGTCTCTCTAACTACCCCGACGAGCAGTACTTCACGACCGGGCAGCAAGGCAAGAGATAACCTAACCTTCTTGGCATCTAGCATCCTATGATTTTATCAAATTATTTTATCCACCATAATATTGCATGCGGTTCAAGTGTCTCTTTTGGCAAATGTTAGAATATCCTATGAATGCATGTTCTTCCCCGAGCCAATCACATGTATCCCTACCTATGAAACCTAGGGTTGAAGTGTTGGCCGAGATAAAGATAGAATTGTTGTATTCATATGCTTAGCTATGCTTAGCAATGCTTAGATAAATGCTTTATGTCCGTTATTAATTCCATAATTGTTTATGTTGATGGAATGATTCGGGCACGGTGGAAAATGGTGATGCGTAATTAAAATGCTAAGACGGTTTGGGTAAGTTGCCATCGGGGATGGTGTTTTGCCTCACTCTAGCCCCTAGGTGCGAGTTCTTGTCTCTAGAACCAAGATCGAGCGTGCTGCCATTGGTGGGTGTATGGGCGCCTTACTGACCGAATAATTTGTGAGGGGCTTGTCAAGGGTCCTCTAGTTCGAGATTTCCATTTGCGCGTGAGTTGTGTGGGTGGAAAAAGGAACGAGGATGGTGGTGTTTAGGATGTGGCCGCGGGGCAGGGCGCTGGGAGCGCTGAACCTGTCCTTCCGCACACTGATGGTCCTTGAGTAAGCCTCATGCATTGTAAAGGTCTAACCGCGCCCGCTCGCCGGCCTTCCCCGGAAGAGGGCCAACTAGGTGAGCCGGACGGTACCAATGGATAAGGAGCTGGGATTCCCTCGGAACCTGGCGACTTCAAATAGTACACCCCTGCAGGGTTAAATCTTTTCGAAAAGCCGTGTTCGCGGTTATGGACGACTTGGGAACGGATATACGAGACCATAGATAACTTTTAACCTAATTGATATGGCAGCTAGAGGTTGCATAATAAACTTGTGATAAAGGTTCATTTCCTCGAGGGTGAGTCGAGGGAGTGCCTTTGTGTGAGATGAGTGGTGATGGTTGCAAGTAGGTTCGTCGAGAACCGAAGATGATAATGATACTCTCTTACCCCTTTATAAAAATATTCTGAGTAGACGAATGCCATGTGTCTTTTAAGTTTTGGTTTATGAAATTTAGCTTTATGCAAAAGAACTACATTATACAGCTTTAGAGCCTTCGTCAGTCATTGGGCCTATATCGCCCTACTAAACTTGCGAGTACATCGTACTCAGTCTCTCTTTGCTGCCTCTATGTATTTGTATTTCAGAGGAGGACGACACCGAGCAGCTAGGTGGGTTCTTCGTTGACGTCGACTACTAGTTTGGGGTTCCTAGGTGGCAGCTTGGGGCCGTGGAACAAGCTGGCTTGGGTGATGTTTATCTGTAGGCCTCTTAGGCCATATATTTGCTTCTTGTTGTTAGACAACACTACCCGCTTCCGCTTGATGAATTGTTGGTCTATGACCTTTTGATGTGTAATATTTGTATTCTTCTCATTATATGAGTTGCTATACTTTTGTGTCGTAGAGTCATGCTTTGTGCCAGTTCTGTTCCACAAGTCTCGATCTTTGTCTTATACATTGACGGTTGTGTCGGATTCATAGCCTCTCTGTATAATTCCGGGGTCGGGGCCTTACAATTGGTGAGGCCAAAAGACATGACGGTATACTCATATAGGCCATAACGAGTAGTGAAAGCCGTCTTCGGAATATCCTCCTTTCTGATTTTGATCTAATGGTAGCCTGACCTCAGATCCATCTTGGAGAATACCGTTACACCAGCTAGCTGATCGAATAGGTCAGTTATTCGGGGAATAGGATACTTGTTCTTGATGGTTACCGCATTCAGAGGGTGGTAATCAACAACCGGACGAGGAACATTCGAATCCCTCTTCTTGACAAAGATGACCGGGCAGCCCCAAGGTGAGCTACTAGGCCGGATGAATTCTTTTTCTAGCAGCTCATCAAGTTGCTTCTTCAGCTCAGTCAGCTCTTCCGCTGGCATGCGGTAGGGCCTTTTATAAATTGGAGCCGTTCCCGGAACCAATTCAACGACAAACTCCACGCTTCGATCAGGTGGCATGCTAGGCAATTCTTCAGGAAAGACGTCTGGGAAATCACACACCACAGCAACCTCATGCATTTCAGGTGGGGTGATACCTTCCATAAAGTATAGGCTGATCTCCGGAGAGAGAGGTGTGGCAGCGGATGGAACTGCGGATGAAGGGGACCAGTATCATACTAGCCCGTAGTTTGGGTGGGTCATTGTGACAGTCTTGGCAGCACAATCCAAATTGGCCTGATATTTGACTAGCCAATCCATACCCAGAATGACATCTATACCATCTGACTTCAGGGCTATCAACGAGAACGGGAATGGGATTGACCCTATGGAAACCTTAACCTCGGGAGTCCATGTTCACAAACGGTACTTGATGGTTGTGTGCATATGCTATGGATATGAATGAATGCGATGCTCCAGAATCAAACAAGACTGAAGCTGGATAATCATTAATTCGAAGCGTACCCATGAGAACACCGGGGTCCTCTTCCACCCCTTCTACAGAGACGTGGTTCAGACGGCCACGGCTGACAGTCATGGCCTTGGCTGCCGGTGTAGAGGGAGCTGGTGCAGGTGCTGAGGGAGCCGGTGCCTTCTGGGGACACTCCCTGGAGTATTGACCCGGCTGGCCACAGCTGTAGCAAGTGGGCCTCGGTGGTGGTGGAGGCAGCTGAGGGCGGAAACCACTTCCAGCCGCACCCAAGGTCGAGGTAGCTGGGCGTGGCGGAGGTGGCCTGTACCCTGAAGGCCTTGGCGCGAAAGGAGCCCGAGGCACATCACTGAAGGGCACAAAGACCCTGCGCTTCTTGCCCTCAGGAGCAGAGGAGCTCTGATTGTCCACTGGAGCTGGCCTCTTGGAAGACTCCATCTCCTTCCTACCCTGCTCCATAGTGAGAGCCTGGTTGTACAACTCCTGGTAGGACTGGAACTTGAAGGGCAGGAGCTCATAACGGAGCCGAGGTGCAAGCCCCTTGCGGAACAGATATTGCTTGTCCTCATCATTTGTCACGTCCTGAGGGGCGTAAAGGGAGAGGTGGTTGAACTCACGCCCATAAGCTTGGACGTCCATGCGTCCCGGGGTCAGATCCAGGAACTCCCTCCTCTTCAAGTCCATGATGGGCTTGGGGATGTAAGCCGCACGGAAGGCAGTGCAGAATTCGGCCCAGGTGAAGACATGGCCAGCATCAAACATGGACACGTGGCTCTCCCACCAAGAGCCAACGGCTCCAGTCAGAAGGTAGGTGGCGAAGTTCACTTGTTCCGCCACGGAACATGCAAGGCGGCGAACTTGCGCTCGAGAGCACGCAGCCAGTCGTCCGCATCCAATGGCTCTCTAGCTTCTGAGAAAGACGGTGGCTGGGAGCGCAAGAACTCCGTGAGGGTGTTGTAGTCAGTGTTCTTGCGAGCACCCTGCTGCACCAACTGCTCGAGCAGACGCTCATTACGCAGTCAGTTCTCTTCGATGGCCATCAGAATCTCCGCCATAGAGGGTGGCGGCGGTGGATTAGTATTGCTTTGTTCACCACGACGGGTAGGAGAAATTCTGAAGATTTGAACAAGGACACAGTTAGTATCTATCTCCGAATGGCTGGGAATTTAGTATTTGCTTAGACCCGGGCTAAACGACTACGGACGGCAATAATTCAGCAAGATTGAGCAAGGGAGAACTACTATCATCACATCAACATGGCAGAAATGATATTTGAACTCAGACAACATCTGCCAGCCGGAATAAAACCCATTAGGTGGTTCAAATACGAGGGTACAAGGTTTAGTACGCGTTACACGAATGGGAAATTACGGATGATACACGTCATCCAGTTCGATACAACGAGCTCTAACTCAAGAGGTAACCACTACAGACAGTGGGTATCTTGCACATCACGCAGGAAGGCAAAGACACAATACTAGGTACCCGCAGATACCCTGCCCCTAGAAGTACTGGACGCGCCCCGAGAGACGCACAGGGCGAGAGCTAAAGCGGCGGGCACTCGCTGGCTGGCGGTCATAGGGCGGCGTGTGGACGTCGCCCCCGATCACTCGAGCAGGTCCACGCGGCAGAACAGTGCCACCCACCCTTGGGCTGCTCATGTAGCCGGGCAGCTCCATCGGTAGAGGTTAAAGGAGAACTGGGGGAAGCATCCCGGACTGGACGTACGGCTCCAAGGTCATCAGCGTGTTCCGGTGGCTCTCACGAGCAGCCACCATGTAGAGGTACCACTGTCGGGCACGAATGTCCAACGCCCTAACTAGCTCAATAAGTGCGCAGTGACTGCGATCTGGCTCAGTCGCCGGGTCTCCTGGCCATGGGAAGCCCGGCCCGGTCGGCCCGCCCAGGCCCGGACCGAAATTTTAGGGCCTGGGCCGATGTTTTTAGGCCCGCGAGTGGGCCTGGGCTTGCGTTTTGAGCCCAAAGGATTGGTAGGGCCGGACCTGGGCTTCACATATGGACGATTTAGGAAAGAAGCCCGGCCCACGGCCCGCGGCCCGCCTCTATTTTCTGCCAATGGGCCGGGCTTGGGCCTGAATTCTAGGCCCGACAGTGGGCCTGGGCCAGGCCCGGGCCTAGGTTTTCTGCTGTGGGCTTTTCTGGGCCCGGCCCAAGCCCACCCAGGCCCGGCCCATGGCCAGGACTAACAGCAATGTAACAGCCCTCCAGACCGTCGTCTGCCGCCGGAAAGTGGTAGAAATCCGAGCTCGCATTAGCCAGGTAGTCACAGTTTCCGCGGTACACGGAGAGGCCATTAAACGCAGCCTCCTGGACAGCCTGCTCCTCGGTCAAACCCACACCTATAGACTGGTGCAGAACGCTGTCTCTAGACGGGCTCAGGACACGGGCCTCATAGACGAACTGCCCCTGTCCGTAAGGGAAGTTCTCCTCGTACACCACGTACTCGGGGTACCACGGGCAACCCTGGCTGGCTAAGGCAGCTGCAAACAGTGCGGGGAACCCGCGGACGCCCTCACAGCGAGTCAGGCGGACAACCAGTCCCGAACGCGTCATCCGTAGCAACAACAGAAATAGTTCAAAAGTTAGGAACGGAATTAAGACTCGAGACCTAATCTGGACGGTAAGAAGCCAACCCCGAGAACCTAAAACTCTGAAACAACTGTTAAAACAAATAGAGGTAAGACAAACTCAGAGATGGAGCGAGTTGGGTAAAGAGTAAAAAGAATTCCTAAGATGGTTTTCACAACTCATTTTTAGGTTCTAGATAATTTTCACAACACTAGACTCAACATCGACCAATAGAAGGGTTTCCTACAGGCAGTCCTACTCTGATACCAATTTGTAGCGCCCCGACCCAAGAACTATGCAATGAAGCTTTATGCAACCGGTCATGCTACACAATCGAAGGTTACTGGGGTTACCAATCCCAGGCCAAAACCTTTGGCAGGCGTGCTCGGAATGGATCATCGGCAACGCAACACTTCGATCATGCCATAAGCTCAGACATAGCTATCATGCATAATAGAGAGATCAAGACTGCGGAACAACTGGCACATCACAGACTCTACGACACAAAGAGATCATAGTTTAACTCATATAATGAGAAAGATAGCAAATAACACATCAGAGGTCACAGAACCAACATTACATCATACGGAAGCAAATATAGTTGTCTAACAACAAGATCCAAATTATGGCCTAAGAGGCCTACAGATAAACATCCCGTGCCAGCCTGTTCCAGGACGTCCCAAGCTGCCACCTGGGAACCCCAGACTACTCGTCGATGTCCATGAAGAACCCACCTGTCTGCTCGGTGTCGTCCTCCTCTGAAACAAGTAATAATCAATAAGGAGAGAGTGAGTACGACGTACTCGCAAGTTTAGAAGGACGATATAGGCCCAATGATGACGGAGGCTCTAAAGCGGTATAGTAGTTGTTTTGCATAAAGCTAGTTTTCATTTAAAAAGATATAAGTGACCCATGGCATCGACTACTCAGAGTGTTTTTCATAAGAGGGATAATAGAGTAAACTTTCATCTTCGGTTCTCATTGAACCAACTTGTAACCTGAACCTCTCTTCTCCACCAAGGCACTCCCTCGAATCACCCTCGAGGAAATGAACCTTTTATCACACGTTGAAATGCAACCTCTAGCTGCCAGATTAATTAATTATGTTCAGATTCTCTATGGTCTTATCATCTATTCCCAAGTCGTCCATAACCGCGGACACGGCTTTTCGAAAAGATTAAACCCTGCAGGGGTGTACTATTTACCCACCGGTACCGTCCGGCTCGCCTGATTAGCTCTCTTCTGGGGAAAGCTGGCAAGTGGGCGCGGTTAAACCTTTACCTCGCATGAGACTATCCAAGGATTATCTGTGGCGGCAGGACAAGTTTACCCAGCCTATTTCAGCCCCTGCCCCCATCGCCACTTCCTAAACACCACCATCCTCATCATTCTTTTTCCACCCACACACTCACCCGCAAATGGAAATAGCAAACTAGAGGACCCTTGGATACGCCCGCACAAGTTATTTAGTTAAAGGGGATTCCATATGTCCCCACCGTTGGAAGCATGCTCGTCTTGGTTCAAGAGGTAAAGAACTCGCACCTAGGGGCAAGAATGAGGCAAAACACCATAACCCCGATGGCAACTCATCCAAGCCTTTAAGAAAATTAATTAAATACCACAGTAACCACCATGTCCGAACATTCCATCGACATCATAATTATGGAAATTAAACACCGGACAATATAGCATTCGACTAAGCATGGCTAAGCATAGCTAAGCATATATATACAACAATTATATCTGTAAAGCAGGCCAACACATCAAACCTATGGTTCATAGGAGGGGAAACATGTGATGGTTCAGGGGACCATGCATATCATAGGATACTCTATGTCTCGATCAAAAGTTGACATTGGAATCGAATGCAATATTTTGGTGGATAAAATAATTGTATAAAACAATAGGATGCTAGATGCCAAGAAGGTTAGGTTATCTCTTGCCTTGCTGATAGTGTTGGTCGCGCGGATCGTCGAGGTATTGTTGTGGAACCTCGACTCCGGAATCTACCGAAACACAAACAATAACAGGAAACAAAATAAATAACACAAATACAAGGTGCAATGCACACTCATGATGAGATGGTCATATTATGCACTAAAATGGTATTGGGCATGTCCCACAAGTTAAATGGAACCCCTAAAATAATTATCGCAATTAACGGGTTATAACTCCATATTTAACTTAGTGAGTTCAACATTTACCCAAAATTTCCAGTACTAAAATATGAGTCCTACATGCATGAAAATGACATTATTAGATAGGTATTGTTCTCCTGATCATTTTGGTACTTCGTTTGCAATTTTTCGATTAACGATGAAGAAATGGTGATTTAAATGGTTATTCAATTTTAATCATTTTAATCAGTTCCAAAAGGACATGAAAGGAAGAGTTGGTTTCATGCTGTGAAATTAACATAGCTAAGCAGCCCTTGAGTTGCTGATCATTTTGGTATATCATTTACAATTTTTTGATCAATATTTATCGAGTTATGATATTTCCAAAATGTGATTTAAATCTGCCATTTTAATTAATTGTTATAAACAACACAAAATTTAATTCTACAACTCTCTAAAATGGCATAAACATATAGTTCATTGTTTACTGAACATTTTGATACCTTATTCATAATTTTTGGATAAGTAAATTTCAAGTTATGAATTTTCTAAACATTGAATTAATTCTGCCATTTTAGTATTTATTAATTAAAGGCAATTTAATAATTTTAGTTGATCATGGAAATGACACTAACAGATAGATATGATTTTTCTGAGCATTTTGACATATTGTTTGCATTTTTCAGATTTGTGGTTTAAAAGATATTGAATTTCAAAGTTCATATGATTTTCTGTCTTTTTAATTTAAATTCAGAAAACGGGCCGAACCATTTTTCACTGGGCAGTGGCTAGCCATAGCCACTGACGGCTCGGGCCCGTGGCCACGCTGGCGTCCACGCGGGCGAGGTGGCCCACGGTTAGGCTTGACCGTGGCGTGTGCCAGGACCGGCGCGAGCATGGCGGTGACCGGCGGCACGGCCGTGCACCGATCCGTCGTGTGCGTGCACGCGGGAGCCCGAGAGGGGGCGCATTGCGCTTGGCACGACGTGGGGACTCTAGTGGCGGCGCGAAGGACCCTATGGTCGCCGGGGTGTGCTCCGGCGATGAACTACGGCGGCGGCGGTGGCTCGGCCTACGGCACTAGGGTGAACTAGAGGGGGAGAGAGAGGAAGAAAAGGTCCAGGAGGACCGGTGTCTCACCCTCGATGCGTGAGTGTGCCGGGTGGTGAAGGGGGAGGCCGGTACCGGCGGCAATCGTGCATGGCGGCCGACGGATGGAGAGGAAGAAGACGAGGACGATGTCGACGATTCCCAGGCTCCCGGCTCGATTCCGTCGGCGTGGAGGTAGAAGAGGTCACGGCGGAGCTCCTGGTGCCTTCGGCTTGTCCTGAGGTGGTCGGGATCGACGGCGATGCGGCGGCGGCTCCAGCTAGGTATCGGCCATGGCGCTGTTAGGGTTAGGGTTTCCTGCAGCGGGGGAAAAAGAGGGGGAGAGAGAGAGCCGGGATCGGCGGGGAGCTTCTTATCCTCCAGGGGGGCCAAGGCGCGAGGGAGCAGCAGTTGAGGCCACGGTGGCAGCACGTCCATGGCCACAGTGATCTCACTGTGGCGCCAGGAGGAAGGAGAGAGGAGGGAGAGGATGAATGGTAGGTCCCACCCGTCAGGGTGTTATTCTTTTTCCTTTTTATTTAGTTCCAACATGGTTTAGGCAATTAATTAAGGCCCTTAATCATTTTTTAAAATTTTGGAAAAATTCACAGAGCGTTTCTATTATATTTGGAAGCTGTCATAAAAATTTCAGCCCATTTGGAAAATATTTCATGTGTTAATTATTTTAGAATTTCTCACTTGCATTTTGGGCTTTATTTAATTATTTGAACTGGCAATTGCTTTAATTTTTGCAACAAACATATTTGAATTTATTAGAACTTCCTGGACAAATATGAAAGTTCAATTTGAGTTTTGTTTGTCCAATAATATTCACCAATCTTGATTTAATAGTTAAAGCCAAAGTATTATTTCATGTGGAGCAATTTAATTATAGATGCCATGATGCAATATGAGATGCAAAAGTGGACAATTTATTCATATTTTCATGTACCAAAATGGGGCTGTTACAATGGGCCTTGTGCCCAACAGTCCCACGAGATTTGAAAAAATTCGAAAACCTCCCGTGATCCACGCTAGGCCGGCGATCTCGCCGCAATTTTCGCACCGGACTCCGTCCTTGATGACGCCAACGACTGGCTCTGCTGCGACGGTCCCGGACTCTTGTGATGGACCGTCACCCACTCCGTCCTTAGTGAAATGGTCATAACCGTCCATGACCAAATTAGAGGGTCATAAAATTTATGACTAATTATTTTGGTCATACGCTGCCAGCCATTGACACATCATATCCTACATGGCCAATCCGACGTGGCAATATTGTGACCAAACGAGAATGTCATTGATCAGAATCAGCTCAACCCAGATTGGTGTTTTATATGGGCTGAGCCCAACAATTTGGGCTATTTATTTATTTTTCCTATGAATTTTGACATGGGCCAAACCCAACATTTCAGCCTTTTTATTTCATGGGTCGTGGCCTTTATAGCTGCAGATGTCAGATGGGTCCCAGTTGTCAGGTGGGTCACAATTCTCAGGTTTATGAGGTGGGTCCCAGTTGTCAGGGTCATTTTCTTTAATTTACAATTTTCCAGTAAATAAATAACCAATATTTAAATCAGAACATAAGTGAACATTACTTCAAACAGAGAAACCACCAAACTTGGCACATTACAATCAACATATTTCCCACCAGGCTTACAATCAAACATAGTTCACATCAAGTAACACAACTAAAGATCAACAAAAATAACTAGCTATCAAAGTATAACTAGCTAAAGTGAGCTAGAACTCTATGCTTCTCCCGACTTCTTCATCCTGGAGCTTGCAACAAAACAAAACACGAATGAAGGCCAGCATCTGCAAGTTATAAAACATAATGGTTAGTAACAAAATAAAAGCAAGTCTAACAACATCTGCACATGGAGAACGAACATTACATGTCATTAGCAGCAATGCTTGCCAACTTCATATTTTACCCCCTTGTAACTAAATATAAGACGTTTGGGTAGTTCAATTTAAACTACCAAAACGTCTTATATTTAGTTAAAGAGGGAGTACTTCTTTAATACAACAGCACCATGGGAAACAGGCGATAAATATACAGCACCAAATAGACTATCACATGTTGGCTCCATAAGGAGGAGCACCATCAGTTCAAACTCCCACTGTGAAGCAAGAGTACATGAAGAAACCCCAAAACAAAACCCTAAGCAACGAGATATCGAGCACACCTTGCGGTTCTATGTTGCCAACTAATGTAGCTGTACAATAACTTTCAACCTACTACATCTTGATCCTTCAATATTAACCAAACATAACAGAATAGATCATGGTGTGCAATCAGAATACATGTTCACCATGTGATACTTAGCGTGTGGCAAGAAATAGTTTATGGCTGGGGAGTATATGTGCAAACAAATCTCAAACATATCTTGGTATAGCCATATGCAAGTCCTATGAAATCCAATTTCAAAACATAACATGGAGTTACAAGCACTATGTTAGGATTTGACATTCAAATGAAAGGCATGGATGATACTTTGGATCTGAAGAATAATGCTATTCTACTACCACGAACATCCATTCAGCTGACAGGATCTAACATTACTAGTTACACGCAGACAAACATCACAAGGCAGGAGAGAATACAGGGAACTAGGACCTGATGATGATAGTGCCTCACCAAGTGTGGCAGGAACGTGTAGAGCTTCGTCGACGTCACCGTCAGGTAGTTGTTTGTAATGTCCCGAGGTTTTCCCCAAATTAGATTTTTGTTTGTTTTGCTTTTTGCATCATCATGACATCAGCATCATCGCATCGCATGTTTTTGTCCGCAAAAACTATTTTTATTAAACCCTATTTATTTTGCTAAAATTTGTCGGAAAAAGTTTTACCGAGACGTTCGTCTCCGTTTTCTAAAATTAATTGCCAAATTAATTTGAAAAATAAAATAAAATGTTTTGATAATCGCGAGAGAGTAGCCAAAACCGGCCCAATCCCACCTAACCTCCAAACCCTAGAAATCCCCTGGCAGTTTTCCTCTCCCACCCCCTGCCTTTTTGCAGCCACCCTCTCCATCTTTTCCCTTTTTTCTTCCAGGTCCCTCCATCTTGCCTTTTGGTCCTTTTTATTTTGCAATCGGGTCCCTGGGCCCAAACCTCCTCTCTCCTCTTATCTCTTCCTTTCATCTTCTTCTCCCCGCACCTGCTTCCTTACCCGCCCGTTTAACCCACGAGCAGCAAGCCCAAAGGCACTCACACAGTTGACAAATTTTATGGATTATTATTTAAGTAATCTATCTTACTAGTCAAGTTATTATCGTTACGTGCAAGTTGTCTATGATCTTGTTAGCCAGCATCATCACCAAGTCGTCCATAACCGCGGACACGGCTTTTCGAAAAGATTTAACCCTGCAGGGGTGCACAAATGTAACCACATGCACTTCAACCCTTGTTGCCAGCTATTAGCACACTTCCTAAGGTGTGCCGGCAGGGTATCCGACACTACACTTTCCTTCACTACAACTCTAGTCTAGGGAACCACCTAGCTAAGTCTGACCCACATTGAAAGTCCGGCCGAAGCTCCGAGGTGGACCTAGCCGATGCGAGAACGGTGTCGGGAGGCACACTCATACGATTGCCCCTCCTTCCGCACTCGATAAACGAACGCTCCGCAACCCTACCGTAAGTAACCATCACGTATCATATCTTCCAGAGGCGTCCCATCCGTCATCCGTGTACCTGCAACAATATAATAAAGCGCCGCGCAAATGGAAACACCCGAACTAAGTTGTGGCGCCCTGGACAAGGCTGCGGATCTGGTACTAGGTCGAGGGGTGTCCCATTTCCTCCCACATGTGGGTAGTGCGCTCAGTCTTGGATCAGAGGACAAGAACTCGGTTCCTAGGCGACACTAGCAGAACAAATCACCACGATTGGCCTTCCGCCGGTGCCTTATCTTTAGTAATTATTCCCATCGCCAAACATTAAGGATTATCATGTGAATTAACCCAACTATCATATTAAGGCATGACTAGATAAAGATAACAAGACTCGAGCAAAACAACCTAAGCATGCACTACGACTCGGAAGGCCAACAAGATAAACAAGCAACAGGTTAATAGGATGTGGAGGGCTGGCTATATCATGGCTGCCAGGTAAACATGCAAATAGGATCGGGACACAAGCATCGTAACATAGGGCTAGCAAGGAACAAAAGATAGGAGGAGTAAGAGACAGAAAACAAGCAAAGATAGCAAGTGAGTATCACTTGCCTGCAATCCGGTAGAGGTAGCAGAAACTGCCGTTGCTCACATCAACTCAACGTCCTATTCGCGAAGAAGCAACGAACACTGGAAGCACAAAATATGCATTTTACTCTACGGCAAAAGAAGCGGCATGTTGATGACATGATGCATGACAAATTAAATGTGATCCAATTTTATTCCCTATCACATGGCAAAGCATTTTAAATGGGATCGGTGCGAAATATAGATGCACCGGATAAACCCCAATTAAATTGATTTAATTCGACTAGATTTGATAAAGGTGTGAGGTTAATTAATGGTGCATGATTTTATAAGATACGCATATAGGTAGATAGGGCTAGGGTTGGGGTCACACATTGGATCCGGGGAAACTTCGGATTCGGAGAAGAAGTAGTCGATGTAGTCGAAGTAGTCGTTCGTCCGCAGTCGGGGTAGTCGAGGTAGTCGTTCATCCGGAGTCGAAGTAGTCGAGGTAGCCGACGTCATGGAAGTAGTCGTACTCGGGTCGTCGTCGTGGCGGACCTTGGCTTTCTAGTCTTCGGGGTCGACGGGTTTCACGGTGTCGGGGTGGTCGGTCTTCGGGTTCACGGCATCGGAGAACTTGGTGGGATCCGATGCACGGCATCGGAGACGGAGAACTTGGCGCATCCACGGAGACCTTGGCGTCGGTAACGGCTTCACGACGAAACGGGGATCGGCTTCACGATGCTTTACGACGGAGAACGGAGACACACGACGGGAACGGCCATCGGGAACGGGAACACGGAAACACGTCACTGAGGCTTCGGGTCGGGGACGTGCATCGGAACGGAGGCGTCGGGAAAGCACGGCACGGACATAGGGACAACACCATCGGATGCAGACGGAGGGGTCGAGCAGAGGCTGCATCCACGGTGGCCAGCAGCAACACAGCGGCCCCTGGAACACGGGCAGCTCGGGGAGCTGAACCAAGGTAGCAGCACAGGCAAGGCAGACAGCGACGGGAGGTGGATGAGGAGGCACTCCGCGCGGGGACGAGCAGGAGGAGGGCCAGCGGTCTAGGGAGCCGAGGTCGGCCATGGAGCGGGCTGGCGCGGGTGGAGCTGGAGGGGGTCGAGCTTGGCCGCGAGCTGGAGGCGCGCGCGTGGGGATGGCGGGGTGGAGGAGCAGGAGGGCGGCCGGCCGGGCCGGAGGCGAGGAGGAAGGCGATGCGGGCACGGGAGGACGGTGGAGGGTGCGGCCATGGCGGGCTGGCCGAGCCGGTGCCGAAGGGGAGGCAGCCGGTCGCGGCCGGGAGCGGAGGAGGCCGATGAGGGAGGAGAGGAGGCGGCCGCGCAGTTGGGGAGCTGGCCGACGCGGGGAGAGGAGTTTGGGGAGGCGCGGCGAGGTGGAGGGAGGAGGCGCGGTGGAGGTGCACGGGGAGGCTCGGGTCAAGAAGGAAGCAGGTGCGGGGAGAAGAAGAAGAAAGGAAGAGATAAGAGGAGAGTGGAGGTTTGGGCCCAGGGACCCGATTGCAAAATAAAAAGGACCAAAAGGCAAGATGGAGGGACCTGGAAGAAAAAAGGTAAAAGATGGAGATGGTGGCTGCAAAAAGACAGGGGGTGGGAGAGGAAAACTGCCAGGGGATTTCTACGGTTTGGAGGTTAGGTGGGCTTGGGCCGGTTTGGGCTACTCTCTCGCGATTCTCAAAACATTTTATTTTCTTTTTAAAATTAATTTGGCAATTAATTTTAGAAAACGGAGACGAACGTCTCGGTAAAACTTTTTCCGACAAATTTTAGCAAAATAAAATAGGGTTTAATAAAAATAGTTTTTGCGGACAAAAACATGCGATGCGATGATGCTGATGTCATGATGATGCAAAAAGGAAAACAAACAAAAATCTAATTTGGGGAAAACCCCGGGACATTACATTGTTCATTAAGATGAACCTACGCCCAAAAGAAACACCCCGGCTGTAGCTGAACATCTCGTCCGCATTAGGCCAGACCATATCTGTTCAAAAGGTAAATACCCGACTTCGTATCGAAGCGATGGATGGGGATGCATCTGAACATCTCATCCGCATCATTGTTAAAGCGCTCCTGCCGGCGTCGGCGAGGAAGACCTATACAGAGAGGATTTAAAATACTATTAATACCAAACAATGGTAAAAAAAGTTGCTCAGAACAAGCAAAAGGAGGCATAACTATTAGTGATTTTCCACTTCAGAAAAGGGCACATGCATCAATTTTTTAGAACTCCAGTTTTATTCTGTTAAACAAGCAGATCATTTAATGGCAGGCACAACAATTTCGCATGTGCAGCAGAACTAAACATCAGTTTCGTAAAGAAAATAGAGTAATGTAACCAGACAATGATCAATTAATCATACAACATTTCGTTGACCATTAATAGCATTGAGTAGGATACAATGTTTTATTGTGGTACTATGCTGTAGGGCATGAACAAAGGAGCTACTATGTGCAAGCAACTATAGTAATGCTAGTACGGTAGTACTCTAGCCGTATGCCACAACTATAGTAATGCTAATGACTCATGTTCGATTAAGATGTATCAACATGTAGTGATCATTAGTAAGAAGGTTAACAAACTTGGTATTGCGGCATCATAAAGATCAGTGACCTCAACCCATGTAAACAAATTGTATTCACAGAACTGGACAAAGATTGACCTAACTATACTCCAGCCAACAACAATCTATTGGATGCAAACACTATCAGGTGTTTTTCTCAAGAGTCTAGACTAACACAATTTCTATACATAGGAACAGAGATGATAAAAACTGGACGCTGTGGGTCGATCTGGTTGTGATTGGGGTCAAGCAAATTAACATCTTCTCGACATTACAATCATTCTGATGTATTCAATATATGTGCTAAGATACCATACAGAGGAACATGAAAAACTCAAACAAGCATCACAAAGAATCACATCGCATTGTCAAGCATATAACAGTACAGAAAACAACTCCTAATTGAATCAAATCGAAGCCAAGCACTAACACTATTCTTAGTACACACTATCCTTAGCACTATCTCATTTTAAATATTCATGTACATCTGGTTTTGGGCATTTCAGAATATCAGAAACTACCCAAAAAAACACCCCACAGTATTCCCTAGTACAGTTTTGTGCACATCAGTAAATGTCCTGGACATACCAAACATATGCCCACATAAGACGAGAAGCTTAGAAGTAGATTAGAAGTAGCGTTCTTTATTCAGGTAACATACATGCTGCCCTTTAGCCATTATTTAGCCTACAACTGAGTAGCATATAAGTAGCATATAGTGCTAGGTGAAACAAGTATCATTCAATTTTCATTTCCGTTGAAGTAACATTCAACAAGATTAAATAACCAAACCATACATATAATTACATTGAATAGTAGTACCAAGTACTAGCTGAAAAAAAATCTCCCTAGACGATCTAAGCTGTGTATAATGGAGATAGGTGCACATCAAATACTCTTGCACAAGCACATCTATATATACCTTGGGTTCATGGTTAAATTCATTTGAATGCTAGAGTAGCTAAAACACAAAGCACTGGGTCGTGCTAGATAAACCAACAGTAAAACTTGAGCACGTTCTCACTAAGTTACATGAGAACAGGTAGGCAAATTAACAAACATATGTAGTGCATACTAAGCATGTACCGAATGAACAACTGGAAATCATGGGAGCAGTTTAGCAAACATGTAGATTGCAGATCAAGGGAGCACTAGTGGACGGGTCCAGGGTTGCCGCCGCTCCTCCGTGTGGATGCCAAAGTCGGGGACGCCGGATCCGTGCGGGCATCTACATCCCATACTTTCTTCCCAAGCTCCAGCGAAGGCATTCAGATCCGGCGCGTCCATGGTCCGGCCAGCTCGACGGAGCGCCGCGCGTCGAGGCACGCACGTGCGCGCCGTCGACCAAGCCAGCCGCAACGCGGTGGTCGCTGGGCGGCGGCGCCTCTCTCTACGGCGGCTCCGTCGATCTGAATCGTGGGAAAGGTAGAGAGACCAAAGGGGATCGATTGGTGGGTGGGTAGGTCGGGGTAGGAGAGGGAAAACATCGAAGGGCCAGGAGCGTAGGAGCGAGTGGTGCCGCCACCGGGGACGAGGAGCTCGGGTGCGGCGCGAGGTGGTGGATAGGAGAGAGGGAAGCTAGGGTTTGGGCGGCTCGTTTGCGGCGCGAGGGAAGGGGAGAATAAAGAGAGGCGCACCGCGCGCGGGATGCCAAAAATGCTGTGGCGCGATGCCAAATTGCGGGGATAGAATGGGTGACCTTCGCACCTCACCATGGAGTGGCTGCAGGTGGGGCCTACCTCTTCTTAACCCCACTATGTAGTGTCTTGTTAGAGAGTTTTGGCAGTACAAATAAATTTTGATAAAATCTGTGGTACTTTTCTTCTAAACTACTAATAAAAGAGCAAACAAGAATTTCCCTAAAGCTACACCAATTACTGTACACGGGGCTATCGGAAGCCTCCGATCCAATCAACAAAATCATATCCAACAATCCGTATTGCATCAATGGTCTGCCACTCCCATCAACGACCGAGATTCAATGTTCTGCCCTGGCGGACGAAAACTCTGCCGGAAATTCGTCGCTACGCATCCCCCATAATCCCACGAAGCCACAGTCTGATTCCTGATATCACGCTTAGACTTTACTTCCTTCCAACTGCGTTGCCTTTTCTGGCCGGTAAAAGGGCCGTAGCCCTCGCACTCCAAGGTCGTCCCCTGCAGCCATGGAGCGGCAGCCACCCCGACTAGATACTGAGGGTCGAGCAGGAACCTTCCCCCGCGCCTAGGCCCCAGCCAGGATTTCCCCCTCCGTGTGAGCTAGCACGCCTACGTCACTGAGCCGATCTGGAGTCGCCGCGCATGTGCTACAGGTTCCTCCAGCTCATGTTCTACATCTGCATAAACCTCTTCGTTCCTTCCTCCACTCCCTTTGTTTCCGCTGCAGGGTAAGTATCCTGTATCCATCCAGGATGTCATCAATAAGGCCACACAGTGGTTGTTTGTTTTGGATTTTAGGAGATAGGACCCATGTTTTGGATCGGAGGCAAAGATCCTAAATATCGAGTGGTGCATATTTGTGTTGAGGACTCACTTCTATTTATATTACCGAATATAATTTTGAAAAAAATGTATTGCTTGGTCATTGACTTATTTCTTCTCATCAGTTATAAAATTTTAATCTTGATTGCAGACCTCGAGAAGTTATGAACTTGAAGTCCATTTTAATTGAACATCTGTCGAGGATATGCAATCTTTCCGCATGTCAGAAAAGTGAAAAAATATGACTGAGGATGTCAAAGGTATATAGCTTACCTAATTGTATTGTCCTCTCAAGCATTGCAGGTTCATGGGTTCATTAATGATATTTTTTCTAATGTGTGAGGCACCATGCTACACTGCAGCTTGCTGCTTCAGCGATGACTGAACTGAAACATACCATCCATTTGACAATTTATTTCTTATTTGTACATACTTAAATTTTCTAGAAGGTCAGATGCAAGAGACGCCACTATCAATGACATCCATTACATCTGATTAGATACTGAAATCAGGATTCAACTTGCTGGAAAATCTTTTCTGATTGGCGGGTTCTTATTTGGATCACAAGAAACTTATTCCTCATGGGCATCTAGAGGGTGATGCTGGTCTAGACGATGGTAAAAATCCCCACTATATATTGACATCCGGAACATGATGTGCGGTTGTGTTGATAACATAACCACTAGCAGGTATGCATCACATTAAGTTCATATTGTGTTAGATTTGTTCATACGGCTAGCAGCATGCATTTAATTTGACCACCTCCATGATATTCTTTTTGGACCATTTGGGGGGAAAGATCAGAACCAGCCGGTAGTCTGCTGTTTCCTGCATGCCATTCACCTTCCCGACTTCTTGATTAGTGCTAATTTATGGGAGTCAATTTATTGTGAGTGTCTAGGTGAAGGGCGATGAGAGCATCTCAAAACTTTATGTATTGTTTGCTCTGGATTGATGCATACAATGCTTGATGCAGTGTTCAATTGCTTGATGTGGCTACTTCCCATCAGTTATATGCTGTTATGGTACACACGTTTCCCCTGTTGCTGCTTACTACTTAGGTTCGAGAATTACACCATTATTATGTTTTCTAATTTCTATTTTTGCTGCTCAAGTAATGGAAATTCTTTTAGCACCGTTGATGACTGCTTGATGATGCTACAAATGTCGTATGGCCCATTCTGGTTTGATGCATTGAAGGAAAATAGAAACTCAAGTTTCAGTTCAGATAGTGCAAATTCGAAATGATTTACACATGTTCATGTGTATTTATTTTTCTCATGTTACTACATATGAGATAATGTGCACTTTTTTGCCACTGGCACCTCTATGCTTTTTTATGCCTTCGCTTAATAAGAGGAATATGCGTTCCTCGTTATATTATTCCCTTTGTTACTTGAGAAATTGCAAGCCTCGATCGTGTTAAGATATTGTTTTGATGTGATGGAAGGTGCATTCATTTCGTTGCGTACCGCTCCTTGGTCTTGCTGACCAAGCCATCAGGTATTATCGTAGAAATGTTTGTTTAAAAAACTTTCTACAAAAAAATATGGAGCAAACTCTACTACTAAACCAACATGGACACCACTTCATTAACAAATTTGTATCATTTCATGCTTCAACAGGAAGCTATGTCGCATTTATTTTTGTAATTGTACACTAGAGCTATTTTGTTTCGCAAATCCAACATTTTTAATTTCAATTTTCATAGTATGTTTTTGGTTAAATATAGTAGATACGTGCATTGCACGTGCAAGCTTACTATATTGTCAAATACTCCAATATTTTTAAATGTTCATTTTCTTCATTTGGATAGATAATACTCTAAAAATATATTATTTATAGTTCCGTTGTCAAATATATTTTTAATTACCGCTTTGTAATACTATGAGTTGAAAATAATACCAATAAATATGCATAAAACCATATAAGTTCGAAACAACACAAAATGGGTGCCACAACTCCCTCCATTTTAGAAAATAGGGGATATATTTTTAGTCAAAATTCAAAGTATAATAAGTTTGATCAATCATGTAGACAAAGATATGAAGATTTAGAATACCAATTCAACATCACCTAGTTACCAACGCGTAGCGTCATGATACATGACCTAGTTACCAACAAAAAATATAAACATACAATATGAAAGTTTCGTTGAAAAATTGTTCACAAAAAACTAGCTATCTCGAACGAACATTCATAGCTTTCAAGTCAAAGTAGCAATGTTTTGGCCATGTTTGTAACATCGTTTGTTCAAATGCGCCCAAATTTGGCACATGCGTGCATCATGGGATGGCAAACAATGTTGCCGAAGGAAGATTTTTACTTGTTTCACAAATAAAACCACTTTTCATTTTTTAAGTGCTAAAAGAAGGGTTTTTTGTGAAGAGGCTACCGAGAGGATTATCGAAAATGGCACGGATCCATTTTTATCTCAAGGTGGACATCATTTTACGGACGAACGCCCAAAATAATGCATTTTAGAGCTTTGTAGATTTTTTGGCCATTTAAATGGTTTCATACCGATTCAATAGAAACCGGCTAGAATTTGAACTGTAGGTGCTACATAGATTGCCCGTTATTTTTTCGAAAAATCATTTTTAGGTTCACAAGTATCCATTTCATTAGAGATACGACAAAATATTCGCACGATTAAACCACTAGCCAGAAATGGTCACCGCGACTAGTTTGACCGGATTTTGAAATCACTGTAAAAAATTCAAAGAAAATAAAAAAAATGGAAAACCTACGCGTAGCGTCATGATACATGACCTAGTTACCAAAAAAAATAAACATACAATACGAAAGTTTCGTTGAAAAGTGTTCAAAGAAACTTGCTATCTCGAACAAACATTCATAGCTTTCAAGTCAAAGTAGCAATGTTCTGGCCACGTTCGTAACATAGTTTGTTCAAATGCGCCCAAATTTGGCACATGCATGCATCATGGGATGGCAAACAATGTTTCCAAAGAAAGATTTTGACTTGTTTCACAAAGAAAACCACTTTTCATTTTTTAAGTGTTAAAAGCAGTTTTTTTTAAGCGGGTACCGAGTGGATCATGGGTGCTACCTGTCAGAGTGACACATAAGCGGAAATGACACCTAAACACTGACATATAGGCTCGACCCCTCGGAGTTGGTTGTCCAGTCAGAGTGACACGTAAGTGAAAATGACACCTAAGCACTGACACATAGGCAATACTGCTAAGTTGGCTGTCAATTAATAGGAATGACCATTTAAATTGGTCGTAGTCGTATAAAAAAAGTTCATAGGCAAGTGCTCTCTGGATTGTGACCAATTCATGCAATGAGACTATGACCTTTCGTACAAATTTGGTCATTATGTTTTTAAGTTTGGACCCTCCAAAACAGCTTACAACCAAGTTGTTCGAAATGGTTATAGATCTGTGACCAATATTTTCAAGGTCACCATCAAAAGGTCACTAGTTGACATACTTCTTGTAGTGAACACTGAAGGTACCATCGCCGGGAGCTTGCGCAACTGAAGATCCTCAGGTGTGGAAGAGGGCCTCCACAGTGAACTTACCTGAATTGACGATGACGAGAGAGGCAAATCCATGGCTTCCCTTTGCTTCGCTCTCCTCTTCTCCTCCCTTTGGGAGCTCTCTGATCGGAGGATCCGATCAGCCTTCTCCTCGGGCGTACGACATAGATATCGTAGATACCGCTGAACTCCTTCTGACTCCGGCGACTCGATGTCCTTGCAGTCGCCAGATCCTGGCGAGGCCAACCAGAAATGACCAGCGGGATGGCCATTGTTGCCGGCGGCAGCTCTGGGTCCGGTCGCACTGGCCGCGGTCACCGCACAGTCGCCAACGGCATCGCCCTCCATCATCGCATGCTCCGTCGGTCCGCAGTAGAGAGTTTGAAAACCGTCAGATATTGTATTGCTTGATGAGATTGCCGAGGGTACCGGATCATTAGTCGTAGATGAAACTGTGGAGGTTACATGTTTTCAGAGACATGCGTATCCATCTGTGTTGGCCTTTAAAGAAACTGAAACTATAAATTTTCTGGTGTTTTGAACATGATGTATTGTCTAATATAGCTGAGCTAAAATGTATCATGGCTAAGATTTTGTTTACATCAGGGATTCTTTTATGAGTATGGATGAATGTGAAAGTGCATGGTTGCCCCCATTTGTGGTTTTGGTAATTAATGACAATCTCTATGGACTAATGTTTGTATTTAGCTATACTTATAGGTGTGTCCATAAGCTTTGCTTGATCTCCATATGTTGGAGTCAAGGCTAAGGGAAGAAGATTATATGTTGATCAAGGCTAAGTGCGGGTTGATCAACACTCAAGTCCAAGTGAATATATGCCGAAGAGTGCCTCTCCCATATTGTTGTATGGGGGAGCTATTAGCAAGTCTTCATCAAGCAAAGCGCAATCAAGAAAGCTGGTTCATCTTAAGGAGATGAAGATCGTCTTCATCAACCTCAAGTGGATTATGCGCAAGGCAAAGGTATGATCTTGATAGGGTATCTATTTTACCGGTCTCATGATGTTATTGAGAGACCAGATTATAGGATAGTTAACCGTACTATCAAGAGGGGCTCTCGACCGAGTATCTTGATCGTATCGTTCGTTGAGAGCTCAAACCTTTGCATCCTAGCAATCATCTTTATTGTTTCTTATTTGGCTCTTATCGTGGTGTGGTCTTGGTGCTTGTCATGCTTGTCATGACAAGGCCAAGTTCACCGAAAACGGTTTTCATATGCGTCTTCTTTTGCGTTTTCGGTGTTGGAGATTTTGCCGGTTCATCCATGTGGAAGGTTTAACTCTTCCATTTATTATAAAAATCTCCCTTGGTTGTTTTCATATTTGGAGTTTTTGTAGGGTGAGATCTTGTCGTCCTCTTTTCAACAAAATTGGATTCACTCGATTCGGACTTCATTTCAAAAAGTTATGGCAGTTTAGGTTTTACTGTTTGGATCTGGTCCGGAGATGGTCCGGAGTCTCTGGTCCCACCGGAGTATCCGACCCAAAGGACCCGGAGTCTCCGGTCCCTTGTTTTTCGCTGCCAAGTGCCTCTTTGTGGTGCGGTACTAGATAGGGGTCCGGAGCATCACCGGAGATAGTCCGGAGTCTCCGGCCCCTCTGGACCGGAATCTCCGGTCTGCCCCGATGACCCAATGATCCCGGAGCCTGGCCAGAATCTCCGGCCCAGGCCGGAGTCTCCGGTGCACTTACACCGGAGTCTCCGGTCTGAGCAGGCTGCAACGGCTAGTGTTTTAGGGGACCTATAATAGGTCCCCCTTCTTCCCCAAATCTTTGAAGGTTTTTAGCAGCACGAATTTCTCTCTCTCTCTCTCTCTCCCACCATTGTTGACCTTGGAAAACCTTGCCCTCTACCAATCCCTCCAATGATTCTTGCCCATATTTAGGGAAACAAGAGAGGACACCTAGATCTACATTTCCACCAATCAATTTCTCCTCTAAGTGAGGGGAACCTAGTGGATCTAGTTCTTGGAGTTCTTTTGTGGTTCTCCTCTTTGTTCTTCTTCTCAAATCCCTCCCTAGCATTAGTTGCTTTGGTTGGATTTGGGAGTGAAGGACTTGACCACCTTGTGTGGTCTTGCCTTTTGCATTTGGTGCATAGGTTTGAGTTCCCCACGGTGATACGTGGGATTGAAGTTCGAGAAGCTTGTTACTCTTGGGTGCATTGTGTTCCCAAGAGCTTGTGCCTCTTGGGTGCATTGTGTACCCTAGACGGTTGGTGGTGTCGCGAAGGCTTCGAGTTGTGAAGCTTGGGGCAAGGTTTGGGAGCCCCCGATTGAGTTGTGGGTGTGTGCCCCAAGATCGTTGTAAAGGCTCCAGATTCCGCCTTGAAGGATTTCGATAGTGGAAGGTGAACCTAACCCTTGGGTTGAGGTTCATCGGAGAATAGGGTGAGGCCTTTTGTGGCATCTTGAGTAGGACGCTTGTGGCGAGCTCACACCCCTCCAACGAGACGTACTCCATTAACAAGGAGGAACTCGGGAATACATCCGCATCTCCGCGTGCCTCGATTATTTCTATACCCGAGCTCTTTATTTGTGCAATTTACATTGTGATAGCCTTCGTGCTTGAAGTTTTATATCTTGCTATCACCTTGTTGTTTGTCTTGCTTAGCATAAGTTGTTGGTGCACATAGGTGAGCCTAGTTTACTTAGGTTGTTGGATTGTTAATTTAAACACCTAGTTTTATTCCACAATTATCAAGCCTTAAACCGGAAAAATTTTAATCGCCTATTCACCCCCCTCTAGGTGACATCGTTTGTTCTTTCAATTGGTATCAGAGCCTCGGCTCTATTTTTGGGCTTTACCGCCTAGAGAGTAAAGTCGTTTAGAGAATTAGTGCATGATCCCACTTTTATATTCGATGGCACAAATTTTAATGTTTAGAAAACTCATATGCTTAGTCACTTACGGGTCTTGGACCCCAATATTGAGCGTATCTTAGATATATGTTTTTATCCTCCAAAGGACTATGAAAGTATGACTGTAGAGGATGAGAAAAACTTATATCTAGATGCTCTAGCTTCTAATGAGTTTTGCAAATTTTTGAGTGTTGTAGTTTTTTTGTCAATCATGCCTCTCCGGAACGCTCATGAATTGCGGACAAAGCTTCAAGATAAATATGGCAAGTCCATGACTATTGAGGATGATTTTACTCCCTCCACCTCCGGGCGTAATGAGTTCTCAACTTTGTCTACTTCACCAAAATGTGGTAAGCCACAAACTAATGTGATGGTGAGTAGTGATAGGTGTTGCAATAATGATATTAAGCTCATTGTTGATGATATTTTATCTCTATCTTGTTGCAATGCCTCATCTTTGGACCTCAACACACATAGCACTATAAATGGCATACATGCTAGTGTTGATAGTCCTTGCATATCATCCAAAAATTGCTTGGATAAATCTCTTGATGATATGCTTGCTTTATCTTATTGCCATGATAAAAATGCTTGTGTTCCCTCTAACTCTTGTATGAATAATAATGTAGAGGAAACCCAATTAGCTATGGAACAAGGTGTGAACTTAAGTAGTTCAATAATTAATTGTTCTTCATCAACCATCTTTTGCCTTATGGCTAAATCTCCTAGTAGTAATGATAATGATAATAATGATGAAGAAGATGATGAGGATGATGATGATGAATCCTTTCATAAGAAAGGTCTAATGGTTCTTAATGCCCTTTCTAAAAATAAAAATTCTCATGCTATCCTCTTTGAAATTATGGAAACCCTAATTGAGCGTGGGCTTAATATTAAGGCTTTGAAAGCAAGCCTTGTAGAAAAAGAAAGGATTGAAAGAGAGGATGCGGATGAAAAAGCATCTTTAGAGGTGACTCTTGAGGAAGAGCAAGAGACTCGGGCTTCTCTTGAGGAGAAACTCGAATCTTTTGAGGAGCTTAATAATGAAATTATTACTAACCTCACTAAGGAACGTGACCATGCTCATGCTAAATATAAATTCACTAAAAACGAAAATGCTAAGTTGAATGATGAGCTTGCCAAGTTGTCTTCTTCCATTCCTAATGTTAATGATGCTTGTGCCACTAACTCCACTTCTTGTGAAGCATCTATTTTGAAGGAGAATGTTGAGCTAAGCGCTCAAGTTGAGTTGCTAACTAGCAAGTATGGGAAATTGGAAGAAAATCATGAAAAGCTATCTAGCTCTAATGATTATCTTCTAGCATCCTATGCTATTCCAAAGTTAGCTCATGAGACTATCTCTACCAAGGTAACATCTGTGAGCCTCATGTGGATAATAGCACAACTTTAACTAAAAATGCTATATTACCATGTTCTAGTCCTAGTAGTTCATCCACTAGTAATGTTGGCACATCTTGTGATGAATTACTTTCCTTGCCTTGTTGCTCTAACAATGATGCTTCTACCTCCTCTAGTACTTGGGTTGTCACTAACAATGTAGAGGAAAGAAATGAGGCCAGGCCCAAGCCACTTCTATGAAGAAAGGGTTGGAAAAGCGTCATGAAGGGAAGAGTGCACTTGACAACATGTTGAGTGTGCAACAATCCCCCAATGACAAGAGTGGACTTGGATTCAACTCCAACAACAAGAACAAGTCCAAGATTGATAAGAAGAAGGGCCAAGTACAAGTCAAGAATCCGGCCAAGATTACTTGCTTCAAGTGCAAGATTGAAGGGCACCATGTTAAGGATTTCCCAATGAAGAAGAACCATTTGGGTTGCTAAGCCTATTGTGACTAACCTCTTAGGACCCAACTTGGTTGGGGACCAACAAGCTCAAACTTGATCAATAGGTGTTTGTGGAGAACATTGGAGACTTGGCTATCTTTGAAGAATTAAGGGATCTTCATGATTATTATTTTATCAAGCCAAGTCAATTGGATTATATTGCCATATCTCATATCCTATGTTCCTCCTTGAGGCAACTTCTACTTACATTATATATACATTGAAAGTTGCTTGCTCCCTTGCATGTGTTAGTTTTGTTCCTAGCATGTGATTGTATGTGATATGCTACTTCCTTAATTGTCTTGTTAGTCAAGGCTGGGTATGTTAGTTGTGTATCATGTATGTGTAACTTGTGTGTTGAGCTTTATTGGATCTTGTGTGGAATTCATTTGGCTCTTTTGAGAGATTAATGGACTATCCCATTTTGGGGGAGTGATATGCTTTGTGCACTTCACAAACCTAAAAATGTGTGTACATGAGGCACACCACCTAGTATTGATATTTCAATATTATCTAGTTACTATGTGGTATGTCATATTCATGAGAAATTCAAATTCTACAATGTCCCTTAATTTCTCTAGTTGGTTTTATTTGCCTCTTGCTTAGTTAAAATGAATTATCACATTATGGGGGAGTAGTAAGCTATGTGTAGATTACAATCCCATAAAAATGTGAACATTTGAGGTTTGCCACTTAGATTTGATATTGTCAATTATCTTATTCCTATGTGGCATGTTTGGTCGAACAAGTTCCAATTTTCTTTTTGGTTATCCTTTGGCTTTTATGTGTGTGAGTTTGCTTGGTATGGTTTTTCTCTAATATGCATTTCTATATATTATTTGAGAAACTATTTGTTCCATATTGTTCTAACCATGGCCTTGCCGGTTGGTTTGAATAGTTGGAACTGCCAACAAACTTTATTAAAATATGGTGTTTTATTTCTTATCCCTTGCCATATGATTTATCTTGTGAGGATATTCTTGGATACCTCTATCACCGGGAAAATAATTCCAAATGGTCATTGCCCTTGGACAATCCATATTTATGTTTGTGGTAGAATATTTTTGATTATCCTTACATTGGCATTGGTTTTTATTTACCCATCTCTTGCCAAAATATTTATTTTGACTCCCGTTGTCTTCCTTGCCTCTTGCATGGATCCTTTTTTTTCAATTGATATAGTTTAGTGTTGTAAATAACATATGGAGAGTAATGATCCCTTGTGTGTGCATTTTGTACTCAAATGCAAATATCAAAATAATGCATGAATCTTGGGGGAGCATTCCTTTTTATTTGATCCTTTCAATTGGCTTTTGATTTCTATCTTATGTGTTTATGGAAGACAAACCTTTTTTGTTGATGCTTTGTGCCATCATAAAAAGTGTAGTGAGTGTTTGGTTTACTTGTTGTAACCTTGCTCTCTCTAGGGAGTTGCTTTCTCATTCCTCGTTTTGTGTTTTATCTTCATGAATGAGAAATGCCTTTTGAACTTTATCATATTTTATCTTCTATGCCTTTTGGCTTTCGATACCTTCAATTTGTATTAATTGGAATTTGATATCTCATCCATAGATATTTGTTTCAATTGATACTTATTGTGGGAGTTTTGATACCTTTTTTCTTTATTTTACTTTACTTGATTCCGGTCAAGTATTATCCTGTTCTTGGTATCTTTTCTCCTAGTTGGTATCTTATTTTCAATTGGTGTCTTATCGATCATGTGTTGTTTTGATTCGATTCCTATGGATATCACACTTCATGTGTTGATGTGTTTTGGATTCAATCATGTTGATTTTATTTGTCCTAAATCATGTGTTGATTTGGATTTTGATATAATTTGGACAACCTTTTTGTGTCACACTTTGATGTGCTCTCTTCTTGGTTTACTTGGTGTTTTTCTCCAAATTGTATCTCGTTTGGTTCTTGAAAGACTTTGTATGTATATCCTTTAACATATATATTATATGGCATGCTTGTCTTTCTTGATCCAATATATAGGGAATACGCCACCGAATCCTAAATCGGCTAAGATGTGTATGAAATTCAATTACATATCTATATGCACAAATTTATGTGGACAGTTTCCTATATATTGTAGTTTATCTAACTATTATGGGACTCAATGAGTTTGGGAACCATTTTGTGCTTGAATTTTGTTTTAGGTACAATGGAGATGCATTGGATGCTTGCCTCATTCATAATGAAGGTGTTCTCACCATGTGATTATTGGAGTCAAGCTTTGATGATAAACAAACTCTCATCTTCTTCATCGTCAATGTATCTCGGTAACAAGTATCTACCTCATGCATACTTTTCTAGTCTCAACCTTGTGTAGGTTGCTTCTTGGCATGAAAGCTTTTATGTGCAATTGTTGTGGTTTTGGCCTTTTTCCTTCACTTGGTATATCTTTGTGATATTTGTGATGAAAGTGAAAAAACCTTTTCTTCAATTGGTATTATTTCTTTGTGATACTTATTGCCTATCTCAAAGCATCTTCACTATCTCTTGTTCCCTTAGTGATATGTGTGATGTCTTTGATATTTTGATGTTTATTTATATACAATGAGATAAATTTGAGCTATGTGCTATGCTTTTAAGCAACAATCTCGTTTGTATATTTATGACTTACTTTTGGATACCTTGTTCTCCTTTTCTCTAACCATTTTGTATGTACATGTTTCTTTGTAGATGTAAATCATCAACGATTTGTCTACTTAGAGACCTATACATCTGAGGGAGGTCCCTGTTAGTTGGTATCCTATTTTTTTTGAGCTACCTTGATTTTTATCTATAATTCTTTGGTGGCTCCAAAGTTGTTTCATGAGTGCCTTATCTTAATTTTATTTGCATCTTTGCACACTCATGTATTTGTTCAGGATCTTTTACCTCATGCTTACCTTGGTGAGTATGTTGATTCTTATTGGCTAGGTGCTTTCACAAGCTTTTGGCTTTCTCAATTGGTTTCACTTTCCAATTGGTATCCTTAAGCTTGCGAACATCTCTTCTTTCTAAAGATCTTCTTTTATCTTGGTTGGGCCTATCTTATGATTGAATCTTTGAAAATTGGTGTCTCCTTATGGCTCAACCACATCTTTGGTGCAAGTGCTTTGTTTTGCTTAAGTTTTTACACCCTTGCACTTGTTGTGTGTTCTAGATGATTTTCGGGGAGTGAGGATTCCATATTTGTGCACTCCTCAATAGTGCATGAACATTGGGGAGCTTCTCCATTATTTAGAACTTTCGGTTTGGATCTTCTCGATTGCTTTTCTCCTTTGTGGAGATGTTTAGAATGATTTCATCTTTTTGCAATCTTTGGATCCACAATATAGTTTGATTTCCTCTAACTATTCATCATTGGATATGTGCATTTGATTTCACTCATATCTTGAGAAATGCACACATTTTTGAGGAACTCATATTATATTGGCCTTCTAAATTTTTATTCCCATTTCGGCAATCGATGCCAATGGGGGAGAAGTTTACAGGGTTTAAGGGAATTTGGTTTTATGCTTTTGTTGCATTTGCCTTAATGCACTTGCACCCTTGCTTGTTTGTCTTTTAAGGATGCTTTATTCATTATATAAACCCTCTTAAAAAGGGATTGTCATGAATTACCAAAATGGGGGAGATTGAAAGTGCATGGTTGCCCCCATTTGTGGTTTTGGTAATTAATGACAATCTCTATGGACTAATGTTTGTATTGTGCCATACTTGTAGGTGTGTCCATAAGCATTGCTTGATCTCGGCTAAGGGAGTCAAGGCTAAGGGAAGAACATTATATGTTGATCAAGGCTAAGTGCGGGTTGATCAACACTCAAGTCCAAGTGAAGATATGCCGAAGAGTGCCTCTCCCATATTAGTGTATGGGGGAGCTATTAGCAAGTCTTCATCAAGCAAAGCGCAATCAAGAAAGGTGGTTCGTCTTGAGGAGATGAAGATCGTCTTCATCGACCTCAAGTGGATTATGCGCAAGGCAAAGGTATGATCTTGATAGGGTTTCTATTTTACCGGTCTCATGATGTTAGTGAGAGACCGGATTATAGGATAGTTAACCGTACTATCAAGAGGGTCTCTCGACCGAGTATCTTGATCGTATCATTCGTGGAGAGCTCAAACCTTTGCATCCTTGTGATACGTCCATTTTGCATCACTATTTTACATCATAATTCATCTTTATTCATTGATATATTTCGTATTATGATGCAATACTTATGTTATTTTATATCATTTTGCATGTTTGGCAATTATTGGAGATGCATCCACAGGAGCCTGGAATCAGCTGGAAAAGTACCTGTCAAGACACCTGACTTCGGAAGCTCCATAAATTCCAGAAAAATTCGGAGATAAATATTATGGGAAATAAGCCATGGAGCCAAAAGGGCGCACAGAGGCGAGCTCCAGGGAGCAGGGGCGGCCCCTGCTACGGGCGCACCCTAGGCCGTGGGTGGGACCCGCCCTGGCCCCTGTGGCCCCCCTCCGGCCCCCCTTCGGCGTATTACTTCCCTTTGACCTAAAAACGTCGGGGGTATCGAAGAGGAATTTTTCCGCCGCCTCCACGAGGCGGAAACCAGACAGAGAGAAGAAGATCTCCGGCAGGGAGAAATCTGCCGGGGAATTTCCCTCCCGCAGGGGGGAATCGTCGACATCGTCATCGCCATCACGCCGGGCATCATCTGGATCATCATCAACACCATCTCCATCATCAGCACCATCATCACCGACACCGTCCCATCTCATTCCACTGTAGCAATTGTCATTGTTTTGTTATTAGTTCATTGGAATCGTATCCCGGGTGTTGATTATGACTTGTTGTTGATGCTTGAGAGTTTTATCGGTGAATTGTCTTTATAATCAGATTGTTGCCCTTATTCATATCACCTCTGATCATGATCTATATGATGTCTTGTGAGTAGTTCGTTTGGTTCTTGAGGACATGGGGAAAGCCTAGTTGCTAGTAATTGCATAATGTTGAGTAATATTTAATGGTTTGATTTATGTTGTCGTGTTATTCCTTTAGTGGTATCGTGTGAACGTCGACTACATGATACTTCACCTTTCAAAGGGCCTAGGGGAATGCATAGTGTATTTAGTTTGCTTATGGTAGGGTTGTAGGAGTGACAGAAACCTAAACCCCAATTTGTGAACTAGTGCACTAGGGAGCGTAGGGTCTCGGAGTTTAAGGCTGTGGTTAGGTTTTTATCTTAATTACTTTCTTGTAGTTGCGGATGCTTGCAAGGGGTTTAATCACAAGTATGTATTTGTCCAAGTAAGGGAGGCGCGTTAGCATAGGTCCACCCACACAGCACTTTACCAAAACATTGAAGGTTAATCACCGGCGTGCAATGAAACTGGCTAGACATAAACTCCCATGTGTCCTCGAGAACGTTTTAATCTTCATAAGTAACACAACCGGCCTGTCCTTTGAGCTTAAAAGGATTGGGCTATTAGCTGCAATTATTGTAGCACTCTTTTATTTACTTGTTCTTTATTTGTTCTTTAAATCAAAATCCAAAAACATTTCTCTTTTAGTGCTTGCAGTGAAACCTTGCTGAAAACTACTTGTCAACACCTTCTGCTCCTCGTTGGGTTCGACACTCTTACTTATCAAAAGGACTATGATAGATCCCCTATACTTGTGGGTCATCAAGACTCTTTTCTGGCGCCGTTGCCGGGGAGTGTAGCGCTATTGGTAAGTGGAACTGGTAAGGAACTCTTTTATTGTAAGTGCTGTTTTTATTTTTGCTTGTTACTTTGCTTCGTTATGGAGCACTCTTCACTTAATATGCTGTTTGGGAGTGACTCTGCCACCACACCTATAGTGGATAAGAGTCCTCCGCTCTCTGAAATTGATCCATTTAAAATACCCATGGGAATTATTGATCATGTTATGAGTAACCGTTATGCAGGGGATGGAACCATCCATCCGGGTTATCATTTGCTTTATATTAAAGAACTGTGTGAGCTATTTAAGATTGCAGGTATGTCAAAAAAGGTAATCATGAGGAAATTATTCTCAATATCACTAAAGGATAAAGCTATGGATTGGTATATGCTTCTGGATAATTCTCACTTGATGGATTGGAAAGAGCTTATGTCTCTCTTTTATTCTAAATTTTATCCTCTTCATGAAATTCATCAAGATAGAAATTATATTTATAACTTTTGGCCTCATGAAGGAGAAAGCATCGCTCAAGCTTGGGGGAGGTTGAAATTTTTAATGCTTAAATGCCCCAATCATAAGCTTCGTAATGATATAATTGTTAACAATTTTTACGCGAGGCTGCCTCGCTATGATAAGGATATGCTTGATGCCTCTTCTCTTGGATCCTTTACAAACAAAGAAGTTAATGCTAAATGGGATTTAATTGAAAGGATTTATCGCAATGTGGAAGATTGGGAGATCGACAAAGGTAAAGAATCAGGTATAAATTATGAGTATGACTGCATTAAATCTTTCATGGAAACTGAACGTTTTAATATGCTTAGTACTAAGTTTGGGCTCGATTCTCAAATTGTTGTTGATCTTTGTAAATCCTTTGCTGACCATATTAATATTCCAAAAGAAAAGTGGGATAAGTATCATGAACCATTTAAAGATGTTTGTAAAACAGATGTGTTTGCTAGTGATGATGTGCCTGTTCAAATAGTTGAATCTGTTTTACCTGCTGTTTACTTTGAAAAACCACCCTTTCCTATAAAAATTAAAGAACACTCAATCGTGGCTAGTGTGGTTAATAAAAGTGAAAGGAAAGCTTATGAACCTGATGAACAACTTGAAATTGCCTCTCCAGTAGCTTTGGTTAAAGATCTTGTAACTGAGAACGTCAATGGAAGTTCTATTTATTTTTGTGAAGCTGCTACTAACATTGTTAGACAGGATAAAAGTGCAAAAGTTGTTGGTACCCCTGTTGTCTCTGTCAAGATAGGTGATCATTGCTATTATGGATTATGTGATATGGGTGCAAGTGCAAGTGCTATTCCTTATACACTTTATCAAGAAATAATGCGCGAAATTGCGCCATGTGAGCTTGAGGATATTGATTTGGAGGTTAAATTGGCTAATAGAGATGTCATCCACCCGGTGGGAATTGTCAGAGACGTTGAAGTCTTATGTGGTAAGGTAAAATATCCAACTGATTTCCTTGTCTTGGGGTCGGTTAAAGATAAATTTTGTCCTATCATATTTGGTAGACCTTTATTAAATACTTGTAGTGCTGTTATAGATTTTAAGAAAGAAAAGGTCTCTGTTCAATTCACTGGAGAACCGTATGAATTTAATTTTTCCAAATTTGCTAGACATCGTTATGATAAATAATTACCTAATGAGGATCTTATTATTGAAATAATTGCTTCTATTGCCGTGCCTCCTAATGATCCTTTGCAGCAATATATGGAGGAGCACGAGAA
The DNA here is from genome assembly GCA_012064385.1 of Puccinellia tenuiflora. Taxonomy (NCBI): domain Eukaryota; kingdom Viridiplantae; phylum Streptophyta; class Magnoliopsida; order Poales; family Poaceae; genus Puccinellia; species Puccinellia tenuiflora. Next base: position 333,736 of record QRDG01000125.1, read on the forward strand.
TGATATGTTTATGCAGGAAAGAGAGGAAATTGATGAAGTCTTCTTTAGACAGCCGGCTAATCTAAAGCATGATCTACCTGTGGAGTCTCTGGGGACCCAGACACCTCCAAAGGGAGATCCTGTTTTTGAATTAAAAGCTCTCCAGACACTCTCAAATATACATATTTGGATGAGAAGAAAATATATCCTGTTATTATCAATTCTAACCTTTCAGTGAAAGAGGAGGAGCGATTATTGGAGGTCCTTAGGAAACATCGAGCTGCATTGGGATATACTCTTGATGATCTTCAAGGTATTTCTCCATCTATTTGTCAACATACAATTAATCTTGAGCCTGATGCGAAGCCCGTTGTTGATCATCAACGAAGATTGAATCCAAAGATGAAGGATGTGGTAAGAAATGAGATACTCAAGCTTCTCGATGCAGGTATAATCTATCCTATTGCTGATAGTAGATGGGTTAGTCATGTTCATTGTGTTCCCAAAAAGGGAGGTATGACTGTTGTTGCTAATGATAATAATGAACTCATTCCTCAAAGAACAGTTGTAGGGTATAGAATGTGCATTGATTATAGGAAACTTAATAAGGCTGCTCGAAAAGATCATTATCCTTTACCTTTTATTGATAATGCTTGAAATACTGTCTAAGAATTCTCACTTTTGTTTTCTTGATGGTTATTCTGGTTTCTCTCAAATTGCTGTTAAATTTGAAGATCAACAAAAAACTACTTTTACTTGTCCTTATGGAACTTATGCCTATAGACGTATGCCTTTTGGTTTGTGTAATGCACCTGCTACTTTTCAAAGATGCATGTATGCTATTTTTCATGGTTTTTGTGAGGAAATTGTGGAAGTCTTCATGGACGATTTCTCCGTCTATGGAACTTCTTTCGACAATTGCCTCTATAATCTTAACAAAGTTTTGCAGAGATGTGAGGAGACCAATCTTGTTCTCAATTGGGAGAAGTGTCATTTCATGGTAAATGAAGGCATAGTGCTTAGACATAAAATTTCTGAAAGGGGGATTGAAGTTGATAAAGCCAAAATTGAAGCAATTGAGAAGATGCCCTATCCAAGAGACATCAAAGGTATTCGTAGTTTCCTCGGTCATGCTGGTTTTTATAGGAGGTTTATTAAAGATTTTTCTAAGACGTCGCGGCCTCTTACTAATCTTCTTCAAAAAGATGTTCCATATGTTTTTGATGAAGATTGTAAGGAAGCCTTCGAGGTAGTAAAAAGGGCTTTAATCACCGCTCCTATAGTTCAACCGCCTGATTGGAATTTACCCTTTAAAATTATGTGTGATGCTAGTGATTATGCTGTAGGGGCTGTCCTTGGCCAAAGAATCGATAAGAAGTTGAATGTAATTCATTATGCTAGTAAAACTTTGGATAGTGCACAGATAAATTATGCAACCACTGAAAAGGAATTTTTAGCGGTCGTTTTTTCTTGTGATAAATTTAGACAATATATTGTGGACTCTAAAGTAACTATTCATACTGACCATGCTGCAATTAAGTACCTTATGGAGAAGAAAGATGCTAAGCCTAGACTTATTAGATGGGTGCTTTTGCTGCAAGAGTTTGATTTGCATATTGTTGATAGAAAAGGTGCAGAAAATCCGGTAGCTGATAATTTGTCTAGAATGGAAAATATTCCTCATGATCCCATCCCTGTAAATGATAGTTTCCCTGACAAACAACTTGCCGTCGTTAAGGTAACTTCTCATGATGCTCCTTGGTATGCTGATTATGCTAATTTTATTGTGTCGAAATTTTTGCCTCCAAGTTTTTTCTTATCAACAGAAAAAGAAATTCTTCTATGACTTGAGGCATTACTTTTGGGATGACCCACATTTATACAAGGAGGGAGATGATGGAATCTTGAGGAGATGTATTCCTGAGCATGAACAGGAGGAGGTATTGAGGAAGTGCCACAATAGTGATTATGGAGGACAACACACAAGTGAAAGGACTGCACATAAGGTTCTTCAATCAGGTTTTTATTGGCCTACTTTATTTAAGGATGCTAAAAGGTTTGTTTCATCTTGTGATGAGTGTCAAAGGGTCGGTAACATTAGTATACGTAATGAAATGCCTATGAATTATTCTCTTGTTATTGAACCTTTTGATTGTTGGGGGTTTGACTTTATGGCTCCTTTTCCCACTTCTCATGGTAATACTCATATTCTTGTTGCTGTAGATTATGTTACTAAGTGGGTGGAAGCTATACCAACTAAAAGTGCTGATCATAAGACCTCCTTAAAAATGCTTAAAGAAGTTATTTTTCCTAGGTTTGGTGTGCCTAGATATCTTATGACTGATGGAGGATCTCATTTTATTCATGGAGCTTTTAGAAAGGTTTTAGCCAAGCACGATGTTAATCACAGAGTCTCCTCTCCGTATCAGCCTCAAACTAGTGGGCAAGTTAAATTAACTAATAGAGAAATTAAACTGATCTTGCAAAAGACTGTTAACAAGTCTAGGAAGAATTGGTCTAAAAAACTTAATGATGCTTTATGGGCCTACAGAACTGCTTATAAAAACCCTATGGGTATGTCTCCTTATAAAATGGTTTATGGGAAGGCATCTCATTGCCTCCTGAATTAGAACATAAAGCTTTTTGGGCTGTTAGAAAACTTAATTCTGATCCTAATCTTACGGGTAAAACTAGGTTGCTTAAATTGAATTCCTTGGATGAGTGGAGAAACGAGGCTTATGAAAGTGCTCGTCTGTTTAAGGAAAAAGTAAAGAGATGGCATGCTAAGAGATTTTTGAAAAGAGAATTTAATGTTGGTGATAAAGTGCTTTTGTATAGCTCTCGTCTCAGATTTTTTGCAGGAAAATTGCTATCAAAATGGGAGGGAACATTCATCATTGAGGAAGTTTATCGCTCTGGAGCTATAAAGATTAATAATCTTGATGGGGACAAACCTCAAGTGGTGAATGGTCAGCGAGTTAAGCACTACATCTCCGGTAATCCCTTGGAAAAGGATGCTGATGTTATTCAAGTGGTCTCTCTGGAAGAACTCATCGAAACCAAATACCGGAAAACTTCAGAATCAACAAATGAATAGGTAACTGTTTCGGTAAGGAAAGTGTCTCAGAAAATTCCTGAAAATTTATATTATTTATTTCTCGAAAATTAGGAAAATTCGGAGACTTGATGGAGTACGAGACGGACTCTAGGGGGCAGAGGCGGCCCTTTGCCGCGGCTCCACCGCAGGCCGCGGTGGGGACCCGCCCCTTTCCCCTGGACACCGCCTCCGACTCCGCCTAGTCCCGTCGTCTTCCTTTTATTGCAAAAAATTTCGCTATATATTTCCCCGAATTTTTCGAGAAACGTATCCTGTGTTTTTCGTTATGCTTTCGTTTCGAGTTTTTCTGGCAGATCGTTTTTGTCCGAACCCTAGCCACCATGACTTCTCCAAGCACTTCAAAGGATGATTTATTCAAGAACGTCATCAACCCCTACTTAGCTGAGGTCAAGATGCATCCTCAAGTTCTTCAGCTCAAGGATGGCGTGCTTCATAGGCAAGATCTTCAAGGTCCTAAGAAGGAGGGGGATGTGAAGACAAGGTTAGAAGAGGTTGAACAGCAGGTGGAGTAAGCGTCAATTACCGCATCATTGCTGAGCTTACTGATCTTCACAAGCAAGAGACCGAAGAACTAAGGGAGAAGATCTTTCTATTGGAGAACGAGACCGCCAGTCTGCAAGCACAGATCTATGATCTTCACAATCAGATGTGTGAGTATGAACTTAGATTTAAGCGTATAAGCTCCACTGCAAGTTTCAGGTCCGAAGAGACTTGTTCGTCTTTCATTGACGGGAAGCACCTCCCGTGGAAGTTTGGCGACGAGTGATGGAGCAAGAAGTCTTCCTCATAAATTCGAGCACTATGGGTAATGGCACTCCCTTGGCTTGTTCCAAGCTTGGGGGAGTGCCCCGGTATCTTTATCTTATGTCTTTTATTTTTCGCAGTCTTGTGAGTCGTATCATGAGTAGAGAAGTTATCTTGTAGTATGGTTTTGCATTGTGTCTTGTCACTCCTTGTGAGTCCTTTGTATCCGTTGGTGTGTGGTTCTCTATAATGGAATATAAATGAGAAGTATCTTTTATTCTTCTGCACTTTATATTTTATTATGGCAATCTCTCTCATCTGCTGATCTTGTGGTAAGTAATGATTTGACATTGGGTGCATGAGTAGAAGTTTATTCGGTATTGATAAGCATGGCTTCGTTTAAATTGCAATAATTACTTTGGTGCTTGAGTAGAGAAGAAGAATTTAATTGCAAATACACTATCTTGTATGTCTTACATGCTTGTGAACCTTCCAGCTCATACACCTTTGTATTAGATTTATTTCTGACAGTGATGATAAGCTTTATGTTGCATGTTTGACATATTGTTTTTTATAGCATAGTTGATTTACATCTCTCAACACCGTTTGTTTGCTGTAAAGCCTTTCTAGCCTAAAGCCCTGTACTGAGTGTATGGTTCACTTGTGCATCCAATTCATAAAGCCAAACTTTCTTGCCAGCTGAGTCCACCATATCTACCTATGCATGGTATTTATTGCCATTCCAAGTAAATTTGTGATACATGCATTTTATATCATCATTTTTTATACCTTATATTATCATATGGGAATGTTATATGCACTGTTATATCAACGTTTTGCATGTTTTAGATGATTTATGGGACTTTCATACAAAGTCCCTATTTTTGGTATTTAATATCTGGGAGGCAGAATACCCCCCTTTTCTTGTCTTTATTGTTTCAGGAGTTTCGTGAACCCAAATAATTAAAGGAAAAATACCACGGCAGTTTTTCTTCAGAAGAAGGGCAATGGAAAGAAGACCGAAGAGAGGAAGGCCACGAGGCCCAAATGGGGTGGGCCCATGCGGCCAGGTATAGGGGCCGCATGGGACCCACCAAACAGGGCCTCGGGCACTTCCTCGCCCGTGGCTTTTTATGTACGCCTTCGTTCTCCCCGAAAAAGGGACGCCCTAATTTTTCCCGAATTATCTGAGGCCGTGGCAGCGGCGGAGCTCCTGATTCTCTCCGAAGTGGGTCAGATCCTGCTGCTCCGGAGCTTCGAAGAGGGGGAAATCATCGCCATCGTCATCACCTCTCCTCCTTGGTGTGGGAGGAGGCCTCTACATCAAGTCCATCACCAAGTCCATCACCATCTCCATCGTCATCTCCGTGATCCACTCCGTTCCCCTCATTGTTTGAGAGTTGCTATACCCTAGATCATTGTCTTGTGCTCCTATTCATGTTTGTGATTGGGTACTTGTCATTATTTGGTGGTGAAGTATTTATTTCAGATTGTGTTGTACCCTTTATGCCACTGATTATGATCATGTTTGCACGTTGTGAGTAGTTCCATATGTTCCTGAGGGCATAGGATGAATTGGCAATGATTTATATATAACATGTGTTGGTATTTTGTCAAGAGTTTTATCTTCTATGTGATTCTATGATGGTGTTGTGCGAACGTCGACTGCACAACACTTCACCTGTAAGGGCTCATAGGAGAACAACGTAGTGTAATGAATTGAGGAAGACTTGGGAGGACAACTAAGCCTAAGACGGAGTCATGCAGTTATATTATGTGGGTAGTAGTGTCGGGGACCTTAGAGTGTTTTGCTATGGTGGGACTTTGTGTCTTAATAATTCTTATGCAGTCATTTAATTGGCTACATTGATCCATCATAAGGGGTTGTAGATTATTTATTTAGCTATGCCTAGTTATGGCTCCGCCCCATGAAGATTAAAACTTGACAAGATATGCAACGTGTTGTTTAATAAATCTCTATGCCTAGTGATGTCCATGCCGCCCTCGTGAACGCTTTCCACATATAAGTTACACACCATTTGAGCTTGTCCTCTTGCCACATAGAGGATTGGGCTTTCAATTGTTACTATTTACTTTCGACATTTTTATTATCTTTGCAATCATACAACTGAAAATCCCAAAAACATTTGCATCTTTCATTGCTTTATTTATCATTCTTTCTAACCAATACCTTCAGCTCCTCGTGGGTTCGACAACCTTTTCTAATTGAAAGGTACTACAATTGATCTCCTGCACTTGGTAGTCATCAAGATACTTTTCTGGCGCCGTTGCCGGGGAGCGTAGCGCTATTGGTAAGAAGTTTGGTAATGAAACTTGAAAGCTGAATTATATTTGCTGTTTTATCTCATTGATACTATGGCATTTAAGAATCGTTCCTTGCTGCACCTTGCTCTATATGAAAGTGCTTATGCCACTACTGCTAAAGTGGTTGAAACTGCTGTGTCTAAGATACCTGAAGTGGGATTTAAAATTCCCACTGGCCATGTTGAAAGAGTTATGAAGAATATATTTTCAGGGGATGGAACTAAGCCTGCACGTGAACACATTGAAATGATTGAAGAAATATGTGGGTTATTTAGGATTCCTGGTATTTCTGAGGACTATGTGAAAAGGAAGCTATTATTTATGTCTTTATCTGGTAATGCTCGTATTTGGTTCAGGTCTTTGGATGAAGGAGCCACTACTGAATGGAGTGTATTGAGGAAGATTTTATTTCTTAAATATTTTACTCCTAGAGAAGCTTATGAGAGCTGCTGCTATATATTTAATTTCTGGCCACATCTGGGAGAGAGTATTACTCAAGCTTGGGGGAGACTGAAGGCACTCCTTCGTGAGAATCCTTGTCATGATCTTACAAAGAAACTTATATTGATAAACTTTTATGTGAGGCTACCTATGAAGCATAAGGAAATTCTGGACAATTCATCTGGTGGGAGTTTTACAAATAATACTGCAGAAGAAGCATGGAACCTATTGGAAACTATTTCTGAAAATACTGGACACTGGGAACTTGATAAAGGTAATGAACCTTATTTTGATTTTGGATATTCATGTGTGGAGAGCTTCTCTACTTCCATCTTGTTTAAAAATATGAGTGATACATTTAATCTTGATCCTTATGTTATACTTGAAATAGCTAAATCTTTTGCTGAGCATATCTGTATTCCTAAAAGTGGGTTTAAAACTTATGTTGAACCTGTTAAACAATCTATTGTTATTCCTAAAGTTATTAAACAGATAGAGCCAGTGTCATCTGTGAGAATTGAGGAGTATGTTGAGCCACCCCCATATCAGAACCAAGTTAAGAAAAATTTACTTATTGCTGTTACTAACAAGAGTAAAAGAAGATGTCCTCAGCCATATGAACAGGTGGAAGTCAATACTCAAATTTCTGTTATCAAACAATTAAATGAAGAAGATCCTGTTGATGTTTATCTATGTGAAGACGCTACTAAAATTATCAGAGGTAATTCGTCCAAGGTGGGAAAACCTATAATATCATGCTCTATTGGGACTTCAAGTTATCATGGTCTATGTGAATTGGGTCAAGCATTAGTGTCATTCCATATTCTCTCTATCTTGAAATCAAGCCTGATATTGATCATATTGTTATGCAAGAGACAGGTATGACGATTCAACTTGCTAATAAAGAATATATTAGTCCTTTTGGAATTGTTAGAGATGTTGAAGTTCTAGTTGGTAAAATAAAATATCCTGCTGATTTTATTGTGCTTGGTTGCCCTCAAGATTCATTTTGTCCTATCATTTTTGGTAGACCCTTCTTGCGTACTGTTGGAGCTGAAATTAATTTGCTTAAAGAGAAAGTGTTTATTAAATGTGATAACGGAAGACTAGAGTTCAACTTTTCCAAATTTGCCGATAAACATGTTGTGAAAGAGCCAATCTCTGAAGATATAATTGAAACCCTTGCTCATATAGATGTAGCTTCAATAGATGTTGTAGAATGTTATATGCTTAATCAAGATGAACCATTTAATAATGAGGAAAAAGAGGCTCTGGAACAAATATTATGGCAACAACCACCACAGTTACTGTTTGATGGGTTTTTGTACTATTTTTTTATATAAGTGGGCATGAAATATGTTCCTATTTTTAATACACTTGTGGCATATCCACGTTCAGTGTATGTTCAGCTAAGAATATGCTTGAATATGTGCATCGCATGGATATTTTTTGTTTGGGCTAATGGCCGGGCTATGATTAGATTAGCCTAGCTAATTAAGGTGCTCACGTTCGCTCGCATGGGCCATCGTACGTGATGGATCAAAGTCCTTATACGTGCGCGAGTAGGCTTGCTGCGCGCTAGTTTCTAGAAGGGATTGCACATGCGTATCGTTCAAGCAAAGGACGTTAGGATCGATCGTATCCTAACAGGTTTTTCGTGCGGCGCCGTGATGTGCGGCATCCAGACTTCACCAACCGACCTAAAGATCCACTACCTATATAAGCACAGGAGAGAGCCAGCGGGAGGGAACGCGAAAGGAGAAGACGGCCAGAGATCCAATCTCAGGCCAATCGTGGAAGTTTGCTTTTCTCTCGGCAGGTGGCTGGAGAGGAAGGCGATTGGTGGACGCACGTTAGCAAAGCTTTGTCGGCCATGATCTTTCCAAACGGTGAGAACTGATGCTAATCTTGCTTCCTCTGCCCTTTTGCTCTACACCTTGCATGTTAGCGGCGGCCAGACGGACGAAGACGAGGCCAGCAGCTAGCCGTGTCTCTTGTCGTTAAAGACGATGGAGCTGGGGCTGCCGGGTACGCGCCACGTCCGATGCACGCACTGCCCGCCGGTGCCGTACGTCTTCACCCTCAGGGCGATGCGGGGCTGCCGACGTGCAGGCCGGTGTCCTCTCTACCTCAGCGAGCATGTCGCCAAGGCTGCCGGCGTGCAGCCCGGCGCCGTGTTCACCTTCATGACGACGCCACACGTCATCTCTTTTTCGACAAGCATGTCGCCAAGGCTGCCGGCGTGCAGCCCGGCGCCGTGTTCATCTTCATGATGACGCCACACGTCGTCCCCTCTTCGGCAAGCATGTCGCCAAGGCTGTCGGCGTGCAGCCCGGCGCCATGTTCATTTTCGTGATGATGCCCCGCGTCATCTCCATTGCGACCCATATGTCATCGAGGCTGTCGGCGTGCAGCCCGGCGCCGTGTTCACCTCCATGACGACGTCCTACGTTATGTCCATCTCGGTGAGCATGTTGTCGAGGCTGCCGGCGTGCAGCCCGGCGCCGGGTTCATCTCCACAACGAAACCCCGCGTCATCTCCACCGCGGCGAGCATGCCGTCGAGGCTGCCGGCGTGCAGCCCGGCGCCTTGCTCATCTCCATGACGATGTCGTCGGGTTTGCGGACGTAGACCTGGCGCGATCTTCACTTCCGTAACGAAGGCCTAGTGTCGTCGGTGTGCAGCCCGGCACCATGGCGTTGAGGCCGCTGACGTTCAGATCGAACCAGCGCCGATCTCATCGGCTTCACCTTTACCTCTAATGGCAAAGCGTCTGCTCGATTGTCCAAGTTTGTATGATCCAACAACTGCTAGCTGGACAGCTCCGCATGCCGCGTCCGTACGATCGGCAAGTCTCGCGCGGTCTCCGGCAGGCGGCCGCATGGCCATGGTCGCGAACTACCCAGGGACACGCTCTCCCTGGTGTTGGTAGTACGTGCTATGTCTATACGCCTGAGCTAGCGAGTGCTTGATCTGGCACTTGCAACTCTTACATACATGCATACGCATGTATTCCTAAGCATGGCCTCATGGGGCTCTCCAAATCCTTGTACGTGCATGTGCTTGTATGAGCTAGCCACGTGAGCTAGCTGCAGCATGTGTGCTGCGTACTGTTATGTCGCTGAACGGCGATGACATTCTTCGGATGGGCATGCTCTCTGCTATGCTTTCCATCCGCCTTCATACTTATTGATCTTGTTTACTTCCGCGGGGTGTACCCCTCGCGCTTCCGACAAAACTACAAAGTCATCGTAACGTCTAAGCCGAGCGACCATGCATGCTACCACGACTCCAATATCGACGCCGTTCAAGACCGACGAGGCAAGATGGCGGGGCGGGCATGGCCGGAGCAAAGGCTATGCTATCCACGGCACGTGTACCCGCTTGTACACGGATTCTGCCGTCGCCACAACACACACCACCACCACCATGAATGGATGACGCGAAGTGAAGACTGAAGACGACGACCAAGCAGCTTAATCGGAGGTGTCTCGCGGTACAATCCGCGGGAGTAATTAATCGGGAGCTTTCCGAGGCCCCGTGAACCAGGAGACCACAATCGCTTGTCATATTAGCCGTGCTAGCAGGCCACACGTAGCGCACACTTGGGATTAGGCTATTAGTCGTGATGATTAATGTGTATCTTTTCCCTTTTATTTTTGTGTACTTTGTACACTGGCACGCCCGCACTACATTTCCCCCGGTGTATGAGAGATGCTTTAATCTTCTTGTAAAAGTATTTCTCGTGTCAAACAAATTCGCACGCCCGGTGGGACATGGTTCTCCTCCCATCTTTGCTGCGCAACAATGGTCGTCGGTTTCGTCTCTAATCTTTTCTTCGATATACTAGACGTCAATGTAGGGAATATGCCCTAGAGGCAATAATAAAATGGTTTATTAAGCATATTCACGTTGATGATAATAGTTTATTATCCATGCTATAATTGTATTAAATGGAAACATAATACATGTGTGGAATATAAACACCCGGAGTCCCTAGTGATCAAGAGATAGTTAGAGTTTCCTAACTATGGACTTGTTATAGTCACTTGATAACGGAGTCATATCATTAGGAGTAATGGTGTGATGGACATGACCCAAATAAAGAGTTGCAATTAATCGTGTCACAAGAGTTTTGTTGTCAACACTTTTAATATGCCAAATATAGTTTCCTTAGACCATGAGATTATATCACTCCCGTTCACCGGAGGAATACTTTGTGGACATCAAACGTCACTTCGTAACTGGGTGATTATAAAGGTGGCTTTCAGGTATCTCCGATGGTGGGTTGTTGGGTGATATGAATTGAGAGTGGGATTTGTCCCTCCATGTGACGGAGAAGATATCTCCAGGCCTTCTCGGTAATATAGCATCAAAAGTCTGCAGACATGTGATTAGGTTGTAATCACCGGGATCCTATATTATGGACGAGTAAAGAGAACTTGCCGGTAACGAGATTAAACTAGACATGGGGATGTCAACGATTATATCTCGGGCAAGTAAAATATCGTGAGACAAAGGGAATCATATATGAGATTAATTGAATCTCCGGCATCGTGGTTCAATCGAGAAAAGGTTTTCGTTGAGTGTATAGGAATTAATATGGACATCCCGGTCCCGCTATTAATTATTGATATGATCATGTCTATGCATTCTCGAACCCGTAGGGTCACACACTTAACGTTCCGATGAAATTAGGTTTTGCGATGAGTTAAATGATGAAGTGAACGAATGGTGATTCGGAGTCTCGGATGGGATCCCGGACGTCACGAGGAGTTCCGGAGGAGTCCGGAGAATAAGATTCATATATGGAAAGTGGTTTCCGGAGGTTTCGGAAAAGTTCCGAAATATTTCATAGGGTGTCGGAAAGGTTCCGGAATTTTCTAGAAGGGTCTAGAAGTGGGACCGCATATTTTGTATGGGGCCCACATGGTGCAAAGGGGTGCTGCCACCACTTGGGTGGGGCGCACCACCAAGGCCCACATGGGTGGTGCGGCATAGGAGAAGGAGGGGAGTCCCACTCCTAGTTGGACTAGAGTTAGGCCCTCCACCCCTTTAGGAAAGGGAGCCCAAGGAGGAGTCCTAGTTGGACTCCAACTTGGGGGGCAAGCAAGAGGGGGGGCCGGCCGGCCCTGCCCTTGCCCTAGCCGCCACCTATATAAGGAGGGGAAGGGGGGGCGCACCATACAACCTTGGAGGCTGCCGCCCCACATCCTTAGCCGCACCCCCCTCTCTCCCTCAAACCCTAGCCGCACCCCTGCTCTCCCGGAGGGCTGCCGCCATCTCACCTCCACACCTAGCCGCACCCCCCTTGCCCTAGGGGCTGCGCCACCTTGCTCCTCTCCCTCTCCCCTCGCTTGGCTTGGCGAAGCCTCGCGCGTGGAGATCGTCATCATCACCGGCACTACCGTCGTGCTGCTAAGATCATCAAGGCCACGTCTTCTCGCTTGCGGGATCAAGGAGTCGACGTCTTCATCGAGCTGTACGTGTGGACGCCGCGGAGGTGCTGCCCGTTGCTGCACTTCACCGGATTGGATCTCGAGGATAATACATCTCCTCGCGACTAGACGAGTCTAGTTGCGGGGATCGACTAGCCAACCCCTGCACCGACAAAACGCGTTTGTTGATCTTCGAGGGTAAGAGATTGGATCTCATCTTCGCTATCTTCATCTCATAGATCTAGATCCTTGGGGTTTATTCCGCTTTGCCGCGTAGAAAATTTTTGTTTTCCATGCTGCGACCCCATCAGTGGTATCAGAGCCTAGATCTATTCGTAGGTGTTGATGCGATTAGAACACAAGGAGTTGTGGGCGTTGATATTTTATGTTGCTACCTTCTCGCGTGCACTTTGCATCTTTGCGGTATTGTGAGATTGAAGCGGCCCGGACCAACCTTACTCGTCCACGCACGAGAGACCGGTTCCACGACTGACATGCAACTTGTTTTGCATAAGTGGCTGGCGGGTGTCTGTTTCTCTTGCTTTAGTGAGGATGCAATTTTCAATGGAAGGCCTTTCAAAAGGATGAGTAAATAAGCAACTATTATATCACCGTTGTGGTTTTTGCGTAGATTAGAACGGTTCTATCTCGTTGACCCAAGCCACGTAAAATTTGCATAAACAAAGTAGAGGCGTCTAACTTGTTTTTGCAGAGGGGGTCAAGTGATGTGATATGGCCAATGTGATTTGTGATAATGTATGCAATGATCATGTTTGTAATAGTTCGTGACTTGCATGTCGGCGAGTACGGCAACCGGCAGGAGCCATATGGTTGTCTTTTATTTTATGTGACCTGCGTGTCAATGAATCACCATGTATTTGCTTTACTTTATTGCTAAGAGTAGCATTAGTTGTAGTTGCAATAGTTGGTGGACAACCATGGTGATGGCGCCAAGATGATGGAGATCATGCCGGAGATGGAGATCTTGCCGGTGCTTTGAAGATGGAGATCTAAGAGCATATGAAGAAAGGCCATATCATATCACAATTATGAATTGCATGTGATGTTAATCCCTTTTATGCACCTTATTGTTATGCTTAGATGTGATCGCGACGGTAGCATGATAAGGTGATCTCTCATGTTAATATCAAGATAATTAAGTGTTCTCCCCTAGTATGCGCCGTTGCGAAAGTTCGTCGTTTCGAAGCATCACGTGATGATCGGGTGTGATAGATTCAACGTTCACATACAACGGGTGCAAGCCAGTTTGCACATGCGGAAATACTACGGTTGTCTTGACGAGCCTAGCATGTACAGACATGGCCTCGGGAACACGGAACCGAAAGGTTAAACACGAGTCATATGAATGATATGATCAACACTGAGTTGTTCACCATTGAAGCTACATCATCTCACGTGATGATCGGTGGTGGTGTAGTGGATTTGGATCGTGTGTCACTAATCAACCGGAGAGATGTTGAGTTTAGTGGGAGTTCATTAATTTGATTAAGTTGAACTAAAATTATCATAAACAAGTGTCCTAAAGATGTCTTTGCAAAATCCTTGTAGATCATGGCCGACTACAGTAGTATGTTTCTTGCTGAGGAGCTGCGTCTCGATGGGTCCAACTTTGCTGAATGGTACATGCGTCTGAGAGAAGCCCTGTACGCCAATGATGAGCTCTACGTGATAGATGAACCTTTAGAAAAACGCCCTGATGTTACTGTTGACTATGAAGGGTATATGGAGTGGTACGATCAAAAGACCACCTACTTGAGAGTCGAGTGGCTGATATGCACCTTCATGGATTCTAACCTTGGTAGACAATTTGGAAACTTGAGCGCAATGGAGATTGTCGATGTGCTGAAACGAAGGTTCATAGCACAAGTTAGAGTTGCAAGGTTTGAATGCTTGGATGATTTTCTTTCAACTAAGATGGAAGAAAACACTTGCTTGGAACAACACCTAAGTAAGATGCACCGGCTGTATTATACTATGGTGGATGTTTGGAACCATGAAATAACTGACGAGATGGCAATAGATGGGGTGCTGCGCTCGCTTCCCCCCAGCTATAAGGATTATGTGAGGAACTATATCATGGGAAGGGATTCGATCACTTTCTGTGAGTTTATTTCCCAGCTGCGTCAAGTTAAAGTGGAACCCATAGCAGGAGAAGTAGTCACCACAGAAGGTATATTTTGATATACTAGTTATAAATGTTTAAATGTCCCATTTACACTTGTGGTGAGCTAAGTATTTGATACTTGTGCTGTTTTATGAAAACAGGGCCTGCCGTTTGAGAAGTGCATGGAGGGACTGAGTGGATTTCGCGGGAAGATGGCAATCAAGGAGTTGATGCTGGCGATGTTCTACTTCTACATTTATCGTTTTAAATTAGAGGATTTGAATGAATTTTGTAATCGAATTAAGTGTGATCTTAAATTAGTGTGTCTCGGTTTGTGAGACGGTCATTCATGTTAAAGACAAATGGTTGTTCTGTTTTCATGAGTAATCCTTTTTGTAGATCACGTTTCGATTATGAGATTATTGTCCTTTGCTAGATTTAAACGATAATTAGTTAAAAACTTATAAAATAAAGACATGCTAAAATATCCAATACTTAATGATGAGATTTGTTTTAATTGTACTATTAGTGCTGAAGAGCATCTTGATGCGCATCACTAAGTAGTGTGATTAAAAATGCCATTTTCTGTAAATGCCATAAGTTGCTGAAAATAAACACAAGTGTTGGTTGTATTTTTCAGTGAATAAAAGACATCATTATTTTATCATGGATGAGTGAATAGGAGTATTTATTCATGTCATGATGAGATCTTGGAAGTAAAGGATATTAAGTTAACAAGATAATTGAGTCCTTTCGATTTGATCAAAAGAGACAAAATATTTGAGTTATTGTTTAGTATGGTGACTTGTGACAAGTGTTATCACAAATTACAATGTTTAGAGATTGTTCAAAAGTGTTTTGATAAACCTAAAGTATTGTAGTCACATTATATTTGATATTGTGTGGTCATAAAGAAGGGTCTTTGGTTTTAAGTTTTCATTTGTATCATTTAGATTTATTTTGATAACACTCTGTTTTAAATAAAGGATCTATTTAATGATTTGCGTTTCGCATATGAGTTATGTGAAATAGTGGTTTCAATAATTATGAGATAATTAAAAGCCATAGCAAATAAAGTTTTGTAAAGTGTTCATATGAGATTATGAATAGAGATTCCACAATGTGAGGCTAAAAGGGACAAACCAATGTGTTTGGTTGTGTTATGTATTTTAGTGGTTTTATCGTGAAATGGTTTCATGGATAAAAGGAATTGTTGGAATAAATTTAGAAAGCTTAAACCTTGCATGTTTATGTATCAAGTGGCACATGTGTAAAGTGCTATGTTGATTAAAACTTGACACATAAAAGGTTTTAATGATGGTGATCATTGAATTTTGGTTTAGCTTGTCTAAAGAGATGTAGGTTTCAAGAATATGAATTTTGTCAAAAGTTGCAAAATAATATTCATGATTTACTTGTCGTGTTTGGGAAACAAGACATACCTACAAAACTACAAAAGAAGAAATAGAAACTTTAAATACGAAAGTGACTAAGAGTCATTCTACTTTAAGTTTAAATCATAAAGTAATCGTTGCTTGATTTTGTGAAAAGAATGTTTCACATATTTATTTTGCAAAAGAGTTTGCGTGGAATAAATAATACTTAGAGCTGGCAAAGTGCTGGTGTTTCGTATATGAGTTCTCGAATCTTAAGAGTTAAGAATTTTGGAGGAGTCCAAAGTGTCGAGAAAGTGCATAAGAAACTGAGTGAGATCTAATTAAGATATGTGGTGACATATATTAAGTTAGAGCAGAAATTAATTTCCATAATCAAAATATGTGGTGACATATGTTTGAGTGGGAGCTAGTTAATAATGGTCAAATATAAAGATAACATATTTCTGAGTGGGAGCCAAAGTGGCTTCACAATTTAATATGTGTATGAGGTATATTTGAGTGGGAGTTTACAACATCGTGTTTGAATGAAATGGAGATTTCATAAATGTTGTAAATGGTGACATGGACCAATGCATAACTTATGAAGTTAGTTTGAAAGTCAAATATTCATGTAGATGAATGTATCTATGGAGGATAGATAAGTTTGATAAACATTAAAGTCAGATGTTTAACCTAAATACTTTGAAGGAGTTCAAAATGAATCAAGAGAAGAATGGTTCATCTCATTGTGATATATAGGTGAAGCATTGAGTTAGAGAACTCAGTACAAAATTGATGGTTGGAGGATATGTTGGAATTCAATATGAATTGTTCATAGGTCTCAACATATAAGAACCATGTGTTTGTATGTGATGATATGTGACCCAAGTTCTTAATTGTAAGAACATGTTGAATGAGGAGTCATTTTTTCATGAGATTGAGATAAATTTAGAAAATGGTGGACTTGGTTGAAGTCATAAAGCCAGACTAAATTAGGGATCTCTTAATATCGGAGTAGCGCAACGAAAGCATGATTGGAAATATCGAAGTGCAAAGTTACACTGTCGATTTGTTAAGTCTACAACATATAGGAGTATATGATTAAATTCAAGGATTGAAATAAGATATAATATTTTGGTTTGAGAAAGTTGTTTCAAGATTGAGTGAGTTCCAGATGCATATGTTATGGGAAAGTCCATTTGACTGAACATACATATAGGCATAAAAGGATATGAATATCTCACTCTATAACCAAACATATTATATACATTATATGATAGTGAGTTTATCATGAGATGATAAAGTAATGTCAAATTAGGTGACAGTTACAATTTTTTGCAAAGGACATAAAGAGCTGTAAAGTACAGAGCACGGACAGAACCTTTTCCACAAGCAAACATGATCAGCACTGAGACTTCATGAGTGAGACTCCATGGGTGTTGGATCGCAGAAATGTAAACTAGATTATTGACTCTAGTGCAAGTGGGAGACTGTAGGGAATATGCCCTAGAGGCAATAATAAAATGGTTTATTAAGCATATTCACGTTTATGATAATAGTTTATTATCCATGCTATAATTGTATTAAATGGAAACATAATACATGTGTGGAATATAAACACCCGGAGTCCCTAGTGAGCCTCTACAGGACTAGTTCGTTGATCAAGAGATAGTTAGAGTTTCCTAACTATGGACTTGTTATAGTCACTTGATAACGGAGTCATATCATTAGGAGTAATGGTGTGATGGACATGACCCAAATAAAGAGTTGTAATTAATCGTGTCACAAGAGTTTTGTTGTCAACACTTTTAATATGCCAAATATAGTTTCCTTAGACCATGAGATTATATCACTCCCGTTCACCGGAGGAATACTTTGTGGACATCAAACGTCACTTCGTAACTGGGTGATTATAAAGGTGGCTTTCAGGTATCTCCGATGGTGGGTTGTTGGGTGATATGAATCGAGAGTGGGATTTGTCCCTCCATGTGACGGAGAAGATATCTCCAGGCCTTCTCGGTAATATAGCATCAAAAGTCTGCAGACATGTGATTAGGTTGTAATCACCGGGATCCTATATTATGGACGAGTAAAGAGAACTTGCCGGTAACGAGATTAAACTAGACATGGGGATGTCAACGATTATATCTCGGGCAAGTAAAATATCGTGAGACAAAGGGAATCATATATGAGATTAATTGAATCTCCGGCATCGTGGTTCAATCGAGAAAAGGTTTTCGTTGAGTGTATAGGAATTAATATGGACATCCCGGTCCCGCTATTAATTATTGATATGATCATGTCTATACATTCTCGAACCCGTAGGGTCACACACTTAACGTTCCAATGAAATTAGGTTTTGCGATGAGTTAAATGATGAAGTGAACGAATGGTGATTCGGAGTCTCGGATGGGATCCCGGACGTCACGAGGAGTTCCGGAGGAGTCCGGAGAATAAGATTCATATATGGAAAGTGGTTTCCGGAGGTTTCGGAAAAGTTCCGGAATATTTCATAGGGTGTCGGAAAGGTTCCGGAATGTTCTAGAAGGGTCTAGAAGTGGGACCGCATATTTTGTATGGGGCCCACATGGTGCAAAGGGGTGCTGCCACCACTTGGGTGGGGCGCACCACCAAGGCCCACATGGGTGGTGCGGCATAGGAGAAGGAGGGGAGTCCCACTCCTAGTTGGACTAGAGTTGGGCCCTCCACCCCTTTAGGAAAGGGAGCCCAAGGAGGAGTCCTAGTTGGACTCCAACTTGGGGGGAAAGCAAGAGGGGGGGCCGGCCGACCCTGCCCTTGCCCTAGCCGCCACCTATATAAGGAGGGGAAGGGGGGGGCGCACCATACAACCTTGGAGGCTGCCGCCCCACATCCTTAGCCGCACCCCCCTCTCTCCCTCAAACCCTAGCCGCACCCCTCCTCTCCCGGAGGGCTGCCGCCATCTCACCTCCACACCTAGCCGCACCCCCCTTGCCCTAGGGGCTGCGCCACCTTGCTCCTCTCCCTCTCCCCTCGCTTGGCTTGGCGAAGCCTCGCGCGTGGAGATCGTCATCATCACCGGCACTACCGTCGTGCTGCTAAGATCATCAAGGCCACGTCTTCTCGCTTGCGGGATCAAGGAGTCGACGTCTTCATCGAGCTGTACGTGTGGACGCCGTGGAGGTGCTGCCCGTTGCTGCACTTCACCGGATTGGATCTCAAGGATAATACATCTCCTCGCGACTAGACGAGTCTAGTTGCGGGGATCGACTAGCCAACCCCTGCACCGACAAAACGCGTTTGTTGATCTTCGAGGGTAAGAGATTGGATCTCATCTTCGCTATCTTCATCTCATAGATCTAGATCCTTGGGGTTTATTCCGCTTTGCCGCGTAGAAATTTTTTGTTTTCCATGCTGCGACCTCATCAGTCAACGGCCAGGGCCCACTCATGGCTGTCGGCGACGCTTGGCCAGGCACTACAGCAGCGCGGTAGCAGGGATGCGCCGTATGTGCACGTCCAATGGTTGATCTTCATGAGCTAGCTAGCTGAGCATGGGCTAGAGGCTAAAGAGCCACGCCTGGCTCGTGTGGTGATAAGCTACAAGCGTGTCTCCGCGTGTGGGCTTACGCTCGGACTCCATCGGCCGACCATCGGGCTACTGGCGTGTAGCCTGGCGCCATTCTCCATCCGCCAACCGTCCAGTTCATGATGGTACCCGGGTTGGCGATGAGGGGCCGCCACTGTCGTCACCATCAAAAAGACCCCGGTACTCGGGTTGCCGACATGCAGCCCGTCACTGTCTTCACTGCCACGAGGTTGCATGACGCCGGAGCATGCAGCCCATCACCGTCTTTACCGCTGCCATGAGCTACGCCGGCGTGGACAGTGTCGGGGTTGTCGGTGTACAGCCCGGTGCCATCTACGCGAGGAAGATGTCGTCAGGGCGGACAACATAACCTCCACATACGTGAAGGTGTCACTAGGCTACCGGCGTGTAGCCCGGCACCTTCTTCCCCCCGCTACAACGTTGTTGGGGCAGCCGGCATACAGCCCGACGCAATATCTATCTCCACAATAACACAGCGGGACTGCTGGCGTGCAGCTCAGCACGATAACATCGGGTTGTCTGGTGTGCAGCCCGCCGTCGTCTTCGATCGTGGCCACTGCCTACCACCGTGAATTGAAGCCGCGACTACGACTCCATCTTCGGCTTGTCGGCCAAGCATCGTCGTTGCCGTTGACAGCCTTGTGCATTGCATGGTTGATCTTCCTGAAGTAGCTAGCCAGCTGATCACGAGCTAGCATGTTGAGCAGTCACACTTGAGGACGCCCATGCAATATGTGTATGGTGGCAAGTATGCTACGGTCCCAGACACGCATGTCCATATGCACTTACGCGCGGACTATGTCGGCCGACGGCCGGCTCTCCACCTCGGCGGCGTTATCGCCGGAGCAGCCAGCGAGCTGGCCGTTGACATCGCTACTTCCATGACGTAGTCGCCATGACTGTCGGCGCGCAGACGGGCGCCATCTTCACCACGACGACGTTGTCGCTGGAGCGGCCGGCGATCTGCCCGGTGACACCTCTACTTACATGACGTCATGGCTACCGGCGAGCAGCCCGACACCATATCCACCTTTGCGTCGCCAACGGGCCATCGGCGCCGTCTCCATCTACACAGCGACGTTGGCCGGGCTGCAGGCGTGCAGTCCGGTATTGTCTTCACTTCCTTGATGACGTCGCGACGCCGGCGCGCGTCGGAGTCCGACACCATCTCTGCATCCACGATGATCTTGGCGTGGCTGCCGGCGAGCAGCCTAGCTGTCATCTATGCCACAAACCAGTGTACAGCTCGGCGCGGTGCCGCCCTCAAGCAAAGGCGATGGGGCTGCTGGCGGGTAGCATGCCATTATCTTTCGTGCTGCTATGAACCGCGACGACGTTTGATTCGTCGGTGTAGCCAGCCATTATCATTGATCGGTGCTGCTACGACCCTGTCGTAGGCCTCACTAACGTTATGTGACGAGAGGAAAGAAGTGAAGGAGTGGATACGCGCGTGAGCTAGCGTGTACGTGCATGGCATGCATCGGCCATGCATGTCCGGGTTAGCTAGCTACATGTGGCCAGGAGCTTGGCTGCTACTAGCAATCTTCATAGTTGAGTAACCAGCAAGTAGCTCAATCAAACCAACAACATCATTGCACTTCAGCCACATGACGTGCCGCGGTGTTACATCTTCATCAAGGTGTGGCGTGAGATGCGACGCCAATCTCGGCCTGTCACCACCAACCTGAGAGCCACACAAAGTCGAGCAACATTGGCGTCGCTCTCTACGCAGAGGCGGCTCAACGCATACGACCGCATATCACAAAGCGGGGGGCGAGAACACCTCCGACATCACTCTACCACAAGCATGTGAGACGGCGTCCCTAGCTACGCCGGCAGCCATGAACTTGGCGTCAAAGACAAGAGGCGCATATCAGCTGGTCGACCCTCAGGGAGCCTGGCCAATGCCTCCAATCAACGGAAGGTTTTTGAAAAAAAAGTACCTTTTTTGCTTTCTTCTTTTGTTTTTCTCTTTGTTTTGTCGCCTAGCAAGAAGGGAATTTTCAGTTGCCTATAAAAGTCTACAATGCACCAGACTGTTTTGATGTTTTCCCCTTCCTTTTTGCGGACTGCAAATTCCGACACAAAAATGGCTTTTCCCAACAACACTAAGCTCGTGACAGATGAGTTGGCTGCCTTATGATTCGTCTAGCAGAAGCACAGTGTAACTCGTGGTAAGTGGAGCGGCACCTATACCCACAACACACGACACACATCATACACATGTTTCGACAGTTAGCGGAGAAGACTACCTGGGCGACTTCTGAGTAATAAGGTCCCACACCCCCATGCTCTCGGATGTGTCTCAGGTTCACAGAGACGCCGCGCCCCGGGGCAGACTCTAGGGAAAAGATCATGTAAAGGCTTCCCAACCCAACAAAAGTTGGACTTGGTGTGTAGTCGCATGACAACCCCGAGGCGTGCCACCAAAAGCTCCACATAATATGCCTGAGGGTTTTAGCTCCACCAAGGTGGATGGCTGCCTTCCAAATTCTCAAGGTGGCTCCCGGAAGAGACGTCAAGCATCTCCATGCAAGTTCAAGCAATCTCAAAAAAAATTGAAGCAAGTCCAAAATAAATAAATTCAAACAATCTCGTGAAGTATATGGGCGTTACAAAATCGTCCATGCAAGCAGTCCTCACACGAGGAAATTCTCCATCAACTCCAGAAGCAAGTCCCAAAGCAGTAACGGAACCACTGGAAGGAAGGCGGTTGGTAGTCATTCACCACCCCTCGACAAAGGCATGATAAACTTTACAAGCCGTTGTCCCAAAACCACCTACCCTAATTTCGCCTCACCCACGCCTTTGGGTTCTTGAGGCATGGAAGGGAGCATGGAGCTGTGGGGTTACTCATTGCTCCGATGGGCTAGGGTACGATTCTCTGTTGCCTCTCGGGGTCATACCAAGCACATCACCCTCATACACACATACGTACACATGAAAGGATAAATTGTTCAATTATGACTGTCATGGTTTTTCGACGGTTCCCAATGACTGAGTCCTTTGGCAGCCTTTTCTGATGTCACACTCGTGGCTAGTGTCCAGCGGAAAGGCCAACATTTTAAACAAAACAAACACCCAACATTTTTTTGTTTGTTTTGTTGCCTTTGTTTTCTCGATCATATTATGTTTGGTTTTTCTGGAGGCTTTGTTTCCTAACTTTATGCAGCTATAGCCAAGTGTACATACAAACATGGTGAGCCTCACATGTCCATACACCTTCATCGGCATGCGTCATCTTCACCAACCAACCCCGTTGTGGCACCCGCAATCCGGGGTCATACGTCTACAAGGGAGCCGGGGGCAAGATGCACATTGCCATCGGTGTCCCGTTTCGACACCATGCTTTGTCTATGGCGCCCGCACCCTGGCATCATCTCTTGGCAAGGAGGTCGGACGCAATGTACACACATTGCCGTCGACACTGCATCACCTCTACGACGACAATTCTGGGGGCACCGTTAGGCCCTCGAACATCCGTGGCGGCAGCGGCATTCCGCCACACGACCATGTTCATTGCTTATCCGGCATCAACCGGGTATGCCGCAATGAGCGACAAAGATGAGCTATCGACGGGCGTTCCGATATTGCCATCTTGTCTATTTGGCTATGCACCAAGCCTATCATTGGGAGCAGTGTAGCGCGCCAGTGCGGTTAGCGTGAAGCTGTGAAACCCTTCGATCTAGTCGGCTGGCACCGTGGCAGCTAAGCGGTCGCGACTTGATCGATAAACGCCTTTAGGGAGCGGCATGGCGTTCGCCGCAAACTGAGGATGATCCGAGGATGCTTGGTTGTTAGGCGTCGTGGCGGCTATACGACCCAACTAAGTATCTCGACTACCTTCCTGGATTTAGCACGGTGATTCGCTAAGTCTTGGAACACGCTTCTTCTACAAATGACACATGCGTGCCTTGGTTTTAAGGTTCGCAGCATTGTCGATCATGTGGTTCATCTCTTATCAAGTCGAGCTCGATTGGCTCCGCTCGCTCAAGCTCGACTCGATGGGGGCATTCATCTCTCTACCTTCATATGTCTACATGGAGCATGTGACTGCCCACGAGTGTGTACGTACACGTCAAAATAGCATACAAAAGAAAAATAATATAGAAAAAGGAGGGGACGTCCATGGCTCATGCAAGTTGCACTTCTCCTACAACATGGCGCTGGGGGCAAATCTCTTGTCCCACACAGCAGCGGGGGTGCGAGCCAGCGCCCCACCCCCACGACGCGTTGAAGAACCCAATACTCAGTCGAGTGCCAGCGCGGCGGAGCTCAAGGCTCGCGTCACCGGTCTCGATGTTGGTCGATCGCAGAGATCGCCGGCCGCAACGCGCGCAGCCGGCCGGACGTCAATGTGATGTCAGATAGCTTCTAGCTATGACGTCGTTTGCCACAAGTATAAATACGGTGCATGCTGTAGGAAATACACTGCCCTTTATTCAATCATGTAAAAAGATAATAACAGACTAATAAACGAGTTGGTGTTTCAAACTGACTCGAGCAACCACAAATTCCGGACTCAATTCAAATAAAGTGCACTAAAGGTGCCTACCAAACTAGCTAAACGACGCTAATAAGGCAGTGCGGACACAGCTATTAATCAAGCTGAGTCGGGAGAGTTGCAAGCATAAGTCAGGACGAGAGCTGCCTCCGGCGGTGCCTCGGCTTTAGCTTTTTGCTGCTCTGCCTCGAAGAGCTTCAAGAATTCAGTGACCTCGCCTGCGCGCAGCTTTAACTGCTCAGTCTGCGTGTCGAAAGTATTGGATGCAATATTGGTGCATTCAAGTCGCAAAGCCGTGTTCCTTTGCTGCTTACGATGCTCTGCTGCTTTCTTCCTTGCATCCGCTGCGTGTCTTTCAAGCGCCTCCGCTTGCTGCTCCAGCTCTTGTTCGGACTTTTTCGAGGAGGCGATCGCTTCCTCCAGTCCGGGTATCTCTTCGCGAAGGAGCTTCACTTCCGACGTAGCCGATGTAACTGCCACACCAAGTTGCTCCAGTAGGGCAGGAGCCGCCTTGTTCGCCAGGGTGACAATCTCTTCTCCAAAGAGACTAGGGGATGCCTTCCCTGCTAGGCGTAGTGCCAAGGTCTCAAGAAGAGGGATGAGCTTTCTTACCCCATCTGGGAGTGATCCTGCGTACTGCATAGTCCATTCAGAAGTGGAGACCTCGATTGCCTCTATGATACGGGCTGCATTGAGTGGTTTCTGTCGCAAGAGCCCCTGAATTTCATCAAGACCCATACGGACCGCCCCAGCACGGAATCGATCACGAAGCTCAGCTGACGGTCAAGGCTGCGCGGCTCTTGTGCTATTGGTGTCGGAAGGAGCGAGGTGGGAAACTTCGGTCCTTTGTGTATGAGCACTTGATGGCTGTCCTCTAGCATAAGCTTGATCCTCTTTGCGCGCGAGGAAAGGTATTTGTTGATATCATCATCGTTCAAATCTGAAAAGTGTGCAAGAAAATTGCGCCTTAGTGATGTATTATCAGTAAAAAGCTAATGGAAAAAATAGGTGTATTAATAATCACCAGAAGGTTGTGGCGACTTTTGTTGCTGGTCTTTACTAGGCGATGTAGAGCGTTTCTTTTCATGATCAGGAAAGGGTGAGGGCATTGTGGAAGCCTCCCCGCCAGGTACAACCTGCAATGTCAGGTACAAAGATTCAATCTGAAGCGCATCCGCAAGGACGGCCTCATCTGTTTCATCTATGAAACTGTCGACGAAGGTCCAGTCCTCCTATAGAAGGAGGAGACAAATTGGAGCGTGAGGTGCACAAAAGGAATATGATTGAAGAGGTAGTAGCGGTTTCTTACCGTTGAGAGGTCGTTATCCTCATCGCCTTCCAAGCCACCATCACGGCTGGCTGGAGGAGCGCTGGTACTAGGCGCCTCGACAACTTGATCTGCGCCTGTCTTCTTGTTAGCTGCGGCAGGCGGATTAGGGATAGCCAACACGGCGTCCGTTGGCGCATCAGCGCCGTCGCTTCCACTGGTGCAAGGAGTCGTTGGGGGGGTTGACATTTGAGGGAAGTATTTTGACGGACGCTCGTTGCCAGTCAAGGTGTCGTGGTGGTGTCACGGCAAATGCCATATAGGCTTGATGTGGGGCCGATTGGACGCTGGAGGTACCGGGGAGGGCTTGCACGCACGGCGTACAGACAAGAAACACACACTCACTCACACACACGCACACGATTTACCCAGGTTCGGGGCTCTCGTGAGGAGATAACACCCCTACTCCTGCCTACTACTTGATTTATATGTGGATTACAACTAGTTACAAGCTTGCTCCTTGAGCTGTATGCAAAGAGCTGCAAGATCTAAGCCTCTACCGAGTCTGAGAATAGCTCTCTGGCTCTCCTCTAACTCCCAGGAACTGCTAAGTATTTGCTCAGCGTCTCTGCCTAGCGTCTGGGAATCGTCCCTGTAATAGGAGCCCCTGGTACCCCTTATATAGAGAAACCCAGGGTTACAGTGTAAAACAATGCTACTGGCGCCATACCCCTTGGTCTCCGGCCGACACGGGCACCGCCGCACCATGCCCAGACCGTGGCAGCGCTGGTCGCCACGGTCCCCTCTGCATCCAACAGCATGCCCACGCCTAGGCCTAGCGCCACTGTGCCGCGCCGCCCGCGTCAGGGGCGTGGCCGAGGCTTGGCACGCCGTCCACTTGCGGCACGCCGCCGCCCTTGTCTCGCTCCGTGTCTCAAGGAACTCTGTCCAACTTCCGGGATAACCTCCAACAGACATAAGTGTGCCCTAAGCTGGTAACTCGGTTTACTCCCTCCTGCACATAAGAACAACGAAGGATAGTCCGACATATAATAAGCATGATCCGACATAAGGCTATGTCGGTTTGACCTGACTCGGACGAATCCGGATAAGCCAGTATGATATGTCGGTTTCCATTGACTCGGTCAACTCCGAGTCAACCTTATTTTACCATATTGACCCCACTCGGGGGCTTCCCCCCGACATTAGTCCCCGAAGCTGGCGCGATCCTGCAGCCTCGGATGTAGGACCACGGCAGGTTTACCCGAAAACCAACATTCTTAAGTGATCACCGATATACGTCGGTAAACAATTTATATGTCGGAAAGCTGCTTTTGCCCTCCTTTGCGATATTTGACTTAATGTCGGATTGTTCCGAATCACCGGAAGAACCCACAATTCTTCCGAGTTATTGGTTCCTCTACGTGGCAGAGCATCTCTGCCCAACGCCTCGACTTTTGCGCCCGGATGGACGTGCCACTGGCACGCACGCCACTTGCGTCACGCCGGTCGCTTCGGAAACTGTGCATACGACAGCACTCAAGTGCAGTCTTGACCGCGCCGCCCGCGTCTCCTCGGGTCCTGCCCGATCAAGTGTGCGGCGTGGTAACCGTTAGCTCTCTGCGACCCACCGTGTGGCCGATCGTGCGGCGGTTAAGCCACATAGGAAATCGTGGCGGAGATCGTGGGGCCATAACTCCCCGTCGGTTACGAGATCGCGCGCAGCAAATCCCGCGCCCACGATCTCCTCCGCCGCCCATAAATAGTAGGGGGAGAGCATCGTCTTCCCCTCCGCATTCATTCTCCTCTTGCTTCGTTTCCTCGCTCTCCTCGCTCCAGCACACAGAGCAGAAGCACCGCCGCCGCCCGCACGCACGGAACGCGCACGCCGACGAGCCACCTGACGCCAACGCCCCCGACGCGCAGCGCCGCCGCCGCCGCCGACGGACAGCACCACCGCCGTACACCGCGACACCGCGGTAAGATCTCGTCTTCCTCTCTCTTTTTTCTTTCGCGCATTAGCATCTGTTCCTCCTCGAGTTCTTCACCGCGGCGGCGCCGGTGAGTTGCCGCCGGTGAGTTCGCGTTCCAGACACGGTTGTACCGCCGGTGGATTAGCCGCCGTAGCACTTTCCCTTTTATTTCTTCTTGTTCATTAGCCCTTCGGCATCCTAACACACTTTGCATCTAGATTAGATGCATGCGTGTTCCTCCCTTTTTGTTTCTTGTTTTACTTTTCTATTCTTTTTCACTGTAATGATTCTAATCACCCGGCCGGTACCCGGTTTATAGATCTCTGCAACCTTCCTCCGATATGTCGAACAACCCCAGCCTCGAAGTGGTAGAGGTAGAAGAGGGAGTAGCAGAGGAATCCATCCGGGCTGCCTGGGAGGGCTCCTATGTCCGCCAAGCCGACATAGATTGGTTGATTCGGACCCGGCGGATCCCTGCCGGGGTGGCGTGCCGGGTTCCGGGTCCAGAGATGACCCCGGATTTGCAAGAAGGCGAGTACGTCGTCTTCATCGCGCACTTCGAGCGAGGATTCGGCCTACCCGCCAGCACTTTCTTCCGGAACTTTCTCAACAAATTCGGTCTCCAACCGCACCAACTCCCGGCAAACGCCTTCACCACGCTCTCCGCCTTCGTCTCCTTCATGGAGGGCTATCTCGGTCTCTGGCCAACTACTGTTGAGGCCTGGTCCAAGTACTTCGGTTTCCGGAAGCAGGTTATCCCGAATCCCGAAAATCCGGACGCGCCCAAGGTGATGACACAATGCGGAGCCGCCACCATCAATCCTCGGCGCGGCTCCATCTTTCCCCGGATTCTCGGTTTGGAGTCATGCCGGAAATGGCAACACTCCTTCTTCTACGTGAAGAACACCACCGAGGTTGACATGATCAATTTGCCGAGATTCTCCATCGGCCCCCCAACCGCACAGCTCAACTGGGGGTATAATCCAGCGGATAAGGATTTGGTGGTCAACCATATCCACCAGATCGTCGAGCAGCTCAGGGACGAAGGGATGACCTCCGATGACCTGCTCGCCACCTTTATCAGTCACCGAGTCATGCCTCTCCAACGCCGAGTCCATAAAATCTGCCACATGAGTGGCCCGCTGGACCCAACCCGAATCAGCACCGTTGAGCTGGATAATGCCCAGATTCGGCGGCGCATCAAAGCCATAGCCCGGACCAAGATGCCGGAGACATGGGAATGGGGCAAAGAACCCCACAGCAGGAACAACCTTCCCCCGCAAGTAAGTACTCCTGCCGACATAATTTTCTTACCGACATAAACTTTCATGTCAGTACAACTCGGTACATGTTATTAATCGCTTTCCCTTTTTCATTACGCAGAGATTTGGTCGGCAACTGACCGAAGACGGAGAAAACCCCTCCGCTAACTGGGGTAAAGACCGGGTCGAGGCCGACTCGGAAGACCCGGATGACTAGGACAACATGCCCATCCCGGACGCCAGCCTGCTTTCTGCCACGGGTAAGACTCGCGCTTCCTCCATCCGAAATTGGTCTGAAGATGAAGACGACGATTGTCGGATTTTAGAGGTGTATGATCCTCTCCCCGTAGCATACTCATATCCGATGTCCCCGACCTCAGCTGATTTGGATGAAGTGGTCGAGGTGGCGCCGCTCGCCACAGGACCCAAGGGCGTAGCTCGGAAACGCCCAGCAGCAGCGGCCGCACCCACAGACGCCGGAACCTCCGGGACCTCTGGTCCCGCGCCCAAGAAACAACGAGTTAAAGTGGCGGCGAAGCGCCAGCGCCCCGTCACTAAGGGGTAAGATCCCCTCTTGCCGACATATACTTCGTGCATTTGACTGAACTTGCTCTTTCTGTACTTATCCTTTTGACAACATACATTGCTGTCTTGATTTTCCAGCGCGGCTCCTCTGAAGACGAAGGCCCCCACTACTGGGTCTACCGACCGGATCCCACCAAGGACACCGACGCCACCTCGGCCCGACGATACTCGGGTTCCGAGTCCAATGAGAATGAGTCCGGTTGCGGACATCTCGGCTCCGGGATCCGGAGCCGGAACTGAAGACTCGGTCGGGGCCGCAACTGCAGCGCCTGAAGTAATTTATCTCAGGGCCAGCTCTTCGGCTCCCGAGGTCCAAGAGGACTCGGCACAGCCGAGTCAACAGCAGCAGCCAGAGCAGCACCAGCCAGAGCAGCAGACTCGGCCGCAACAACAACAACAACAGCAACAGCAGCAACCTCAGCAGCCACAAGCTCCGCCACCTCCATCACAGCAGCACAAAAAGAAGAAGCAGCAACAAACTCCAGCAGCACCGCCACCGTCAAAACACAAGTCGCAGCCCTCGCCCTCAAAATCCAAATCGACGTCCACGGCCAAGCCAACACCGCCTCCACCACAGCCGCAGCCGCAGCCACAGACATTTAAGGCCCCAGTTCCTGCTACTGGGGTATCGGCAGAAAAGGCACCGGCGACGTCAGTGTCGGCGAACCCGGAACGGCAGCTGGTTGTGCCATCGAATCAAGGGACACCCTTAGTGGCTTTAACCAGCATTCAGCCCGCTGACTGGGTGCATGCCCCGGTGCGAACTGCTAGCGGAAAAAGCCTTGGCTCCCTTGAACATTACAATACGGAGTGGAACGCCGTCGACATGGGCGAAGTGAGCTCACGATCTCCAGCAGGTCAGGTCATAGAACATCCGGCGGGGCCGAGTCTGGTTGGCCAAAAGATGCACGCCGCAAAGGCCGCTCTTCTCGCAGCCGACCAAGCAGCCGCGGTAAGCTATGCCG
Source organism: Puccinellia tenuiflora (assembly GCA_012064385.1). Taxonomy (NCBI): domain Eukaryota; kingdom Viridiplantae; phylum Streptophyta; class Magnoliopsida; order Poales; family Poaceae; genus Puccinellia; species Puccinellia tenuiflora. Next base: position 363,426 of record QRDG01000125.1, read on the forward strand.
AGTAAATATAACTCGGTTTATTTCTTTAATGTAGATATTATCCATCCCCAGTCCCCGAGATTCGGGTCGAGTGACCGAGACTCGGCTGAGTAAGGATAACTCGGGCTGAATCTTCATCAACAATATTAATATCTCTTCTTTTCAGATCTGCATGACCAAACGCACGCATGTGCACCGCAAGCTTCTGCTGGCCCACAAAAGCCTCTCCGATAAATACAAGTTGCTGCGAGCCAAGCTGGATCAAGTGGCGGACTCGGCACTCAAGGCCGAAGGATTGGAGAAACGGATCTCGGAAATCGAGTGTAAGCCATATTTTTGCCTTTGAACTTATACTTGCCTCAAATCTCTCCTTCTGACATCAGCCACCTCGACACAGCCGCACATAAGGAGCGCGAGCTTGCTCACGAGGCCGAGCTGAAGAAAGAGCAGGAGGAGATATCCCGGCTGAAGGCCGAGCTGGAGCAAACTCGGGGTCAGGCCGCCGAGTCGGAGAAAACCGCCGCCACAGAGAAGCAACTCCGAGAAGAGGAGACTCGGAAGCTGAAGGACTCTCTTGCAGAATCCAAATCCGAGGTAACCTCGACTGCGAGCGAGCTCCGAGATCTGAAGGCCAAGATTGCGCAGTGGCTGGTGGATATCTCCAAAATTAACTCCGAGATGGACAGTAAGCTCCTTCCCCTTCTGCCTTTATTCAATCTATTATTTTTCTTCTCAAATAACTCATTCTAGCGTTAGCCATTCCTTACTCAGAGCGCTTCCCCCACACCAAGGTTGCCGCGGACAAGAGCGCTGCCGAGCATCGGTTCAAGAAAATCAAGGATGGCCCAATCTCATCCGAGTGGGATATGGATGCCCACTTGGTGTCTCTGAAGGCTCGCTTGGTCCCAATGAGGTCCATCGGGATGAACCTCCTCACCGCTGCCATCCGAGCTTACAACGTTCTCTGCCCGGGTGCGAAGCCCCTCTGGTTGTTGATGAGCTGGCCACGTGCCTGTTGGCTTCCGAGGCAAGACTCGATGATTGGCGATCATCCGCCGCCGAGTCGGAGCGGATGAAGCGCTAACATACGTGCTATCTTGGTACGAGGAGCTTGACCTCGACATGCTGAAGACAGTGCGGGACGGGTCCAGGTGGCTCTCTGACCCGGAACACATCCAGCGCCGCCAAGAGTTGGCTCACTCGCTCATTCAATACGCCCCGGTGCACAGCTTTGTCCCGGGTGATCGGGTTCCCCACTCGGAAGAATTGGAGACCGACGGCGAAGGCGAAGAAAGAAAACGAAGAGCCCGTCGATGAAGAAATCCAAGCCGATACTCCTCCCGACACAGCTACAGGCATCACCTCAGCCGCTGCAACCAAGGATAGCACCGAGACCTCGACCTCGGAACCGGCCAAGACCGATGCCGCTACCTCTGCTCCAAGTATCTAGGATCCTGCTGCCTAGACTTAGAAAAGAAACTCAAATCATCAAATCCCCGGAATGCCGGGTGCAATGTAATATAATCCTTTAGCTTTTCATGCTTGGTACTTAGTTCGTTTACTTTGCACTTTTTATCATGGTTTATTTAGTATGCCGAATCATTCTGAACCGAGTCCCCGAGCTCGTTTTCTTGTTTACCATACTTAGCAACCTTTGCTCTTGCCTACCTCGATGGGTTTTTTGGCAGTCGAGTCACAAGATTACCGAGACACGGCATACAATACTAATGAACTTTGAGTCAAAGCTCATAATCATCCGACGTACAAACTAGGAACGAAACAACCTGTGCCGAATCGCACTTGGGCCGAGTCCCCGAGTTTGTTTTCTTGTGTACTACTTCTTGCAATCTCAGCCCTTGCCTACCTCGATGGGTTTCTTGGCATTCGGGTCACAAAATCACAATAACATAGCATACAATACTCAAAACTTTGAAACATAGTCTAGAGCCATCCGACATAAAACAGAAAAGAAAACCGAATCGCCCCTGGACCGAGTCCCCGGGTCTGTTTTCTTGTTTACTATCCCTTGCAATCTCAGCCCTTGCCTACCTCGATGGGTTTCTTGGCATTCGGGTCACAAAATCACAAAAACATAGCATACAATACTTACAAACCTGGAGGCACGATTTTTGGAGCCACCCGACATAAAGGAAACAGATATAACAAACATACGACTCAAGATTCATAGCAAGGCAGTTCCCGAGATTCATTTCGGAGTGCCGACATTTCATTTCAAAGTTTTGAGATACATACAGTGAGTCCTTAAGAGTAAAATGGGCGAAGAAGAGCTACATTCCAAGGTCGCTTGGTTTCCTCTCCGGATCTATCCATTCGGTTCTTCACCTGTGCCTGGGCATCAATAAGATAATATGCATCGTTGTTCAAAGCTTTGCTCACAATAAATGGCCCTTCCCAAGGAGGTGATAACTTGTGCATTCCGGCGGTGCGCTGTACCAGCCTAAGACCAGTCCCTTCTCGAACTTGCGAGGATTACTTTCCGGCTATGATAGTCGGAGATTTTGCTGATATATTGCCGACTTGGACAATGCCAATTCTCTTGCTTCCTCGAGCAGATCAACATCATTTTCTCGGGCTTCCTTTGCCTCTGACTCGGTATACAAGCAACTCTCGGCGAGTCATGCTCTATGTCGGTGGCAGAACTGCCTCTGCTCCATAAACCAGGAAGAATGGCGTATAGCCAGTGGAGCGATTCGGCGTGGTCCTCAGACTCCACAGTACTGCCGGAATCTCATCCAGCCAACAACCCGGAGCACGCAACAGTGGCTCAATCAACCGGGGTTTGATGCCGGATAAGATTAAGGCATTTGATCTTTCCACTTGTCCATTGGACTGCGGATGCGCAACCGAGGCCAGGTCTAGCCGGATTCTTTTTTCCTGGCAAAACCGAGCAAAGGCTCCCTCGGCGAAATTGGTGCCATTATCCGTGATAATGCTGTGCGGGTGCCCATACCTTAGGATAATATCCTTTAGGAATGACACGGCTGTGCGGCCATCGCACTTTCTGATTGGCTTCACCTCGATCCACTTGGTGAACTTGTCCACCATCACCAGGATGTGAGTCATGTTACCTCGGGCTGGTTTAAATGGTCCCACCATATCCAGACACCACACGAATGGCCAAGTGATAGGAATAGTCTTAAGAGCTGATGCCGGCATATGAATCTTGTGAGCAAACCTCTGACATCCTTCACATTTCCGGACAATATCTTCTGCTTGTTGCAAAGCGCTGGGCCAGTAGAATCCATATCGGAATGCTTTAGCCACTATAGCTCGGGAAGAGGCGTGATGACCGCACTCCCCCTGGTGGATATCTCGGAGGATTCTTTCTCCCTCTTCTGGCTCGACACAGCGCTGAAGCACAGTGGTCACACTTCTCTTGTACAGCTCTTGATTGATGATTGTGAAGGATTTGGATCGCCTTTGGATTTGTCTGGCCGAGACCTCATCACTCGGTAGAGTGCCATCCAACATGAAGGTCATGATGGGCTGCGCCCATGCCGGTACCGGGCGAGTGCCGAGTACAGGCTCGTCGATTTCCATTGCATCAACCGACATCACCACACCCGACATAGCTGGTGAGTCCCCGAGTCCTCCCAAGGAGTCCCCGAGTTCCGCCAGCAGCTTTCCAATTCTCCAGCGTACGCCGAGTCTTGCTGAATGTAATCAACCTCCATGGAAGTCCCCGGGTCCTGCAGCAGTCCCCGAGTCCTGCAACTTGCTTCCGATCTACATCCATCGGATGACACCGAGCTCGGATTACCCGGGATGAATATCGATTCTGACTCGGGTGAAGGCTTGATTGATGGCTTGTGAAGATGCTCCAGTGACACTCCGGGCGGAATGGCTTGCCGATATGACCCAATCTTGGACAACATGTCTGCACTCTCATTATCTGTCCGCCGAATGTGCGTGAACTCGCACCCATCAAAGAATCCCGAAATTTTCTGGACATGGAACCGGTATGCCGCCATGTTGGCATCTAGGGCATCCCAGTTGCCTGATGTTTGCTGAATCACCAGGTCCGAGTCACCATAGCAGATGATCCGGCGGATTCCAATTTCCTTGGCCACTTTGAGTCCATGAATCAGTGCTTCATACTCGGCGACATTGTTGGATGCTGCGAAGTGTACTTGCAATACGTATTTCAGCTGATCTCGCTTTGGCGAGGTGAGAACTACACCAGCTCCCAGGCCTCCTTTACCTTGGACCCGTCAAAATGCATTCTCCAGTAGTTGGAGTCGGCAGGGACGGCTCATACTCCATCTCGGCCCAGTCCACAAGGAACTCGGCCACCGCTTGAGATTTGATGGTATCTCTCTGGCATACTGCGGCGCATAAGCTGCAAGCTCAATAGCCCATTTGGCGACTCGGCCACTGGCATCTTTGTTCCTATGATTTCCGACACGGGCCGCACTCACGACGTTATGGGATGCTCCTGGAAGTAATGCTTTAGTTTTTTGGCCGCCATATAGACCGTAAGTCATTTTTTGATAGTGGGGTAGTTTTGTTTCGATGCGGAGAGCACCTCACTCAAATAATATACCGGCCTCTGCACGGTAGCTCCTTGTTCTTCTCGCTCCACCACTACTACGACACTAACGACTCGGTTAGTGGCCGCAATGTAGAGCAGCATGGGCTCACTCGGTAGTGGCGAAGCCAATATCGGCGCAGTTGCCAACATTACTTTCAACTCATGAAACGCCGCATCCGCTTGCGGAGTCCAGCTGAACCTGTCTGATTTTTTCATCAGTTGGTATAAGGGCAAGGCCTTTTCTCCCAACCGACCTAAGAAACGGCTCAGAGATGCTAGGCATCCGGTGAATTTCTGGACATCTCGGAGGCATCTCGGCAACTTCATTTTTTCTATCGCCCGGATCTTAGTCGGGTTTGCCTCGATACCCTCGGCTAGACACGAGAAACCGAGTAACTTTCCTGCGGGTACACCCGAATGTACACGTATCCGGATTAAGTTTAAGTCGGAATTTTCTTATGTTTGCGAATGTCTCTTTGAGATCATCCAGTAGAGTTTGTTTTTCTTAGTTTTTATGACTATGTCGTCGACATTCACCTGCACATTTTGCCTTCTGGTCATGCAAACATTTTCTGCATACAGCGCTGATAAGTTGCAGCACGGCATTTCTCAAACCGAAACACATGACACGATAGCAATAAGCCCCGTACGGGGTGATAAAAGCAGTCTTTATTTGATCATCAGGGTTGAGCGGTATCTGGTGAAAACCAGAATACGCATCTACAAATGAAAGTAGTTTCACACCCGGCCATGGAGTCCGATCACTGATCGATCCGAGGCAGCGGGAATGGATCTTTAGGACATGCTTGTTCAGGTGTGTGTAGTCGACACACATGCGCCAGACAGTGGCAGCATCCGGTTCTTCTTTCTTCTTTCTACCAGGACCGGGTTAGCCAACCATCCGGGTATTTCACTCTACTATGCATTGGATGCGAGTAACTTGGCTAACTCGTCACCCACAGCCTTCCTTCTTCCTTCGGCAAGACGCCGTGTCGGTTGCTTCACAGGCCTAGCATCTGGCCTGACCAGAGAGATGCTCAGCCAACTCCCTCGGAACACCCAGCAAGTCCTGACTGGACCATGCGAAGATATCCCGATTCTCACGGAGGAAGTGGATGAGCTCGCTTTCCTATTTGCTGTCCAGCCCGGCACCGATGATGACGGTGTGGTCCGGGTTAGACTCGTCGATGCCCACTTTCTTGGACTCCTTGCCGCCTGGAAGGTTGCAGTCTGCTGGGTTGGCCGGACTCGGTATACCGAGTTGAGCAGATTGGGCCAGAGCACCACCTCATGGATTCTCTTCTTCTCGGCAGCGATCACAAGTGACTCGGCCAGCATAGATCCGGCAGAGGCACACTCCATGGAACGCTTGTAGTCACCCGAGATAGTGATGACACCATTCGGACCCGGCATCTTCATCTTCAAGTAAGCCACATGAGTGGACGCCATGAACTTGGCGAGTGCTGGCCTACCGAGTAAGGCATGATACGGGCTTTCGAGGTCCACAACCTCGAACAGCAGACTCTCGGTCTGCTATTGCTTTTGTCGCCGAAGGCAACGTCGACCCACACGGTGCCCATAGGTGCATGCGAGACACCCGGCACAATACCATGAAAGGTAGTTCTGCTTGGCTGCATCATGTTCTCGGTTATACCGAGCTTGACGAACATGGTGCTTAATGGGTTCGAAGGAGGAGAAGGAATTGAGGCCAAAGGAGTCATTAGTCTGGAGCTGACCGTGGGAAGTAAGACTTTGGCCACCGCGTTCTTTGTTGCTGAAGTGCAGGGAAATTACAATGTGCTACTTGGACGAGATTGGCTCCATGCAAATCAATGTGTGCCATCTACCATGCACCAACAACTCGTACAATGGATCGATGACGAGATTGAAGTCGTTCATGATGATAACTCGGCATGTATTGCATTGGCCGAGTCCATTGCTGATTGGCAGCACTCCAATGTCACATGTCTTTCGGGACGTGATCTATCCGGGTTCGATTTCCTGAGTGCTACCAGGGATGGATTCGTGCCAGTATCCTTAAAGCCGGTTGGAAGCAATCGGTTACGTCTCAAGTAAATGGATCCCAACAATAATGAGTGGCTGCTGCAGAAACGTCTGGACAAGTATCGGGCAGAGAGGAACGATATGGGTGAAGCAATTGAAGAACCAGATGATATGGACAAGTTGGGGCAAGGTTTCACATCGGCCGACCCACTCGAAGAGGTGGATATTGGGGATGGCACTATTCCTAGGCCGACATTTGTAAGCCAAAAGCTAGAAGCCGATTATAAATCCGAGTTAATCGCGCTAGTCAAAGAGTATGTGGACTGTTGTGCTTGGGAGTATCACGAGATGCCCGGGTTAAGCCGAGAGCTCGTCGAGCATCGGTTGCCAATAAAAGCTGGCTTCAGGCCATATAAGCAGCCGACTCGCAAATTCAACCCGGCAATATATGATCGGATCAAGGAAGAGATTGGTCGGCTCCTGAAAGCTAACTTCATCCGGCCTTGCAAGTATGCTGAATGGATCTCCAACATTGTACGGTCGAGAAGAAGGGGTCTGGTAAGATCAGGGCTTGCATAGATTTCAGAGATTTAAATCGAGCTACGCCCAAAGATGAATATCCTATGCCAATAGCCGATATGCTTATCAATGATGCCTCTGGACACAAAGTCATCAGCTTTCTAGACGGGAATGCGGGGTACAATCAAATATTCATGGCCGAAGAGGACTCGGCTAAGACAGCGTTTCGCTGCCCCGGATTCGTTGGTTTATTCGAGTGGACAGTGATGACCTTTGGGTTGAAGAATGCTGGTGCTACATATCAAAGAGCGATGAACTTAATATTTCATGATCTTCTTGGAGTCGTGCTGGAGGTGTACATTGATGACGTAGTTGTCAAGTCGGACGGCGAGTTAAATCATTTGGCCGACTTACGTCTTGCGTTTGAGAGGATGAGGAAGTACGGGCTCAAGATGAATCCTTTGAAGTGTGCCTTTGGCGTGTCGGCTGGAAAGTTCCTCGGTTTCGTCATACATGAAGCCGGCATAGAGATTGACCCGGCCAAGATTGAAGCTATTCAGAAAGTACAGGCGCCGACTTGTAAAAAGGATATGCAGAAATTCCTAGGCAAGGTAAATTATTTGAGAAGATTTATTACTAACTTGTCAGGGAAAGTTGATGCATTCACACAGATCCTTCGGCTCAAGAATGATGACGAGTTCACCTGGGGGACAAGACAACAAGAGGCATTCGATAGAAAAAGAGTTGTCTGTCTAAACCTCCAGTTCTGAGAAAGCCGACTCGTGGTCTACCGTTTAGGCTTTACATTGCAGCCGAGGAAAGGTGATTGCAGCCGCCTTAACTCAAGAAGCCGAAGGACAGGAGTATGTCATTACATATCTGAGTCGACGACTGCTAGATGCCGAGTCCAGGTATAGCTTTGTAGAGAGGTTGTGCCTATCTCTTATTTTGCCTGCACCAAGTTGCGCCATTATCTTTTATCTGGCGAGTGCAAAGTCTTTAGTCAAACCGACGTCATCAAGCACATGATACATAGGCCGATTCTCAGTGGGCGAATCGGCAAATGGGCATATGGACTGATTGAATACGATTTGGTTTATGAACCTCTCAAGTCCATGAAAGGCCAGATTGTAGCTGATTTCATCGTCGAGCATCGGGTTAACCTGGAGCAAGAAGCCGACTTAAATATTGTGTCGGCTTGTGTACCGTGGAAACTTTATTTTGACGGCTCAGTTTGCGTGGTGGACAAGGAGTCGGCATTGTGTGTGTTTCACCCCACGGTACTAATTTTGAAGCCTCTTGTCGTCTGGATTATTTTTGCACTAACAATGAAGCCGAATATGAAGCTCTTCTATTCGGGTTAGAAATTTTGAAAGATGTAGGGGTAACTCATGTCGAGGCATATGGTGATTCACTACTTATAGTCCAGCAAGTGGCTAAGGTCTTCCAGTGTAACAATGGATCACTCAACACATATCTCGACAGGTGCCTGGATATTATATCAACTTTGGACTATTTTTCCATATCTCATGTTTCCAGGCAGGACAATTGGCTCGCCATGATTTGGCACAGCAAGCATCAGGCTATCATGTCAGCAGAGGAGTATTTTTCATGGCAGAGAAGCCGATGCTAGCTGTTGTCGATGACTCAGAAGCTGGAGGAGGAGCCGAGTCATCAAACTCGGCAGCTGAAGGAAAAGCGAGTCATCAAACTCGGGAGATGGAAGGAAGGCTGAGTTATCTAATTTACAGAGAAGAACTCGGCGGGACTCGGTCAACTGATTGGAAGACACCTATTTCAATTATCTAAAGGATCCGAGTCAGAGAACCGAGAGAGCTATTCGGCGGCTTGCTTTCAAATATACTCTGGTAGATGACGAGTTGTATCGCCGAACAGTTGATGGGCTTCTTCTCAAATGCCTAGATGAAGATCAATCTCGGATCGCCATGGGAGAAGTACATGAGGGATTGTGCGGTACACATCAGTCGGCCCACAAAATGAAGTGGATGCTCAGACGAGCCGGGTTCTATTGGCCGACGATGATCAATGACTTTCGATACTACAAGGGATGCGAAGCGTGCCAAAAATTTGGAGATATTCAGTTAGCGCCGGCTTCATTTCTTAACCCAGTAATAAAGCCGTGGCCTTTTAGAGGATGGGCATTGGATTTCATTGGTATGATTAACCCGGCTTCATCCAAAGGGCATCGGTTCGTGCTGGTCGCTACTGATTATTTCACCAAGTGGTCTGAAGCAGTACCCCTCCGAAATATGACCCACAAAGAGGTAATTCAATTTATTACTGAGCATATTGTTCATCGATTTGGTATTCCGCAGACTCTCACTACAGATCAAGGCACCTCCTTCATGGCTAAAGAGGTGAAATAGTTTGCCGAATCACTTGGGATCAAGATGCTCAGTTCATCTCATATGCTCAAGCCAATGGACAAGCCGAATCAAGCAACAAGATTCTGGTTAGGTTGATCAAGAGGAAAGTTCAGGACTACCCAAGGAGGTGGCATGAGGTACTGTCCGAGGCATTGTGGGCTCACAGGATCTCAAGGCATGGTGCAACCAAGGTAACTCCCTTCGAGTTAGTTTATGGACAGGAAGCCGTTTTACCGGTAGAGGTGAATCTGGCTGCTTTGAGATTTGCTAAGCAAAACAAGTTGTCGGCTGAGAACTATCACAATCTGATGATGGACAACATTGATGAAGTAGCCGACAAGCGTATCAAGGCATTGAAGGACATAGAAAAGGAGAAGTTGCGGGTAGCAAGAGCTTACAACAAGAGGGTCCGGATTAAGAATTTTCAAATCGGCGACTTGGTCTGGAAAGTTATACTGCCAATTGGTTCTAGGAGCCAGAAGTTCGGCAAGTGGTCGCCGAGTTGGGAAGGGCCGTTGCAAATCATAAGGATTGTACCCGACAACTCATATTTGGTGGAAACATTGGAGGGCAGCATGTTGCCTCGAGCTATCAATGGGAAATACCTGAAGAAATTCCATCCAAGTGTGTGGCAAACTGCGTAAAGCTACACATATGGCCGATGAGCTTAGCATCGCCCTTAGATCAAATCTTCTACATTGTATATTTTCTAGTATGCAAGCTCTACTAGAAAACAGGGGGGCATTGTGTTAGCACTCGTTTTGGCAGGGTACCAGGTTCAGGAGTCCTCAGGAGGAATGGCGGCTCGTTGATGACTCGGCGGGGAGCCAGCCCGACATACCAGGAGTCGTTTCTGTGACAGCCCGGATCAAAGGTTCGAGTACTTACTCGGAATAACTCAAAGGGGACCCGGCGTGTCCAGAACCCGGCTTGACAGAACCCGGTTTTAACAGAACCCGGTTTTGACAGAACCCGGTTTAAAGGACCCGGCGCAGGCTAGACTTGAGGATTCTTGAAGATTCCAGAAGGCTGCATCGGAGAAGCCAGACGCGAGGAGAACTTAATGCTTGCCCAGCCCAAAAAAGGAGTCGGTGGAGCCAGGATGAGTTCAAGGTCAACACGGAAGGGCAAAAGGTGACTTTCCAAAGGAAGCCGAAGATGGACGCTTGGAGTTCAAGTCCAGTACGAAGCCGACCGAGACTATTACCTAATTTAGAGGTAAAACCGACTTAATTCATGAGTTGTAATCCTTGTAGGAGTCCAATACTTGTACGGGAAGTCCAGCCGCCTCACTATATATATGTAGGAGGTGACGGCCGATTAAAATTAAGCAAACAATCGACAAATCATATAACCTCTACTTTTTTACCCTCACAACCCTTGTTTATGCTTCCGTTCTTCGGCGACTTCGCATAGATTTTGCCAGAGATCGATAATCGAGCTTGGAGCGGTCAAACCGGCCAAGTTCAGCCAATCGTCGCCGGAACCTCCGACGGGGTCCCTCCCGAGGAACTGGGGCGTCTGGTTTCAAACGTGCCGAGTCTTTGTCTTGCGTATCGCGCTGAGACCCGGCCTCCCGCGGGGCGAGTTGCGGAGTATCTCCCCCGGCACCGCGGGTACACGAGGACGTGTTCGTGTGACGCGTTTACATCGCAACAGGGGCAAATAATCAAATTCCCCATGAGCGGTGACATTTCCGTTGATGCCTGCATATCCCCTCTCGTCCACGCTTTTAGGGTTCATCGGCGCGCTCGATTAAATCTCGCCGGCGGAAGGTGTGGGTGTGAGGAGGGTTGGGGGCACATCTGCTGGCGGCGTCGTCCGTGCCCGGGGGGAGGAGGACATCACAAGCGGATGTGCTGCTCGTCGAGGCATCGCGGAGGAGGAGGGCGGCGGTGTCGTGGTGGTGCACAAACAGATGCCTAGGTAGGCTTAACTTGGGGCCGATGGACGCTGGAGGCATCGGGGAGGGTTAGCGCGTGAAGACGCACACAGAAACTCACACAAACACACACGGTTTTACCCAGGTTCGGGCTCTCGTGAGGAGATAACACCCCTACTCCTGCTTGTCTGATCTATATATGGTGGAATTACAACCGGGTTACAAGTTGCTCCTTGAGCTGCTTAAACAAAGCTATGAACNCAGTGTAAAACATTGCTACTGGCGCCATACTCCTTTGTCACCGGCCGGCACGGGCGCCGCAGCACCACGCCCAGACCGTGGCAGCGCCTGTCGCCACGGTCTCCTCTGCTTGGGACAGCACGCCCACGCCTAGGCCTAGCACCACTGTGCCGCGCCGCCCGCGTCAGAGGCATGGCCGAGGCTTGGCACGCCCGTCCACTTGCAGCACACCGCCGCCCTTGTCTCGCTCCGTGTCTCAAGGAGCGTGGTTCACCGTCCGGGATGATTTTCACCCGACATAGGCGCACCCATGTTCATAACTCGGTTTGCCCTTTCCTGCATATAAGAACGACAAAATAGGATTCCGACATATAATAAGCATGATCCGACATAAGGCTATGTCGGTTTGACCTGACTCGGATGAATCCGGATAAGCCAGTATGGTATGTCGGCTTCCATTGACTCGGTCAACTCCGAGTCAATCCTTATTTGACCATCTTGACCCCACTCGGGGGCTTCCCCCCGACAGTCGAAGCAGAGCACCAATCCCACAGACGACGTCACGCTCTACCGCAACATCGTCAGCAGCCTCCGCTATCTGGTGCTGTCACAATAGTGGAACATGGGGTTCCCCTGATGCGGTCAAAGTGGGTTCACCACCAGTGGGCCCACCATAAAGGCGAATAAGGCAAGTACTCAAGACCGGCAGATGGGCCTCCCCATCTGCCCCAGGGCAACCGGACAAGGATGTCATCAACAATCGCGACTAAGGACCGGGTGACCTCTCGGGGTCACCCTCAACCCCGCAGACGATGCGGAGGTCCCGGGGACCCGGACGCCCGGCAGGAGGCCAGGCTCACCCCCGGGGTCCAATCTCCATACGGGCGAAGAGGATAAGCTTGCCAGCAACCGATGGAAGCTCCTAGAAGACTTGGGCGCAAAGAAGGTGGAGGCACCACGCGGGGGACATAGCCGGTAAAGGTGTCAGCCTTTGTCCGCTCCCCCTCAGAAGAATAATTGGACGAGAAGAGGCCACGTCGCCTGATAAGAAAAACCCGAAGGGGTTTCCCGCCTAAAACCCCTCCGCCCCCAAAGGTGCTCTTGTGGGATCCCCTTAGCCTTTAAAAGGAGGACCGTTGCACCGAGGGGAGGGGACGGAATTCCAGAGAGTCGGAGGCTAGGCTAGGTAGTACCCCAGTCAAGATTAGCATAGACGAGAGGTGATCTCCTCCGGGCCACGATCTACTCGTCTTCAATCTCTAGCCAACACCTCACGGGTTCCCACCCGCCACCACCTCTGTAAGCCACGCCATGATGAACTGATACGTCTCAAACGTATCTATAATTTTTGAGTGATCTATGCTAGTTTTGTGATATTGTCACATGTTTTTATTATCAATTATATCATTTTTATGAATTTTGTCGGACTAACCTATTAACAAGATGCCCAGTGCTAGTTCCCTGTTTTCGCTGTTTTTGTATTTCAGAAAAGTCACAACAGGAAATATCGTCGGATTGCCCTCAAAATTTACGGAGATTTTTTATGCGACGGAAGACACCCGAGGACCAAAGGGCGACCTGGGGGCCACCCACAGGCCAGAGGCCGGTAGCGGCCGCGGCCCCCCTGGGACACGCGGGTTGGGCCTGCCCCTGCCCTCTGGGCGCTACCTCGGCCCCCTCCGATGCCTACAAAATCCCTTTTAACCTAAAACCGAGAGGGCGGCCATTATTTTCCAGAAACTCTACCCCGATGCGCCGTCACCGAAAACCCTAGTTCGGGGTCCAATCTGAAGCTGATCCCGGCACTCTGCCGGAGGGGAGATCAATCTCGGAGGGCTCTTCATCGCCATGCCTTCCTCCGGGATGATTTGTGAGTAGTCTCACCTTGGACTACGGGTCCATGGCAGTAGCTTGTTGGTAGTCTCTCTCTCTTGTGCTTCATGTCTTATGATCTTGTGAGCTGCCTAACATGATCAAGATCGATTATTGTAATGCTATGTGATGTGTTTGCTGGGATCCCATGGATTATGAATTTATGTTCAGATTGTGCATGATTCTTATATGATTGATTTATGTTCTTGCATGCTCTCCAATGTGCATAGTTACTTTGGCCAAGTGATTGTGTGTATCTCCAAGAGAGAGTATTTATGCTAGATAGTGGGTTCATGCCCCCTTTTGTTCCCGGGCACGAGTGACAGAAACGTCTAAGGGCGAGGGTGTGCTGTTGCTACTAAGGGTAAAACAACGGTGTTGATGTCTATTTTGATATTAGTATTGCTTACTTCATGCACTTTACTTAATGCAAATGTCTGTTGCTTGCAACTTAATACCGTTGGGTGACAGGCTGGATAGCAATCCCACGGTGGACTTTTTAGACAAAGACGCAGTTGGACTCAACGGTCTTTGTTCCTTGTCGTGATGCCTCCATAAATAATATCATGTTCTTTATGTCATATCTAAATTGGGTTTGTGTCATAATCTTGTCAATTGCCTAGCTGTAATTAGTTCACCCATCGCATGCATATTTTATCTACTTGAGAGACTCCACTAGTGAACCCATGGCCCCCGGTCCATCTTTTTACATTGTTTACAACCTCATTTACTTGCTTTTCATCATCATTACTCCACTGGTCACATTTCATTATTTCATCTATTTCATCATACAATTAACCGCTTTGTTTTCTGCCAGACCGGAAAGATTGACAACCTTTCCGCCGTTGGGGGCAAAGTATTTTGGTTGAGTGTGTGCAGGTCCATGTCTATTGAAGGTTATGTGCCAGAGATCCTCAACATTCACCTCGTTATTGATTTCAATGTCCTACTGGTTCGATAAACCTCGGTTCGTTAACGACGGAAAACTGCTACTTGCTACATCCACGCCTTCGCTTGGGGCACTACCCAACTATTTCAATATCCACCATCAAGCAGTTTTCTGGCGCCATTGCCGGGGACTTTGGAGCTGCAGCAAGGGGAGTCGCATACCCTCAATCGATTTACTTTGTTTTTGTCTTTCTTGCTTTATTTCTTGTTTAGTTTATTTTTCTGTTTCAAAATTTTAAAACCCAAAAAAATTAGTGTAGTCTTTATTCCTGTCTTGTTATTTTATCTTATCATTATGTCTTGTACTGAAAACACTAAGTTGTGTGACTTTACTAGCACTAATAACAATGATTTCATATGCTCTCCAATTGCTCCACCCGCTACTAAAGCGGAATTTTATGAAATTAAACCTGCCTTGCTAAATCTTGTTATGAAAGAGCAATTTTTTGGTGCTAGTACTAATGATGCCGCCTCTCATTTAAATAACTTTGTTGAGTTATGTGATATGAAAAAGTATAAAGAGGTGGAAAGTGACATCATAAAACTGATGCTTTTCCCTTTCTCTTTGAGAGGGAGAGCAAAAGAATGGTTATTGTTGTCGTGGTATTATCAAATCTTGCCGCGATAGGGGTGCCATCGAGCTAGGTAGAGAGGTGGGTTTAGGAGATGGAGGTGATTCCGGTGACGGGATGAGCACGAGTTTACCCAGCTTCGTATCTCGCAACGGTGGCGAAACCCTACGTGCTGCTATAATTCACTATAAGGCAATATGCGCCGATTACAATGAAAGAGCGTGCCCTATGGCGTCCCTTGATCCGGCTTATAAAGGCGTCCGGTCTTAGGGTTCACAGAAAGCAACCTAACCGACTAAGTTACAGAGTTCTAGTCTAATCCGGCTTGGGCCTTGCCTTGCGAACTAAGTCTTCCCAATGCAGGCCGCCTTTTGGAACCTTCCCTTAGCCGGATGGGCCTCCTGCGCTTCATCGTACTGGGCCGCCCGGTAAGCCGGATTTCGGCTTACCACCGCTATGGGCCACCCTGGTATGCTGTTTTTGAGTCACCTCAGTCATGAGCCTTGTTTGGCATATCCTCCACAGTAGGTCCCGGAAGGCTTCAAGTACTTCAGTGGTCGGCTTGGGTTTTCCGGCAATATGTTGCCCGTGAAACGTCTTCAACCTGTTTGTCTTGAAGCATTCCCAGAAACTTGTAGTCTTCAGGACATGTCGAACAGTTTTGTCGACTTGCATAAGTCGTCTTCTTATGCCGAAGAAGCACTTGAGTGTCTAACGATACGTGCCCGGCGATTTGACTGGTTCGTTAGACTCGGCAGAGTGAGTGGAGTGGTATCTTTGAATGCAGCGGCTAGTTTCGGTTTTTCCCGCGCTGGAACCGAGGCATCGAAGGGAAGGAACCTCGCTCAACGGCTCGATCCCGTGACGCGTGGCGGATTTTTCGCTTTCGGACCGTTACACGAATCTCGGCACATCCGCTATAAAAGCGGGCCGCCTCGTCTTCGCCGTGACCTACTCCATTTGCAACCCTAGCATCCTCTTCCTTCAGATCTCACCTCCCGAGCTCGAGTTCATCCTCCGCGCGCCCTAGCTCCATGGCCTCCAGCGCTCCAAGCTCTCCGGCTCTGATCGACGCCACGCCGCTTGACACGGCGCCGCCGCTCCACTCCATGGTGCCGGCCACTGACACCGATGTGGCCACAGACTCCGCCGCTGCCACGGTCACCGCCGCCGCTACCACGGTCACCTCTGCAACAAACACAACCTCCTCTGCTACTGCGGCGGCTTGCGACGAAATCGTGTTCGCCCAAACCGCGGCTGAGGCCGCTGTAGCGGTGGCTGCCGCCTCCACGGCCGTCAATGCGGCGGCCGACGGACTGAGTGCCAGCAAAGAAGAAGACAATGAAGAAGCCGGCAACAACAAGGGAGCTGCCAGCAACCCGACCCACAACTAGGCCTGCTCCGGAGTGGAGGAAGGCGAATTGGAGGGAATGGCCGCTGACGACGTCATCCCTTCGCCTTCCGCGACTGCGCTGACTTGGCGATCCGCCTTTGGCGACCCGTCTCCTACACCTGTCAAGGACGAGCGGGTACTTCTCTCTTCCCATATAGCTAGGGGTTTCTCTCTGCCGCCTTCGGCTTTTCTGATAGAGATCCTAGACCACTACGGCCTCCAGCTCCACAACATCACTCCCAACAGTCTGTTGTACATCTCCGGCTTTGTAGCACTTTTCGTAGACTACTTAGGTTTAGCACCTAGGTTAGATTTCTTCCAAAGGTGCTTCTTAGTCAAGAGGCAGACTGTGAACAAGGAGCTGCTGGTGGCCGGCTCCATCAGTTTCAACATGCGCCGGGACATCGATTGGTACCCTCAGGTGCCAATTGTTGAGTTGGCAAAGGGGTGGGCGTCCACCTTCTTCTACTGCAACGACGTGGCGCCCCCGAACAGGCTACAAGGGCTGGCCGCCTTCGAGGACAGAGCCGGCACGCCCCTTCCCTCGTGGAAGAAGAAGCCGTCAGCAAAGATGCCGGCGGACCTTGCCGCCATTCAGGCAAGGATCACGGAGTTAACCTCCGGCTCTCCTCCCTTCACTGGGGAGGATACAATAATATGCTGGATGAAGAGGTGGATCCAACCTCTCCAGTATCGTGCTCGCCTTTTGTGTGAGTACACCGATAATGCTGATCCCATGCGGACCAGCAAAGATGACCTAGTTGAGGAGCTCTTCCAAGCGCGCTTCAACCGGTTTATCAAAGCCCGGCCTGGTGAAGGCCGGCAGTATGAAGAATCGCGGCCGATGTACACGGCCGCCAATTCTCCCCCAAAGGTACTTTGCCGAATCAAAGTTCAATTCTTTTAGGGTTTCAGCTTTGCTTGCCAAATTAACACTTATGCTTTTTGCCAGATTCCCGGAGTCTCTACATCTCGTCCCGCCTCTGCGCCATCAGCCAGCAAGGTGGTGAAACGAGGCGTCTCCTTTTCCTCGGCGTCTGCAGAAAGCCGAAAGAGGAAAAGCCAACCGATCATCATCGGCGCCAAGACGCCAACTGATGAAGATGCTCTTGCGGGACTTAACGTCCCCAGCAAGAAGTAAGTCGGCTTAACACATCTCCTTTTGCGCTTTGCAACTTAGCCGGATCTTTCCATGCCTAACATTTTGAATATGTAGGCTGAAGAAACCCGCACCTTTGAAGCAAAAGGTGTTGGTTGTGAAGAAGAAAGCCTCCCCAGCTATCCCCCCTGCCACTCCTTTGGCTTCGAAGCCGACAGCTGCAGAGCAAAACTCCACCCGCACTATGGCGGGAGGTCCGGCTATTGGGAGAGCCGGAAATACCTCTCCCACCAAGTGGACGGAGATGACAGGGAAGGTTGCGGATACCTCCTCTCCACCAAGGGCTGAAGCTCTGGCTAATAATGCCCCAACTTTCCCTCCATCAAGGCGGAGGGTTTTGATGAGGAGGGGCGCATCAAGCCGGAGTTCATGAGCCGGTTCATGAAGGCTCCACGCATGCCCCGCAAAAAGGGGACCACCCTGCGGGATGATGAGCCGGGCGAGACTCCGGCCTATGACACGTATGATGTCATAGAGCTCCTTGAAGACCGTCAAAATTACTTTGCTGAAAGCTTTGAGGCTGGCATGTCTCTTCTTCGCGAGCACTTCACGGTAAACGCCTTACCCAGTAGCCCAAGAGCACTATGCCGGGTTAAGTTATTTAACTAGCCGACATAGTGGTCTGAGTTATTGCATATGCATATGCTTTTAGCCGCCTAGCTTGTAGTAAACATTGATCGTCAATGTAGCTTTAGGCTTTGAGCACCTCCTTACACAGATCCATCGTCGACTTGGTGCTGAAACCATCAATTTTTTGGGTGTGCGAAATCAGGAGATACGTTGGCTGAGAACTGAGCTGGCCAACAAGGATGCCATCATCGCCGGATTTGACGCGATTGCATCACATATCAAGGTACGATTGTCGAACTCTTAACCTTTGACATTTGGCTTTTTATACTGTTGACAATTTGTCTTTTGCAGATACCATCAACAAGGCCAAGGAGTTTGCCGACAATGTTGGCAACATTGACCGGCTCCGCGACGAGAACACCGAGCTCAACAAGCTGAACAAGTCAATGTCAGCAGAGCTTGAAAAGGTCAAGGAGAGCCTGGCCAAAGCCGAGCGGACCCTAGAGACGGAGAACCAAAAGCATAAAGATGCGCTCCGTGAAGTCCAGGATCGGCTCGACAAACGCCTTGACGAGTCGTTGGCAATCGACAACCAACTTCTGAGTAAGTTTCACTTAAAAACTCGAACTCAATGCTTTGTGTCTTAGCCATTTTGGTTTGTAATTGAACTTCGCTTTTTCCAGCTCCGGCGGGTTACGGCCATGAGCTGACAGCGGACAACCGGCTTGACCGGATTTTAGAGCTGGGAGAACTTCTCCCAAAGATCCTGTCATCTGGCAGGGCCTTTGTCGAGAAGTACTTTGCCGGCAATCCTGAGCCGCTGGCCAAGCTTTTCGACCTGCCAGACGAGCTGAACGAAGCAACAATGTCTTTTGACGAAAATCTTCGATCCAGCATCCGAGGTGGCGCAAAGGTGACCCTTGGCTTAATGAAGGTGCATTACCCGGATGCAGAGGCCTGGCGCATTGCATCCGGCTTTCCCCTTGAAAACGAGGATGGCACTCCTCTGGAGGAGAACGGTCGAAAGACAATTCTCCACTCTGTCTCCGGGTATGCGAGCAAGATCGCCAGGATGGTCTCCCTCACCACCTTTTTCAAAGAAGTGCTGTGCCCGCCAACTCCCATCCAGTCTGAAGACGAAGGCGAAGAGGCGGAAAAGTCTGCATAAGCCAAATTTGCTCCTAGAGCCGGCATTTCCTGAAAAAGATGTAATATAACTTGTTAAGTCATCCAAACATGTTGTGTTTGCAAAACAACTAAGTTCTTTTGCTGTAAGTTAAGTCAGCATTTGAGATGCAAAGTTTGCAATTTTATTATGCCATCAATTTTTTTGGCCTTGACACCTTAGCCTTTAAGCGCCGGCAAACCTATTGCGGAACGTCTTGCTGAGCAACAAGGATGCAATACCAAGCTGTTTATACTCAGAACAAGTGCCGCCTTTTGGTGCCGAAACGCTTTGAAGCAACCCGGCGCAAAAAGCTATCAGAAGAACATAATTTGGCAAAAACATTGATTTTTCATCACCTTAAGGCGGATTCAATCACGAAAAGATAGTTTACCAACAAGCAACACAGGCAATTTCGGGTAAACAACATATAACAATAAGATCATTGGGAAATAAAGATGGTACAGATTCTCGAATTCCACATAAGAGGAACCAATTTTTATTTCATGATCACATTGACATGGTTACAATAGAATTTGCTAAGTGTAAAAGGGACGTAGCTGAGCGATATTCCACGGACGTTTTGTCTCATCTAAGTCGTCATCTACATGCCTCTTGCGACCTTTCTGAAAGTGCATGGTTGATCCCATGCATGGTTTTGGTAATTAATGACAATCTCTATGGACTAATGTTTGTATTGAGCTATATTTGTAGGTGTGTCCAGTTGAGTTGCTTGATCTCCATTTGTTGGAATCAAGGTTAAGGGAAGAAAAGATTTGTGTTGATCAAGGCTTTGTGCGGGTTGATCAACTCTCAAGTCCAAGTGAAGATATGCCGAAGAGTGCTTTCCCCATCTTGGTGTATCGGGGAGCGTCATGTGAATCTTCACCAAGCAAAGCGCAACCAAGAAAGGTGGTGCATCTTGAGGAGATGAAGATCGTATTCATCAACCTCAAGTGGATTAATGCGCAAGGCAAATGTATGATCTTGATAGGGCTTTTATTTTACCGGTCTCATGATGTTTAGTGAGAGACCGGGTTATAGGATAGATAGCCGTACTATCAAGAGGGGCTCTCGACCGAGTATCGTGATCGTATCGTCGTAGAGAGCACAAACCTTTGCAGTCATGCAATCATCTTTATTGGTTCTTATTTATCTCTTATCGTGGTGTGGTCTTGGTGCTTGTCGTGCTCGTCATGACAAGGCCAAGTTCACCGAAAACGGTTTTCATATGCGTCTTCTTTTGCGGTTTCGGTATTGGAGATTTTGCCGGCTCATCCGTGCAGAAGATTTATCTCTTCCATTTCTTTGCAAAATCTCCATTGCTTGTTTGCCTTTTTCAAAGGTTGCTTTTGTCGTCCTCTTTCCAACAAATTTGGTTTCATGTCATTTGGACTTCATTTGTAAAAGATATTTCATTTCCGGTTTGCAAAAATGAGTTTTTAACTTTCCCCATTTGGTTTTATAATATTTTCTTGGACTATGATGTTTCTCTGCATAATCTTGTTGTGCTCGTTGTGATGATTCCAACGAGTCCAAGATTATCGAAAACGGAGTTCGTGGGTAAAAGTTATTGCAGTTTTCGTTTTGATGTTTCTGTCAGTTTTCAGAAAACCGGATATTCCGGTCCCTCTAGAAATATCCGATTCGAAATATCCGGTTACCTCCAGAAGGTTTCATCTGGTGCACGACTTGGGGGGCGGAAATTCCGGTCCAAACATGAACCGGAATATCCGGTCCCAGTTTTCCTGCAACGGCTCTTTTTCTTGGGGACCTATATAAGGCCCCCTTCTTCCCCAAAGGGTTGAGCACGTTTTCCCCTCTCTCTCCCACCATTGTTGACCTTGAAAAGCTTGCCCCTCTTCCAATTCCTCCCATGATTCTTGCATATCTTTGAGGGAAAAAGAGAGAGGAGATCTAGATCTACATTTCAACCAAACAAAATCTCCTCTAAGTGAGGGGAACTCGTGGGATCTAGATTTTGGAGTTCTTGGTGTTTCTCCTCCGTTCTTCCTCCTAAATCCCTCCATAGCATTAGTTTCTTTGGTTGGATTTTGGTGAGAAGGATTTGACCACTTGGTGTGTTCTTGCCCTTTTGCATTTGTTGCATCGGGTTGTGCTCCCCACGGTGATTCGTGGGATTGAAGGTTGGGAGCTTGTTACTCTTGGGTCATTGGACCCTAGACGGCTTTGTGGTGATTCTTGGGAGCCTCCAATTCGGTTGTGGATGCGTGCCCCAAGCTTAGTGGTGTAAAGGCTCCGGATTCCACCTCGAAGGATTCCGATAGTGGAAGGTGAACCAAACCTTTGGGTGCGGTTCATCGAAGAATAGGGTGAGGCCTTTGTGGCATCTTGAGTAGGCCTTTTGTGGCGAGCTCACACCCCTCCAACGAGACGTACTCCCTTAACAAGGAGGAACTCGGGAATACATCCTCGTCTCCCGCGTGCCTCGGTTATCTCTATACCCGAGCTTTTACTTATGCAATTTACATTGTGATAGCCTTCGTGCTTGAAGTTTATATCTAGCTATCCCTTGTTGCTCACCTTGTTTAGCATAAGTTGTTGGTGCACTTTAGGTAAACCTAGAATTTTAGGTTGTTGGCTTGTTAATTTAAACACCTATTTTTATTCCGCAATTATCAAGCCCCTAATTAGAAAAAGTGTTAATCGCCTATTCACCCCTCCCCCCTCTAGGCGACATCCGGGACATCGTTTGTCCTTTCAATTGGTATCAGAGCCTCGTCTCTCTTGTTTTGGCTTTACCGCCGAGAGAGTAAAGATGTCGTCTAGGGATTTAGTGCACAATTCCTTGTTTAGATTTAATGGCACAAATTTTAATGTCTGGAAAACTCATATGCTTAGTCACTTACGGGTCTTGGACCGCCATATTGAGCATATTCTAGATATAGGTTTTTCTCCTCCAAAGGACTACGAAAGTACGACTTTAGAGGATGAGAAAAACTTATATCTAGACGCTCTAGCTTCTAATGAGTTTTGCAAATTTGTGAGTGTTGTAGTGTTCGAGTCAATCATGCCTCTCCGGGATGCTCATGAGCTTTGGACCAAGCTTCAAGATAAATATGGAGTGTCCAACTCTATTGAGGATGATTGTTCTCCCTCCACCTCCGGCCGTGACGAGTTCTCGTCTTCATCTACTTCACCGAAATGTGGTAAGCCACAATCCAATGTAATGGTGAGTAGTGATAGGCTTTGCAATTTGGATAGTGAGCTCATTGTTGATGATCATTTATCTCTATCTTGTTGCAATGCTTCATCTTTGGACCTAAACACACATAGCACTATAAATGATTTACATGCTAGTGTTGATAGTCCTTGCATATCATCAAAACATTGCTTGGATGAATCTCTTTATGATATGCTCGCTTCATCTTGTTGCCATGATAAAAATGCTTGTGTTCCCTCTAACTCTTGCATGAATAATAACATAGAGGAAACCCAATTTGCTATGCAACAAGATGTGAACTTAAGTAGTTCAAAAATTAATTTTTCCTCTTCATCCACCCATCATTGTCTTATGGCTAAATCTTCTTCTAGAAATGATAATAAAAATGATAATAATGATGAAGAAGATGATGAGGAAAATAATGATGCCCTCCTTCATGATAAAGGTGTAATGATCCTTAAGGCCCTTTCAAAAAATAAAAATGCTTGTGATAACCTCTATGAAATCATGAGCGCCCTTGTTGAGCGTGGGGAAACCATTGAGGCTTTGGAAGCTAGCCTCGAAGAAAAGGGTAAGATTGAAAAGGGATGATGCTATGGAGAAGGCATCGTTAGAAGATGCTCTTGAGGAAGAGCGAGAGACTCGGGCTTCTCTTGAGGAGAAACTAGAAAATATTGAGGAGTCTCAAAATGAAATAATTGCTAAAATCATTAAAGAACGTGACCATGCTCATGCTAAATATAAAGTCACGAAAAAGGAAAATGCTAGATTAAATGAAGAGCTTGCTAAGCTTTCTTCTTCTATTTCTAACGCTAATGATGCTTGTGCTACTAACTCTATTTCTTGTGAAGCATCTATGTCGAAGGAGAATGTTGAGCTAAGGGCTCAACTTGAGTTGCTATCTAGCAAGTATGAGAAGTTGGAAGCAAGTCATGAAAAGCTATCTAGCTCTAATGATAATCTTCTAGCATCCTATGGGAAGTTGGAAGAAAATCATGAAAAGCTATCTAGCTCTAATGATGAACTTCTAGCATCCTATGCTTGTCTTAAGTTAGCTCATGAGGCCATCACTACAAAGGTAACATCTAGTGAGCCTCATGTGGACAATAGCACAAACTTAACTAAAAATGCCATATTGCCATGTGCTAGTCCTAGTAGTTCATCCACTAAAAATATTGGTACATCTTGTGATGAATTACTTGCTTTGCCTTGTTGCTCTAACAATGATGCATCTACCTCCTCTAGTACTTGTGTTGTCACT
Organism: Puccinellia tenuiflora; assembly: GCA_012064385.1. Taxonomy (NCBI): domain Eukaryota; kingdom Viridiplantae; phylum Streptophyta; class Magnoliopsida; order Poales; family Poaceae; genus Puccinellia; species Puccinellia tenuiflora. The sequence continues at coordinate 387,113 of QRDG01000125.1, forward strand.
AACCATGTAGAGAAAAGAGGAGAGCTCAAGGCCCAATCTAAGCGTCATCAAGGGAAGAGTGCACTTGACAACATGTTGAGTGTGCAACAATCCCCGAATGACAAGAGTGGACTTGGATTCAACTCCAACAACAAGACCAAGTCCAAGGTTGAGAAGAAGAAGAAGGGCCAAGTTCAAGTGAAGAATCCGGCCAAGATCACTTGCTTCAAGTGCAAGGTTGAAGGGCACCACGTTCGGGATTGCCCAATGAAGAAGAAGCCTCTTAGTGAGAAGCAACTAGGGAAGCGGCCCCTTGCTCAATCTCATGGTGCACCATGTGTTGAACAAAGGCCACCTCCTAAGAAGACTCAAGCCAATGCTCCTCAAGTTGAGGGGCCTATTAAGAAGAAGAAGAGTCGGTGTTGCTACCTTTGCCGTGGCAAAGGTCATCTTGCTTCTTCATGCACTAACGGTACCTCATCCAACCCTATCATAATTGATGATGATTATTCTCTTGGGAAGGATAGAAGTGGCAATGTGTTTGCCAAATATGTGGGAGCTCAAAGTGGTGTCAAGAAAAGCACCATTTGGGTTCCCAAACCTATTGTGACTAACCTCTTAGGACCCAACTTGGTTGGGGACCAACAAGCTTCAACTTGATCAATAGGTGATTATGGAGGACATTGGAGACTCGACTACTTTTGAAGAATTAAGGGATCTTCATGGTTTTATTTCATCAAGCCAAGTCAATTGGATTATCACATATCTATCTCATATCCAATGCTTCCTCCTTGCGGTAACTTGTATTTAATTCATATATACATTGAAAGTTGCTTGCTCCCTTGCATGTGTTAGTTTTGTTCCTAGCATGTGCTTGTATATGATATGCTTCTCTCTTACTTGTTTTGTTATTCAAGGTTGTGTATGATAGTTGTATATCATGTATGTGTAATGTGTGTGTTGAGCTTTATTGAATCTTGTGTGGATTTCATTTGGCTCTTTTGAGATATTAATGGACTATCCCATTTTGGGGGAGTGATGTGCTTTGTGCACTTCACAAACCTAAAAATGTGTGTACATGAGGCACACCACCTAGTATTGATATTTCAATATTATCTAGCTACTATGTGGTATGTCATATTCATGAGAAATTCAAATTCTACAATGTCCATTAATTTCTCTAGTTGGTTTTATTTGCCTCTTGTTTAAAAATAAAATGAATCATCACATTATGGGGGAGTAATAAGCTATGTGCATATTACAATCCCATAAAAATGTGAACATTTGAGGTTTGCCACTTAGATTTGATATTGTACATTATCTATTTTCTATGTGGCATGTTTGCTCAAACAAGTTCCAATTTTCCTTTGTGGTTGTCTTTTGGCTCTTGTTTCGGTGAGTTTGCTTGGTGTGGTTTTTCTCTAATATGTATTCCATATATTTTGTGAGAAACCATTTGTTTCATATCATTTTAACCATGGCTTTGCCGGTTGGTTCGAATAGTTGAAACTACCAACAAACCTTTTTCAAAATATGGCGTTTAAATTCTTACCTCTTGCCATATGCTTTTTGTTGTGAAGTTGGTCTTGATCATCATTCCTATATACCACCGAGAGATATCTCTATATACTCCTTGTCTTGACAAGTGATACTAGTAATTGTGGTGGATTGTGTAGACCATCTTCGCATTGTCTCTTGCGTTAAATTTGTCTTATTTATTGCCTTCTTTGTCTCTTGCAAGGATCCTAATTTTCATTTGGTAGTGTTTAGTGTTGTCAATAAAATATGGAGAGTGATGATCCCTTGTGCATGCATTTTGTAGCAAAATATGTCGTGACCGCCCGTTGGCTATACCACCCCATTCATTGCCGTCGATTGATCATTAAGATTCGGACACGCACGCTGGCTATCAATTCTTAGTTAGTCTTCTATCTGCAAATCACCTGCAGCACCGGTCCAAATATGTCAGTGATAAGCCAGTGTGGTCAGGGACACAGCACAACTAGTCAGTCCCAATCGAAGCATTGATGAGCTATCTCATTCAATAGCATCCATGCACACCAACACATTGCCACCGAGCTACACTAGTAGTATTCGACCGGTCAAATATCCAAAGTCTATTATAGTGAATTCTACCTGCCAACATAATCACAAGCAGCGCAGGTCAGACAAGTAACTCAGATTTGTATAAAAATGGCCAAACTTTTATATTTTGCACTGGTTGGGTTAGTTCAAATTATTTATGCAATTTTTTCAATTCATCAAACATGTACGAGTAGATTATTGCATGCCAAACTTTTTGAATTTTGTGTGGTTTTGTACAAATGGAACAAGAATATAAATATATATTTTTGACACCAGGAGGGCTTGTGCCCAAGATACAAAGTGAACTTTCACACTGAATAAGTACCGTGGCTACGTTGCTGTCCGATGATGGGGTTCCACACTTTTTTTTAATTTGTAAGTTGCTGGAGATGTTTCCATGAAATCATGGTCCAGTTGACTCTCCCCGTTGGATGACGTCCCATCTACAGGACGAACCATCTGGAACGGCAATGGTGATGTGCAGTGCATCCCTGCTGATTTGAAATCATCACCTCCAGGTCTAGCCCTGGCGTTGTTCAAACTGGTGAGTAAAAGCGAGTTGATTAAAATGATGCGGTAGCAAGATGCAAACTGTTTAGAGCTGTGTAGGTGAATCAGTTATTACCGTCTACTGATGGAGATAGATCATCATTGCATCACAGACTGGCGAGCTGACAAGATTTCCTGCCGTATCATCTATAATTAGGAGGAAAGCATATTATTTACGTGTTTCCCAGAGTACTAACTCTGCTCACAGAGGAGCTTTGCCATCACAGACCGAATCTCCAGCAAGTGATCAGACGGCAGGGGAGGGGGTGGTATAGCCAACGGGCGACCAAAAATCCGCTCTACATTTTGTATTCAAATGCAAATATATAAGATAATGCATGAATCTTGGGGGAGCATTCCTTTTTATTTAGAACACTATCCCATCTATCAATATTTCATCCTTTCAATTGGCATTTGATTCTTTATCTTGTTTTGGTACCTTCAATTGGTATTAATTGGCACTTAATATCTCCTCCATAGATAGTTGTTCCGATTGATATTTATTGTGGGAGTCTTGATACCTTTTTGCCTTATTTTACTTTACTTGATTTCGGTCAAGTATTACCCTCTTCTTGGTATCTTTTCTCCTAGCTGATATTTGTTGTTTTAATTGGTATCTTATTTTCATTTGGTGTCTTATCGATCATTTGTTGTGTTGATTTGATTCCTTTTGATTTCACACCTCATGTGTTGATGTGTTTTGGAATCAATCATTTGTTGATTTGATTTTTTCTCAATCATTTGTTGATTTAGATTTTGATATAATTTGGACAACCTTTTTGTATCACACTTTGGTGTGCTCTCTTCTTGGTTTACTTTGTGTTTTCGTCCAAATTATATCTCTTTTGGTTCTTGTAAGTCTATGCATGCATATTTACTAATATATATTTTATTTGGCATGCTAGCCTTTCTAGTTCCAATATATAGGAAACCCGGGTGGCCCAACGGCCCACCTGGAGGATCACATCAGGGGGAGGCCAAGCCCGCAACCCGGTGGGCCAACTCGACTCAGATCCGGGTTCGGTAGAAGACGGCGGTGAAGACGAAGATTGCGTTTCAAGTAACCTAGCTTCATCGACAACCGTAGGATGAGCTCCAAACCGACCCGGATACATCTTGTAAACCCTAGCCGACTCGGTATATAAGGGCGGCTAGGGGGAAACCCTAAGGGAGATCACTTTTTCCACCTCATAGACACTTTGCGCCGGAGCCGATCTACGCTCCTGTGCAACCCGCCATTGGCACACCTTGTACACCCCATCAATCCAATATAATCTAGCAGGAGTAGGTCTTTACCTCGCAAAGAGGGGCCGAACCTGGGTACACTCGTGTGTGTCGACCCCCTCGTGATTCCACCGTCGCCTTGCTCCACCGATCTAAGTCACTCGATGGCATCTGGCTCGAGAAACCCTCGACAAGGTTGTATCTCTGTTTCGTCAAAGGAGAAATTCCCACTTTTGAAACATCGAGAACAGTTTACACTTTCCGAGTTACCTAGAATCTGCCTTATGATCATCATGTTAGGTGTGACGAGGAACATGACCAAACTAACCTTTCAAGCATGTACTAATCCTGATAACCTCATGGTCTAAGGATATATGTATATGTTAACCTTGATGTGATAGACCATTAATTATGTGAAAAAATGATACTCCATCCGTTCCTTAATATAAGGTGCCTAAGGTTTTACGAAATATTTCAAAATATAAGGTGTATTGCGATTTATAGACAATTGTACCCATTCAAAAGTAAGTCGCAGTATGGAACAAAAGTAAGTAACAGTATGGAACAGATGGATTTGAAGTATTGTTTTCAATTTATGGCTATTACACACTCCTATCTCTTGGTTTTTTTCATGAGAAATAAGTCCACCACATGTAAAATACTGATGTCTTAATATCCGTGCCAAAACCTTAGACACCTTATATTAAGGAATGGAGGGAGTATCATGGTATATCAATCAACTGGCTAAACCAGCCACATTGTTCTCCCAACAATGTGCCATTGTTTGATGCCACAAACCATTTGCTCATGGCCAGGAAAAAGAGCCATCAAGCAATCAACAAGCTAGTCAAGAGATAAGACTAGGGTCCTTTATATTTATACATGTCTCTACACGTGAGTATGGGGTTTCCTCTGAATCCTTTATTCAGAAACTACATCAGTTATAACATAGAGCATAAACTTTAATCATGAAATAGTTATTAATAACAATTATTATTATCTCTTGGGATAAACTCTTCAGCTAGCATGTGATGAGAAGGCGCGCAGCAGAGGAGCAACCATGCTGACATCGTAGGTGGCGATGCATCCTTTTACCAGCCAGGGGGCAGCGCTATTGCACGCTAATTCGAGGATGACGAGTAGAAGGGACGTGCACGAGCATGCATGTACTCCTCCACCGGTCGCACTTGTCAGAACTCAGCCGAGTAACGATCAACGAGGCTTGACCTGGCAAGAAGTACAGACACATACGAGGGTGAATTTAGTTCACCTCTGTCATTCCCACTCGTAAGAACTCAGTCAACTAATGGTCAACGAGGCTTGACCCGACGGAAACAATCGTTTGGAGATTCGTGAGGCTGATTTCTATGAAGTCAGGCAAAACTAAGGAGAACTAAAAAAGTGAGGCAAAAGTGAAGAAAACTAAGCAAAGTGGGGCTCCAAAATAGAAAGCTAAATATTTATCTAGACGAGGTTCGAGAAGAATAACTATAATCTTAATAATTCTTTCTTTCTGTAATTTTCTTCTAATTTTGAACAAGCTTTGCACTCTTTTTTCTTATGAGGATTTGGAAGGTTTTAACAAGAAATATTTGTAAAGCTCACAATTTATCTCATATGAACTTTATTTTTTCATACCAATTTATATATTTTTCTGCTTTTTTTTTCTGAATTTTTGAAAGAAAAGAAAGGCTGAAACAGCCGAACAGGCCGACCAAGGCACACGAGCCTCCTCGACCCGTGCCGGCCAGGTTTTTTTTATTTGGACTGGGCCGGGACGGCACGACAGGAATCGTGTTCGGGGTGCCGTGCCGGGCGGCCCGGATGGCCTGTGATGTGTAATTTCATTGTGCGGTGGAGACGGATCGTTCCTCTTCCGTCGTTCATCGGAGAGGCACCTCGCAAACCCTAACACCCCAAAAAATCCTTCCCCCGATCCATCGCCATGGATGCCGCCCTCCCCAACTGGATGATGCTAGAGCGCTTCGTTTTCCGCAGGGACGACCCAGCGTCCTTCCCCGGCGACGAGGCCGGGTCCTTCACGGTCTCCTCGTCCACCTCCCAGGGCGACCCTTTCCGCGTCGCCTTCCTCATCGCCAAGCCGCCGGCCATCTCCCGCCTCTACGTGCAGTGGCCGGGGGGCCTAGATCCCGAAATCGGCATCTCGTGCGACCTTGTGACGGCCCATCGCGACCTCGTCCTCTTCAGGCTCACCAGCAAGCCTGTAACGTTGGAGGGTTCCCCCTTGCCGCATTATCCACAGGATTTCTTCATCTGCAAAGCCTCCTCCTCGCCGTCGCCGCTGCTGCTCAGACGGATCCCCATGTGTGTGGAACCAGTGGTCGTACGTGTGAAGAAGGGGGTGGAGTTAACTATGCCGCGCTCGTTTTACACCCACACCCTTGGTCTCCTGGGCCGCGGTGAAGATGATTTTGCCATGGCGCAGCTGGATATCTTTACACACGGCAAGTCCAAGCCGACTGGCGAACTCTGCGTCCTTCGTTCCCGTTTCTCAAATGATTATCAGGATTGCAAGTGGGAGGTTAAGCAGAAGCTACAGATCCACTATGATGAGAAGGAATTGGTCGATTTGCTCTACTGGAAGACTGACCAAGTGATCCCCTTCAAGCACTATTTATGCTGGGCTAACTACTACCGAGGAGGAGTTCTATTCTGCAATGTGTTCGAAGAGATTCCCAAGCTCACTTACCTCCGACTACCCGTTGATAAGCATCCACAGAATTCATCTCAACACCCATTCTTCGAGCTTAGGCGCAGCGTGTGCGTCACTGAAGCTGGCCTAAAGTTCATTGATATTTCCCGTCAAGACGGTGAGCTTTTGGGGCCAATGGAACCTGGTACTGGTTTCACCATCACCTGCTACACATTAAACACATCAGAGAGTGTCATGAAGTGGGACTTTGATTTCTCCATCACATCCAAGGATTTGTGGGATTGCAACAGCCCCGCACTTCTCCCACGCTGTGTTCTGATGTCCCCCCTTGTTAGTATGGACAGGCCCAATGTGGTACACTTTCTTTGTGTCGAGTATGTGGATGAGTATGGAAATGAGTTTGGCAAGGTTTCGAGTGTATCTATTGATATGAGTACCAAGGCAGTGGACTCTACCCTTCCATATATTGACGGAGACACAGATCTCTCTGGCAAAGATGTTGACATGGTCGAGTACAGGGCTGACCTTCTCCAGTCCTTTCTCCCCTCTGAGTTCCCCAAGTTCTTGAATCTCCTCACCAGGTATTTCCATCTCATTTATTCACTTCTGCACTGTGCTTATACTGCATGCAAGCTGTTTATTATCCTTGGCCTTTGTAGTGAGCTTCTTTTACATTCCTGAAGAATCAATACTGTCCGTTGCAGTTCTAGTTGTCAACCTGGGAACAACCTGTATGAACTCGATCTTTCAAGTCGAACTGAAACTTTGATATAAATCCTGGATGAGAAGTAGGCTGGGAACAATTTTATTTTGACTGTTGTTGTTACCTAAAGATTTTCTATGGGAATGTTCTGGGTAACTTATTTGTGTAATGGGAGTTGCATTCTCCCTGCACACCATCTTCTATTATTAGCTCTAGCTACTGAATGCATCTGCATTTACTTGTTGGACAACTGAATCATTTGGTAACTGTTGCTTTTGATGGCAATAGAAAAAATACACCGCAACTAATAATTTAGCAACTAGGTTGGTGTTTTATATTTTTGTTTGCCCCTCTTATTTCCACTCGTACCAATTCAGCGTTTTGGTATATTTGTAATGCCAATTTTCGAACTAGGCTGTTACTTTAGTGGTCCAGTTCTAAACACCAACATTCATCTCAGGTATTATGCAATAAAGCAAATGTGTGTGAGATCAACTTTAGATAGCATTGCCATACATGAATTTAACATGTATTAAAGCTTAATTGAACCTAGATTCATTGTTAGATCAGGAACTAGTATTGAGCACCGAGCAATGAATGATAACTGAAGTGACTCGTTTTCGAATCCACCTTGGTTGGTCCCTGAGGATGTCGTGATTAAACATAGCTCAGTAGTCAAGCACATGCACTGACTCACCTTCTCACTTCTCTTGCTAATGGAGTCAACTGAATTTGAATGAAGAAAGACCCAAACTGAAAACCAATCAGAAGCCTTCCAAACAATATAGTTCCTAGTTAAACGTGGTCACGACTATGTAGAGCCTCAGTATCGATCATTGAGGTTGTCCTTCCACACAAATATATTATTGAAGTGACTCGTTTCCAAATCCACTTTGGTTGGGAGTTTGAAGAAGAGTTTTTTTAAAGCGTCCCTCAGGAGCTCGTGATTAAATATAACTCAGCATTCAGTGCATGCACCGATTCACCTGTTCACTTCTCTTGCTAATGGAGTCAACTGAATTTGAACGAAGGAAGACCTAAACTGAAAACAAATCAGAAGCATTCCAGAACAATACATTTCCTATATAAACATGGTCACGACTATGAAGAGCCTCAGTATCAATCATTGAGGTTGTCCATGCTTATGCCTTCTAGTTGTACTTTTAGAGACAGATTTAAAGAAAAAACCGTATCTGGATAAATTTAAGGGATGGTTCATAATAGTCACAACCAATGAAGAAATCTATTTGTTTTGCAAGAAGCAATAAAACAACAAAGGAAGTGCCATCTTACAACTAATTAATTAGAAGTAAGAAAATAAAAATAAAAGTGAACATACAATGTTGTACATTCATGACAAACTCAAGACCATCCACAAAAGGATTCAAAGTGAAATTCCCTTATTAACTATTTAGTCAAATCTATTAATCTAGGTCCATGGAAACTTGAATGCACAAGAGAACAAACTTGATGGTATATACAAAGCATCAAATTGTGTGGACTGGGAGGTTGATATCAGCATATCTATAATATGTAACGTTACAGTTAAAATGAGAAAAAACATAAATAAGAAAGGATCTTATAGTTTTTCCCTCAACGGGTCAAGGTCAATTCCCAGGCCATCATTTACCCAATACTAAACTATACAAAAAAAATAAATCATAAGCCCAAAGTTGACATGTAGATAAAGTTTTCCATTGATTAAATATTTGTAAATTTTGATCAGCGATTCCTCCTAGGCAAACCTGTCTTACTAGAAGAATATGAGATTTAAAAGCAGAACAAAACACTATGGTTAGGAAGTGTAAAAGAATGCCATTCCTAGTGAGTTGTGGTCTAATTAAAATATATTATCTAAGTAAAATATATTATCAGTCTACAGTTCTACTTGAACTTCATATGGTATTAGCATATCTCTGCTATTTGCAATGCTAAATCGACACACATGTGAAAGAATATGTATGCACTTTGGAGCATGAACTTTGGATCAGCATGAACATTGGCCATCCTCGCTATGTACCAGCTTTCGTATGCTTTTAAAGATTACACAACTGAATATAAGAGAGAAGATTTATCTGTCTAGCGTATATTCTGTGCATATGGTTGTATTAGGCTTATAAAATAGCCTATACCTGCTGTATCCGAGTAAACACTCAAAACTCCACTCTACTCTACATCATAGTTTAAACTTATTAATCCGTAGAACATCAACATCAAATTGATAACAGAAACTGTCCAAAATTTGCGATAATTTTTTTCTGCTAGTTACTCCAAATTTCAGAATTGGACAAAAGGACAATGTAACAGTGTAACAGTTGTCTTAAATTAATTAATTGCTTGTATCTTGTTGTAAGCATGATTTGTTACTGTAGCCCTAATTTGAATTTGTAGCATCTGTGGGAACTAAATTAGGTATACGTTTGAAGGCATACATTAGCTTTCTTAATAGGATACACAAATACAACATTTGTGCACTGTGCTTATACTGCATGCAAGCTGTTTAGTATCCTTGGCCTTTATAGTGAGCTTCTTTTACATTCCTGAAGAATCAATACTGTCCGTTCTAGTTCTAGTTGTCAACCTGGGAACAACCTGTATGAACTCGATCTTTCAAGTCCAACTGAAACTCTGATATAAATCCTGGATGAGAAGTAGGCTGGGAACAGTTTCTATTTTGACTGTTGTTGTTACCTAAAGATTTTCTATGGGAATGTTCTGGGTAACTTATTTGTGCAGTGGGAGTTTTGCATCCTCCTTGCACACCATCTTCTATTATTAGCTCCAGCTATTGAACGCATCTGCATTTACATGTTGGACAACTGAATCATTTGGTAACTGTTGCTTTTGATGGCAATAGAAAAAATACACCGCAACTAATAATTTAGCAACTAGGTTGGTGTTTTATGTTTTTTGTTTGACCCTCTTATTTCCACTCGTACCAATTCAGCGTTTTGGTACATTTGTAATGCCAATGTTCGAACTAGGCTGTTACCTTTAGTGGTCCAGTTCTAAACACCAACATTCATCTCAGGTATTATGCAATAAAGCAAATGTGTGTGAGATCAACTTTAGATAGCATTGCCATACATGAATTTAACATCTATTAAAGCTTAATAATTGAACCTAGATTCATTGTTAGATCAGGAACTAGTATTGAGCACCGAGCAATGAATGATAATTGAAGTGACTCGTTTTCGAATCCACTTTGGTTGGTCCCTGAGGATGTCGTGATTAAACATAACTCAGTAGTCAAGCACGTGCACTGACTCACCTGTTCACTTCTCTTGCTAATGGAGTCAACTGAATTTGAACGAAGAAAGACCTAAACTGAAAACAAATCAGAAGCCTTCCAAACAATATAGTTCCTAGTTAAACGTGGTCACGACTATGTAGAGCCTCAGTATCAATCATTGAGGTTGTCCTTCCACACAAATATATTATTGAAGTGACTCGTTTTCAAATCCACTTTGGTTGGGAGTTCGTAGAAAAGTTTTTTTAAAGTGTCCCTCAGGTGGTCGTGATTAAATATAGCTCAGCATTCAGCGCATGCAGCGGCTCACCTGTTCATTTCTCTTGCTAATGGAGTCAACTGAATTTGAACGAAGGAAGACCTAAACTGAAAACAATTCAGAAGCATTCCAGAACAATACAGTCCTAGTTAAACATGGTCACGACTATGTAGAGCCTCAGTATCAATCATTGAGGTTGTCCTTAGAGACAGATTTAAAGAAAAAAACTGTATCTGGATAAATTTCAGGGATGGTTCATAATAGTCACAACCAATGAAGAAATCTATTTGTTTTGCAAGAAGCAATAAAACAACAAAGGAAGTGTCATCTTACAACTAATTAATTAGAAGTAAGAAAATAAAAATAGAAGTGAACATACAATGTTATACACTCATGAGAAACTCAAGACCATCCACAGAAGGGTTCAAAGTTCAATTCCATTATTAACTGTTTAGTCAAATCTAGGTCCATGGCAACTTGAATGCACAAGAGAACAAACTTGATGGTATATACAAAGCATCAAATTGTGTGGACTGGGAGGTTGATATCATCATATCTATAATATGTAACATTACATTTAAAATGTGAGAAAGCATAAATAATAAAGGATCTTCTAGTTTTTCCCTCAAGGGGTCAAGGTCAATTCCCAGGTCATCATTTACCCAATACTAAACTATACCCAAAAAAAATCATAAGCCCAAAGTTGACATGTAGATAAAGTTTTCCATTGATTAAATATTTGTAAATTTTGATCAGCGATTCCTCCTAGGCGAACCTGTCTTACTAGAAATATATGAGATTTCAAAGCAGATCAAAACACTGTGGTTAGGAAGTGTAAAAGAATGCCATTCCTAGTGAGTTGTGGTCTAAGTAAAATATATTATCTAAGTAAAATATATTATCAGTTTACAGTTCTACTTAAACTTCATATGCTATTAGCATATCTCTGCTGTTTGCAATGCTAAATTGACACACATGTGAGAATATGTATGCACTCTGGAGCATGAACTTTGGATCAGCATGAACATTGGTCATCCTCGCTATATAAAGATTGCACAACTGAATATAAGAGAGAAGATTTTTCTGTCTAGCGTATATTCTGTGCATATGGTTGTATTAGGCTTATAAAATAGCCTATACCTGCTGTATCCGAGTAAACACTCAAAACTCCACTCTATTCTATATCATAGTTCAAACTTATTAATCTGTAGAACATGAACATCAAATTGAGACAAATGTAACAGTTGTCTTAAATTAATTAATTGCTTGTATCTTGTTGTAAGCATGATTTGTTACTGTAGCCCTGATTTGAATTTGTAGCATCTGTGGGAACTAAATTAGGTATAGGTTTGAAGGCATACATACCACATTAGCTTTCTTAATAGAACACACGTAGACAACATTTGCGCAAAATAAATAAGTGCTTTTGCATGATATACTGCATACTGATTGATTATGTAGAGTGACGCACGTCTTTCTTATTATGTAATTTCAAACGACGCAATATGCATAGCTATTTCAATCTGAATACCCGAATGTGTTCTTTTGCCTGTTTGGCTCGTTTGTAGTTTCCTGTAGTTATATAACCACAGAAGTCATGGAAATAACCTTCCTGATATATGGAAACATGGGGAAAGTAATAAATCTTAGATTTCTGCAGAGTCGTTATTTTTGATGGAGATGTGATTAGCTTGGTAACCATTTTAATATGATTATTTCGAGTCCACGTTATATATCTTACTCCTATCCTGTATGTTTGGATTTATGCAGGAAGAGGAAGAGTCAGAGTCAGGAATAAGTCACATGAGCCTTCTAGTCCAGCCTTGCGATTTGGTCTGTGAGCGAAATGATTGTGGCATGCTTGTCAACAATTCTAAAGCATCACATCAGTCGTTTTAGTAGCAAGTATAACATTTTCTTGTTTGTTGGTGTAGTATAAGTACGGAGTATAACATTTTCTTGTTTGTTCCTATTTGGTTTACCCATTAAGGATTATTGTGTGGTGCCACCCCGCTCTTGCTTCGTATCTGTTTGTAAAATGAAATCACATTTGTGTGGATGCTTTAATCTCTTATCCCTGTTTCTACCTTTTCCTAAGACTAGTAAGTGTGCACGTACAACTCACAACTAATACAAATGCTGTCAAATATTTTTATTTGTGGTTACAGTTTGAATAAAATTAAAAAACCGCAACTATAACAATAATCGTGCAAGCACAATATACTGTATTATTACTTGAGCTCCTTTGAAAAATTGGAACTATTTACTCAAAACATCCTCAAGGGCAACAGGGCAAAGATGTTAAGCCCCCGAATTATACCTAAAACTATGCCTTGCCTAAGAGGAATAGCGATTTGCGCTGTTCTTTACCTCTTTGGACTGACATTGGCTTCGAAGTCTCTAAATGCTCTGTTATAAACTAGCCTTGATTATTGCCATGTTGCTCTGCAAGTTCTATTTCATGTTTACCCTACTTTGCTATGCCACTGGCGAGCAGGAAGCAATGCTACTTGCGGCAGGGGCTGGTCGTGTTGGGCTTCGATTTCTAGTCGACTACAGAGTTCGATTTCTGTTCTAACTATGCTGGTCATTTTTTTTGAACCCAGCGGAGTAGGAGCTCCACTGTTTTTTAATAGAACGAGTGAGACACCAGAAATTCGCCCAGACTGGGAATCGAACTCTGGTGGGCTGGCAGCACCACCGCAGCACTAACCACCCGAGTACCCGACTACTAGTCGGTTCTCACTATGCTGGTCATTGATACCTACTCCCTCCGTTCCGATTTACTCGTCGCGCTGGCATTTTTGCAAATTAGTCCTCCTGTTTTTTCCGACCAATTCCGCAGTCCTCGCTCGTTCACCCTCTTCGTTCTCCCGAGTCCCCGACAGAGCTCAGTCGCTCACCGTCTCTGTCCTCCGGCAGACGCCGCGCCACGCTGCGCCCATGCCGCCTTCCCCCCCCGCCCCGTGCCACCTTCCTCCCCCGCCCCATGCCGCCTTCCTCCCCCGAACCACACCGCGCCGCCGCCGCTTCGTTCCCCTCCTCGTTCCCCACCATCGCAAGGTCGGATTTTGTGCCACCGCCGGTGGTAGCCTGGGCGCCAAGATGGTGGTTGATCTGCGAGCAGCGCTGCTCGATCTTTCCTCCGACGGCGAGGAAAAGCTCTATTTCAACCCACACGCTCTGCTTGTCTAGAACCGGAGCAGCGGGAGCCGCGCTGCTCGTCATCGACCATGGCCACGGCAACGATCTGCTCTCCGACGCCGCTGGCCACGGCCCAGGGCACAGCGGCGGGCCACCCTCCTCTCTCGGACTCTCACACGGCGGGCACCATCATGGCGGGACTCTTCTTCTCCCAAGGTGAGGAAAAAAGGTGAAAGGATCGATAAGGTTAACTAGAGGGGGGGGGGTGAATAGGTTAACTACAAATTTTACTTCTTTTTCGTTTTAAAAGGATATTGCTCAAATATAAGTTTCCTAGAATATGCAACTAGGTGAACAAACTTATATGATGAGCAAAAGTTCACTAGCACAAGATATAGATATAGTAAGCTAGTGATAACAAGTAAAGGTAAGTGAAAAGATAAGCAACAAGATGACACGAAGATTTATCCCGAAGTTCACTTCCCAATGGAAGCTAATCTCCGTTGGAGCGGCGCGGTGTTCACCAAAGTGAAACACCGGGTAGCCTTGATATGGCACACCGTATCTCCGTTGTGACTTACCACCGATGTGGCGAGGCACTTGTCACTATGTTGCCATTGAGGTTGACAACTAGAACCTTTACAAGGATGAAGCACACTCCACAAGTTGGAGGGTCTTCACCAAATGCACCGAGCCGCCAAGACTCGATGCCCAAGGCCGGGGCACACACCACAACTCAATTGGTGGCTCCCGGCAATGTCTTCGTAGCTCCCAAAGCTCCGAAGGACCACAACCTCTTAGGGTTCCAATGAACTCAAAGAGTAGCAAGCCCCCTCTCACAAATCAAGGGGGAAATCAAATCGGTTTGGTTGAAGTGTAGATCTAGGTCTCCTCTCTCAAATCCCCAAAGGGCTAAGTGATTGAGTGGCTAGAGAGGGAGATCTATTGATTTGGAGCTTTGCAACAATGGTGTTCTTCTTCTTCTGGTCATGGTACCCTTTCCAAGGTAGGAGAAGGGATATTTATACCCCACTCCACTGACTAGCCGTTTGAAGGGTTTTCTTCACTTGTGCAGAGAAGCCGGCCTTGCCGGGGCGTGGAATCCTTCAGGCGCAGACAGGCCGGCCTTGAGCCCGGCCTAGGCCGGCCAAGCCAGCACGGGAGGCTGGCATGGAGGCCGAGCCAGCCGGCCTTGACCCCGGCCTAGGCCGGCCAAGCCAGCACAGGAGGCTGGCATGGAGGCCAAGCCAGCCGGCCTTAACCCCGGCCTAGGCCGGCCACACCAGCACAGGAGGCTGGCATGGAGGCCGAGCCAGCCGGCCTTGAGTCCGGCCTTGCCGGCACTGAGGCCGGCCAGACAGGGTTTTTTGTCCGATGACGATATGGGTATCTTTGACGACCTTTTTGCAGACTTTTTGGTGCGAGACATATTTAACTAAATATATTTCAAGGCCTGCAACACTTAGCACCATATTAGATTATCGCTAGTGTTGTTAACTAACACACAAAACATAAGGGATTAAGAAATGTTCTTTCAATCTCCCCCTTTTTGGTGTTAGATGACAACACTAGGATTTGCAATATAATTTCACAGCTAGATCATGCTTTTGACGGGATGAAACAAACTCCCCCTAAAGATGTGCATATAGTCTGTTTGTCTTTGAATACAAATACACATAAGAGAGAAAGTATTCCCGAGACTATGTAATCAATCATGATATAACATCGCATAGTATGAGACACATTCAACTGGGTTGGTATTTCAGAGATTAGAGATGAGGGTCATACCTTGTGTAGTCTCAACTATAGATAAAACCGAATACCGAAACTCATAGTAAACCGAATACTGAAATCCATAGTCACATACAATAATTTAACCATTGCATACATAAACCCGAATACCGAGATCCATAGTCATATACAATAATTCAACCATTGCATACATTAAAGATAGCCAAGTTCCACGAACCTTAAAGCAAATAAGCAGATAGAGTTCAACTAAAGCGGTAGCAATGCGAATGGAAACAAACACGCAAATGGATGAATGCAATGCAATGCAAATCCCCAGAGATCTTCTCTCCCCCTTTGGCATCAAGACACCAAAAAGGGAAAGCGAGGTGAGAAACCAACTGATCACTCGATGTCGTCATGCCCCTCGTCATCATCTTCACCATCAGCTGGACCGGAGCTTGAAGCAGCAGCATTTCCCGGCCAATATGGACCAAGGGAGGATGCATCATCACCAAACCAATATCTGTTCTTGGATTTGTAGGCAGCCTCCGAAAGTTCATCGGAGCTCTCAGGATAGGGTAGTTCAAGCTTAGTCATGATAGCTCGCTGATTTCGACTAGAGACCTTTGCCTTGTGATAGGCCTTGTAGTCCTTGTCTTCCTTCTCCGCAAAGAAACAATTCATTTTCTGAAGAATAGACTTTAAACCATAACTTTTCTTCTTAGGAGCCTCAACATGAGCTTCTTCCTCAACATCATCTTGAGACGGGACAGGAGCAACATTCTCAGGAGCAGGCAGAGATAGATAGGGTGGTACAGACATCTCATATGCAGCAAGGAGAGTGGGAGGCAACTTCCTATCAAAAAGTGTCTGAAGGTACTGACCATAGATGGGGACCTTATTCTCAAGTACCACAGAGTGCATTTCTTGCCACATGTAATCAAGAACATCAATTTTCTTGCCCCTCTCCTTAGCACTAACAATGTGAAATAGAAGATTGACCAACCACTTGCGGACCACACCCTTCTCCCCAAATTTGACAGCAACAGTGTTCCTTAAAATGGAATGGATGACTTTCCAAAAAAGAGACATGTGAGTGACCTTGGGGATTACACTAAGCCCTGTTTCAGGAGGGTAGCAGTGACGGAGGCCATCTTGAGCGCTCATAAGCTTGTTTCCCGCATGAATACGAACATAAGACATAGTTGCAAAGGGTAACTCCTCAATCTCAAACAGGGCTCCAAATTCAGCAAGAGAGGCTTCACATTTGATACCGGCACTCATCCAAGTCATTTTCCTAGGTCCTTCATGGGAGAAATAAACTGTGGCATAAAATTCCCTAAGCAATATTGGAGAAAAAAGTGTTTCACACTTCATGAGAGAGCTAATGCCATGAAAATCCATAACCTCCATCACCTCCGGCCATACATCCCAAGCCTTTGTCAAGTCAAAGTAATGCTGAGGGACATGAGTGTTCTTCCGAATGCATATTAGAAATTCATAAACTTGTTGATGCATCTTGCAATAGAAACACCTATCACTACAAGTGCGTTGCCCAAAAGCATATGGATTGAACTCTAAGCGGTCACGCTCAAACTCATCAGCAGGAATCTTTACCCAAGTTGTACGAACTGGTTCTTCCGGATTAACGGGAAGGGCTTGCTTGGCTTGCTTGGAGGTTACCTTTCTTTTCTTGGAGGTAGTTGATGATGAAGCCCCAACCTTGTTCTTGCCTTTGAGCACCGAAAGGGGGGTATCATCAAGGTCTTCTAGGTCATCATAGTCCGGATCAGTGGCCATCCTTGCTAGAGATTCACCGGGAACAAAGCAATCTTGAGAGCCACCAACAATGGAGAAGGGCTCCCCACAATCTTGAAGGATGAAGAAATCTCTTGGATAGGAATGAAGATCTGGAGAGGCTCTCTTAGATCTGAGGTAGTAGGGGATGTGGGAGAGGTTCTAATGGGGAAGAGAGGGTGGAGGTGGGGCAAGAAGGAGCTCTAATGGAGGGGAGAGTCGGGTTGGAGAGAGGAGGAAGGGGAGGAAGGCGTGGACAGCCCGACCCCCCCGACCCATCCTTATGTTGTCTGGGGGCCCGGCCTCGGACCCGGCCTTACCGACCGCGCGATGGAGAGAGGCCGGGGTACAGCCCGAGCCCGCCGGCCTCAGAGCCAGCCAGGGCCGGGCAGGCAGAGGGAGGGAGGCCGGGCACCGCCCCGAGGAAGCCAGCCTCAGAGCCGGCCGAGGCCGGGCACCGCCCCGAGGGAGCCAGCCTCAGAGCCGGCCGAGGCCGGGCAGGCAGAGGGAGGGAGGCCGGGCACCGCCCCGAGGGAGCCGGCCTCAGAGCCGGCCGAGGCCGGGCAGGCAGAGGGAGGGAGGCCGGGGAGCCGGCCTCAGATCCGGCCTAGGAGTGGGGAAGGCCGGCCTCTTCCACATATCTTTGAAACATGAGATGCCTTCCTTACTTTAATAACCCCTTTTTTTTTCGCTGAACTCCCTCAACATCAGGATTATGGAGAAATGTTTTAGTGACATGGGGAGATGCAATGCACACATAATGATTTCGTCATATGTCCAATGGATAGAAAAATACCCGAACTAAGCAACATTGGACATAATTGGAAAGAAAAGCAATATGTATATAGTAAAATCTCAAATAAGAGCCAACTTCTTGAGAACAAAAAGGTCGGTGGCCTAGACCACCATATATGAGTGTATGGCATGCCGTCGCGAAGATATATCTTGGGTGCACAACCAAAACTCATCATTTAAGCTCATATATGAAAATTATTGAGACATCAATGAAAGCATTGCTATTGGCATAATGGGGGGAGGGAGAGTCCAATGAATTAGGACAACACTCCCCCTAAATCCATGCCTACATCTAGAATCCAAATGAAAATCTAGTAGAGGTGTGTATGCAAGATTTTTAATCAACTAAAATTGCTTGCACATACGACATTTATTTGCCCCCTCAATTCCTTGAATCTTTTCTCGTCAAGAGGCTTTGTGAATATATCGGCGAGTTGATCTTTGGTATTGATATATGAGAGTGAGATATCTCCATTGGCCACATGATCACGGATAAAATGATACCGTATTTCAATATGCTTCGTCTTGCCATGGAGCACGGGATTGTGAGCAATTCTTATAGCACTTTCATTATCACATAAAAGAGGCAATGTCTTTTTCTTAATTCCGAAATCCTCAAGACATTGTCTCATCCATAATAATTGAGAGCAACAACTTGCGGCGGCAATATATTCGGCTTCCGTGGAGGAGGTGGATATGCAGTTTTGTTTCTTCGAAGACCAACACACAAGTGACCTACCAAGAAATTGGCAAGCACCCGAGGTTGATTTCCTAGTCACTTTGTCACCGGCCCAATCCGCATCCGAATATCCCACAAGATCAAAGCTTGTATTTGAAGGATACCAAAGACCATGATTGGAGGTATCAACCAAGTACCTAAGAATTCTTTTGATAGCAGTCATATGGCTTTCCTTAGGGTTAGATTGAAATCTTGCACACAAACCTACACTAAACATGATATCCGGTCTAGATGCACAAAGATAAAGTAAAGAACCAATCATAGAGCATAAAGCTTTTGGTCAACCGGATACCTTCGTGATCTAGTGTTAGATTCACGTTTGTTGCCATTGGAAATCTCAATAGGCTTGCATTTGACATATCAAACTTCTTGAGCATGTCTTGAATATATTTAGCTTGGCAAATAAAGGTTCCTTCTTCATATTGCTCAATTTCAAACCCAAGGAAAAACTTTAATTCGCCCATCATAGGCATCTCAAATTCACTTGTCATTAGCTTAGCAAATTGGTCTACAAAAGAGACATTAGTAGAACCAAATATAATATCATCAACATATACTTGGCATACAAAGAATTCTCCATTTACACTCTTGGTGAAGAGTGTGGGATCGATTACCCCAAGTGCAAAACCACGGTCTACTAGGAACTCCTTTAAGTGATCGTACCAAGCACATGGGGCTTGTTTGAGGCCATACAAAGCCTTATGGAGTAAGTAGACATGGTCAGGACACTTGGGATCTTCGAACCCCGGAGGTTGTTTAACATATACCATCTCATTAAGTGGACCATTTAGAAATGCACTTTTAACATCCATTTTATATAAAGTGAATTTATAAATAGAAGCAAATGCAAGTAATATACGAATGGATTCAAGTCTAGCTACGGGAGCGAAAGTTTCACCGTAGTCAAGTCCTTCGACTTGAGAGTAGCCTTGAGCAACCAAACGAGCTTCGTTGCGAATCACTTGTCCATGATTATCTTGCTTGTTCTTGAACACCCATTTGGTTCCAATCACATTATGGTTCTTGGGTCTTTCCACTAGGGACCATACTTTGTTTCTCTCAAAGTTATGGAGCTCTTCGTGCATAGCATGGACTCAATCTTCATCTTCAAGAGCTTCATACACCTTGGTGGGTTCAAAATGTGATATATGGGCATGAATGCCACAAAAGAGTAATAGTTGCCTCCGAGTGGACACACTCCTTCCAAGGCAACCAATGATGTTCTTTTGATAGAGAGATTTTTGATGTAATGCCACGGCCTTGCTAGCCACTCGGCGAGCAAGAGCATCTGAAGGTCTCTCATTGGGAGGTGCATCTTCATCATCTCCTTCATCTTGATAATGATTGATCCGAGAGTGGGTTGGAGTTCTTGGTGAAGAGTTACCAAAATCTTGACCACCATTATCATTGGGTGGATCTTGATCATTATCTTGATGGTTGGTATCATCTTGTAGATCTTGAGCTTGTTCTTGGTTTGCCGTTTGATCGATGGTTGATGTAGAGGGCTCCACTTGCGTCGAGCTTGAGTCCAACTCCGTTGCCACTAGGGGTTCCTAAACGGGTATAAGAGGACCTATACCCATTCTTCCTATGGCTATGGAGGAGGGCTCATCACCTACATCATCAAGATCAATTTGCCCCACTTGGGAGCCATTATCCTCATGGAACTCCACATTCATAGATTCTTCAACACACCCGGTGGATATGTTGAAGACTCTATAAGTGTGGGATTCTTTGGCATACCCAACAAATATTCCATCAAAAGTTCTAGGTTCAAACTTAGGCAATTTAGAACCTTTAATGTAAACTTGACATTTGCAACCAAAAACTCTAATATATGAGAGGTTGGGCTTTTTACCACCAAGAAGTTCATAAGGAGTCTTGTTAGTGAATGGACGAAGAAAGAGCCGGTTGGATAGATGACAAGCGGTGTTGATGGCTTCGGCCCAAAAGTTATATGGATACTTGAATTCGGCCATCATCGTTCTTGCCATATCAATAAGTGTTCGGTTCTTCCTTTCCGCAACACCATTTTGTTGAGGGGTATACGCAGCGGAATATTGGTGTTTAATACCCTCATCACTCAAGAATTCATCCATGGTGTAGTTCTTGAACTCGGTTCCATTGTCACTTCTTATGGCCAAGATGGTTGTATCATATTGGCGTTGTACTTGAGTAGCCCAATCAATGAATTCCTTTTGAGTTTCACTCTTCTTCTTGATATAGAAGGTCCAAGTGTATCTTGTATAATCATCCACAATCACTAGACAATATTTGTTGCCACCAAGACTCTCATAAGTAGGAGGCCCAAACAAATCCATATGAATGAGTTGGAAGGGCCTCGTTGTATTGATAGTTGTCACCTTGGGGTGGTTCTTCTCATGCATCTTTCCGGCAACGCAAGAGCTACAAGGACGATCTTTAGAAAAGTTTACTTTTGTTAGTCCTTCCACATGCTCACCCTTCACAAGCGTTTGCAAATTTCTCATACCGACGTGGCCCAACCGGCGATGCCAAAGCCAACCCACGTCGGATTTAGCCATTAGACTTGTGGCAATGTGTGTAGTTTCTTTCGAGAAATCCACTACATACATACGGTTTTCCACAAATCCAACAAAGGCTACTTTAAGAGAAATTGCGTGAAGGATAAGCACATGATATCGTCCAAAGACAACGGTAAAGTTGCACTCGCAAAGTTGCAAAACGGAAAGTAAATTATAACCAAGGGACTCAACAAGGAGGACTTTCTCAATGGATGTATCCGGAGAAATGACAACCTTGCCGTGTCCCAATACCTTGAGTTCGGAACCATCACCAATAGTGACATGAGATATCTTGAGAAGTTGATGCTTTAAATCATTCAACACTTCTTTGCTTCTGGTCATATGTGCGGAGCAACCGCTATCAATAAGCCATGATGATCCTCCGGAAGCACATACCTACAATGAATTAAGTCCTTGACTTAGGTACCCATGGTTTGATGGGTCCTTTCTTGTTAGTCACAAGGGTCTTGGGAACCCAAATAGAAACACGATAATCACTACCATGTGAGGTGCCAACATATTTTGCATAAACATGTCCATCATTAGATTTCAAAAGCACATAGGATGGATTATATTTTCCCGCAAAATTGTTGTGAGGAGAAGTGTTCTTAGGAACAATGCGTTTAGCAAGAATATCAAAATCATCTTCATCATTAGCCAACTCCCCCTCCTTCACAAACACAATAGCATTAGTGGAGGGAGTTGACTTCTTCTTCTCATTGGTCTTCTTGGATGAGAATCCAAATCCGAGTCCTTCTTTACCCACAACTTTCCTTTGATTGCTCAAAAGATTATTGAGGTTCTTTTCTCCTTGGATGCAAGAGACTAGACCTTTCTCGAGTTGAGCCTTCAACCTATTGTTCTCCACAATAAGAGATGTCTTGACACACAAAGGGTTAGTGGCACAAGCATTTGTATTTATATCATTATTTTGGGGAATGTCATGTGACTCCTTAAGAGCCTTTAGCTCACTTGAGAGAGCCTTGTGAGCTTCCTCAAGTTGCTCAAAGTCCTTAAGTAGTTCATTGTGACCAATGTTAAGGTTCTCATTTTCACCCATAAATTCCTTAAGAGTGCATAGAGTATGTTCATGGTCTTTCTTTATTTTAGATAAATCTAAGGTGAAGGTTTCCTCAATAGCATCTTTAAGGCATAAAGAATTATCTAGAGCTTCCTCAAGTTCCGCTATCCTATTAGCATCATCACGAGCGAAGCCCTCAAGTTCACAAATTCTTTCTTCATGTTCTTCAATGAGACCGTATGCTTTACCAAGTTGAGTCATGAAGGCATCGAAAGCAATTTTATTTTCACTTTTAAGTGATCTCATAATGTTTGAGAGATTATTAGCATTTTTATCTTCTAGATCCTCAACACAATTTAACAATGATGGAGTAGAGGACATTGAAGGTATAAGTGAGTGGGTTACCTTTGGGGATGTACCCTTGGCCATAAGGCACATATGTTTGGTGGGACTTTTCTTGTCGTTCGGAGTTGAGAAGAGAGAATCCAAAGATGAAGGAATAACTCCAATTGCTATGGCTGCCATGCCCACTCTTACTTCTTCATCTTCACTTTCTTCACCTCCGGATAAGTATTCTTGATCATTAGTCACCATTGCCCTTTGAGGTGCCTTCTTCATGAAGTTCTTGTTCTTGGGAACAAAGTTGGTTTTCTTGATGAGCTGTCCTCTATTCTCAACTCTACTCTTGTACGGGCAATCCGCAACGAAGTGTTCACTATCTCCACAATTGAAGCAGTTCTTGCTTTCTTCATACTTGATCCTTCTCTTCCCTTGTTCTTCGTTGCATTTGATCTAAAGTCCCCTTTCTTCCACCAATTATGGTTGGCAAGAGCCAAACATTCATTGCGTGACACCCACTTTTCCTTCTCAGATGGCACATAGGTGGATGCATCTTCATCACTTGATTCTTCCTCATCATGAGATGTTGCCTTCAAAGCAAGCGATACTCTTTTCATTCCATTCACACGAGATACAACATCCTCCGAGGATTTCTTCATCATGTTCATGGTGACAAATACACCCAAAACATCATTGGGAGATAGATCCATATAGTCCGCTCTTGATTGAATATTCATCACCATATTCTCATTGTATGGAATCAGGGTTTGAAGAAATTTTCCCTTGAACCAATCATCATCACAATCCTTGAATCCCACATCAATCATGTCCACTACAAGAGCCTTGAGTCTTCGATATACATCTTCCGGAACCTCTCCATCCTTCATGATGAAATGATCTACTTGCCGTTGAAGAAGTGATTTCTTCGAGCGTTGCATGCTCACATTTCCATCATACATGGCAAGTAGATATTCCCAAGCTTCCTTGGCATTTCGGAGAGACCGGATGTGCTCAACACCTTCATTGACCATTGCCTTCTCGAGCATGTGCATAGCATGTGCATTGAGTTGTTCATCAATGATCTCGCTTGAGGTCAAATTATTGACATCCTTAGGATAGTATCCTCTCTCAATGATTCTCCATATTTGCATTGAAGAGCTACACACATATGATTTCATAGAAGCTTTCCAATTAGTAAAACGGGTCCTATCTACTAAAGGTGGATTACCAAGATTGTTTACATGTGGATGTTGAACATTAAGAGCATTGTTATAAATATGTCCAAATTGATTTGGGTTTTCATTTTTAGATGAGTGTTCTTCACCTTCTTTTGAAGGAGTTAAGGGATTACCATTTTCATCTAGAGAGGGACTTTCATTTGCATTGCTAGATGTAGAGGCAAGTTTAGTTAGTAGTTCCTCTATCCTCTCCATCCTCTTATCGGATCTTTCCCCCATGGACTCGACTTGCTTTTGAAGCAATTCCAAGGGAGTGGGATCCCCCATCCTCCTCTTTAGGCGGTAAAGCCTTTAATAAAGAGATGAGGCTCTGATACCAATTGAAAGGATCGATAAGGTTAACTAGAGGGGGGGGGGTGAATAGGTTAACTACAAATTTTACTTCTTTTTCGTTTTAAAAGGATATTGCTCAAATATAAGTTTTCTAGAATATGCAACTAGGTGAACAAACTTATATGATGAGCAAAAGTTCACTAGCACAAGATATAGATATAGTAAGCTAGTGATAACAAGTAAAGGTAAGTGAAAAGATAAGCAACAAGATGACACGAAGATTTATCCCGAAGTTCACTTCCCAATGGAAGCTAATCTCCGTTGGAGCGGCGCGGTGTTCACCAAAGTGAAACACCGGGTAGCCTTGATATGGCACACCGTATCTCCGTTGTGACTTACCACCGATGTGGCGAGGCACTTGTCACTATGTTGCCATTGAGGTTGACAACTAGAACCTTTACAAGGATGAAGCACACTCCACACGTTGGAGGGTCTTCACCAAATGCACCGAGCCGCCAAGACTCGATGCCCAAGGCCGGGGCACACACCACAACTCAATTGGTGGCTCCCGGCAATGTCTTCGTAGCTCCCAAAGCTCCGAAGGACCACAACCTCTTAGGGTTCCAATGAACTCAAAGAGTAGAAAGCCCCCTCTCACAAATCAAGGGGGAAATCAAATCGGTTTGGTTGAAGTGTAGATGTAGGTCTCCTCTCTCAAATCCCCAAAGGGCTAAGTGATTGAGTGGCTAGAGAGGGAGATCTATTGATTTGGAGCTTTGCAACAATGGTGTTCTTCTTCTTCTGGTCGTGGTACCCTTTCCAAGGTAGGAGAAGGGATATTTATACCCCACTCCACTGACTAGCCGTTTGAAGGGTTTTCTTCACTTGTGCAGAGAAGCCGGCCTTGCCGGACCGGAGGCCGGCCCCAAGGCCGGCGTGGAATCCTTCAGGCGCAGACAGGCCGGCCTTGAGCCCGGCCTAGGCCGGCCAAGCCAGCACGGGAGGCTGGCATGGAGGCCGAGCCAGCCGGCCTTGACCCCGGCCTAGGCCGGCCAAGTCAGCACAGGAGGCTGGCATGGAGGCCGAGCCAGCCGGCCTTAACCACGGCCTAGGACGGCCACACCAGCACAGGAGGCTGGCATGGAGGCCGAGCCAGCCGGCCTTGAGTCCGGCCTTGCCGGCACTGAGGCCGGCCAGACAGGGTTTTCTGTCCGATGACGATATGGGTATCTTTGACGACCTTTTTGCAGACTTTTTGGTGCGAGACATATTTAACTAAATATATTTCAAGGCCTGCAACACTTAGCACCATATTAGATTATCGCTAGTGTTGTTAACTAACACACAAAACATAAGGGATTAAGAAATGTTCTTTCAAAAGGTCTATTTTTTCTTGGTTGTACACTGAAATCTGAACCTGTGTTTTCTTGGTTGTACACTGAAATCTGAACCTGTGTCATCGTATCGGCATCGTAGATAGGAGCCGGATTTGCCCATGTTGGTGATACCCCTAGTTGGTACAGTATATCCCCACCAACCTGAATTGTTGGTACTTGGAGTAGAATGCCAATTTAGTTAAGCACAAGAGCAACATGTGAATAAGAAGAATAGGCCACCATATTTCTTTGCCACTCGGTCACTAACCAGAATTGCACATGATTTAGTAATGTCATTTTCTGAGTTCCACTTACTCTCATTTTCAAGGTCATGCAATTGTTCTCAAGGTCATGCAATTGTTCTTATTAGTGGAGTACAATGATAAAACTTGGACAACAATACAACTTTCGTTTAGGGAGTACTCATTGGAGCATGTACAAGTACTCCTTTCTGCTTCTATCCTGCTGCTCTTATTATGCTGCTTGGAGAGTGCCGGTGCCCGGAATGTGTTGCTACTCTTATCTTGCTGCTAGGAGGGGGCTGGTGCTTGGAGCTTGTTGGTACTGCTGCTGCCTGTAGGTTGTTGTTGATGTTGCTGCTGCCTGAAGTGAGCTGGTGCTTGGAGCTTGTTGGTACTGCGGCTGCTTGTAGGTTGTTGTTGCTGCTGCTTTCTAGAGGTTGTTGTTTCTGCTGCTTGAAGACGGATGATTCTCTTTTGCTGTTGCTTGAAGGCGGATGATTCTCTTTTCCTGCTACCTGGAGGTTGTTGTTTCTGCTGCTGCTTGAAGGAAGCTGGTGCTTGGAGCTTGTTGGTACTGCTGTTGCCTGGAGGATGTTGTTGCTGCTGCTGCCTGGAGGTTGTTGTTGTTTCTGCTGCTTCAAGGTTGCTCGTTTCTGTTGCTTCAAGGTTGCTGCTGCTCTTTTCCTGCTACTCTTTTTCTGCTGCTGATTCTCTTTTTCTGCTGCTAAGGTTGCTTCTGCCTCTTCTATAAAGGCTAGGGTTTGTTCAACTAGCTCACGGCCGATAGATAGAGCGATAGGAAGCCGTCCTTCTGCCTGCCGTCGCTCCTTGTTCATGTGAGGGATCTAGTAGTCTATCGCTCCTTTCTTTCTCATAACCTCTCGGATGCATGACTGCAGCGTCACGAAGCTTCTTGCTAGCTTATCAACCGGGTAGTTTCGATATTCCTACTCCACACCTTCTATCAGTTCCCTGATGCTTTGAGGTGCTCTGCTATCGGTGTGGGACTGGAGAGACCTGAATATGCAGAGATCAAGAATGTTCATGTCGGGACTGTTTGGAGGCTGTTGAAGCAACTTAATATCCAAATCAGTCTGTTCTACGACTTGTCGGAAAACCGGGTCATCGGGAAGAATATGTGGTGTGGCATTATCTTGTTGGATGTAGATTGTCCGTCCTTCATCTTCGTCCGGCCAGCGCTCTTGGATCGCAGGAATAAGTTTCTCACACATGTAATACCTCATTACATCACCTTGGCGATGCTATCCTTATGATGCAAGGTGCGCAAGGGGTCGGGTTCTTCGGGAAGCAAATAGTAGTTGTTCACCTCCCCAGTCATGTTGAACCACTTTTCGTCCATGTAGGCTATGTTGTCTAATTCCCGTGTCGCAAACCAATCATCTTCACACATAGCCAAGCACCATTTCAATCTCTTTACAATGTTGGATAGGGTTAAGTGGGGCCTCACCTTATTACTGTGACGCCTCAAATGACCCCACTCGAACCTTGAGTGTAAGGTCGTGCAGCTTACACCCAATGCCTTTGACAGACCTCGCAATGTTCTCCTTCTGTTCAATGGGATTGTCACCACCCTCGACAGATCCAAATCTTTCCGCTTGCGGCCAACTCTACCTTTCTTTTGATTTGAGACATCAACTTTCTTCCCTTGTTCAATCTGTTTAAGAGCTCTTTCCCATATTCTCTCAACAGTTCTTACGGTTGTATCGAGTAGGCTAGCAATGACCTCCTTGTCTTTTTTCAGAACTTGTCCATTTTTGGTCTTGATCACCGTGAGTGCAAAATAAATTCCATATCTCTCCTCATTTGTGAGTTCTCTGCCTTCCTCATGAATTGGTTTCTCTACAGCACTTGCTTCCTCATGAATTGCTTCCTCTACACCACTTGCTTCGTCATGAATTGGTTCCTCTACACCACTTGCTTCTTCCCCTGTCAAATAAGGAGCAAAAGATAAGTCATCTAGCTATTGCAAATAATAGGAAGGTGAGATGTTACACGGCTGTGATAAATTAGTGGCATTTGTTGTTGAGCTGCAGTTCTAACAAGGTAAAAAATGTCTATATCTGTGTATATACTGCAACTAACATAAGCCACTTTTAAATTCGGTTAACAGTGCTTGGTGCTGTTGTAGTACCTGCGGCTTCATTATTGACTGATTCTTCATTGACTGGTTCTTCCTGTTGATCTTCAGGTTCCGAGGCATCATCTTGTTGAGGACTCATGTTGAGATCAATCCCGAACATCATGCTAGAGCTTGCAGACACCATGTGGAACTGGCCAAATTTATCAATCAAATTTTTGTGTGCAGGTTCCTGTGTGCAAGGCATGCACTCAAGTTTATACTCTGCCAGCAATATCAATCAAATTTCAAACTGAGATCATGGAAGCAGCAGCAACCTGGAAATGGTGTTTGTGTCCTACAGTTGATCAAGTTGGTACTAGTACAAGTTGAATATTATTCAGGTACTCATGAGAAAGGCTAGTTTACTGTAACTAGGTTCAGTTTTCTAATCTGTATTCTTTCTAGTCTTTATGCATTTCTCCTGAAACACTTAGAACCTGGAGTAGTGCATCTGGTGCTCAAATGTGTCCAAGTGTTAACTGAACTTGATGCAGAGTACTATTTGATTATCAAATTTCAGCATTGTCTTTCTCCTAGCCAATTGCTTTTATTGTCTCAGGTTCTGTGCTTGGGATGCTAATGCTGCTGCCTCTGCTTGACTTGGAACTTGCTGGTTTTGTGCTTGGGATGCTAATGCTGCTGCCTCTAACTTACTTGGAAGTGCTGCTATTTTTCCTGAGCTCAGTGCCTGACTTAGAACTTGCTGGTATTTTTCCTGCCATTTTTGCAAATAAAATATTGATCACTTGTTGCCTGAATTATGAAAGCATGTTGCAGTCTATATGTCTCTGCAAATTAAGCATGTTGCAAATTAAGAATGGATGCAACAGGTTATATCTCTGAAAAATCCACTGTCTATGGTGATGCAACATATCCTGCTATGTGTTGGCCCTAGGTTACTCCATCGAACACTGGTGGTTGTCTAGATGCATTAATACTGTACTTGCAAATTTTGAAAGTATAGGACTACATGAAACAGTACCTTCAATTAACAAAATGCAGATCGTTGTTGCCATGAAATTTACACAAGTTTGCATGTTTTTACTTTCAGTTTGACTACTCAGATTATCTTGTGTGGAATCTAATCAGCTATGTATGGTTCACTTAGCAATTTTCATAACCTGGTAGTATTATTATTTGCAGTTTTGCACACTTGGTAAACTAAAGAAGATTCTCATATCTGAAATATTTTAGTGCAGTTTTGCACACTTGGTCACACAGTGTCAAATTGTTGATTTACTGGCACTAACTGTTGCATGTTTAAGTTGATCACATTCAGATCATTTTAGTGCAGGAGGTGAGCAAGTCCATGAGGCGTTCTGAAGCTGGGTAAATGCAGACAAGAATTCAATTGCAAATGCAGACTAGAATTCTGAATACAGTTCAATTCAAGTGCAAATGCAGACTACTCAAATTCAAGTGCCAGACTCTGAACCTCACATTCAGCAGGTTCTTGGTGCGTCCAATTCGAGGGTCTCACTACATCACGTATTAGAATCGGAGGCATTTAATAGTGCCTCCAAAAGTCCAATAAATGCCACAAAAAGTTTTCTGAGGCAAAAAAAAAAGTGCTGCATTTATTCGTGTCGTTAAAAGTTTTTTGTGGCATTTTTCAATAATGCCTAAAAAGATGGTTATTTGAGGCATTATTTAGTGCCTCTAATGGTAGCATTTGAGGCACTTTTGAGTGCCTCGAATGATATACCATTTGAGGCACTTTTCATTAGTGCCTCAAATGATATACCATTTGAGGCATTATTGATTGCCTCAAATGTTACCTTCGGAGGCAGTTTTGAGTGCCTTAAATAATATACCATTTGAGGCATTATTGAGTACCTCAAATGCTACCATTGGAGGCAGTTTCGACTGCCTTTTGAGGCACTTTGTAGTGCCTTCAAAAGTATATCTTTTGAGTCACTTTGAAGTGCCTCCAAAAGTATATCTTTTGAGGCACTTTAGAGTGCCTTGTAAAGTACAGATAGCAGACATTTTTGAAAACTGCCTTCAAATAAGCAATTCAAGTAAGAAATGGAAGTATTCCATCAAGCTTGCTTACAAAACTGCAATTCCCAGTGTTCACATGTTTGCTTCCAAAAAATGAAATGAACTATAGTAGTAGAAACATGAGCTAACTATTCAACAGAATTCATTTGCCCTTGCATTATCGACAGGCTAAAAGAATGGTCTTCCTACAGACTGATTTACGACAATAGCATGTCAGATGCTATTCACCTCTTTCAGCTAGCAGTTCAAGTGTGACCTGTAAATACATGAAAAAAGAAAGCATTAGAAATGTATACACAGAGCAAAAGATGGCACAATAACGGCTTCAGTTAATTGCACTTCCTATAGTACCCCACCCTTGAATAACAGGGAGGTAGCTCCATAACAGCATAGCAAAATGCAAATCCATAAAAAATATGTGGCAAAAAACATAGATGCTAACTCGTAAGATAATGCCACTAGTGCTCAAGTAGACTAATTATATGTGGGAAAAAGAAGTTCATGATCTGGCACACCAATCGGTAGAATTCATAATGCATACACAACCAGACAACATTTAAAGATCAATAATGTTCACCTTGGTTGCTTGTGCCATGATATGTACTCTAACCATAGTACCCTTCTCAGAAGCCGTTGCCAGGTACATGTCATTAGAAGAAAATGCCATTGCAGCTAATGGAGACTGGTGAGCATCTATCTGTTGATCAATTACAAAAGGATCAGTGATAGAACACAATAGAAACAAAAATAGGATGCAATTATGTTCAGGTTACTAGGGTTGGGATTAATCCTCCAAACTTAACTTAAAACTTTAGGAAAACAACTCAGTCTTGAAAGTTATTCCTATTATGATCCATGTTCCAGAAAAAACAGTTAAGAATAATGTATTTTTTCCTGTTTCCCATGTCATCATAGTTGCACGAGCACTGCCTTATCTTTTTTATGACTTGAAATGGTTAAAAAAAAGGATCCAAAATAATCAGTGAGTAGGCAGATGCTACATGTCATGAAAGATACAGGACTTGGAAACTGCAAATCCGTAGAAGTAATGATGTTTACTCGGTTGTACAAAGGATGCAGAAGGATAAACCTTCTTAGAATTACCTGACATATTAATTCAGGTTCTGATGCTTTATATACTAAAGCGGATCCTTTGGATGTGCTTGCTGGGATGGCCAAATAACCACACACTGAATTAGGAGCAAATGCACAAAGACCTGACATTTGAAGTAAGCATATATTAGCAGTAAATATACCAAGCGAAAAAAATTGTTTCGAAAAATAGCTAAAAACGATTAAAGGTTTGTCCCCCAGCTTCGGCTACTGGAATACTACTATCAGTTGCAATTCAAAATATTTGGGTAGGATGCTTACCTTTAGTTCAGACATACGGTTCCTACTAGAACATTCACTGCTGACATTGCTAGTGATACTACACACGCACCCAGTAGATTAGAGAAACAGCTACAAATTTCCTCTTATACATTGTAAGATCAGGCAGGCCACAAAAGCAACATACGACAATGTAATATATCAGCAGCTGAGGAGTTGACACATTCTCTTCAGGAAATTGTCTCATTGGTCTATTATACTTGGAGTTTCCTCCGGTAGAATAACCTCGAGACTGGTAACCCCGCGCTGGAAATAGCCTGCAGAACCAAATGCTAAGAATTACAAGAAACACACAATCGAACAAACAAAGATATGCCCATGTATAACAAGTAACATACATGCAAACAGGCTTGGAAGAATAACCACACATGGGTAGCATTCAGATCATTTGAGATCTAAATTAGGTTAAAAATAAATTGAACTATCATCCAGAAGGGGCAGCAAAATAATTGTGGAACCAAACTGCGTCTGCACTTGTTGTGGGAATGTATGGTATAACTACAATACTTCAGCATCCTACCATGATGTAGCAACTTATGCTAGTGTGAGCCATCAGCAAGAGAACATGTACACATTTGCAACTAGAAATGATATACAGCAGCACAGTGAATTGAACACTAGGTCATGATCATGATTGACATGTATGTCAAATACCTAGTTTAAGCAGTCATGGGTCACATGTACTGAAAAATTGCTGCACCAGAATGGAGAACACATATGTGTGTCAAATGCTAGTTTAAGCAGTCATGAATCACATGTACTGACCAATTGCAGCACCAGAATGAAGAACATGGACTACATAGTGAGACATAAATTGCAGGGAACACACACAATTGGGGTAACTCGGTGACCATACTTCAGAGCAATTTTGTCTCACCCAACTCCCACGATACTAGAGAGCGTTCTACAAGCCCTGAATCCTTCCCCTTTCCCTCGATATACACAAGGAGACACGGCTCACGTTCTTCCCCGCGCAGAGTACCCTACAGGTCTCAATCACCAACCCAAACGAGAATCGGACCAACCAAGGACGCCAACGCGGAAGCGCGCGACGCGGCATTAGCACAAACAGGTAGCGCGCGAAGGGCAGGAGCATCACGCGGAAACGATGACCGAGAGACGAGGTAGCCGTACCTGGTCTTCCACGGCTGGGGCACCTCGGCCGCACGGGCGGCGCCGAGGCGGCGAAGCAGTGAGAGCTTGAGGAAGCGCGCGGGCAGCATGGTCGGGGCCGGGAGGAGGCTCCGGAGCGAGGCGGGGGGCACGCGACGTCACGTACGTCGATTCTAGGTGGAGCAGGCAGTGGAGGAGGAGGAACAGGGGCACGCGAGGTCGATGAAGAGGTCGTGGACGACGAGGAGGCGCAGCCGGAACACGGCGGCACCAGATGCGCCCGGTAGCGGCGAGGAGCGGCGGAGGTGTACTGGCGAGGGGACGGGGCGGCGTGGATGGGGAAAGGAAGAAGAACTTCGGCGAGGTAGGTTTCGGCTCGTCGGTGAGGAGCGGCAGAGGGGTACTGGCGAGGGGACGGGGGCGGCGTGGATGGGGACAGGGAGAAGATCTCCGGCGAGGTAGGGTTCGGCTCGGCGGCGAGGAGCGGCGGAGGTGTACTGGCGAGGGGACGGAGGCTGCGTGGATGGGGACAGGGAGATGATCTCCGGCGAGGTAGGGTTCGGCTCGGCGGTGAGGAGCGGATGCGGAGCAGGCGCGGTAGTTGTGCTCTAGAACACCAGGAAAGAAGTACTAGTACAGAAGTACTAGTACAACACGGTAACAGTATTCTGGTGGTAGGAGTTATCCGTGTAGCTTAATCTACACAAGGTCCTTTTTGCAAAAGGTATGACAATTAGAGGCGCTTTCTACTTAATGCCTCTGTTGAACATCCGTGGCACGAATTAAAAATACCTGAAAAGACCAAGTATTTAAGGCATTAAAACGTGGTGCCGCTAATTGTCCAAACATCTATTTGTTTTGTAGCAGACTTGAGTTTAGAGGCACTAATCAATAGTGCCTCAAGTGCTTACTATTTGAGGCACTTTTAAGTGCCTCAAATGCTTACCATTTGAGGCAGTTTTGATTAGTGCCTCTAAATAATAGTTAATGAAGGCACAAATTAGAAATGCCTACAATGCTTACTATTTGAGACACTTTGGAGTGCCTTAAATAGTTACCATTTGAGGCACTACTGGTTAGTGCCTCTAAATAAATTTTTTTTGAGGCAATACTTGAAAAAGTGCCTCCAAAAAAATCATTAGTGGCAGTTTATAAAAATGCCTTTAAAAAATGCCTTAAATTGAAGGACGTGACATAGTGTCTCAGCGCCTGCTACCTCGTGCTCTCGATTGGAGCGATGGGCAGGAGAGGATGGTGGAGCAGCATGAGGTGGGCGACACCCGCGGGAGCCCTCCGACGGCGAGTGGAGCGGCGGCGCGGAAACGAGGTCGACCTCCCTCCTGGCGCGGAGGGCGACGGTGAGGACGAGCTCCCTCCTCCGCGCGGAGGGCGACTGCGAGGATGAGCTCTCTCGTGCCCGCGGAGGGCGACGGTGAGGAGAAGCTCCCACCTGCGCGCGGACGTAGACGGCGAGGTCGAGCTTTCCCCGCGCGGAGACGCGGAGGGAGCTGCGATGCGAGGAG
Organism: Puccinellia tenuiflora; assembly: GCA_012064385.1. NCBI lineage: Eukaryota > Viridiplantae > Streptophyta > Magnoliopsida > Poales > Poaceae > Puccinellia > Puccinellia tenuiflora. Next base: position 421,246 of record QRDG01000125.1, read on the forward strand.
GTTGAGCCCCCTGTTGGGCGGGGGCGAGGTCGAGCTTTCTCCTACGAAAGCGAAGTCGAGCTCCCTCCTGCGCGGACGGTGGCGGCGAGGTCGAGCTCCCTCCTGCGTGGACGGCGGCGGCGAGGTCGAGCTTGCTCCTGCGCGCCTACGACGACGGTGAGCTCCCTCCTGCGGGCGCGGACGGGGACGGGCGAGGTCCTTGTGATAGATTCCCTCCCGTGCGACGGCGAGGTGGAGTTCCTGCGAGCGCGGGAACGGCGACGGGCGAGCCGGCGAGGTACTGCATGCGGACGGTCGACGGACGGAGGAGGACGGCGAGGTCGACGGACGGATTTGCCACTAATTTGAATTGTCTGGACTAATTAGCAAAAAATCGTTTGTACTAGGCCTGCGACAAGTAATTCGGGACGGAGGGAGTACAACTATAGCGGTTGTCTCTTGTCTTCTCCCCGGCTCGATCCCTCCGCCCGTGCAGCTCGTGCTTAAATTTTTGTTTCTAATCAAGTGTCAATGGAAGGTCTGATTCAGCAGATGGACGCGCTCCTCCGTGGACCAGCCACACCCACACCGGACGCCGCCGGTGGCGGCGGCGCCGGCAACAGAAGTCAAGCATTCTTGCGCTCGTTCGAGCAGATCGTGACCAACAACAGAAGCAAGACTCGGTGCTGGGCAACCCAGCACGGGTGGCTACTCCTCATGGACCCCATCTCCCTGCACGCCGCGCTGTGGGACCCAGAGTCCCAGGTCCAGCCTCCCTGCCTGAAAATAACCCGAACGATCACCATCAGCCGAGTACATCCAATATTCATAAGTCCCCATCGATCGATCGTTGAGTTCCTGCAAGAAATGAGCCACACTTGTCCTGTTAAAGACAACATCGTTACGGCAATTTCAAATTGCTCGAAGAAACGCAGACATGCCAATATGAATGCGAGCTTTGGTTCTTTTGTCTACGCCGTTTAACCAATTGCCAAACAAGTTAGCAATGTTGGAGGGGGGAGTGAAATATTGAACGTAAAGTGAATCAATATCCAAATATGTCGAACAAAAGGGCAAAATATAAATAAGTGCTCAACTGAATTTGTCAGAGTTACAAAAAACACATTTTTTACAACCTGTCCACCTTCTCTTAGCAAATTATTTTCAAAATCTTTTCAACGGTACCTTTAACCAACAAATATTTTCGTAAAAATACCGTATGTAATATGCGGTCGATGGGAGTTAATTAACTTCTTGTTGATATTTTGCTCGGTTAAAACTTAAAGCTTGTTTGTTTCAAAACAATTGTAGTACAACTTTGACTTGGTCTTTCAATCGCAAATAATTGTGACGAGAAATTGGGAGGTCACTGCTGCCTCTATTTTTCCAAGAATTTGTTCCACCAAAGAAGCAAATCTTGAACTGACTCATAACATTGTGTAATAATTTAAAACTTTTCATAATAAACAACTATCTGTTGAATAATCAGTCCCTTTATTTTTACGAAAGACAACAATGTTGTTTTCATATTCATCACCTTATTTTACACTAGGTTGTTTTTATTTTCCAAATGGTTTTCCCACAACACTCAAACAATCACTACCACACACACATGCCACGTGTCATACACGTTAGATACAGGATAATCTGCTACGGAGTATTTGTTTTGTACTTCACCGAACGTGGGACACGACATTATTTTGCTACACCTACAGAGTGATTTTTACGAAATCACACCTTCGGACTGATGCAGGGAGAGGTGGATCCATTTACGTACTTGAAATCATGGAGGAGTAACTGATTTGCGCCAGCCGACTATAACCATGTCGTTCTGTAAGACATATCCCACAGAAACAGTCTGTAAGTGTAGCATCCTATATAACTAAGCATCACAGGAAACTTCGAAATGCGGAGTGGAATCCTGTTGAGAGCCGTTTTATGTCTAAGCTTGGATGTTGGCGTAGTAAAATGCTTTCGTATGGGGATAGGCTCATTCTAATAAATTCGGTTTTAACTAGTTTGCCTATGTTTATGCTTTCCTTCATGGAGATTCCGAAAGGTGTTAGGAAGAGATTAGACTTCTTTCGTTCTAATTTCTTTTGGCAAACTGATGAGAATAAGAAGAAGTATAGGTTATCCAAATGGAATATTGTTTGCAGACCAAAAGATCAAGGTGGGCTAGGTATTGAGGTATTAGAAATTAAAAACAGATGTTTACTTAGCAAATGGCTATTTAAGCTTCTTAATGAAGATGGTATGTGGCAGCAATTGTTGCATAATAAGTACCTCAAGAATAAAACTTTGTCTCACGTTGAGGCTAAACCCACTGATTCCCCATTCTGGAAGGGATTAATGCGAGTGAAGCACGATTTCTTCTCTAGGGGGTTTTTTAAAGTCGGAAATGGGACTAGTGTGCGCTTCTGGGAAGATATTTGGTTGGGGGACATGCCGCTCTCTGAACAATATCCTTCTCTGTATAACATTGTGCAGCACAAGAATGTCTTGGTCTCAACGGTGATGGCCAATACGCCTTTAAACATTTCTTTTAGACGAGGGCTTAATGATAACAAATGGCTGGAATGGCTGCATCTTTGTCAGCGGCTCATTTCTGTAAATTTGACAACTGCATCTGATAGATTTATGTGGAAACTTACAGATTCGGGGTTGTTCACGGTTAAGTCAATGTATCTTGACCTCATGAATGGCCATACTAGATTCCTTCGTAAATACTTGTGGAAATTAAAAATCCCTCTGAAAATAAAAATCTTTATGTGGTTTCTTAACAATAAGGTGCTGTTAACTAAGGATAATTTACTTAAAAGGAAGTGGAATGGATGTCAGAAATGTTGTTTCTGTGATTCTACTGAAACTATAAATCATTTATTTCTTTCATGCCCTTTTGCTAAAATTATTTGGCGTATTGTGTATTGTGCTTATAATATCCCACCACCAACTAATATTACTAATATGTTTGGTAACTGGCTGAATGGTGTGGTTAAGGCTGATAAAGATAAGATTCGTCTTGGCGTTTCTGCTCTTTGTTGGTCTATTTGGATAACCAGGAATGATATTATCTTTAACAAACAAAAGGGAACAAACTTTTTGCAGGTTATTCGCCGTGCCACCCACTGGATTCAGCTATGGGCTCTCCTTCTCCCGGAGGACCAGCGGGATGCTATGGCTACTGGATGCAACCGGATGCTGGCGGTTGCTCAGGACTTCTATTTCCAGGCTACTAGATGGCGGCACATTAGTCGATTAGCTGATGGATAGCTTTTTTAAGTGCCTTTTTTTCCTTTGGTTGATACATGTCTCAACCTTATCAGATCCGTGATGTAATAACGACATACTACTGTACTGATACTTGTTAATAAGAGGATGGCCGCATGCATCACTTGATGCAGAGGCTGGGGCCTTGCTCCTTTTTCCAAAAAAAAAACTAACCCATTTCTCTAAACATGCAACTATGCCACGTCATTTGTCATGCCAGCTTAGTTTTTTCCTCCACATCATCAATTGGTGACACGGTGTATTTTCTCTTCATCTCCTTTGCACGCATGTGTCCTCTCTGCTTCCTCTCCACCAGCGCCTCATCAATTCCCCGGCCGGTGTCAATTGAGACCCAACTTAATAGTCTTTGCCGTGCGTCCTTTGCCCTTCATATTCCGATTTTCATGTTTCCACCATTTGAAAATGCAGCAGCCGGTATATATACCCCCTTCACTAGATGAAAGGCCGAGCAGTACCTCGCTACCCTGGACATTTTCCCGTGGCGCAGGACGCTAATACTATGCCTGTAGTTGGAGAGGTCTCGAGAGCGCCAGTTTGTCCAACAGACTAGCAGAAGTGCAGACTCTCATGCCCGCAGGAAGCAGTTGGGTCCATGGCAGAGGATGATGGACGAGACAATCTAATTCCAATCTGCCATCACAACACCACTCGCCACTCTAATCATCATCTCTCTCCCTGGTTAGTTATGATCCCCTAACAACTCATCTCATGTAATTTCTTTGCAGGACTAGATCTATTTTGCAGCGATTACTTTGGAACAATTCAGAAACTAAGAAGCAATGAAATTAATGTCGACAGTATTCAGACGTCCACACTATGTCCTCTTCCCATTATTTAACATTATTATGTGATTGCTTTCATGCGGATTTTGTACAGTGTACACCGTAGCTAGCGACTGTTAATCCATGTAAGGCTTTAAGCCTATAGTTGAACAGTGTTCTTGAGCTGTTTACCGTGTTATTTACAATATCAACTTTTCATCTTGCTCAGAGATATCTTGAGCTGTTTCCCATGTTATATACAAGTCACAGGGCGTACTTGGATTGTGAATTCAAACCAATACCAACCAGGACAACATCGAACCTGCAAGAACTTTTGTGTTGCACGTAATGCTGCTTATGGGCGTTGACAAACTGGGTTCTAAGTTCTAACTATAATGTTCCATGTATATACTCTAGGTGAAATTCAGTGTTCACGATGCAGATATAGTTGAAGACATCTTCAGAGTTTAGAATCTGGTTAGACATCTATACTATTAATTTGCAATAGGTGGCGATGGTACGTCCGTGGTACGTCGTACGTCGCTGGCTTCCGTCTCGCGCACAGGAAAAAAGGATGCACCGTGATCGGTAAAGAAACCGTATACTATTAATTTGCAATAGGTGGCGATGGTACGTCCGTGGTACGTCGTACGTCGCTGGCTTCCGTCTCGCGCACAGGAAAAAAGGATGCACCGTGATCGGTAAAGAAACCGGATGCAGCACGACTGGTAGAAAAACGAGGGCTTGATGCTCGAATCAAAGCCAGATTCTCCATCGTGCGTACTCGTGGTCCGTGGTCGCCAAAGAATCACACGAACGCAGCCAGGCACCCCTCCGCCGCCGCCACCCGGCTGCCCTGCCCAGCGCCAAGCAAACCGCCGCCCCGGCGTGTCCCTGCACTGCCGTGGTGCCCCGGCTCACCCCGCATCACTGCCGTGTCCCCTCGCCCTGCATCCCCTACCTGTCGCCTTCGCCTCGGCCGCCCCTCCACCGACCATACCGACGAGATGGGCTCTCTTACCACCATAGAGGTGCAGCTAGCTGGAGGCGGATGATGTCGTGCTTCGACCCTCGGCTGCATCCCTGGCCAATGGTACGGTGGTGATGCTAGCTAGCTTTCGAGGTTGCTGCTCCTGATTTAAGTGTGTGCGTGGGTTCATATTTAGTGTGGTAGATAAACAAATTGCAAGTAATTCTCTGTCGCATGCCCAACTAAAGCTCTGGCCAGAGTCATGGTCTGCTGATCGTAGACTACAGCAATACAATTGGATTCCTAGATGGATGATTCAGCTTCCAATGCGTGGACACCCAACTTCTATCCCTCGTAAGTACTCCTAGATCACAGTATGCGCGAATCACCACACCGTTTGAGTACTATATGTAACAGCCCAGATTTGGTACCTTAAAATATGGGCCAAATTTTCACTTTTTGCTTTGCATTGCATCATGGCATACATATTGAAATTGCTAAATTAAATATTGCAAACAATGGAAAACATTAAAAGGAAGCAAACACTTCCTAAAATTCCAAACCAAATGCAATTGCTCAAATTGGCAAAATAAAATATTCTTGAGCTTACATATTTGTCCAGGAAGTTCCAAGAATGCATTTCATAATGATTTGGCAAAGTCAAATTTTACCAAACAAATTAAATAAATTGGGACTTCAAATTTGAGTTAAACCAATTCCTATTTTTGAACCCAAGTTAAACTCCCCCAAAAATTCAAAATAAAAATATGGGGTGCTTCATTATTATAATATGAGCCTCCATAAATATATTTTTTAATTTATTGAAATGTTTAAATGCCCAAATAAATCTATTTTTGGAAATTAACAAAATGACTATAACTAAACCCTATGAACAAATTTTGACCAAAACATTTTATTTTGCCTCACCAATTTTTGTGGAGCACCTAAAGGTCATTTGGAGCCCATATGAATTTTTGCACATTTTATAAAAAGGTCCTGGTGCCTTATTTAAATCCCTAAACATGCCTCTGGACCTTTTTGTAATTATTTAATTTTAGGCGGGGGGTTTTCGTGAAGGGTCTTCGTCCCTGTGGCGACAGTGATTTCACTGCCGCCATGCCGCCGTGCCACCGTCCTACGCCTCGCTGCCGGGTCCCCCCCCTCCGTGGTGGCGTCGACAAGGAGGCCCCCCCTGGCGCCGTGCTCTCCCCTCTCCTCCTCTCTCTCCCTCTGCACTCTCCCCCTCCCCTGGAACCTAACCCTAACCGGCCCGAGCTCCACTGCCCGTCCGCCGGCCGCCGCACCTCCCCCTCGCCTCCGACCACCCCGTGCCACGCCGATGCCACCACGAGATGCTCCGCGTCGTCCTCTTTCTCCTCCCCCGAAGCACGCTTGCGGGGAGGCCCGGAATCGAGCAAATCGTGCTCGCCCGTTCCGGCCGGTCCGCCGCTCGCCGCGCTCGACCTCGACGAAATCCGGCCGCCACCGACCTCCTTCGCCGCTCCGAGCGCACCTACCCGCATAAGGTGAGGCCACCATCCTCCTGGACACCTTTTCCCGCCTCCTCCTCCTCTGTGGCCTCGCCTCGGTGCGAGAGGCCGCCGGCCGCCGCGCCATGGTCGCCGCCGGCCACTCCGGTGACCATATGGTCCAGCCCGCCGCTCCACGAGGTCTCCTCTATCTCCTCTAGCGCCTAGTGCCCTTACCCGCGACCAATTTCCAACCATTTCGACGAATTTGAGATCAACATGCCGCTGCCCTGCTGATGACATCAGCATGACGTCACGTGTTCTTCTGTTTTTATTTTCAGAAATTATCAGAGAATTGGAAAATGCATTATCTTTTATTTCGTAGATCAGAAAAATGCAAATAAGGTATCAAAATGTTCATAATTTAATAACCTGTTCAAATATGCAACTCCCAAATGCAAATGAATTTTTGAAATTGAAGTTTAAATATGAAATGCAATTCATCTGTGAGTTATTCAAATTTTTAGAAATTCATATCTAGAGTTTTATAATTCAGAAAAATGCAAATAATATGTCAAAATGCTCAGCTAAATAAACTCTAAATGTTAGTGCCATTAGTTGGATTTTGGTTAAACTTAAATTTCCTGTTTCAATTAAATTAAATAAAATGGTAGAATATAAATGGAAATTATAAAATCCATAACTTTATGAATTTTGATCCAAAAATTATAAAAAAGATCTATAAATGTTCAGGAAAACAACATCTACATGTTAGTTCCAAATTCCATGCAATGATGAACATTTAAATTGCTGTCTAATTAAAATTACTAAAATGGTAGATTTAATTCATATTTTGGAAATTGCATAACTTGAGTTCTACTCATCCAAAAATTAAGTTTAATAGCTCAAAATGTTCAATGAGCAAACCACTACAAGTTTATGTCATTTTAGAGAATTTTAGATTTAATATTGGTGTTGTTTATTAAAAATAAATAAAATGGCAGAATTAAATCAATTATTGAGAATATCATAACTTGATGCATATTAACTCAAAAATTGCAAATGATATACCAAAATGATCAGTGGAACAATGCCTATCAACTAATGTCATTTTCATGCATTTAGGACCCATATTTCAGTACTGGACTTTTTGGTTAATAATTTAATTCACTAAGTTAAATATGGAGTTTAAACCCGTTAATTGCAATATTTAAATTAGGGGATCCATTTAACTTGTGGGACATGCCCAATATCTTTTCAGTGCATAATATGATCATCTCTTCATGATTGCGCATTGCACCATTTTACTTCGTGTTATTTATCTCTTTCCTATATTGTTTGTGTTCGTTAGAATTAGGAGTCGAGGTTCCACCACAATACCTCGACAACCAGAGCGACCATCTCTATCAGCAAGGCAAGAGCTAACCTAACCTTCTTGGCATATCTCATCCTACCCAAGTATTTTATCCACCATAATATTGCATTCGATTCTAATGTCAACTTTTGGTCAATACTAGAGTATCCTATGTAATGCATGTTTCCCTAAACCAATACATGTTTTCCCCTCCTATGAACCATAGGTTTGATGTGATGGCCTGAGTAAAGATATAACTGTTGTATATATGCTTAGCTCTGCTTAGCCATGCTTAGTCGAATGCTTAAGTTGTCTGTTGATTATTTCCATAATTGTGAAATTGATGGAATATTTGGACAATGTGGTAACTGGTGGTACATAAATAAAATGCTTAAAGGCTTGGATGAGTTGCCATCGGAGATGGTGTTTTGTCTCATTCTTGCCGCCTAGGCTGAGAGTTCTTTACCTCTTGAACCAAGACGAGCGTGCTTCCAATGGTGGGGACATATGGAATCCCCTTTAACCGAATAATTTGTGCGGGCGTATCCAAGGGTCCTCTAGTTTGCGCTTTCCATTTGCGTGTGAGTTGCAGGTGGATGACGATGACGATGATGATGATGGTGGTGTTGATAGGAGTGGCGACGGGGCAGGGTGTTGAAATAGGCGCTGAACTTGTCCTGTCGTCGTGATGACCCTTGGATAGTCCCATGCTTTGTAAATGTTTAACCGCGCCCGCCCTGCCGGCTTTCCCCGGAAGAGAGCTAAATGATCAGGCAAGGGGTCGGACGGTACCAATGGTAAAAACAGTACACCCCTGCAGGGTTTAATCTTTTCGAAAAGCCGTGTCCGCGGTTATGGACAACTTGGGAATAGACGATAAGATCATAGAAAACATTAATCTAATTGATATGGCAGCTAGAGGTTGCATAATCAACGTGTGTTAAAAGGTTCATTTCCTCGAGGGAGATTCGAGGGAGTGCCTTGGTGGAGATAAATGGTGGTTCTGAATACTATAGGTTCCATGTGAACCAAAGAAGTAAGTTTACTATCTTATCCCCTTATGAAAATCTTCTGAGTAGTCGATGCCATGAGTCTTAGTCTTCGGAAGGATAAAAACTAGCTTTATGCAAAACAGCTACTTTTACAGCTTTAGAGCCTCCGTTAGCATCGGGCCTATATCGCCCTACTAATTCTTGCGAGTACGTCGTACTCAGCCTTGCTTTGTTTATTATTATTTGTTTCAGAAGAGGACGTCACCGAACTGGAAGGTGGGTTCTACGTTGACATCGACGAGTAGTCTGGGGTTCCCAGGTGGCAGCTTGGGACTTCGGAACAAGCTGGTATGGGTTATGTTATGTGTAGGCCTCTTAGGCCATAATTTGGATCTTGTTGTTTAGACAACTATATTTGCTTCCGCTTGGGTAATGATGGGTCTGTGACCTCTGATGTGTCATTTGTATCTTTCTCAATTATATGAGTTGCTCTATGATTTCTTTGTGTCGTAGAGTCTGTGATGTGCCAGTTGTTCCACAAGTTTCGGTCTCTTAATTATACGTGATAGCGATGCCTGAGCTTATGACATGATCGAGGTGTTGTGTGCCGATGATCCATTCCGAGCACACCTGCCAAAGGTTTTGGCCTGGGATTGGTAAACCTAGTAACCTTCGATTGTGTAGCATGACCGGTTGCACAACGCTTCACTGTATAGTTCTGGGGTCGGGGCGCTACAAGTTGGTATCAGAGCAGGACTGCCTGTAGGAAACCCTTTCTATTGGTGGATGTTGAGTCTAGAGTTGGTCAAAAGTTATTTATAACCTAAAAATGAGTTGTGAAATCCCTCCTAGGTTTCTTTTTACTCCTTATCCAATTCCCTCTAATCTTGGAGACTTCTTACCTCTATTTGATTTAGCGGTTCTTCTGCTCGTCTGGCGATTCAAGAATTTAGGTTCACGGGGTTGGATTCTACCTTTAGTCTACTGGTTAGTTCTGCTCGTCTGCCCATTCTAAAGCCCGAAGAGAGGAAGTATTGCGGATCGTCAAGACATTCCTTTGTAATGGCCCATGGTCTTGAACCAAAGGTCCCGGATTGTACTGGAATTCTGGTGTATTGATTCATGAGGGTTGCCACCCATGTGAGCATTATGATATCCGTGAGTCCCAGTACATGAAGCTGATCTTTAACCCAGGATCTTTCCCCTTGAACCCTGATGTTAATTGTCAAACCCTACGTCAGGTTGGCCATGTTTGAAGTTAATCTCCAATTTGGTGGTTGTAGTCGTAAATGAATTGCGGCCACAATGCTCTTCTCTGTCACGAGCTATAGCTGGATATTCTGTCATGAAACCGTCTGGATCACGACAAGATTGCTCTTAGCGAGTTTTCTATCAATGTTTGTGTTTCATCCAACAACACTTGTTAGTAAAACCCTTTCAGCACTAATTGTTGGAAGAGTGCTATCTTGTGCTTCTGCAACATCTTGGGATTTCTCCTAAAGCATGTTCCTTACTCTTAATCTGTTGTTCGACCTTTATCTGTCAATTGACTGTCAAGCGTTATCGTGCGTTGGTGTGTTCCGATGCATGTTACCCTTGTGGTCCGTCAAGACATTCCACATCGGGATGTTAGGAGAAACAAACTCCGGTACCTTGTCCATTTCTCGGACCAGGTCAAAGTATTGTAATCCGCAGAACAAGAGGCTTGTCTAGCTTTTGTTCTTTTCAACCTTAGAGTGTCACACTCTTTTATATCCAGAGGTCGTGCTTAGTCTCATGACGTACTTGATGAAGTGATGCTCTTACCCTTCCTTAACCATCTACCGCCGAGCTACTCGGGCTCGAGATTGTTGAGGATGCATATTGAGGTGGTAACCGGATACTCCTAGCAATTGTTATTGCTTTGACGTCCAAGGACTTTGATGGCACTCTTAGCATGAATGGTAATCTGATCATCGCGCCGAGTTTGACTGTGCTGCCAAGTCCCTTTGTTCAGGTTCCCACCTTCGGTCAATGAGTTAGATTCGTGTCAAAACTCTTAAGACCACAGTGTTTCGCTTGGAAAAGCAAAGTTCCTCTCACACTCTAGCTCGTGTTCTGGAGCTTGACGCTGTAGTCAATTCTTGAGATCCTTACCTCTCGTTAGCTGTTGTAACTCCTTCCTTGGACACGTCCAGTCTGGAATATCCGCACGCTTAACCAAATCTGAATCTCAAGCAGAAATGATGGTTGGTGTTCGTAAGAGTACGACATAGGCCTTGTGTAAATCCGGCAAGTTTGAGGTGGTGGTTGCCCTACTTAACTGGAAGGCCTATTGTGATATCCTCTTGCCTTTCATAAAAATCAAACCACTCTCCCTGAGGATATTGTGCGACTTATTCTAGAAGTTGTCCTTATGGTATCTGTCCAATCTTAAAGGTCCGACCTTCACTTGATGACCTATTGAAGGCTTCGGAGAAGCCTGATGGTGGTATCTAGAACATCGAGGAGAACATTAACGTGGTGTTGCTAAAAAGTCTCTCGGTCATTTCTCCTATCCTCTACTCGACCTTTGTTTGGTCAAGTTGTTCCTAGTTTACCCCAATGGCTTATGGTCTTGTCCAAAGTTCATATTTCCAAACCTTGGCGGAAACTTGTCTATCACCTTGAACTATCTTCTGACTTTCTCGTCGGCACGACATGCTTGTTCTCTTACTCTCTGCAACAAGGAAGATCATCGTGGGACCGAGAAGATCGTTGAAGTTAAGGGTTGTCATGTTTCCCTCTTCCCTCTTCCTACTCTAGGAATCTCGGGGCGAGATTCTTGTAAGGGGGGTAGATTTGTAACAACCCAGATTTGGTACCTTAAAATATGGGCCAAATTTTCACTTTTTGCTTTGCATTGCATCATGGCATACATATTGAAATTGCTAAATTAAATATTGCAAACAATGGAAAACATTAAAAGGAAGCAAACACTTCCTAAAATTCCAAACCAAATGCAATTGCTCAAATTGGCAAAATAAAATATTCTTGAGCTTACATATTTGTCCAGGAAGTTCCAAGAATGCATTTCATAATGATTTGGCAAAGTCAAATTTTACCAAACAAATTAAATAAATTGGGACTTCAAATTTGAGTTAAACCAATTCCTATTTTTGAACCCAAGTTAAACTCCCCCAAAAATTTAAAATAAAAATATGGGGTGCTTTATTATTATAATATGAGCCTCCATAAATATATTTTTTAATTTATTGAAATGTTTAAATGCCCACATAAATCTATTTTTGGAAATTAACTAAATGACTATAAATAAACCCTATGAACAAATTTTGACCAAAACATTTTATTTTGCCTCACCAATTTTTGTGGAGCACCTAAAGGTCATTTGGAGCCCATATGAATTTTTGCACATTTTATAAAAAGGTCCTGGTGCCTTATTTAAATCCCTAAACATGCCTCTGGACCTTTTTGTAATTATTTAATTTTAGGCGGGGGGGTTTTCGTGAAGGGTCTTCTTCCCTGTGGCGACAGTGATTTCACTGCCGCCGTGCCACCGTTCTGCGCCTCGCTGCCGGGCCCCCCCCCCTCTCCGTGGTGGCATCGACAAGGAGGCCCCCCCTGGCGCCGTGCTCTCCCCTCTCGTCCTCTCTCTCCCTCTGCACTCTCCCCCTCCCCTGGAACCTAACCCTAACCGGCCCGAGCTCCACTGCCCGTCCGCCGGCCGCCGCACCTCCCCCTCGCCTCCGACCACCCCGTGCCACGCCGATGCCACCACGAGATGCTCCGCGTCGTCCTCTTTCTCCTCCCCCGAAGCACGCTTGCGGGGAGGCCCGGAATCGAGCAAATCGTGCTCGCCCGTTCCGGCCGGTCCGCCGCTCGCCGCGCTCGACCTCGACGAAATCCGGCCGCCACCGACCTCCTTCGCCGCTCCGAGTGCACCTACCCGCATAAGGTGAGGCCACCGTCCTCCTGGACACCTTTTCCCGCCTCCTCCTCCTCTGTGGCCTCGCCTCGGTGCGAGAGGCCGCCGGCCGCCGCGCCATGGTCGCCGCCGGCCACTCCGGTGACCATATGGTCCAGCCCGCCGCTCCACGAGGTCTCCTCTATCTCCTCTAGCGCCTAGTGCCCTTACCCGCGACCAATTTCCAACCATTTCGACGAATTTGAGATCAACATGCCACTGCCCTGCTGATGACATCAGCATGACGTCACGTGTTCTTCTGTTTTTATTTTCAGAAATTATCAGAGAATTGGAAAATGCATTATCTTTTATTTGGTAGATCAGAAAAATGCAAATAAGGTATCAAAATGTTCATAATTTAATAACCTGTTCAAATATGCATCTCCCAAATGCAAATGAATTTTTGAAATTGAAGTTTAAATATGAAATGCAATTCATCTGTGAGTTATTCAAATTTTTAGAAATTCATATCTAGAGTTTTATAATTCAGAAAAATGCAAATAATATGTCAAAATGCTCAGCTAAATAAACTCTAAATGTTAGTGCCATTAGTTGGATTTTGGTTAAACTTAAATTGCCTGTTTCAATTAAATTAAATAAAATGGCAGAATATAAATGGAAATTATAAAATCCATAACTTTATGAATTTTGATCCAAAAATTATAAATAAGATCTATAAATGTTCAGGAAAACAACATCTACATGTTAGTTCCAAATTCCATGCAATGATGAACATTTAAATTGCTGTCTAATTAAAATTACTAAAATGGTAGATTTAATTCATATTTTGGAAATTGCATAACTTGAGTTCTACTCGTCCAAAAATTAAGTTTAATAGCTCAAAATGTTCAATGAGCAAACCACTACAAGTTTATGTCATTTTAGAGAATTTTAGATTTAATATTGGTGTTGTTTATTAAAAATAAATAAAATGGCAGAATTAAATCAATTATTGAGAATATCATAACTTGATGCATATTAACTCAAAAATTGCAAATGATATACCAAAATGATCAGTGGAACAATGCCTATCAACTAATGTCATTTTCATGCATTTAGGACCCATATTTCAGTACTGGACTTTTTGGTTAATAATTTAATTCACTAAGTTAAATATGGAGTTTAAACCCGTTAATTTCAATATTTAAATTAGGGGATCCATTTAACTTGTGGGACATGCCCAATATCTTTTCAGTGCATAATATGATCATCTCTTCATGATTGCGCATTGCACCTTTTTACTTCGTGTTATTTATCTCTTTCCTGTATTGTTTGTGTTCGTTAGAATCAGGAGTCGAGGTTCCACCACAATACCTCGACAACCAGAGCGACCATCTCTATCAGCAAGGCAAGAGCTAACCTAACCTTCTTGGCATATCTCATCCTACCCAAGTATTTTATCCACCATAATATTGCATTCGATTCTAATGTCAACTTTTGGTCAATACTAGAGTATCCTATGTAATGCATGTTTCCCTAAACCAATACATGTTTCCCCCTCCTATGAACCATAGGTTTGATGTGATGGCATGAGTAAAGACATAACTGTTGTATATATGCTTAGCTCTGCTTAGCCATGCTTAGTCGAATGCTTAAGTTGTCCGTTGATTATTTCCATAATTGTGAAATTGATGGAAAGTTTGGACAATGTGGTAACTGGTGGTACATAAATAAAATGCTTAAAGGCTTGGATGAGTTGCCATCGGAGATGGTGTTTTGTCTCATTCTTGCCGCCTAGGCTGAGAGTTCTTTACCTCTTGAACCAAGACGAGCGTGCTTCCAACGGTGGGGACATATGGAATCCCCTTTAACCGAATAATTTGTGCGGGCGTATCCAAGGGTCCTCTAGTTTGCGCTTTCCATTTGCGTGTGAGTTGCAGGTGGATGACGATGACGATGATGATGATGATGGTGGTGTTGATAGGAGTGGCGACGGGGCAGGGTGTTGAAATAGGCGCTGAACTTGTCCTATCGTCACGATGACCCTTAGATAGTCCCATGCTTTGTAAAGGTTTAACCGCGCCCGCCCTGCCGGCTTTCCCCGAAAGAGAGCTAAATGATCAGGCAAGGGGTCGGACGGTACCAATGGTAAAAACAGTACACCCCTGCAGGGTTTAATCTTTTCGAAAAGCCGTGTCCGCGGTTATGGACAACTTGGGAATAGACGATAAGATCATAGAAAACATTAATCTAATTGATATGGCAGCTAGAGGTTGCATAATCAACGTGTGTTAAAAGGTTCATTTCCTCGAGGGAGATTCGAGGGAGTGCCTTGGTGGAGATAAATGGTGGTTCTGAATACTGTAGGTTCCATGTGAACCGAAGAAGAAAGTTTACTATCTTATCCCCTTATGAAAATCTTCTGAGTAGTCGATGCCATGAGTCTTAGTCTTCGGAAGGATAAAAACTAGCTTTATGCAAAACAGCTACTTTTACAGCTTTAGAGCCTCCGTTAGCATCGGGCCTATATCGCCCTACTAATTCTTGCGAGTACGTTGTACTCAGCCTTGCTTTGTTGATTATTATTTGTTTCGGAAGAGGACGTCACCGAACTGGAAGGTGGGTTCTACGTTGACATCGACGAGTAGTCTGGGGTTCCCAGGTGGCAGCTTGGGACTTCGGAACAAACTGGCATGGGTTATGTTATGTGTAGGCCTCTTAGGCCATAATTTGGATCTTGTTGTTTACACAACTATATTTGCTTCCGCTTGTGTCATGATGGGTCTGTGACCTCTGATGTGTCATTTGTATCTTTCTCAATTATATGAGTTGCTCTATGATTTCTTTGTGTCGTAGAGTCTGTGATGTGCCAGTTGTTCCACAAGTTTCGGTCTCTTAATTATACGTGATAGCGATGTATGAGCTCATGGCATGATCGAGGTGTTGTGTGCCGATGATCCATTCCGAGCACACCTGCCAAAGGTTTTGGCCTGGGATTGGTAAACCCAGTAACCTTCGATTGTGTAGCATGACCGGTTGCACAACGCTTCACTGTATAGTTCTGGGGTCGGGGCGCTACACTATACCATATTCAAGATGATAGTATGTGCATTACTCTTATAGAAAACATTGTGTACACTAATAGAAAACAGGCCTTTCGCCCGGGACATTAGTCGCGGCCGTGTCTCAAACCGCGACTAAAGTTCAGGCCACGTCGCCCCGAAATCGGCGGAACATTTGTCGCGGTTCGTTAGGACCCTTTTGTCCCGGCTTGAGATACAAACCGGGACAAAAGTGGTCTGCGGCCCGCTACGGGTAGGTGCCCCCCTTTTGTCGCGGGTCATGTCTCGAACCGGGACTAGAAGTCCGCGCTTGTTACTCTCCCGTGACGGTTCGTGTTTGAAAGATGATCAAGCCGCCATTTTAATTGTGCTTTGGAAGATCAGCTGGCGCCGGCGTTGATTCATATGTGAAAATGAATTGCGGCCGCCGTTTCGATTGTGCTGCCGCCGGTCTCCCTCTCCTGCCCGCCGGACTCCGCTTCCCTCTATATAAAGCTACAGTAATCCATGGCCTTAAGCACACCTAAATCTCTCTCTAATCCTTGCAAAAACTCTCTCTATCGATCCCTCTCTCTTCAATTCCAATGGAGCCACTCACGCGCCCACCTCGGTCTCGGTTGTACTATTACACCAAAGAAGATATGCACTTCAAGGTATGGGTCACCCTCCGTGCATCACGTGTGGAGAGGTGGATCCGCGACGTGAAGAAGTTCTTCCTCGACGCCGCACCGATCAAGTGCGTTGGACTCGACTGTGAGTTCACCGACCCTCTCCTGGGTCGACAGAGGGATCTTCCACCCGAGAAAAGGCAGCGCGCCGCCGTCCTTCAACTCTCGGTGGCGTCCGAGACTCTTGTCTTCCAGATATGCAAGGCCGATGGGGTGCCGCAGCTCCTCGTGGATTTCTTAGGTGACGAGACCATCAACTTCTACGGCGTGGCTATCCACAATGACGTGCGGATGCTGCGCTATTACGGAATTGTTATTCCGTCCGCGGTCGACCTCCAGAGGGATCACCGGAACCCAACCGGCAAACCTACTCCGAGTCTATATGCTCTCTCCAATGCTATCATTGGGACAAAACTTGAGAAGAAGAAGAACAACAAGGACAAGAAGGACAAGAAGGACAAGAAAAAGGGCAAGGACGACGACGACTTAGAAGACCTACGAATTTTCGGTTGGGGCAACGTTCCATGGAGCTACGAGCAAGTCTTGTATGCTGCTCTGGACGCTCGCCTCGGCTTTGAGATTGCACAGAAGTGGGATAGTCTACGTGGCTATAAAACCAATGACGATCGTCTTAATGTCGTTGATGAGTAGACTAGCTAATAAGTGATGTGTGTGCTCCCGTTGTGTTAATAATTATTATTTGTTAACAATTATTATTACTTAATCATTAATATTTATGCAAAAGTGTACTGTATGTGGTAGCGTAGAAATATACGAAAACTATTTTGAAATGAAGAAAAGAAAATAAATAAAAGAAAAGAAAATGAATTCTCTGCCGCGGCAAAGAAAACTGCCCAAATTTCTGCCGCGGCTATTAGTCGCAGCCTGGTATACGAGCCGCGACAAATGCTTGTGACCAGCGCCCGGCCATGTTTGGTGGCCTTTTGTCCCGGTTTGTATCTCAAACCGGGACAAAAGGTCTGGCCCTATATATATGCAGCCCCTCTTCCCCCTCTCTTGTTTTTTTCCTGGTGGGAGGTGGTGTAGGTTTGTGCTAGTGTTTTTTTTCTACATATGCACTAGAGGTGTTCGGTGAAATGCCTGTTAGAGCGATGCCACTTGAGTTCACACAAAACAAACATGATATGAGGTGTCCGAGCCACACTTAAGCTTCCTCCTCTTTGTTTCCAAGTTTCCTAAAAGGTTAGCAACTACTTTCTCGTTTAGACCACGCGGTACTAATTTTAGCATCGTGATTGCGTTTGATATATAGTTGCATGATGCAGATGGGCCACCCATGGATGTACGGTGACCGACGCTCTGGCGCTTATAGAGAAGGCGTGCGTTCTTTTATCGTTGTGGCCGAGGCGAACAAGCGGCGGGATGGTTTTATGTGTTGTCCGTGTGTCGAATGTCGGAATGAGAAGGATTACACTTCCTCAAGAGTCATTCAGAGCCACCTGCTTCGGTCCGATTTCATGTCCGGCTATAATGTTTGGACCTTTCACGGAGAAAGAGGGGTTATGATGGAAGACGGTGATGAAGAAGAGAACGATGATGACAACTACCGATCTATGTTCCCTGAATACGCTGATACCGCAATGGAAGACAATGAAGAAGAAGGAGGTGAAGAACGGGCAGCATATGAGCCCGCTGATGATCTTGGTCGGGTCATTTCTGATGACTGCGACACAGAAAAGGAGAGGTTGCAGTTCGAGCAGATGTTACAGGACCACAACAAATTGTTGTACCCAACTTGTGAAGATGGCCAGAAGAAGCTGGGTAGCACACTAGAATTGCTGAAGTGGAAGGCAGAGACCGGTGTGACTGACTCGGGATTTGAAAAGTTGCTGGTACTAATGAAGAAGATGCTTCCAAGAAATAACGAATTGCCCGCCAGTACGTACGAAGCAAAGAAACTTGTCTGCCCTCTAGGATTAGACGTGCAGAAGATACATGCATGCCCTAATGACTGCATCCTCTACCGTGGTGAGAAGTACGAGAATATGGATAAATGTCCGGTATGCACTGCATTGCGGTATAAGATAAAAAAAGATGACCCTGGTGATGTTGAGGGCGAGCCACCCAGGAAGAGGGTTCCTGCCAAGGTGATGTGGTATGCTCCTATAATACCACGGTTGAAACGTTTGTTCAGAAACAAAGAGCATGCCAAGTTGTTGCGATGGCACATGGAAGACTGTAAGAAAGATGGGATGTTGAGAAACCCGGCTGATGGTCGGCAGTGGAGAAAAATCGAGAGAGAGTTCCCGGACTTTACAGGTGACGCAAGGAACTTATGGTTTGGTCTAAGTACAGATGGCATGAATCCTTTTGGGGAGCAGAGCTGCAGTCACAGCACCTGGCCCGTGACTCTATGTATCTACAACCTTCCTCCTTGGTTGTGCATGAAGCGGAAGTTCATTATGATGCCAGTGCTGATCCAAGGCCCGAAGCAACCCGGCAACGACAATGATGTGTATCTAAGGCCATTAGTTGATGAACTTTTACAGTTGTGGGCCGAACCAGGTGTACGTGTGTGGGATGAGCACAAACAGGAGGAATTTGACCTACGAGCGTTGCTGTTCGTAACCATCAATGATTGGCCTGCACTTAGTAACATTTCAGGACAGATGAACAAAGGATACAGTGCATGCACGCACTGTTTAGATGAGACTGAAAGTATATATCTGGATAAATGTAGGAAGAATGTGTACCCGTACAATCGTCGTTTTCTTCCGCCCAGGCATCACTTAAGGAAAAAAGGGAAGCATTTCAATGGCAAGGCAGAAACCCGGACGAAGCCTGTCCCCCGTAGTGGTGCTGATGTATTTGGTATGGTCAAGGATTTAAATGTAATCTTTGGAAAGGGTCCTGGCAGAGAACCTGTTCCGAATGACGCTGACGGACATGCACCCATGTGGAAGAAGAAATCTATATTTTGGGAGCTAGAATATTGGAAAGTCCATGAGGTCCGCTCTGCAATCGACGTGATGCACCTGACGAAGAATCTTTGCGTGAATATTTTAGGCTTCCTGGGCTTGTATGGGAAGTCAAAAGATACACCGGAAGCACGGGAGGACCAACAACGTCATAAAGGACGAGACGGCATGCATGCAGGGTAGTTTCAAGGGCCTGCCAGCTACGCTCTTACCAAAGAAGAGAAGGAAATCTTTTTTGAAGTCCTTTTCAGTATCAAGGTCCCGTCTGGCTTCTCATCGAATATAAAGGGAATAGTAAATATGAAGGAGAAAAAATTCCAAAACCTAAAGTCTCATGACTGCCACGTGCTTATGACGCAATTGCTTCCGGTTGCATTGAGGGGAATTCTACCAGAAAATGTTCGACTAGCCATTGTGAAGGTATGTGCATTCCTCAATGCAATTTCTCAGAAGGTAATCGATCCGGAAAGTCTAACAGGGTTACAGATTGATGTGGTCCAATGTCTGGTCAGCTTTGAGTTGTTGTTCCCGCCATCCTTCTTCAATATTATGACGCACCTCCTAGTTCACCTAGTCGAAGAGATTAGAATTCTCGAGAGGTTCATGGGAGTCTTAAAGAAATATGTTCATAACCGTGCTAGGCCAGAAGGAAGCATCTCCAAGGGCTATGGAACAGAGGAGGTCATTGAGTTTTGTGTTGACTTTCTTCCTGACCTTAAGCCGATTGGTGTTCCTGAATCTCGGTATGAAGGAAGGCTGACTGGCAAAGGCACACTAGGAAGGAAAACAATGGTATGTAGGGACGCGCTTTCTTTCACTCAAGCACACTACACAGTTCTACACAATTCCACCGTGGTTGCTCCGTATATCGAGAAACACAAGAATATTCTACGCGCCGAAAACCCGGGGGAGCATGACTCCTGGATTAAAGGGGAACATGAGGCGACTTTCGGCAGTTGGTTGCAGACACATCTCATGAATAACAACACTGTTGGAGATCAGCTGTACTTGTTGGCCAGGTTACCATCGTCGACTATATGTACTTTCCAAGGGTACGAGATAAATGAGAATACATTTTACATGATCTCCCAAGATAAAAAGAGCACCAACCAAAACAGTGGTGTCCGTTTTGATGCAACAGACGACAATGGGCAGAAGGACACATATTATGGATACATAGAGGAGATATGGGAACTTGACTATGGACCTACTTTTAAGGTCCCTTTGTTTCGGTGCAAATGGGTCAAGCTGACAGGAGGCGGGGTACATGTAGACCAAAAGTACGGCATGACAACAGTGGATCTCAAAAATCTTGCATACATGGACGAACCATTTGTCCTAGCGAACAATGTGGCTCAGGTTTTCTATGTGAAGGACATGTCTACCAAATCGAGAAAAAGAAATCAGCAAAAGAATACATCGTCCGATGAGCCAAAGCGCCACATAGTTCTTTCAGGGAAAAGAAACATTGTGGGAGTGGATGACAAGACAGACATGTCAGAAGATTATAATAAGTTCCATGAAATTCCGCCCTTCACAGTGAAAACTGACCCATGCATCCTGTTAAATGATGAAGATGCTCCATGGCTACGGCGCAGAAGAAAACCACAACACTAGATAGGGATGTTGGTGATTTGTAATAATGGCTATATGCGAATACAAACCGTATGTTTTGACTATATGCACCGTCGGGATGTATGCATGGAATCTGAATGATTTGTATTCGGTCGATGAACTGAAGGATTTCTAGATATAACAAAACACACGGTATCACCTGCATACAACCCTACTGTGGCTAGAGAGTGCCCGCATATCAAATGCACCGTAGGGCGTATGCAGGTGAAACCGTTTGATTTGTATTCGGTCGATGAACTGAATGATTTCTAGATATCCGCGTCACTCTTTCTGCTGCAACAAAAATGGGCATTCGATCCATGCAGCGGCAAGACTTCTCTGATGATCTAACGACCATCCCAAAAAGTGTTGGGAATGTTGTAGATCATCAGAGCGCCTTGCCGCTGCTTGGATCCGACCGAGGGGCATGGCTACCACTTCCACCACCACCACTCCCACCTCCTCGGCAATTCATCATTGTGTCACCCTAATCCAGTGGTTGGATTCAACCTACCTGAGGGCTTGTGTTTCCAACATGCCAGCAGGTAGGCTAAATCCAACCATTGGATTTGGTGGCAAAGGTAGACGCTAGTTGTGTGCCGTTCGCTGCAGGGACGTCGCTATTTATAGGCGATTAGAAGGTGTACCTGTGGATGAGGTAGGAGTGCAGATCCAACAGCTCACGATCCGTGTGCTTCTTTAGTCCCGGTTGGTAACACGAACCGGTACTAAAGGCCCTCGAAGGAAACACACGATCCGTGTGCTTCTGATCTAACGGCTCAGAAGCGCTCTAAACAAACACACGATCCGTGTGCTTCCGATCAAATGGCTCACAAGCGCTCGAAGGAAACACACGATCCGTGTGCTTCTGATCTAACGGCTCAGAAGCGCTCTAAACAAACACACGATCCGTGTGCTTCCGATCAAACGGCTCACAAGCGCTCGAAGGAAACACACGATCCGTGTGCTTCTGATCTAACGGCTCAGAAGCGCTCTAAACAAACACACGATCCATGTGCTTCCGATCAAACGGCTCACAAGCGCTCGAAGGAAACACACTATCCGTGTGCTAGCTTCTTGCCATATCACTATATATATGTAGGTTTGGCCGCCATTGCCATATCACATCTAAACTCTTCCATGGCTTCCACCGTACTAAGCTACCGTCAGGCGGAGGAGCTTTCCGCCTCGAACTACCCCTGCCCGCCCGGCTACTGCGTCCCCGCCGGCTGGATGCTGAGCGCCGGAGGCGTGCCGGTCCCTCCTGTCCCTCATGGTGTGGCGCGCCGGGCGGCCATCACGAATCACTACTACCTCGAGCTCACGGCGGAGCAGCGGATGGATCCCCGCTGGCATCCCGACTACCGCCTCCTTCGGACTTCAACGAGGCCGGCCGTCAGCTGTGCTCGGCTGGCCGAACTCTCCAGGGCGTTATGAACTACATCACGGCCGGCGATAACCCCCGCCTGCGCTACCCTCACATCCAGTCCAGGCGTGCTCACCCGTCGAGGTGGGAGCCACGAGCGCCGTCCGATGACAGCGATGACGACGACGACGACGATTACGAGGACGAGTTAATATGCAAAAAATATTAGTTAATCCATTTTTTAATTGAAAATGGCAAAATTGTTAATAGTTTGTAGAGTTACAATAATTATTTTATAAAACAGAAAATGGTTTTGGATTAATTATTCAAATTCAAGTACTTTTCATGTTGGAAGTTTTCTCAAATTCATTCAAATATTCAAATGTTTGTAGAGTTAATCCATTTGTGAGTAAGTATTTGAAAAAACAGAGAAAACAGCGCGCGAGCACATTTTTTGGCCCAGCGCGCGCAAATTTTGGGCCCATTAGTCGCGGCCCGTACCACCAGCCGCGACTAAAGCCTGCGATGCGCGCGCGATCTGAAACCGCTCCCCCACCCCCCTTTAGTCGCGGGGCGTGGCTGAACCCGCGACTAACGACCCCCCTTTTGTCCCGGTCAGAGCCACGCCCCGCGACTAAACGGGGGGTGTATATAAAAGCTGCGTCTCCCGGTGCGTGGCTCAGACCGTGACACCGGAGGCCATTTGTGACATAGCGCCGTCAGGCTGCCGAAATTTTCCACCGCCACCGTCGCCTCCTGCCGCCGGCCGCTCTCCTCCGCCACGCCCACCGCTCTCCTCCGCCGCGCGCCCTTCGCCTCCGCTGCCACGCGCCCGTCGCCCGAGGTACCGCCGCCCGAGCCTTCCTCTCCGCGCCCGTCGCCGTCGCCTACCGATGGCAATGGGTACCCATTACCCACATACCCAGTGGGTATTTACCCATTAGGGTAAGGGTTTGGTAAAGAAAACTTACCCATGGGTAAGCACATGGTTAAAACTGTGTACCCAGCGGGTATTGCGGGTGCGGGTATGGTAACGTAGTACCCATACCCGCACACCCACATACCCATCTATTTTTGTTTTTGACATGTAGAACCGTGGTTTTAGATGGTTATTACGAGGAAAAAATTCGAAATACTAACCGGCTACCTAATTCTCGTTTGTTTCCCATACGCGGTCACTTAACTTTCACAGCCTGATTCACAATTCCCAGGAAGGACTCGCCCACGTTGTTTCCTCGGCCACGCCGACGGCCGCTCGCCATGAACACTGGCGGAGGCGAGCTTCGCGTGGATGAATGAGTTGTTTTGTTGTTCATTTTCATATACATAGTGTTATTTTATTGTTTTCGTTTCATATATATGTGTCGTTTGCCGAATTAGTGGATGAATGAGCATACTTGTTGATGGTTTTCTTATATATTGTGCATGAATAACTTGTTTGGTGGGTGTACCCGCGGGTTTTTAATACCCACACGGGTGTGGGTATGGTACAAAATCTATACCCAGACATGGGTGTGGGTGCGGGTGTGGTTAAAATACGAGGACGCGGATGCGGGTTTGGTTAAGCTCTACCCACACCCGATGGGTGCGGGTGCCATCAGTACCGTCGCCTCCTCCGCCGCCCGAGCCCGCCGTCCTCCGCGCCCGCCGCTGTCGCCTCCTCCGCCGCCCGAGCCCGCCGTCCTCCGCGCCCGCCGCCGTCGCCTCCTCCGCCGCCTGGGCCCGCCGTCCTCCACGCCCACCGGTCAACCCTTCCTCCGCGCCCGAGCCTGCCGCCGTATGTCCTCCGCTCGAGCCTTCCTCCGAGCCCGCCGCCGTATTTACAAATTTTGCTAATTTTAGGGTAGTTTAATTTTAGGTAGATTTTTAGGGTATTTTAATTTTAGGTTAAATTTTAGATTAGTTAGATTGGTATTTACAAATTTTCCTAATTTTAGGGTAGTTTAATTTTAGGTAGATTTTTAGGGTAGTTTAATTTTAGGGTAGTTTAATTTTAGGTAGATTTTTAGGGTAGTTTAATTTTAGGTTAAATTTTAGATTAGTTAGATTGGTATTTTACAAATTTTGCTAATTTAAATTGGTACTTTAGAAATTTTGCTAAGTTAAATTGGTACTTTAGAAATTTTGCTAAGTTAAATTGGTATTACTTTTTTAGTGTAGAAATAGAAATTTTGCTAAGTTAAATTGGTACTTTAGAAATTTTGCTAAGTTAAATTGGTACTTTAGAAATTTTGCTAAGTTAAATTGGTATTACTTTTTTAGTGTAGAAATAGAAATTTTGCTAAGTTAAATTGGTATTATTTTTGTAGTGTACAAATAGAAATTTTGACTTAGGTGTTTTTAGTTTATTGTTCTCGGCGACGATGTCCCTGTTGGATCAGAGGGGTGATGTGCGGGACTGGGCTCCGCCGGGCTGGCACTAGGAGGTGCTACCTTCCGGGACGCGCGGCTTGGTGAGGAATCCGGGTGATGTCATCGATCCGGATCTTCTTTGGTGGCAGTCGCGTGGGCCACGCTCGGTGCAGAGGGAGCCGGCACCCGAGGAGGTGGTCCGTCGCCGTATCAGAGAGGAGGACGAGCACGTCCATCGCTACATGTATCTATTGGATAGGCATTATAGCAATAGCTGGTCGTTTCTTCAGAGGGTTCCTTATCATGTGAGCTATGACCCTGTGAGGGTTCCTTCTCTTTGGATGCGCAGCGCCGGCGGCTCAGCACCCCGCGGCTCAGGAACCGGTCGAAGTTAGTTTGAGACACTACTAGGGAAAAGCTTACCCGTGGCGCACCAAAATGGCTTACCCGTGGCGCAGGGGCCTGCGCCACGGATTGCCACGCCACGGGTAACCACACTTACCCGTGGCGCAGGCCGGGATGTGCGCCACGAGTATTTCCCATGGCGCACAAGGCTACCTTGCGCCACGGCTAAGTGGAAGTACCCGTGGCGCACCTCTTAGTCGTGCGCCACGGCTAGGGTGCGCCGCGGCTAACTTCTGTCATGCGCCACGGCTATGAATTTCTGAATTTAAAAAAAAAGAGCCACCGGCCACCGCCCACGTCGGCGTGTCCGGCAGCTCCCGTCCTGCGCCGCGACATGGAGGTCGTCGTGGAGGTGCTCGTCACGTTTTGGAGATGCTCGTCGTGGAGATGCTCGCCGGCGTGGAGGTGCTTCGCCGGTCGTCGGTCCTTGTCGGCTTGGAGGTGCTCACCGGTCGTCGGTCCTCGCCGGCGTGGAGGTGCTCGCCGGCGTGGAGGTGCTCGGGCGTGGAGGTGCTCGCCGGCTGTCGGTCTCGTCGGCGTGGAGGTGCTCGCCGGCCGTCGCTCCTCGTCGGCGTGGAGGTGCTCTCCGGCGTGGAGGTGCTCGCCGGTTGTCGGTCGGTCTCGTCGGCGTGGAGGTGCTCGCCGGCCGTTGCTCCTCGTCGGCGTGGAGGTGCTCGCCGGCCGCCGGTCCTCGTCGGCGTGGAGGTGCTCGCCGGCCGCCGGTCCTCGTTAGCGTGGAGTTGGATGGCATGGTGGAGGTTCTCACCGCGTAGGAGGATGGAGAAGGGAGAGAGGAGAAGGGAGAGGAGGATGAGATAGAGAGGAGGAGGAGGAGGAAGAGAGGAGGAGGAGGAGGAGTATAGGAGGAAGAGAGGAGGAGTTGTGCCAATCCATGCCCCAATCCCCTCAGCCAATCAGGAACAAGAATAAAAGAGCACACGGATCGTGTGCTAGTTTGGGTCGCTGTGAGCCGTCGGATGAGATAGATGTCGTTGGATCCTAGTGTTGCATCTCAGGTTACCCGTGGCGCACCTCGTACTGATGCGCCACCAGTATTGGTACTACCCGTGGCGCACCATCTCTTCCATGCGCCACGGGTAAGTTTTATTTATTTTTTCTGGCCAGAAAACTTAAACTTCAAAAAAATAGGTGTTCCCTTTCGAATTTGAGGATTCTGTATGGAAAAAATGGCTCAAAAGGCCGTAGGCGATTTGGATTGGATGTGGTTTTTCTCTAGTTTTTTTTAAGGTATTAAACGTCGAAATCCGAGTTCGTATGCAAAAGTTATCGCCGTTTTACTCTTCCATAATGATTTTTTACAAAATACATCGAAATTCATGTTTCAAATTTTTCCTAACACCTAGTTTACGTAACATAACCACATCTCAAAGGATTTTATTTTTTGAATTTTTTAACATTTTCTTTTAGCTTCTCCAAAACTGAAAAGGCGATCACGGGGGGGGGGGGGGGTGTGTGTGTGTGTGTGCATGGGAGCACAAAACAGGAAACTTACCCGAGGCGCACCACTATTTCGGTGCGCCACGGGTAAGAGGTTACCCATGGCGCAGCACTATTTCGGTGCGCCACGGGTAAGAGGGGTCAAAATTTGGCCCCGAGACCATTATTTTGGTGGCGCATTTGAATAAGGTGCGCCACGGCTATACTCTTACCCGTGGCGCACCGAAATAGTGATGCGCCACGGCTAAGGAGGGTGCCCCTCCGTCAGCCTAGCCTGCACTTAGCCGTGGCGTACCACTATTTTGGTGCGCCACGGGTAATGTCCTACGCGTGGCGCATCTGTGTCTGGTGCGCCACGGCTATATACTCGTGGCACACCAAAATAGTGGTGCGCCACGGCTAAGTAATCCACCTATAAGCCTTTTCCTAGTAGTGAGAGGTTCATGCATGGGAGATGTATTAGTGATATTATTGACGATGTTTTATGTTTAAAAAATAATGGACCCGAGCTATGTAACTGGATTATTCTAGATGTATTTGTGATATTATTCGTGGTGTATTTTTATGTACTATTTGTATGTACTATTATTTTAGTATTATTTTTATGTACTAGTAGCAATATTGTATGCGATAATGATATTGTGTGCATTTTGCAGAAACTATGGATCCACCTAGTCCGATCCGCAGAGACCTAAGACAAGAAGAAATTCTCGAGGACATAATCCACAATGCCACCGGTGCTGATCCACCCGAATCTCCCTCCATGTATCTGAACCCATCCGGTGAGGGTGAAGAGGTCGACCAAAATGAGGGGGAAGCCGACGCCTCTGATGATGGAGAAGGCGACGGCTCCGATGATGGACCCTTAACGAAGTCCGGCAAGGTATATATATGAAGTCCGATGGTCAGTAGATGCATTAATTGAGTTGCATATATATGAATTGACGAATGTTTCTTCTCTTAGGCCTCCACATCGAGCAAATGTTCCAAACGAGGCCCGGCCAAAAAGTTGGCCGCATCTGCGCATTATACAATTACGAACATATCACCAGTGGGCGAACCGTTGGAACCCATAAAGGTTGCAAAGAAATTTGTAAAACAATGCGGAGTTATGGTTAGGGATTGCGTCCCCATCACCGTTCGAGAGTGGAATAAGCCCAAAGGGGTGGAAGATAATGAGTATGTTGCCGAAAGGTACAAAGATGGTCTTTGGAATGACCTCATGGCACATTTCACCCTCCCAGAATGTCAGGAAGAGGACGACACAGCTGCATTGAGGGACAAAGTCGAGGTGTTCACTCTTAAGAAGATGGCCGAACTATTCCGGCAGTGGAAGAAAACATTATGGCAAGAGTATCAGAAGACCAATAGTGCTCCAAAATTCGAGGGCTATCTAGTGAAGCAGAAGGCTTACTGGGATGCATTTGTGAAGTACAAGAAGTCAGAAGATGCTACGGAAAAGTTAACACGAGCCAAGACAAATGCTGCGAAAAAGAAATATCACCATAAGCTCGGGACAGGGGGCTACGCGACTGCCATGCCAAAGTGGGATAAAATAGAGGAAGCGCTGCTTGCTAAAGGGATCATTCCAGAACCAATTCGCGACGAATGGGAACAGAGGGCAAGAAATTTTTTCCTTGCGCATGGGAGTGAGTATGACAATGAGACAGGGGATCTTATTTGCAGTGAGGGGATTAGGGTACCCAGGGAGACATGGCTGAAAGTGGTGAAAGAAATCAAAGAGGGGAAAACAAAGTTCCATCCTGATAGAGAGAAATACTTGCTAACAAAGGTCCTCGGGAATCCAGAACACGGAGGACGAACACGAGGCTTTGGCCCTAGTTATCCCTGGGAGATTGGGTTTCCCAAAGACAAAGATACTTATAGAAGCCGATCGAGAGCAAAGAAGCGACGGGAGGAGGAGGAGGAAGACAAGTTCAACCAGTTGCTAGCAAGAATTGACAAGCAGCAGCAGCAGATTGATGAACTTAGAGGAGAGTGCCTTCAACATCGTGCACTCGATATTACCGCCGACCCATCTCTGCGGAGAAGCAGCGTGGCTGAATCGGAGGTCCCGTCTGACGGTGCACGGATGGTAGATGGCGGTCCCGGCTACCCCGTGGATGGAAACAAGGAGTAGATATCTTGTGAGCTCCATCAGAAGGTGAAGAACATATCCCTGAAGGTGGCGGTCGGAAGTGCTTTACCTTGTCCACCTGAGGCACGTTGGCAAGGCCGTGAGATTCCAGCTGGCTATGCTAAAGTCACGGTGGATGAAATCGTAATGGGGTTTGACTCAATGGAGCTTGACATCGCTGGACCAGAAGGTGAGAGGACACTCGGAGAAGTACTGGGTGGTATCATTCTATGGGACAAGAACAACATCAAGCTTCCAGGCTCGACGCCAAGGCCAACACCACCTTCGAGTCATCGCAGGTCACCATCACCTACAAGAAGCCCACCCCAAGACTATGATCAACACAGCGCGAGTCTATCTCGATCTCCGCCGCCGGACTTGGGTCGGCCGTCTTCGCCGCCGCCTCCGCCAGCTAAGGACAATAAGCGGAAGCGTGCTTCGTCACTGAGTACTAAACGACGCAGCAGCCCAAAATGAAAAAGGTCGCCCCTCCCAAGAGTACCTCATAAGAATCTTCCCATCAGACCTTACGATCGCACTGTCGAGGAAAACGCAGCGATCGTAAAGGCTCAAACTGATGCGCATTTTGCAAAGAAGAAAACAGAGCCCGCCCCGGTATACACCGAGAAGGAAAAAGCGTGGGGGGTTGATTTTCTTAACACAAAATCGCAATATGAGTTGCACCATAAGCCAGATGACTATGTACGTCAACTTCAGAAGGAAGCGGCGAAGAGCAATTCAAAACAAAGTGCAAGCGGGAGCAAAGCAAGTGAAAGTGCAAGCGGGAGCAAAGCAAGTAAAAGTGCAAGCGGGAAACGAAGGGACGTTCCCCAGCTGGGAGAACAGGCCAAACAATCGATCCCACCCCTCAAGGTGTTATCCAAAGACGTTCCCCAGGCCGAGCAGCAGGATTTGGGAGAAGCTGCAAAGTTGGCGGCCGCTATGGGTGTGACTGTTGCTGGACTGCTAGGTTCCCAAGACGATAAGTTACCCACGGCTAATGTAGTCCCTACATATGTCCCAGGGAAGCCTTTCGTCAGCGAACAGAAGTTGAAACAACTGCCAACACAAATGCGAAATTTGCATCAATGGTACTGATGGGGGGATACTTTATAGGTAGGCCCAAGAACCCGGAAAGTAGACCCGCCAAGACCAAGAAGGCCAGTGCCGAGTCATGAGACAAGTCACATGGGCTGGGCTGGAGACAAGCCGACCAAGGCCCGTGTGGAGAAGGGGACTCGTCCGAAGAAGGAGTCCAAGTGCAACCCGGAGTTCTAGTTTGGAAGGACAAGGTCTAGAGTAGGACTCCGCATATGAGTAGAACTCGGTACTGGTTGTAAGTCCAGAGACCCGCCACCTTTATAAGGGGGGTCCTGGACCTTAGATCGATAAGCCCTAAGAGAGAAACCCTAGCCACCAGAGAGAAGTCGCCGGCTCCTGAGTTGTAGGAGCCGGGTCCTTGTAATCAAGATCAAGCAAAGAGCAATAACAGAGAAGCAGGAAGTAGGTCTTTACCTCTAATCAGAGGGGCCGAACCTGGGTAAATCCTTGTTCCTTGGCGAGATTAACCGTTCCTACGTACTTCGATCACCGATGGCCCCAGAACTCATCTTCCCTGAGGAAGAACTTGCCGTGACAACCCCACGACAGTTGGCGCCCACCGTGGGGCCTACGGTGATGAGAGGAGTTGAGATCGTTGGAGCAGCTCGCCGAGCCATGGAGAAACTCGCCATCGGGCGGGTCTACACTGATGAACATGGAGAAACAAAGATCGATGACTCAGGCTGGACCTCGGAGATGAACGAAGTCGACGAGGGCTACCAGCTTGTTTTTGGGAGAATCAATGTGTTCGTTGGCATGGTGAGTACATCAGGAATCCGCTCCAATTCAGCGGAGTAAGTCTCAGAGCCTACCATGATCGTCGGGTCCGACGGAGAGGAGTCGGTCGGAACTTTAGAAGTCGGCATTATCGCTGAGTCTGAGGAGCCAGAGATGCTGCAAGAGTCAGATCCAGATTACGACGCAGATTCAGAGTCTATCTTACCCTTGTTTGAGGATCGGCTTGGGTATGGTATAGAGGAAGAGGATTACGAGGAGTCGCCAGTACGCGCCCGTGTTGTGGGAGTCTACATGTCTGGAAACGGTGGAAATCAGTTTGATCCTACTTTACTGACAAAGGAGATTAATGCAAGTAATGCCGCAGAGAGGGCGGCTGAGTTAACCAGCGCTCGTGTTGCGTTGGAGAGGCAATTAGCTGATATCACTGAAGCAAACCGTAGACTGGCCGAAGAGCAGGCCCGAGTCCAAGATGAAGCTCAAGTTGTGCGGAGGCGCCGCGAGGAGCTTACTTCAATTCAACACCGTAGAGCCAGGAGTCGCCTGCGTGATGGAGTCCACATCAATCCAACCAATTTATTTACCACACCCAATGGTCCAGGCGGAGGAGCCGGACTAGGAAGCTCAGCAGCTGCAGGAGGCGCTGCAGGTGGAGGAGCACCACCACCACCACCACCACCACCCCCAGAAGGACCGGGAGGCAGCCGTACCAACGGACCACCGCCTGAAGGAGGAGTCGGAGGAGGAGCATCTGGTGGCTTAGGATTTCAGCCTAACAGATTTCATACTCCAGAGGGACATTACTCTAATCCTATGGACAACGTTCATGCAGCGACTCTGAGATTGGAGAATATCGTGGTACCAGAGGGACCAGCAGGTCAGGAGACTCGTGAGGCTATCGAGCTACTGAAGACAGCTTTGACTCAGCAAGCTTTGTACCCAGCTTTTCCAGATGCAAGTAGGCTACATTCAACACCTTTTAACTCAGGCACGAGGAGTCGGCACGGCGAGTCCAACCCGGCCAACTCCACAAGTGCAAGGCGTCGTGAACAAGAGAGGAATCGCGCAAATATACCAACTACTTCACGAGCTCAGCTAGTGGTTGATGAAGCAAGGCAACGACGAGAAAGAGAGGCAGCAAGAGCTCGGGAGGCAGAGAGGGACAGAGCATTAGCTGGTGCAGCTAACCCGCCTCAGCCAACCTGGGCGCACGAAGAGGTGACTTCTCCTGGTGCTTCCCCAGCATTAACATGACCAGAGTGCATGTCTGATGCCATCAGGTCCGAGTCCTTCCCCAGAAGTTTCAAGGAGCCGCGCAAGGTTCCAAATTATGAGCCCAACATGGACCCGACCTCTTGGTTGGGCACTTATGAGATGGCTATGAGTATTCACAATGCCACAGGTAATCTGTATGCCAAGTTTATGTATCTTATGATGGAGGGAGCAGCCAAGGTTTGGATGCGCAACTTGCCTCCTAGGTCAATCAACTCTTGGGAGCAATTGAAGGCGGCTTTTATTCAGAACTTCCAGGGCACATGCAAAAAGCTTAGTACTATAGAAGACTTGGAGTGGTGCGTTCAGAGGAAGGGCGAGTCAGCAAGGCACTGGATGAAGCGGGTCTCAGAGATCATTAACTCCTCACAAGGACTCCCACCAGTTTCAGTGCTAATGGCAATGGAGAGAAATTGCAGCTACAATCCCTTGAGTTGGAAGCTAGGTCGCATGAAGGAGAGTCTGAATCAGGGCATTCCCCTGACAATCGGTGAAATCATGGCAGGTGCTAATAAGCACGCAGCCACAGATAAAACCAAGGACCAGGAGGAAGGAAATAAAGGACATGGTGGCAATAATCAGAACCAGAATCAAAACCAGAACCAGGGTGGTAGCAAGCGGCCATATGGTGACAACTCTGACCTAGTGGCCAATACAAACACTGGAGTCAGACGCAAGGATAATAATTCTCGAGGATATCAAGGGCGTACTCCAACTACAGAGGAAGTCATGTCGAGTCCATGCCCTAAACATGCCAAGAATGGCAGGTGTGGGCATACCTTGGGCCAATGTGTGGACCTGCAGCGTGCCAGGTTTACAGGACCTGGAAACAGAAACAATGGTGGATACAGAGGAAACAATGGAGCCGGAGGACCCGGCAATAACGGCGGAGGAGCCGGCAATAATCCAAACCAACCTCAAGGAGGGGGTAACCAGCAGGTCGGGTTCCAGCAGAACCCAAAGCAGCTCCATGATGGCAATGGGCAGTATTATGTCACAACTCGGCAGCAAAACCCGAGTCGTGGTAGCTATCATGTTTTTACAACAAGTACATCCAAGCGTGCAAAGAAGTTGAAAGTCCGAGCAGTCAATGCAGTACAACCAGCAATACCATAGTGGCTCAGGTGGTCAGAGCAAACCATCACTTGGAGTCGGGCAGATCATCCTCCAAGAGTCGACGATCCAGGGCAGTTAGCCTTGGTGGTAGCACCTCAAGTTGGAGGTTATACATTGAACAAAGTGCTGATGGATGGTGGAAGCAGCATCAACATCTTGTATTATGACACATTCAAGAGGATGAAGTTGCAAGATAGACAGCTAATTCCAACAGAGACAGTGTTCCATGGGATAGTACCAGGAAAGTCGGCCAAACCCATTGGTAAGATTTACCTCGAGGTTGCTTTTGGCACAATGGAGAATTACCGTTCAGAGATTATGCCCTTTGAGGTGGTGGATCTTAAGAGTCCATACCACGCTCTTTTTGGTCGGCCAGCATACTTTAAGTTTATGGCCAGGCCATGTTATGTCTACTTGAAACTCAAGATGCCAGGTCCAGCAGGAGTCATTACAGTTAATGGCAGCAGACAGATGGCATTGGAGTGTGAGCAAGGAGATGCAGCTATGGCTGAAGCAGCTTGTGCTCAGGAGGAGCTCAAATTCTATAAAGCAAACGTGGATCCGGAGGACAACTCGGTTCTCAAGAAGCCGGCCACAGAGGAGAAAATGAAATTTAAGTCAGCTCAGGACACAAAGTCAGTGGATTTCACCCCAGGCGACTCTTCTAAGCAGTTCGTCATTGGGGCACATCTGTCTGACAAATAGGAAAGCGTGCTCGTCGAGTTCATCCGTGAGAACCGGGACGTCTTTGCATGGAAGCCATCTGACATGCCAGGAGTCCCGAGAGAACTCGCCGAGCACTGCTTACATGTTAATCCTAACGCAAGACCAGTTAAGCAAGGTCTGCGCAAGTTTCATGATGATAGAAGAAAAGCTATTGGAGAAGAGGTGGCTCGGCTCCTTGCAGCCGATTTCATCAAGGAGGTTTTCCATCCAGAGTGGGTGGCTAATCCAGTGTTAGTGCCAAAGAAAACAGGAGAGTTGCGTATGTGCATCGACTTCACGGGCCTCAACAAGCATTGTCCCAAGGACCCGTTTGCTCTACCTCGCATCGACCAGATCATTGACTCGACAGCTGGGTCAGAGTTACTATGTTTCTTGGATTGTTATTCGGGGTATCATCAGATTAGGCTCAAGATAGAGGATGAGCTGAAGACATCCTTCATTACTCCCTTTGGAGCATTTTGTTACAAGACAATGCCCTTCGGGCTCAAGAATGCAGGAGCAACATACCAGAGGTGCATCCAAAACTGTTTCAAGGAGCAAATAGGGAGGAACGTTCACGCATATGTGGACGATGTGGTTATCAAATCTCAGAAAGCCGACTCCCTGATAGCAGATTTGACAGAGACTTTCCATAATTTGCGCAAGTATAAGATGAATCTCAATCCTACCAAGTGTGTTTTTGGAGTCCCTGCAGGCAAACTCCTAGGTTTCATTGTTTCAGAGAGAGGCATTGAGGCAAATCCAGAGAAAATCAAGGCTATTCATAACTTGCAGAAGCCGACTTGTCTGAAGGACGTTCAGAAGCTCACTGGATGTGTGGCAGCTCTAAGCAGATTTATTTCAAGACTCGGGGAGAAGGCGGGTCCTCTCTACCGACTCCTGAAGAAGTCAGATAAATTTCTATGGGATGAAGAAGCCGACCGTGCTTTTGAGGAGTTGAAGAAAAATTTGTCAACAGCTCCAGTGCTTGCAGCTCCTACAGATAAGGAGCCCATGCTATTATATGTGGCTGCCAACGAGAGAGTTGTCAGTGCAGTAGTAGTTGTGGAACGTGCAGAAGAGGGAAAAGAGTATCCAGTACAGAGACCTGTCTACTACATCAGTGAAGTCCTAACAGACTCAAAGCAAAGGTACCCACAGCGGCAGAAGTTGGTTTATGGAGTTTTTCTTGCAAGTAGAAAACTAAAGCATTATTTCCAAGAGCATCCAATTAAGGTGGTGAGTTCAGCACCGCTGGCAGATATTATACGCAACAGAGAGGCAACAGGGCGAGTCGCCAAGTGGGCAATTGAATTGGGTCCTTATCATATCACATATGAGCCTAGGACAGCGATTAAATCTCAAGCTTTGGTTGATTTTGTCAATGATTGGACAGATTTTACATCCTCACCAAACACCCCCTGCACCAAGTATTGGACAATGCACTTTGACGGGTCCAGACAGTTAGAGGGCTCAGGAGCCGGTGTGGTGTTGACATCACCTAAGGGAGATAAGCTAGCATATGTCCTCCAGTTACACTTTGATTGTACAAACAACATGGCAGAATATGAAGCCTTGTTGCATGGTCTACGTTTGGCCAAAGAAATGAATATCAAGCGCATCAGGTGTTTTGGAGATTCAGACCTTGTAGCCCAACAAGTATCTGGAACTTGGGACTCGAAGGATGCAAATATGGCGGCTTATAGAAGAGCAGTCGAACAGATAGCCGGGTTCTTTTCTGGTTATCAAGTGGAGCATATTGACAGGCGCAAGAACGAGGCCGCTGACGCATTATCAAGACTCGGCTCTCGTCGAGAGAAAGTACCACCAAATGTGTTCTTGGATGAACTCCATCATCCTTCAGTTAAATTACCCTCAGAGGAGGAGTTAGCCTTTCCTGACCCAGAATCGGCATTGGTGGCAGCAGTACGAGCAATCCCAGCGTGGACAGAGCCCTACCTAGCATATCTCCTGCGGGGTGAACTCCCAAAGGATGAAGTCAAGCAGAGACAACTCATCAGGCGATGCAAGTCCTACACAGTTATCAATGGCGAGTTGTACAGAAGAAGCGTTACTGGAGTGTATCAGAGATGTGTGTCTCCAGAGGAAAGAAGACAAATACTGCAAGAAATTCATGCAGGTGATTGTGGTCATCATGCATCCACTAGATCCTTGGTGTCAAAAGCTTTCAGACACGGGTTCTTTTGGTTGACAGCACACTTAGATGCAGAAAAGATAGTACGAGTCTATGATGGATGTCAGAGGTATGCAAGGCAGGACCATGTACCAGCACAAGAACTCAGAACTATTCCTATCACTTGGCCGTTTGCAGTTTGGGGACTTGATATGGTGGGCCCTTTCTCAAAGTCGCCCTACCAAAAGACCCATCTGCTTGTGGCAGTTGACAAATTTACCAAGTGGGTGGAAGTCGAACCCGTCAGCAGAGTCGACGGAGCATCATCAGTGCGATTCTTTAAAAAGATAGCAACACGTTTTGGGTATCCTCACAACATCATTACAGACAATGGAACCAACCTATCAGTTGGGGAGATGGCCAAGTTCTGTGGTGAGAATAATATCAGACTCGACCTAGCCTCAGTGGCGCATCCACAGTCCAATGGACAAGCCGAGCGGGCAAATCAGGAGTTGCTGAAGGGAATTAAACCTAGGCTACGGGTTCCCCTGCTAAGAGCCGCTGGGAGTTGGGTTGAGGAGTTGCTAGCAGTACTTTGGAGTATCAGGACGACTCCTAACAGATCCACTGGATTCACACCGTTCTTCATGGTGTACGGTGCAGAAGCAGTATTGCCCAGCGACTTGTTGCATGACTCACCAAGAGTCGCCAACTATGTTGAGGCGACTAATGAGATTGCACGCCAGGACTCGGTCGATGCACTTGAAGAAGCAAGGGAGTTAGCCCTTGAAAGATCAGCAGTTTATCAGCAGGACTTGCGGCGATATCACGCACGCAGAATCAAGACCCGGACTTTCCAGGAGGGTGACTTAGTGCTTCGCCTAGTCCAGAATAAGGAAGGGATGCACAAGTTATCTCCACCATGGGAAGGACCGTTTGTCATAAGCAAGAATCTGAACAACGGGTCGTACTATCTAATGGATGTGCGAGAGCCGGCAAGTGTAGGCAAAGGAGCCGACACAGCTCATACTCTAGACCCATATGCAGAGGCAAAGAGGCCATGGAATATAGCTCAGTTACGTCCTTATTATAGTTGAAAGTTGTAATAGTCTTTCAGTTCAAAGGCAAAGAGCCCAGTGAGCCATGTCTAAATGTAATCAAATTTTCGTGATTAAAGGAAATAAAGCCGGCTTTTGTGAATACGAGTCCTTTAGCCGAGTCACCTAGTGAGTGCGCTTTATTCGTTATGCTTGATCACAAAGGTTCTTGGGGGCTTGCTTTTCAGGAAAAAAGTCAAGCTTAGACCTAAGGACCTGGCACAGTAGCCAAAATTTTCCTAGTTTTCTCGCTGGTAAGTTAGATGCATCCTGCACAATATGATTAATCTACAGGCATGACTTGTTTCTATCTCTTATGGATCCTAAGGAACATACGAGTTAAGAACCTGTCAGCACAAGCTGTAAGAGAAGTCATGCAGGGCCTACTTATTCATCAGTGAAAAACTAGACGGGTTATAAGAACCAAGCCGATTGGCACAAATTCAAAATAGCTAACAAGCTAAATAGTTTAAAGCACCAGTAGTGCATCATTACAATTCAAAATAGCTAACAAGCTAAATAGTTTAAGCACCAAGTAGTGCATCATTACAACTCAGAAGTCATCTAGAGATTGGTCCTTAACAGGAGCTGAGTTCTTGACTGGAGCTGTGGAGTCCTTAGCTGGAGACTTGTCTTTTCCTTGGGCAGTAGAGGTGGAAGTTGACTTGGCAGGGGACTTGGTGGCAATTTTCTTCATTTGGAAGCCGGTGCCTCTTGGGTTCCTCATATGCTTGGTCAACTCCTCTTGAGCTTGGGAGCCGCCAGTTGCGACTCTTGAAGGAGTGGGCGCAGCAGGAGTCTTTAGCGTGGGCTCTGCACCAGTCGAGTTGCCAGGAGCCGCTGGAGTGGATGAGCTTGGCACAGTTGATGGGGCACCGAGCAAGTCCTGTGAGGGATGCCCAAAATTTATGATGGGAGGAACTCCTGGAGTAACCCTCTTGTTCTCCAAGTCATAGTGATGAACCTATACCTCCGGGTCCATCTTATTGGCGATCTCGCAGGCGTAAGGCCGCACCAGTTTCTCCTCAGCCTTGAAGTCATCTTGGCTGAAAGGAGTACCGTCTTCATGTTGCTCCTGCTTCCCCATTGTGAGCATTGCCGGCTCCAGAACGGTGGGATAGTAGCTATGTGCCAATGCAAGTATCCTTATGGCAGATCTCCTCATGGCAGATTGTTTCCATAAGCGCATGTACCCTGGAGCTCTGGACAACTCATCAACCAATCGATCAGGTTCCTTGGGGCACTTGCCCTTGGAGTTAAGATATTTTACCACAGAGCGAGCACCCTCCTGTAACCCATGGCAGTGGTCTAGCATGGCATGGAGTTGTTGGCTAGTGGGCAGCTTGAGTTTTGGGGAGTCAGCCCCTGTAAAATAGCGAAGTCAAGAGAAATAAGTTGTTGAGCTCTTTGTATCAACCTAAAAGAAGGCAAGTGCAGTAACTTACCAAAGATATGATGGCACATAGCCCTAATTCCCTTTTGGCATACGTCCAAGATAGATTTCAGATCAATGTGTGCCTTTTGGGCAGCCTTTTTTGCTTCAGCCCACTCCTTTTTCACTTTTTCTAGCTCACCAGCTAGGATTTGTAAGTCCTTCTCCAGTTGAAGGGAATGTTGTCTCTCAGACTCAGCAGACCTGGCACTGGAAGTCGCTTGGTCTTCCAACTTCTTCATGTCTCTCTTCATCTTGGAGACAACATTCTGAAAAAAGAACAAGTCAGAAAAAGCAGAAGTCAGCAAAGTACAAGTCGACAGACTACAAGTCAGAAACACACAAGTCAGATTTTTACAAGTCAATTCTACAACTCATGAGCTCCAAGTCGTCACAAGTTAACAACTTGGCGCTTGGGGGCTACTCAGGAGTCAGATTTTTTCTACAGCTACATAGATTCAGGTTTTAAGCAGTGCAAGTTAGCAGCTCCAAGTCGTCATAAGTTAACAACTTGGCGCTTGGGGGCTACTCACAGAGCAGAATTTTTTATCTAGCTAAGTACAAGTTGATGGCATTGATTTGTAGCTCCAAGTTGTCGCAGGCTGACAACCCGGCGCTTGGGGGCGACTCGTGGAAAAGCTTTTTGAATCTAAGAGTGAGTGATTAAGCAGCCCCGAGTCCTAGTTGAGCTAAGGACTCAGTGCTTGGGGGCTACAGTGTGCAAGTTTTTTCTACCTAGCAAGTGATTTGAGTTTAGGTTGAAGCACCTATCTTAGCTCCAAGTCACCACAGATAAGGTGCTTGGGGGCTACTGTAATAGGAGACTAACGGAGAAAACGTAAAGAGTACAAGTTAGAGTACTTACATTATGGATCATTTCAAGGGACCTGAGGGCTGCTTGCTCCTCATCCTTTAGCCTGGAGGCTTGATCATTCAGTTCTACGGCCTCAATATAGGCCTCGTTGAAAGATTTATCTTCGGAGATCCGAAGTCGGCTGTAGTCAGTTGAGGACTTTGCCGGCTCGGTGTTCAGCTGAGAAGTGGGAGCCGCCTTTTCTTGACTTGGAGGCATCTGAGTTGTAGTGGTTGGAGTCCCACCCCCAGAGGAGGATGGGATCACCAAAGGAGTCCCCACCTGAGTCCTTGGAGCGGACTCGGGGACAGGGGGAGTCCCAGTAGCTGTTGCACCTGCAGATGCATGAGTCGAGGGAGCGGTCTTTGTACTCGTCGTCTGAGAAGTCGACGGTGGTACAGCTCCACGGCTGGAAGTCACGTCAGCCATGCCTGGTAGCTTGGAGACCTTGGCACAAGGCCGGGCTCTGAGACAGGACGAGTTACAAGTTAGCATTAAATATCATTGAAAGAAAATGCAGGCGTTATATTAATAAGGGTAAAGGAAAGAGTCATACCCAACGTTTGTCTCAAGATCCAAAGCGGCTTGAGAGTCAGAAGATGGCATCGACATGCCTGACTCGTAGGAGTCAGCCTTCTCTGGAGGAGAGGCCGATTTCCTTTTGTGTGAAACAGGTAGGGGCAGAGGAGTCTCTACAGGGCCCTCCGAGCGCAACTTCCTCTTTCTGGCAGCAATAATTAGCTGCTCAGTTTCTTCGGGCTCAGTGGGGGAGCTGCTAGATCCTTGAACTCGCGAGGAGGGTACCTTGGACACAGCAAACCGAGACCCATTTTTCGGGGCTGGAGGAGTCGGAGAGCGACTCTTGGCGTCCGATGACTCCTCAGATGGAGTTGGTTGGGCTCCTGCAGGGCTCGATTCAGTATGCTCCTCATCAGCATACTGTGCTTCAGAGGAGGACTCCTCCTCAACAACATCAACAGTGGGAGCCTCAGGCGAGGACTCCTCATCTTCATGCTCATTGTCAGCGGCAGCAGCCTCTTTAGAGGACTCCTCGCTGGACTCGTCATCATCAATGACTTCTGCCGCAGCAGAAGCCTCCTTTTTGCCCTTGGCTGTCTCAGCCCTGCTCTCAGTTTCAGTTTCATCAGATGACTTCCAGAAGGAGTCATCAAGCTGTAAGAAATAGAAAGGATGAGTTAATCAGTGGTATAATAAAAGCAAGTAAGAAGCAAAGGCAAGTAAAGCACTTACAGCAGGAGCTGGGTTGGTGGAGCAGAAGGGCTGGAGTCCATAGTGGACCTGGTCCTTTACCAGCTTCCCAGTCAACTTTTTTACCAGTCGACCGAGTTCAGGACCATCAGATAACTTATCGGTTGTTCTGAGATCATCAGTGACACATCTGGTATAAGTACAAATGAGCCGAGTCCTAGGACTCAGCGGCTGAATTCTCCAGGTAGTCCAGCAACGGACAAGGTCCATGTTTTCCAAATCATGTGATAAAAGGGCCCGGATCCTGGTAATCAGAGACTCAACCTTTGGCCGGGCGGCTTCCGAGCACCTAGCTTTCATCAGAGGAGTCGCCTCCAGGCGATCCTCAGAGAACAGAGGGAGTTTTGGCTCACACTCAGGAGATGTGTCTTGGCAATAAAAGAAGGTTTTTTGCCAGTCTTTGATGCGATTTGGAAAAACTGGTTTTGGAAATACAGAATTCAGGCGACGCTGGAGAGCCACAGCGCCGCACTGTAAGAGAGGGCCTCCAGATGTTTCAGGTTGTGGATTGCAATAGAATAGTTCAAGCCATAGATCTAGGTCAGGCTTAATCTGGAGGTAATCCTCACAGAGAACAACAAAGTTGGAAAGGGTAAGGACGGAATTAGGAGCAAGGTCGTGGATGCGCAGCTTATAGAACTCAAGAAGCTGGCGGAAGAACAAGTTACCGGGGGGCATGAAACCACGGAAGAGATGCTCCGCAAAGATGACGACCTCGCCCTTCGTCGGAGAGGGCACCAATTCATCCCCAGGTGCTCGAGCCTTGACACTTGAGGGAAGGAGACCAGTTAGGTGATGTGATTTCAGCTGCTCCGCCGTGATTGTTGAACCGCCCCAATCGGCGGAGATGGATCTCTTCGAGGAAGTAGGTGCGGCGGCGGCGGCAGCCTCCGCGGCAATGTCAACGATCCTGCTTGAGGAAGGAGCCTTGGCCTTGGAGGTGCCCTTGGAGGCGCGCTTGGGGGCCATGGCGTACGTGCGGTGCCAGAAGGGAGCGCTGCGCGGGAAAGAGATGAGTGCGGGAGAGACAGAAAAGTTGGGGAATGAAAGGACAGATGGGGTTTTGGTTCTTACCCTTTGACATTTATAAGAGGGTAAAAACCCTAGAGGTTACAGTGGTGGCCCGCGGTAAAATCGTGGGTAACGATTCAACAGTTAAAAGTTAAAGTTACAGAGGTGGAAGAAGAGCTGGCTTGTTCCAGAAAGCCGATTCTTATGACTTAAAGAGTTGAAAATTCTCAGAGCTAATGTACAGGAATAGCCACAGACTCGGCCAAGTGCAGTAAAGGGCTAGAGCGGTGGACTTGTGCAGAAAGCGAGGATGGATTCATTTTATGTGCGTTATGTTTTAATTGTAGGAATTCATCTTGGAGCTAGCAGCTAGCGGTTTCTGAGCCTGTGACTCGGAGTGAAGGAGTCGACAGAAGGAGTCGACCCCAGGAGTCGAACCAGGAATAAAACCAAGAAGACAGAGGAAGCCGACAAAGCTGCACCCAAGATAAATTTGGGGGCTACTGATGGGGGGATACTTTATAGGTAGGCCCAAGAACCCGGAAAGTAGACCCGCCAAGACCAAGAAGGCCAGTGCCGAGTCATGAGACAAGTCACATGGGCTGGGCTGGAGACAAGCCGACCAAGGCCCGTGTGGAGAAGGGGACTCGTCCGAAGAAGGAGTCCAAGTGCAACCCGGAGTTCTAGTTTGGAAGGACAAGGTCTAGAGTAGGACTCCGCATATGAGTAGATCTCGGTACTGGTTGTAAGTCCAGAGACCCGCCACCTTTATAAGGGGGGTCCTGGACCTTAGATCGATAAGCCCTAAGAGAGAAACCCTAGCCACCAGAGAGAAGTCGCCGGCTCCTGAGTTGTAGGAGCCGGGTCCTTGTAATCGAGATCAAGCAAAGAGCAATAACAGAGAAGCAGGAAGTAGGTCTTTACCTCTAATCAGAGGGGCCGAACCTGGGTAAATCCTTGTTCCTTGGCGAGATTAACCGTTCCTACGTACTTCGATCACTGATGGCCCCAGAACTCATCTTCCCTGAGGAAGAACTTGCCGTGACAACCCCACGACAGGTACATGAGAGAGGTAAAGGGGGACAGAATAATGATTGTGGCGAAAGTCCCACAAGAGTACTTCTTCCGACCCGAAGAGGTCCATGTTGACTTTTCAGAACTCTACCAGTTATACAATTTCGACGCCGTCGACAAATCTCTCATGAGTTGCTATTGTCTGTAAGTTGTTG
Source organism: Puccinellia tenuiflora (assembly GCA_012064385.1). Lineage (NCBI taxonomy): Eukaryota > Viridiplantae > Streptophyta > Magnoliopsida > Poales > Poaceae > Puccinellia > Puccinellia tenuiflora. The sequence goes on from QRDG01000125.1 coordinate 463,900, forward strand.
AATTCATTGTCTACATATAACTTGTTCAGTTCATTGCATTTGTAATTATTCTCATTATATATATCCTTTTGTACTCTATATTATGCAGAATGAAGATGCAGGATTGTAAAAGAAAGGTCTATAGTGTTGGGTTCATTGACCCAGATAAGGTACATATAAAAACGCTAACGACGAAACCCGACGAGACAGCGGGAAACCTTCTAAGGTTTCTAACGGAGCAACATTACTGTGACCACATATTGTTTCCTTACAACATCAAGTGAGGGTCTTACTCTATTGTACACATTCACTTTTGCTTTCTCGATGTTAAGTGTAATTGATGAGTTACTGACGTATATATAAACGTGTGCAGCTTCCACTGGATTCTGCTAGACATACGAGTTGATAAGGGAATAGTTAATGTCATGGACCCATTAAAGAGAAACCTGGAAGAGTTCCGCAACATGCAGGACATGCTCCAGAGGTAATATTCGCGCTCTATATCGGTCTCTTTCGTTGATTTCATGAGATATCAGGTAATGAATTAACTCATTCATTAATTCATTTTCTTTGCCGGGCAGGGTTTGGAACCGATTCAAGAGTGTGGTGAAGGGTTCCTTTAGTGAGAAGCTGACGTTTACTCCGGTCTCGGTAAGTAGTACGAGATATGACCGCGCATCTCTTTACTTCTAGTTTCAATACAGTTATTATTTTGATGCTAGATTATTATTTTGATTGAATTCTATTCTCGTAAAGTGCGCGAGGCAGCCATTGGGGACGCATCTATGTGGATACTACGTTTGCGAGTTTATTCGCACGTTTACCACTGAGCACAAAGATTATAGAGTCGACGTAAGAAATACGTTCACAACATTATTTTATTACCTCACTTTTTGTTATCATGATTGATGTTCATATTGATCTCCCTTTCTTATATAGTTTGAGAGACTGCGGGAAAAGGTCCTACCGGAGCAACGCGTAACAGCAATTGCAGAGGAACTGGCGGGATTTTTGCTGAAAGAGATGGTAGACGACGCCGGAGAATTTAGTGTGAATAATAGGCGCAACCGATGATCCCGGGCCGTGTAATCGAATAGACGGGCTTAGTCCCGGTAATTGTGATCTCCATGTAACTATCAAAGTTGTATATATTTGTATGCTCGATCGTGTACGGTATGTGGTAGCGTAGAAATATACGAAAACTATTTTGAAATGAAGAAAATAAATGAATAAAATAAACCAAAATGAATTCTCTGCCGCGGCACAGAAAGTGCCCAAATTTCTGCCGCGGCAGAGAATTAGTAAACCCTAAACCCTAACCAAAATGAACTCTCTGCCGCGGCACAGAAAGTGCCCAAATTTCTGCCGCGGCAGATAATCATTAGTCGCGGCCCGTTATACGAACCGCGACTAACGGTTCTGCCCCTAGCACGCCCAGGATGAGGACCATTTATCCCGGCTGGTGACATGTCCGCGACTAATGGTTGGACCATTAGTCCCGCCACCGCTGTCGCGGTTGGCCAACCGCGACAAAAGGCCCTCACGGCCCGGGACAATAGGTCCAGTCTCCACTAGTGGTACTATACCATATTCAAGATGATAGTATGTGCTAAGCCGCTAACATCTTTTTTTTAATTTAAAAGCCGCTAACATCTTGAAGGCATGCAGACAAAGAAAGTACTACTACAAATGTAAACCAACATGAGGATTGTCAGCATGAACACAACTATTCAAACGAATTCCCAAGTTTGAATAGCACAGTAGTAGAAAACTGAAGCTCACCTCCATGGATACCACAAGCTTGTGCTACACCATCACATGTTCTGAAAGTGTGAAAGAAAGTTTGAATAGAATGCTTCCAGTGGTAGATCATAGCTTGCTATTTTCTTTGACAAACTATGTTTTTCTACATATGTAGAGGTCTCAATTTTTAAGAGAGTGGAGATTATCTACTACTGCGTCATTTCATAGTTGACATAAGGTATATGTTTTCTTTTTTCCTCTTTGAGACTGCTCACTAATTGAAAATAATTTGTGTTGTACTATACTTGGATTCGCACCCCACTGACAAGTAAAAGAGTTATTTTATAGCGTTGCTGCTGGTCTACTCGTAATATTTCATATGAGTTTACAAAGCTTTTGTGTTAGTGTTTTATAGGGACAAATCAAGAGAGATGATATTATGTCAACGGGTATCGACAACCCGGCTTGATTCGTCAGTACGGAGAATGTGTGGAGTTTGGATGATGAAAAGAGTTTCTATGTTGTGGCCCAACTCCATATCCTCTACGTAAATCGGATTAGTTGTTCGCCATGAAACCTGATTCTAATTAGTGAAACTGAAGACAAATCTGTTACACTAGAATTTTTTTTTTCTTGTTGGCCCGTTGCAACGCACGGGTATTGTGCTAGTGTTTATAATTTACCTTAGATTATATTGTTAGGAAGTCATCTCATTCATTCTACATAGGTAAACCCTACATGCAAAAGATATACTTCTTTATAGTCAAGTTTTTTTCTGGCGCTTTTCATGTATATTCTTGACGATACATTATTTATCCTCCTTTGGCATTGGCGTTAAGGTTTACTATAGGATGAAGTCATGTTTATTTAGAATACTCTCAAGAAGATGCTCCTGAACGTAGATGGGAATCATTGGCTCAATGGAACTATGGCCCTCTTAAGAACTATCTATTGTCGGTGTAAATTGCAAAGCCTTTAATCAATTTTTGTATTACTATTATTGAAATATTTTAGTTGTAAATTTCCGCAGCAACGCGCGGGGTATCATCTAGTTTCTCATGGTATCCCACAGAAACAATCTGTAAGTGTACAGAGCTCAATCCAAGGAATTGAACACGTCACAACTTGCACCACCAAAGCCTTACCAACGAGTCAGGCTCCTTTCGGTCTTTTCAGAAATTATTGTTATTTTGTAGAACATGTTGTCGAGTCGTTGAGGGCTTCTTTGAATCATATATATAGGATTACAAAACACATGAATAGAAAAATTCAGAAATTTAACAGGGTTGCGCTTACAAAATGGAGCAATACAGAATAAAAAAACTAAATAAATAGTCATTTGGATGAAACATAGGAAAAACATAGAAAAAAATTCGAGATATGGGTTTCATCGTGAAAACTGATGATATTGAGCAGCGTTACGCGTAACGCGTTGCTTCGGGAAACGTGGTTACCTTCGAAAAACATGGTTGCCTTCGGAAAACTACGCGAATGATCTAAAAAGGAGTTAGAGTGGACGTTAAAATTCCTATAGAATTGAGGTGTAGGAATACTATCCATATAAATTTTAGACGTATCATTCCGTTAATCCGAAGTGTTTTCTTAGGAAGAAATCTATGAAGACCTCCAAAATTTCTACTCCCTCCGATCCATAAAAAGTGTCGCTCACTTAGTGTCGTGGGTATGGGACACGGGTACCAGCATGGAAGATTAAACGTGGCCCATCAGGGGGAGCCCAGCAGGCCGACTCCAATCAGAGTAGGACAAGGACTCACTTGCCGACTTGTAATAGATAGCTGTGTCGTAAAAGGACTCGACATGTAAGCCGGCCTCTTGCACCTTTATAAGGAGGGGCAAGGCGCACCAAGAGAGGACAAGCCCTAAGACAGACGGGACAGAGCCCGATAGATTAGACAAGTCCAACAAAGAAGACAGAGGAGTCGTCCCACAATACGGCGACTTCTATCATGAGGAATAAGACCTAGCCACAAACAGCACGTAGTGATATTACCGGATGATATTTTCCGGGTCCCGAAGATGTATAAATCTTGTCTCCCGTGTCGTTCGTCTATTAACCCAAATCGACGATGCCCGCGCGTACGTGATGCATCTAAAATGCATACATGAACTTTGCACTATAATAGTTATATTCCATTCATATTTGCATCATATAAGGGGTATATTACTGTTATTTAATGATTTTTGGTAATTTATAATGATTTCCCCTTTTTATGGAATTAATCCTGCGCGGGCAGAAAACCCCTATTTCTTTCTTTATTTGTTTCAGGACCTTAACGATGTCATAATGAGCTATAAATTGAGGAGGGTCAATATTTTGGAAGGAGAAGATTTAGGAGCGAAAGAAGTCAACGAACGGAGGCCGGAGGACCAAAAGGGAGGGTCCCACACGGCTACAGTACCAGGCCACGTGGGCCCATCCAACTTGGCCCTCGTGGCCCCATTTGCATCGATCCTTCGCCCATAAGCATCCTCGTGACCTAAAAACGCCTATATAAGAGGTCCCCCGACGTTTTTCCAGAAGAGAGCCGCCACACGAGAGAAAACAGAAAACAGAGATCAGGAGGCTAAAGATCGGAGGGGGGAAACTCCGGCGGAGCCCTGCCGGAGAGGTCTCCTTCTTCTCCATCGACATCTCCACCATCTCCATGATGAAGAGGGAGTAGTCCACCGCTGGACTATGGGTTTGTGGCAGTAGCATATGTATCTCTCTCTCTCTCTTGAGCTTCATTAGATAGAACCGTATGAGCTGCTGAACATGATTACGGTCACCGTTGTATTACCATTGTGGTGGATCTTTCTATGAGTTAATATATGTTGAGATTGCAATGTTTGTTTCAGTTATGAAAGTAGATGCATATTATGTACCCCGTTCTTATATCCTTGTTATGATCAAGCATGTTTATGAGAGCGTGTGTGGGGGAACGTGTGCATTAGTTGGAGTAACGGGGGTGGTGAAGTGATAAGCTGACAACTTGAATATCATGATCCATTGGGTGTTTACCTTACTTTGTTGCCTCACTAGGGATAAACCAAAATACCATGTTGAAGGGTAGGAGGAGTGACTTGCCTCTACCTAAGACTAGATCCATCATGTGTTTATTTTAACTTCATGTCATTGATCTTAAAGCTATACTCTGATGTTATCTTAATTACTAAGGTGCATGATTTAGTTCACATCTTGGTGGAGTATAAGTGAGACTAATAATCAAAAGGTCTCTATGTTAGGACGTGATGCCCATATAATTAGTAACATGATTAAACTTGTTTGCAATCTCATATGTTAAATCCTATGTCTACTTGTTTGCCACACTATATTAAAGAGAGAGTGCATGTGTGAAACCATGAACCCCGGTCCATTTTTTGATCATAAGAACACTTTTCCAACCACTTTTAAGCATCTTTTACATTCAGCCATTTTTAAATCAGAAAATACAAAAACACTTTTACTTCTTGCATTCGCATATAAAAACCCCAAAAATACCTTCCATCATCATTACTACCATCCTTGCATTATTATTCACTACCATTGCATTTTTATCTACTGTTTTGCATCATTTATAATCATAATATCATTCTCACACCTTGTGCTTGACAACCACTTGGTGAGGTTGAGGGCACAAAGCAATTTACTTGTTTGCAGGAAATCTAGAGAAGGACAAGAAGATAAAACCCACACTACTGATTCACCGAGAGTTCGATATTAAACCCTCGAGTCACCTTCTTGGGGAAAAACTTCCACTACTACATACTCTGCACTTGGAGGCTCAACCTATCCCTTATATTATTATTTTCCTTTCAGGGTATCAAGAGTGCTTGTTGGCGAAGCTGAGGGAGACTTCAACTACCCGCCATCAAGAGGTTTTTCTGGCGCCGTTGCCGGGGAATCATAGCTGGAAGGGTTTGTCCAAGGATATCACAACAAAGTCAACTTCATCACCAACTTGTGCTAACACCTAAGCTTGGGGAGGTTGCACCTACGTGAGCATCATCTTGTCCATCTTTACCTTCGAGCAAATTATTTTGTTTTGTTTTTGTCTTTCATATCATTTTTAGATTTCAGTTTGCATATTTTATTTTCAGTTTTGCATTAGTTAATTCGGTTTGCATTGTTTTAGTGTCATTTTATTTTCCGTTTTGCATAAAAAATTGAAAACACATAAAAATCTGATAAAATAGGTGATAGGACTAAGTTGTGTGATTACACAAATACTCCAAATGATCAATTTATTGCTAAACCTATTACCACACCTGAGATACAAGCTGATAGCTATGAAGTAAGTCCTAGTTTGTTGAACTTGATAACTAGGGAGCAATTTGGTGGTAGTGCTATGGAGGATGCCTCTATGCATCTTCATGATTTTGTTGAAATCTGTGACATGCAAAATTTTTAGAATGTTGAAAGTGATATTCTAAAACTGAAATTATTTCCTTTCTCACTTAGAGGAAAAGCTAAGGAGTGGCTGCATTCATTACCTAGTGATAGCATTAAAACTTGGAATGATCTGAAAGAAGCTTTCATTAAGAAATATTATCCTCCTGTTAAAATTTTGCAAAATAGAAACAATATTCTATCTTTTAGGCAAAATGAAAATGAACATGTTGCTATGACTTGGGATAGGATAAAACACATGCTTAGAACTTGTCCATCACATGGAGTTAATGAATGGACCATATTACACTCTTTTTATACTGGTCTGAATTACATGTCTAGAAATATACTTGATTCTGCTGCTGGAGGTGCTTTTATGGGAAAAACTACAGTAGAGGCTAAGAATATATTGGAAAGCATTTTGCAAAACTATAGTCAATGGCATGCTGATAGAGCACCTAATTCATCTAAGAAAGTAAACTCCATAGAAGAAACTCATGATTTGTCATCTAAGATGGATACTATTCTTGCTTTGCTTAATAAACCTAGTGTTGAAAATATTCCTTTGCAAGAACTAGTTGGTAATAATTCTGAAAATATTGATGTCAACTTCATTAGGAATTATGGAAACAATGGGTATGGTAACAACAATTATAATTCTTATAATAAACCTCCATATGTTCCCAACAATCGTCCTTTTGTTCCATATCCTAATGCTAATGATAAATGGAAGCCTGTGTCATCTAGTAGTGATAATTTTGAGACTAATAAAATTCTTATGGAACAAGTTGCTAGTCATAATACCATGATACAAGAGTTGAATAAGTCTGTGGCATCTATTAGTTCTGATATTAAAAATTTACAACTCCAAGCTGCAGGACTAGACAAAGCCCTTTCAAAACTTGCTGATAATCAAGCCACTTTATTGAGTATGTCTGCTGGAAAACCACAAGCACCACCTGTGGTTGGATTGAATTCTATTAATATTGCTAAAAATGTTCCTCTTACTTTGGAGGAAACTCTGAGTGAATTGCTAAAATATCCTGAATATCTGTTGCCTTTTATGTCTCATCTTATGGTTTCAAAAGAAGAAGTTAGTAAAACTGAATATGATGAAAGAAAAGTTGAAGAAGTTATGATGCCAAGTAAAGTTAATGATCCTTTGCTTGATATGGAGAATTGTAGCTTGCATGAATTAATATCTATCTTACAAAAATTTGCAAGTGATCCTTCTATTGATGTTAACAAATCTGGTTTTGGTTCCTATATTGCTAATCATGTTTTGAAAGAGAAAAATGCTAGATACAATCAAGAAGCTATGATACCACCTAAGCTTGGGGATGTGTGGATCCCAAGGTGCTAGTAACTATTGGAAAAGAGACATATCATGCCATACTTGATCTAGGATCTAGTGTCTCTGTTTTATCTAAAGAATTATATGAAACACTTGAATTAAAGAATCTTGAAAAATGCTCTATTGGACTTGCACTTACTGATAATACCATTAAACATGCTTTAGGAAAAGTAAGTGATGTTATGGTAGAGTTACATATGACTTTTGTACCTGTGGATTTTCTAATCATGGATATGGAGAATAAAACCTCTAGTCCTATTATTCTTGGAAGACCTTTTCTTCGTACCACAGGGGCTATCATTGATTCAAAGGAAGGGAATGTGAAGTTTCAGTTTCCACACAAGAAATACATGGAACACTTCCCAAGGATGAAGGGCACAACTTTTAAGCTCCCTCATGAGCTTCATCTTCGGTAAAACAACAAGTAAGTAAGCCTAGCTATATGGCTATAAAGAAAGCGCTTTACGGGAGGCAACCCGGTTGTTTTTATTTGGATTTTCTTTGTGTCCTCTTGCTGTAACAAGAGATTGTTTTCTTAGTTTAGTTTCTGGAATTTTTAATAAAGTGCCAAGTTTTACCCATTTTGGTTGAAAAAGTTGCTATTTCTATTCGGAGATTTTATTCCTGCACCGAGTCTGTGCACGGTTTGATTTTTAATTCTTATTATGTAACTCTGATTGAGCTGAGATTTTTACGGTTACTGAAACATTTCATCCTTTGTACGCCTGAATTTTTTCAGAATTTTTAGACAAGTGTTAGTAGGACAGAAAAATACGTTTTGCTGCTGCTGTTTTTCTGGACAGATTCTGTCCTATATTGTTTTATGCATAGTTTGAACTTTTGAGTTGATCCAATTGTTTATGAGTAGGCATACAACATTATAAACTCTCAGATCATTCATATGAATTTTAGTCCATGGATTATATGCATCAAGAAACTTGTTTATTTATCTCTACTAATATCACCCCACAGAAAAGAGATGGGAGAAATTGTGTTTTGAAGTTTTTTCACAGGGATTGGAGGAGATGCACCATGAGTTATCCAAGGATGGTGAAAACCATAAGCTTGGGGATGTTAATATCCCCACTGAACCAACACACTCTCGGTTTGCACACGTCTAACTTCTATTTTTCTATCAATGCACTTTATCGCATAAACTTGGAGCGTCTTTTTGTTTGTTTTTGGTTTGATTTTTATTTTGTGAGACCACCACACTATCTTCTATATATGAGAATGCTACTGGAAATATGGGTTGAAATATCTTGCATGCTTTTATTGTATTGGGAAAAGGGATGTCTAAGTTGATTTTTAATGACACATATAGTTGCATGATTCATAAGCTTCTTTATGAGTAATAATTTGCAAATGTTTATCATGAGTTATCTTTTATTCATGTTTTGATGTTGTATGTTATTTCACCTTGTTTGACATGAATTAGTTAGCTCTATGGAAACTCATGCAAGCATCTAGATGGTCATCTTTCTCCCTTTTGCTAGCCCAAAAATTCCAACAAGTAAAAACTTGTTTCCAACACCTTCAAACCCAGTTTTTCCAGTGAGTCCACCATATCTACCTATTAGCTTTATGTTAATCCAAGTAAGTTTATCATGTTATTTGTGTTATCTATACCTCTAAATGAAAATAATGATGTTATTTATTGTAATGGGAAAAGTTGGTTAAAAAGCTCTCGCGAACTTGATGCACACCTTACTTTTATTGCATTCAATAAAGATGAACCATTGTGATTAATATTATGAAGATAGTGGCTTGATAAATGTTTAGGGTTGGGAGTTAGCCCATATGTGCTGTCACATGCAAAGCTTTCAACATGTTCCATCATTTGTTTAGTTGATATCATGTACTTTTTTTATGGATGCCTATCATGACGAAATAATGTGGAAATAGAGTTAAGTTTAAATGAGTTTGTATAAATGGTTAGAGAGAAACCTGGGCCGCTAATCTAAGCCATGCATCATTCATGGTGGAAATTTACTTACATGCTATTTTGAACTCTCTGTGATACACCTTACAATAAAAAGCTATATCAAGTGGTAAATAAAGAGGGTGTTGAGATTGTTCATTATGTTTGTTTGTCTTGTTGTTTTGATGTGGGCTTGATCCATATCATGGGACAAGAGGTACCCTAGACGAGACTCTTGATAATACCATTATTACTTACAATGATAGATAACTTAAACTTGCTTTGTTTCCAAAGTTGAGTAATCATGGTGTAGGTACTTGTATTCAAGGGGCATGAGACATCTAACCTTTACTTTGTCAAGGCCACTACTCATATTTGCTTTCACATTTAACTTTAATCATTTAAGATGCTATGATAGGGGAATGAGAGCTTGACACCAAGTATTACCATTGCAATCAATAACTAAAGTAGAATAGTTTGGAGGATAGATGAAACTTATGCATGCTTTACCTCTAATTATTTATACATCTTTTCCAAAGTGTTCACCTTTTATATTCAGATTTTCACCACACTCTATGGACCTCAAGTATGCAAAAGTAAGAATGTCCATAGTACTATATTTTATGTTGCACTTTGTGAACTATCATTGATCATCTTTTCATTGAATACTTGATATCACTTTATAAGCTGTTTGCATATTGCTACTTCTTTGAAATAATGAATCATTTGACTTTATGTAGCAGTAGCAATCTTCTTTTATATCCATGTTTTTATTATATTGCAAAGTTCATGTTAGTTTTATCACTTTCATACTCGAGGACGAGCATGAGTTAAGCTTGGGGATGTTGATGCATCTAAAATGCATACATGAACTTTGCACTATAATAGTTATATTCCATTCATATTTGCATCATATAAGGGGTATATTACTGTTATTTAATGATTTTTGGTAATTTATAATGATTTCCCCTTTTTATGGAATTAATCCTGCGCAGGCAGAAAACCCCTATTTCTTTCTTTATTTGTTTCAGGACCTTAACGATGTCATAATGAGCTATAAATTTAGGAGGGTCAATATTTTGGAAGGAGAAGATTTAGGAGCGAAAGAAGTCAACAAACGGAGGCCGGAGGACCAAAAGGGAGGGTCCCACGCGGCTACAGTACCAGGCCATGTGGGCCCATCCAACTTGGCCCTCGTGGCCTCATTTGCATCGATCCTTCGCCCATAAGCATCCTTGTGACCTAAAAACGCCTATATAAGAGGTCCCCCGACATTTTTCCAGAAGAGAGCCGCCACACGAGAGAAACCAGAAAACAGAGATCAGGAGGCTAAAGATCAGAGGGGGGAAACTCCGGCGGAGCCCTGCCGGAGAGGTCTCCTTCTTCTCCATCGACATCTCCACCGTCTCCATGATGAAGAGGGAGTAGTCCACCGCTGGACTATGGGTTTGTGGCAGTAGCATATGTATCTCTCTCTCTCTCTTGAGCTTCATTAGATAGAACCGTATGAGCTGCTGAACATGATTACGGTCACCGTTGTATTACCATTGTGGTGGATCTTTCTATGAGTTAATATATGTTGAGATTGCAATGTTTGTTTCAGTTATGAAAGTAGATGCATATTATGTACCCCGTTCTTATATCCTTGTTATGATCAAGCATGTTTATGAGAGCGTGTGTGGGGGAACGTGTGCATTAGTTGGAGTAACGGGGGTGGTGAAGTGATAAGCTGACAACTTGAATATCATGATCCATTGGGTGTTTACCTTACTTTGTTGCCTCACTAGGGATAAACCAAAATACCATGTTGAAGGGTAGGAGGAGTGACTTGCCTCTACCTAAGACTAGATCCATCATGTGTTTATTTTAACTTCATGTCATTGATCTTAAAGCTATACTCTGATGTTATCTTAATTACTAAGGTGCATGATTTAGTTCACATCTTGGTGGAGTATAAGTGAGACTAATAATCAAAAGGTCTCTATGTTAGGACGTGATGCCCATATAATTAGTAACATGATTAAACTTGTTTGCAATCTCATATGTTAAATCCTATGTCTACTTGTTTGCCACACTATATTAAAGAGAGAGTGCATGTGTGAAACCATGAACCCCGGTCCATTTTTAATCATAAGAAACACTTTTCCAACAACTTTTAAGTATCTTTTACATTCAGCCATTTTTAAATCAGAAAATACAAAAACACTTTTACTTCTTGCATTCACATATAAAAACCCCAAAAATACCTTCCATCATCATTACTACCATCCTTGCATTATTATTCACCACCATTGCATTTTTATCTACTGTTTTGCATCATTTATAATCATAATATCATTCTCACACCTTGTGCTTGACAACCACTTGGTGAGGTTGAGGGCACAAAGCAATTTACTTGTTTGCAGGAAATCTAGAGAAGGACAAGAAGATAAAACCCACACTACTGATTCCCTGAGAGTTCGATATTAAACCCTCGAGTCACCTTCTTGGAGAAAAACTTCCACTACTATATACTCTGCACTTGGAGTCTCAACCTATCGCTTATATTATTATTTTCCTTTCAGGGTATCAAGAGTGCTTGTTGGCGAAGCTGAGGGACACTTCAACTACCCGCCATCAGTACGTAGTCCCGTATCTTCACCGTCGGTTAATACCATCGACATTGGCGCCCACCGTGGGGCTAAGTGCGCGTGGATTCACAATTCGATGGGTCTTATCTTCATCAACAATGACGGCGACTCGTCGTACCATATCAGCGTCCGGGGGCTCGACATCAACATCGCCCTCGTGTATTGCTGATCAACTTCATCGGTCATCTACATCATCATCTACTCCGCAAGACAGTTGAGGAGCTACCGGCAAAACAAGCTTGCCGACGGCAGACATCGCAGGAGCCGGCGTCGCCGATCCCAAATCTGATCGGTTCCCACTTTCCAGAAAGCCATGGCTTTCACGTCGCACGTACAGCTGTACTCCAATCCGACTCGTGCTGTGACATCCCGAAAATTGGATGACGCGGTATGTTTCGCTATGTGTGCGGTCACCAGTCAGGATTCAGACCCGTGATAGTTCGCGAAGCGGAAGCACTCACGGATGACCATGTCTACAAAGGATTTCAAGCAATTAAGAAAAGAAGTGGACACGCATTGCATGCATGCAATTCAAGGCAGCTGGTCACGGTGGAGGCCAAGAAAGAAAACAAGAAGACCAATTCAAGTTGCTAGCTTGCTGCATGCACATCACCTGAAGGCCAGCTCCAACTAGCGGATCGGGAGCGAATCGACGAGTCGGCAACCAGACTAGAAAGACTCGGACGGCTATCTCCGACTCCCACCAAGGTGACCGGCGGTCCGTGGCTTTCTTCGCGTCATCGACAAAAATAACAAGCTAAGTCATTTTTATATTTAAATTTCATATTTTTATTTTTCAGTCAATTAAATAAATCCGCCATCTTTGAGTCAATCTTGGGGGCTATCAATTCTTCTGAATAGTAAAATTGCCAAAGAGGATGAGTCAATGCACAGTCCAAACATAAATATCCTGACTCAGACGATGGACGTTGGTTTCTTTATTAAGTCAGATGCGAAACACAATATACCAAGTAGTGCGTATGAACAATGCCAGATCGACTCTGAAGCACAGAAGTCTTTGTCGACAGAGCAAATCATATTTGCATGAAAAAAGTCGCCGCGAAAGCCTACTTAGTCGAGTAGAACGATTAATCAATTGAACACAAATAAATCAAATCATTGTAATATTTATTTAATTCTTTTCATACGTCACGAACGGTATAATGCTTACACAATTTTATTTCAGGTATCTCGAAAGGAGTCCCGAGTTGCTGCAGGCAAACAACCCGGCACTCGGGGGCTACACCGTTCAAAGCTTAAAAAAAAGGAGTTATACACAAAGGAGTCCCGAGTCGTCGCAGGCAAACGACCCGGCACTCGGGGGCTACATCATCTAAAGTTAAGTGCGTTATCAATACAAGCTCCAAACTGTCACAATTTTAACAACTCGGCGCTTGCGGGCTACACATATACCAATGTAAACAAGCTCGAGAGAAGAGAAGCAGCTCGTCAAAAGAATCCGGAGAAAAATTTCGACTCGCATCAAAACAAGCCGGTAGGAGAAGTCGGCAACGTCTATGCCAACAACCCGGCAACGTCTACATCGACGACTCCGCAACATCTACGCCAACAACCCGGAAACGTCTACATCAACAACTCAGCAAAGTCTACATCGAAAACCGGGCAAATGCAGCACCGGGTGCCGCGACATCATCGACGTCTACAACTCGGCAAGCGCTACATCTACGAGCCGGAAAACAACTCGGCATGGACTCCGTGTCCCAAGAAGACAACATCTATAACAAATCAAGACCTTCCGCATGACTCTGCAAGTCACCCAAAAGCTCGGGGGCTACTGTCATGGGTATGGGACACGGGTACCAGCATGAAAAATTAAACGTGGCCCATCAGGGGGGAGCCCAGCAGGCCGACTCCAATCAGAGTAGGACAAGGACTCACTCGCCGACTTGTAATAGATAGCTGTGTATTACAAGGACTCGACATGTAAGCCGGCCTCTTCCACCTTTATGGCTTTATAAGGAGGGGCAAGGCACACCAAGAGGACAAGCCCTAAGACAGACGGGACAGAGCCCGATAGATTAGACAAGTCCAATAAAGGGGACAGAGGAGTCGTCCCATGTCGGCACAGTGGAAACCAGGGTACCACGGGCCGGCCTGCTAGGGCCCACAACATTCTTCAGAAGATTTCGCTAAGGACCAGGCTCTCTAAGCCTGGAGAGGCTCTCCAAGCCTGGCGAGCCTCGCCGAGGGAAAAACCCTCGGCAAGGGACCTCTCCTCGAGAGGGCACCAAGCCAAAGGCTCGGCGAGGCCTCCAGCCTCACGGGGTTTCCTTCTTCGGGAAGCCAGCTCTGTCTCCGCGACAGAGCGCACATGGGCTCTGCGTCCTCCGCAGAGTCACGGACGCGCCAAAGCGCGATGACGATAGCGTTGTCGTTGCCATTCTCGTGTATAAAGGAGTCAACAAAGCTGCACCGAGCAAAGGAGCCCCAAGGATTGCCACTTTGGTGATAAGGGAACCATCTGCAGCTACCCGCCAAGGGCGACGTCACCGTGGGGCACATCCGGAGCTCCTGCAGCGCCGGCCCACCGTCCTGGCTGGACGGTGGCTTTTCCAGCTTTGGTGATGCCGCTCCTGCCATGGACCGCGTCCATGGACTCCACCTTTATCGTGCACCCTGCCTCCTCCTTCGTCGCTATGTGGTAGCCCTTCCCACCAAGATGTTTGGGGGGAAGAGGTCCAGAACGCCTATAAAAGGAGGGGGAGCCCGTTCAGGCAAAGGGTTCAGATCTAGATCTTCTCCATAGGCAATCTGAGTTCTAGGGTCTCAGCCATTGTAGCTACCTCGAGCTCGACAAGCTCTCCTTGTACTGTGAACCTCTCCAAGCAGTGCAATACACCAAAAGCAGGACGTAGGGGTTTTACCTCTCCCAGAGGGCCCTGAACCTGGGTAATACCGTGCGTTCATCTCTGCAGTGCTGTCCCTCTCCGAGCTCGATGAGCACCGTCGCCGTGGCACGTTGAGGGTTGTTTGACTCCGTGTTCAGCCCCTTGCCGTTACCTTACCTGTTCCTGGGGACAGTTCCTCGACATTTGGCGCGCCGGGTAGGGGGCTGAGGCGCGTCTTCAACCTCGACACCGCCATGGCCGGTTCTCGCGCCGAACGCCTTGCTCGCCGGACGGCCAGCGCCGCCACCGCTCCTCCTGCCGTCCGCCCGCGCGGCCGCCCGCGCGGAGGCGCTGCTCCGGAGCGCCGCGTCGACCCCGAGCCCCGCGTCGAGCACCCAGCGGACGATGACGATGACCACGCCGGGGACGACCTCGACGAAGAGGAGGCCTCCTCCCTTCACCCGTCGCGGGACCGTGCTGCCTCCTCGCTGGGCCGCCCTGCGCCCAGCCCAGCAACTGCGCTTCTCATGGCGCAGGAGCTGCTGCAGTACCGTCCCACGGCGGAGGCTCAAGAAGCCTAGCTCAACCGCCTCTCCGAGCTCGTCGGTGCCGCTCGCGTCGCCGCTCCTGCACCGTATCGCTCGCTGGTTCTCTCTGCGCGCGTGGGGGACGTGGCGCACGGCGCCCCTCCTGCGCCTCCTCTTCATCCCGCGCCCGCTCCAGCTCCACCGCAACCTGCTCCAGCGGGGGCTCCTCCTCGCGACAACCGTGCTGCTTCGCACGCCTCATCGCCGCATGACTGCCAAATCGTGCAGCGAGCCCCTGAGGACGCACGCGTGAGCATCGAGCGCGGGCAAAACCGCCACAACCGCGCTGTCCAGGATGTCACCGCCGCAGGGCGCCACCTCCGCGCCTCCCTCGCCAATGGCGTGGTCACCTACGGCACGACGGTTGCGTTCACTCGCAGCCTCCGTCGCGTTGTCTGGCCGGTGAAGTTCAAGCCAGATCTTCCTCCGCGCTACGACGGCAAGAACAACCCCCTGGAGTTCCTGCAGCTCTACACCTTGGCCATCCAAGCCGCCGGGGGTGACGACAAAGTCATGGCAAACTGGTTCCCCATGGCTCTCAAGGACTCCGCGTCCTCGTGGCTCACGAACCTCCCCGCTGAGTCCATCAACACCTGGGAGGATCTCTGCCGGTGTTTCGTCACCAACTTCAAGGGCACGTATGAGCGCGGCCTCACGTACAACGACCTCCGCGCCGTGCGCCAGAAGCCTGGCGAGACCCTCCGCAAGTACATCCAGCGCTTCAGCCAGGTGCGTAACAAGATCCCCAACGCCACCAACGCGCAGGTCATCTCGGCCTTCCATGCTGGAGTCACGGATGTGCGGATGCTCGAGAAGCTTGGCATCCACGACAACATCACCACCGTCGTCAAGCTCTTCGACTTGGCGGACAAGTGCGCCAAGGCTGAGGAGGGCCGCTTGTTCGTCAAGAATGAGCCAGCGGACCCCGCCGAGGGGTCCAAGAAGAAGAAATCCTCCGAGAAGCGCAAGACCACTGCGGTCCTCGCGGCTGAACCCGACGCCAAGCAGCCTCGCGCTGCCGCTCCAGCCGCGGGACCAGAGAAGAAGGATGATCGCCCCTTCTGTGTCTACCACAACAGGCATTCCCACGCCACCGAGGACTGCTACGACCTCAAGAGGCTTCGCGAGGCTCACGAGGGGGAGCAAGGACGCGGCGGCCGCGGCGGTGGCCGCGGCGGCCGCGGGAGGCGACGCTGGAACAACAACTACAACAACAACTACCAGCAGGATCCTCAAGCCAACGCTGCCCTGCCTGCGAACGACAACCTCCCTGCCGAGACTCCTGAGGGCTACCAGGTGCCTCGCGGGGCCGCTTGCATCCTCGGCGGGGCTCAGGCCCCCAGCTCCAACCGCCACTTCAAGCAACTTGCTCGCGAAATCGCGGCAGCGCTTCCCGGGGTCGAGGCCTCCAGGCCCCTCAAGTGGTCCCAGTACCCCATCGTCTTCGACTCCGGCGACCAGCCCAAGTCCACCTCAACTGTTGGCACCAGCCCGCTGGTTTGCACCCCCACCATCAACAACATTGCAGTCTCCAAGACGCTCATCGATGGGGGTGCAGGCCTCAACGTCATCTTTGTCGAGACCTTCGAGAAGCTTCAGGTGCCCTACGAGCGGCTCATGCCCACCAGGCCTTTCTCAGGGGTGACAGAGGGCCTCACAACCCCTTCGGGGCAAGTGAGGCTCGCGGTCACCTTTGGCACGCAGGCCAACTACCGCACCGAGCTGATCGACTTCGACGTCGCGCACATCGGCCTGCCCTACAACGCCATCCTCGGCTACCCCGCCCTCGCCAAGTTCATGGCGGTGACCCACCACGCCTACAACCTCGTCAAGCTCCCTGGCTCGGGTGGCACCATCGTCATCCGCGGCATGGTCTCAGATGCCCTGTACGCTGCCCAAGCGGCCTACAAGGCTGCCGCGGTGGCGTCCCCCGCTGACGAGGACGAGGAACCCCTCCCGAGCCCCCCCGCGAAGAAGAAGCAGCTGTTCTCTCAGGAGAAGGCCGCGACAAAGCAGGTGTCTCTGGAGGCAAGCGGCTCGGGGGCTAGCGTCACCATCGGCGCCAACCTGCCTCCCAAATAGGAAAGCGCGCTCGTCGCCTTCCTCAGGGCAAACTCTGACATGTTCGCATGGACACCGTCAGATATGTCCAGCGTACCGAGGGAGGTGATCGAGCACCACTTAGCCGTGTGTCCAAATGCACGCCCCGTGAAGCAAAAGGCGCGGCGCCAGGCGCCAGAGTGAGAGCCTAGGTGGAGGTGGAGGCAGCTGAGGGCGGATCCCACTTCCAACCGCACCCAAGGTCGAGGTAGCTGGGCGAGGCGGGGGTGGCCTGAACCCTGAATGCCTTGGCGCGAATAGCATACGAGGAACGGCGGTGAAGGGCACAAAGACTCTGCGCTTCTTGCCTTCAGAAGAAGAGGAGCCCTGATGGTCCACTGGAGCTGGCCTCCTGGAAGCCTCTAGCTCCCATCTACCATGCTCCAGAGTGAGAGCCTGGTTGTACAGCTCCTGGAAGGTTTGGAAATTGAAAGGCAACAGCTCATAACGAAGCTTCGGGTTCAGTCCCTTGCGGAACAGGTATTGGCGATCCTCATCATTGGTCACATCTCGGGGGGCGTAGCGAGATAGGTGATTGAACTCACGCCCATAAGATTGGACGTCCATGCGTCCCTGGGTCAGCTCTAGGAACTCTCTCCTCTTGAGGTCCATTACTGGCTTGGGAAGGTAAGCAGCACGGAAGGCAGTCTGAAATTCGACCCAGGTGAAGACATGACCAGCTGGAGCCATAGCCACATGGCTTTCCCACCAAGAGCCAGCGGCTCCCATCAGAAGGTAGGTGGCGAAATTCACTTGTTCAGCAACCGGAACATGTAGCGCTGCAAACTTGCGCTCTAGGGCACGAAGCCAATCATCAGCATCCAAGGGCTCCTTAGCAAAAGCAAAGGTGGGAGGCTGGGACCGCAGGAAGTCAAGGAGGTTGTTACACTCAGTATTCCTCCTGGCACCTTGTTGCACCAACTGTTCGAGCAGTCGATTGCTGTGCTGACGGTTTACTTCTATGGCCATCAGAACCTCCGCCACTAAGGGTGATGGCGGTGGCTCAGGATTGCCTTGTTCCCCACGACGGGTAGGAGCCATTCTGAAGATTTGGACAAGGACATAGTTAGTAACCAAATCCCGACAATTAGGATAGATCATTTAAGAGTCGGTGCAGATATAGAGACTTAAGATGCATTAACACAAGACCGATTTAGTCAACCACGGGTGACATCACATCATCGTGGCGATAGCAAAAGGAAACAAATGACTCGAGACAAGCACTAGACGGTAGAACCCAACCCCGAGAAACCTAACTTTGACGATTGTAATACAAATTGAGGTAAGGTGAATTAGAGATAGAGCGAGTTGGGTAAGAAGTAAAAAGAATCCTAAGATGGTTTTCACAACTCATTTTAGTTCACAAATAATTTTCTCGAACACTAGACTCAACATCGACCAATAGAACGGGTTTCCTACAGGCAGTACTGCTCTGATACCAACTTGTAGCGCCCCGACCCCAGAACTATACAGTGAAGCGTTGTGCAACCGGTCATGCTACACAATCGAAGGTTACTGGGTTTACCAATCCCAGGCCAAAACCTTTGGCAGGTGTGCTCGGAATGGATCATCGGCACACAACACCTCGATCATGCCATAAGCTCAGACATCGCTATCACGTATAATTAAGAGACCAAGACTTGTAGAACAAATGGCACATCACAGACTCTACGACACAAAAGAAATCATAGAGCAACTCATATAATTGAGTAAGATACAAATGACACATCAGAGTTCACAGACATATCATTACACAAGCGGAAGCAAATAAAGTTGTCTAAACAACAAGATCCAATTTATGGCCTAAGAGGCCTTAAAATAACATAACCCGTGCCAACTTGTTCTGATGTCCCAAGCTGCCACCTGGGAACCCCAGACTACTCGTCGATATCAACGTAGAACCCACCTTCCTGTTCGGTGACGTCCTCCTCTGAAACAAGTAATAATCAACAAAGCAAGGCTGAGTACGACGTACTCGCAAGAATTAGTAGGGCGATATAGGCCCGATGCTGACGGAGGCTTCAAAGCTATATATGGTTGGTTTTGCATAAAGCTAGTTTTTATCCTTCCGAAGACTAAGACACATGGCATCGACTACTCAGAGATTTTCATAAGGGGATGAGATAGTAAACTTTTCTTCTTCGGTCCCCATGGGACCTACTTCCATCAGAATCACCACATAACTCCACCAAGGCACTCCCTCGAATCTCCCTCGAGGAAATGAACCTTTTACTCTCATGTTGATTAATGCAATCTTTAGCTGCCATATCAATTAGGTTAAGGTTCTCTATGATCTTACCTATCTCACCAAGATTTGTCCATAACCGCGGACACGGCTTTTCGAAAAGATTAAACCCTGCAGGGGTGTACTGTTTTTAGCCACCGGTACCGTCCGACCCCTTGCCTACGTAATTAGCTCTCTTCCTGGGAAAGTCGGCAGGGCAGGCGCGGTTAAACCTTTACAAAGCGTGAGACTATCCAAGGGTCATCGTGACGACAGGACAAGTTCAGTGCCTATTTCAACACCCTGCCCCATCGCCACTCCTATCATCACCATCATCATCATCATCATCTTTTTCATCACCAGCCACACACTCGCAAATGGAAATCGCAAACTAGAGGACCCTTGGATACGCCCGCACTAATTATTCGGTTAAAGGGGGTTCCATATGCCCCCACCGTTGGAAGCACGCTCGGTTCTTGGATCGGTCGATAAGCACTCACACCTAGGCGGCAAGAGTGAGGAAAAACACCAACAACCTTGTTGGCAACTCATCCAAGCCTTTTAGCAATTTATTATCAACACAAGTATCCACCATTGTCCAATCATTCCATTCACTTCACAATTATGGAATTAAACAACGGACTACTTAACATTCGATTAAGCATGGCTAAGCATATCTAAGCATAATAGACATCAGATATTAATTTATCTCAGGCCAACACATCAACCTATGGTTCATAGGTAGGGAAACATGATAATGGTTCAGGGAAACCATGCATTTCATAGGATACTCTAGTATTGACCAAAATTTGACATTAGAATCGAATGCAATATTATGGTGGATAAAATACTTGTACTAATAGGATGAGATATGCCAAGAAGGTTAGGTTAGCTCTTGCCTTGTTGATAACGATGGTCGCAATAGTTGTCGAGGTATTGTGGTGGAACCTCGACTCCGGAATCTAACGGAACACAAACAATAACAAGAACAAATAAATAACACGAAGACAAGGTGCAATGCACAATCATGATGAAATGGTCATATTATGCAATAAAAAGTATTTGGGCATGTCCCACAAGTTAAATGGAACCCCTAAAATAAATATTGCATTTAACGGGTCAAAGCTCCATTTTTAACTTAGTGATTTAGGGGAATAACCAAAATGTCCAGTACTGAAATATGAGGTATATATGCATGAAAATGACATTATTAGATAGGTATTAATCCACTGATCATTTTGGTATATCATTTGCAATTTTTGAGTTAATATTCGTCAAGTTATGATAATTCCATTATGTGATTAAATTCTGCCATTTTATTAATTTCTAGTGGACAGCATCAAAATTAATTCTACAACTCTCTAAAATGACATATATTTGTAGTGGGTTGATTACTGAACATTTTAAGCTATTATTCATAATTTTTGGATGAGTGGAACTCCTTTTATGCAATTTCCAACATTTGAATTAAATCTGCCATTTTAGTAATTCTATTTAAACAGCAATTTAAATGTTCATCAAGCATGGAAAATGGCACTAACATTTAGATATTGTTTTCCTGAACATTTTGAGATATTATTTATAATTTTTCGATGAATAAAACTCAAGTTATGGATTTTCCAAATTCATCATTTATTCTGCCATTTATGTTTTTATTAAACAATGGCAAATTATTTTGGTCAATTAATCCTAACAATGGTACTATCAGATAGAGATTTCCTTGCTGAGCATTTTGACATATCATTTGCATTTTTTGGATTCATGGTTCAAAAGATATGAAATTTCAAAGTTTTATTGATTTTCTGTCTTTTGATTTAATTTCAGGAAATGGCACCGAAACGTTTTTCACCGGCCTGGGTCTTACCCGCCAGCAGCTTGAGCCGCTGACCGGTGGGGTCCCTGCCACGTAAGGCCGCCACATCAGCGTGGTGACGCAGGGTGACATCATCGCCGGCGGAAGCGGATTGCCGATCATCGATCCGTCGATTTGGTGCGGACTTGGGCGCGGGCAAGAGCACTACGAGGGAGAGGAGACAGAGGGGAGCACGGGGAGTGGCGGTTGAGGACCAAATGGTCAACGGAGCAGCGTCGGCGGCGAGCCGTGGCGGCGACAGGCGGCGGTGCACGGTGCCGTTGCGGGACAGAGCGCGGGGGAGAGGGAGGAGAAAGCTAGGAGGCGCACGAGCTCACCAGGAGCACGACTATGCAGACGACGAGGCCGGAGGAGGCCGGAGTCGACGGGGAGGACCTCGGCAGAGCAGCGGGCAGAGCGGAGGAGGCCGGGACGATTCCGGCGAATGCGGTCCTCCCAACACGAACGGGTGGCCCCGGGAGGAAGAGGAGGCCGAGGTGGTCCGAAGGGACAGCTCAGGCGAGTGCGGGGTGGCCTGGTTCACCGGCGATTCGTCGGCTTTGGCGGCGGCGGGCGTCGGGCTGGAGCGCGGTTAGGGTTAGGGTTGGCGCGGTGAGCAGCGGAGGAGGGAGGAGAAACAAGGAGAGAGCAGGGGGCAGAGGCTCGGGGAGGCCTCCTTGTCGACGCAGGGGAAGGGGGGCCCGGCAGCGTGCGGAGCAGCGCGGCCACGGCGGCATGGCGCGGCAGTGCCGGCCACTGTCGCCCACAGTGACGAGGGGCTTTTGCAAAAAAAAACCCCGGCACTTTTTCTGCTTTTCTGTTTTAATTTTAAATCTGAAACAACACCCTTTAGGATTTATTTGAGGCAGCAATAGATTTTTATAAAATGTGCAAAAATTCATATAGGCTCCTTTTGACCTCTAGATCCTCCACAAAAATTGGTGAGGTAAAATAAAATGTTTTGCACCACATTTGTTCATAGGGTTTAGTTATAGGCATTTTTGATAATTTCCAAAATGCATTTAATTGGAGCATTTATATATTTCCAAATTTAATGAAATTAATCATGGAGGCTATCACAATCATCTTGAAACTCCCCATGATTCTAGTTTGAATTTTTGGGTTAGTTTGACTTGGGTTCAAAAATAGGGGTTGGTTTAACTCAAATTTGAAGTCCCAATTTGTTTAATTGTTTGGTAAATTTTACTTTGCCCAAATAATTATGAATTGCTTTTCTTGGAACTTCCTGGACAATCATGTTAAGCTGCTTTGCAATTTTGTTCATCATTTACATCTTCACCTTTGAGTTCTCAATTGTGGCCCTTTTATTATTTCATGTGAGGCAATTATAATGATGGATGCCATGATGCAACTGAGATCAAAAAGTGAAAATTTTACTCATATTTTTAGCTTCCAAAATGGGGCTGTTACAACTCTACCCCCCTTACAGGAATCTCGTCCCGAGATTCTAGGCTTGAGTGAAGAAGGCGGGGTATTCCTGACGAAGACTAGTCTCACGTTCCCAGGTAGCCTCTTCTTCAGAGTGGTTAGACCACTGGATTTTGAGGAACTTGATGGTTTGATTACGGGTCTTCCTCTCCGCTTCATCCAGGATGCGGACAGGATGCTCACGGTAAGTCAGATCCTCCTGAAGGTCCAACTCTTTATGGTTAACCCCACGAGCAGGATCTTTGAAACAACGGCGGAGCTGGGAGACATGGAACACATCGTGCACATCCGGGAAATTTTCTGGAAGCTCGAGTTGATAAGAGAGATCTCCTCGCTTGGCTAGAACAGTGAAAGGACCAACAAAACGAGGGGCCAATTTTCCCTTGATTCCGAAACGACGAACACCTCGGAGGGGAGAGACTCGAAGATAGGCTTTGTCACCAATTTTATAGTGAATCTCCTGATGATGCTTATCATAGTAGCTCTTCTGTCTAGACTGAGCAATCTTCAGATTCTCCCGAATAATACGGACTTTCTCTTCAGCCTCGTTGATCACATCAGGACCGAAGAGTGGCCTTTCTCCGGTCTCAGACCAGTTTAGCGGAGTCCGACATTTTCGTCCATAAAGAACCTCAAAGGGAGCCATCTGTAGGCTAGCTTGATAACTGTTGTTGTAGGAAAACTCGGCGAAAGGAAGATACTTTTCCCAACCTTTACCGAAAGAGATTACACAAGCTCGAAGCATGTCCTCCAGAACTTGGTTTACCCTTTCTGTCTGACCATCAGTCTGAGGATGATAAGCTGTACTGAAGTTGAGACGGGTTCCCATTGCAGTTTGGAAACTTCGCCAAAATCTGGATACGAACAGACTTCCCCGATCCGATATAATCCTCAACGGAACTCCATGTAACGGAACAATCCGAGTTGCATATAACTCCGCAAGCTGACTTGCATTGATATCCTCACGGACGGGAAGGAAATGAGCGACCTTGGATAGCCGATCAATGACCACCCAAATGGCATTATTTCCCTTTTGAGACCGTGGAAATCCCGTGATGAAGTCCATGCCAACTTCATCCCATTTCCACTCGGGAACAGCTATGGGGCGAAGGGTACCTGCTGGCCTCTGATGTTCAGCCTTCACACGGCGACAGACGTCACATTCAGCGACATACTTGGCAACTTCTCGCTTCATGCGAGTCCACCAGAATCTGGAACGGAGGTCTTGGTACATTTTGGTGCTACCGGGATGGATGGATATGGGAGATTCATGGGCTTCTTGGAGTATCAATTGCTTGGTATTTCCCCTTTTGGGCACCACAAGGCGGTTCCCAAAATAGACCACACCGGAGTCATCAACGGAAAAACACTTGGCCTTCCCGCTCGCAATATTCTTCTTGATCTTGCGGATGCCAGCATCACGTTGCTGGGCGGCCTTGATCTCATCCTCGAGAGTGGACTTGATCTCGAGGTTAGCTAGAAAACCTGAAGGAACAATTTCCAAATTCAACCTAGCAAACTCCTCGTGAAGAGCCGGTTGTGCCCGTTCCACCGTCACGGTGTTGCAATAAGCCTTGCGACTCAAAGCGTCGGCCACGACATTTGCCTTGCCGGGTTGATAGTTGAGAGTCACATCATAGTCTTTAATCAATTCCAGCCATCTCCTCTATCTCAAGTTCAGATCCGGCTGGGTGAAGAGGTACTTCAGACTTTGATGATCAGAATAGATCTCACAACGGTTGCCCAACAAGTAGGGTCTCCATTGCTTCAGAGCATGTACCACGGCAGCAAGTTCTAGATCATGAGTTGGGTAGTTCTGTTCATGGGTTTTGAGTTGACGGGAAGCATAGGCGACACCATGGCCTTCTTGCATCAAAACACAGCCCAAACCTTGGAGTGATGCATCACAATAGACAATAAAGTCTTTATCGGTGTCAGGTAGGACAAGCACCGGGGTGGTAGTGAGTTTGATCTTGAGAATTCGGAAGCTCTCTTCAGCTTGGTCTGACCACACAAACTGTTTGTTTTTCTTGAGGAGGTCAGTCAGGGCTTTGGCTATCTTGGAAAAACCCTCGATGAATCGGCGGTAATAACCTGCCAACCCAAGGAAGCTTCGGATATCTTTGACGGACTTGGGGGTTGGCCAATCCAGGATTGCCTGAATCTTATCTGGTATCACGGACACTCCAGCAGCTGACACCACATGGCCTAGGAAAATGAGCTTCTTTAGCCAGAACTCGCACTTGGAGAACTTAGCGTAGAGGCGATGTTCGCGGAGCTTGGTCAGAATTAGTCGAAGATGCTCCTCATGCTCTTCGTTGGTTTTGGAGTACACGAGGATATCATCAATGTAGATGATGACGAACTTGTCGAGGTACTCGTGGAAGATTGAGTTCATAAGCCTCATGAAGGTAGCCGGAGCATTGGTGAGGCCAAAAGACATGACGGTATACTCATACAGCCCATAACGGGTAGTGAAAGCCGTCTTGGGGATATCCTCCTTTCTGATTTTGATTTGATGGTAGCCTGACCGCAGATCCATCTTGGAGAACACAGTCGCACCGGCTAGCTGATCGAAGAGATCATTCATTCGAGGAATTGGATACTTGTTTTTGATGGTTACCGCATTCAAAGGGCGGTAATCAACAACCAGACGCGGTACATTGGTATCCCTCTTCTTGACAAAGATGACAGGGCAACCCCAGGGGGAACTACTAGGCCGAATGAATTCCTTTTCCAACAGTTCATCAAGTTGCTTTTTCAGCTTAGTCAACTCTTCTGTCGGCATTCGGTAAGGCCTCTTGGATATCGGTGCGGTTCCGGGAACCAGTTCGATGACGAACTCCACATTTCGATCTGGCGGCATGCCAGGCAATTCTTCGGGGAAGACGTCAGGAAAATCACACACCACTGCTATCTCATGCATTTCAGGTGGGGTGACACCCTCCATAAGGTAGAGGCTGATCTCCTGAGAAGAAGGAGCGGGTGCCGGCTGAGGGCATTTCTTGGAGAAGTGACCAGGCTGGCCACCATTGTAGCAAGCGAGCCTAGGTGGAGGTGGAGGCAGCTGAGGGCGGATCCCACTTCCAACCGCACCCAAGGTCGAGGTAGCTGGGCGAGGCGGGGGTGGCCTGAACCCTGAATGCCTTGGCGCGAATAGCATACGAGGAACGGCGGTGAAGGGCACAAAGACTCTGCGCTTCTTGCCTTCAGAAGAAGAGGAGCCCTGATGGTCCACTGGAGCTGGCCTCCTGGAAGCCTCTAGCTCCTTTCGACCCTGCTCTAGAGTGAGAGCCTGGTTGTACAACTCTTGGAAGGTTTGGAAATTGAAGGGCAACAGCTCATAACGAAGCTTCAGAGTCAGTCCTTTGCGGAATAGATATTGCCGATCCTCATCATTGGTTACATCCCGGGGGCGTAGCGAGACCAGTGATTGAACTCACGCCCATAAGATTGGACGTCCATACGTCCCTGGGTCAGCTCGAGGAACTCCCTCCTCTTGAGGTCAATTACTGGCTTTGGAACGTAAGCAGCACGGAAGGCAGTCTGGAATTCGACCCAGGTGAAGACATGACCCGCTGGAGCCATAGCCACATGGCTTTCCCACCAAGAGCCAGCTGCTCCCATCAGAAGGTAGGTGGCGAAAATTACTTGTTCAGCAGGCGGAACATGTAGCGCTGCAAACTTGCGCTCTAGGGCACGAAGCCAGTCATCAGCATCCAAGGGCTCCTTAGCAAAAGCAAAGGTGGGAGGCTGGGACCGCAGAAAGTCAAGGAGGTTGTTACACTTAGTATTCCTCCTGGCACCTTGCTGCACCAACTGTTCGAGCAGTCGATTGCTGTGCTGACGGTTTACTTCAATGCCAGCAGAACCTCCGCCACTGAGGGTGACGGCGGTGGCTCAGGATTGCCTTGTTCCCCACGACGGGTAGGAGCCATTCTGAAGATTTGGACAAGGACATAGTTAGTAACCAAATCCCGGCAATTAGGATAGATCATTTTAGAGTCGGTGCAGCGATAGAGACTTAAGATGCATTAACACAAGACCGATTTAATCAGCCACGGGTGACTTCACGTCATCGTGGCGATAGCAAAAGGAAACAAATGACTCGAGACAAGCACTAGATGGTAGAACCCAACCCCGAGAACCTAACATCGACATGACTGTAAAACAAATTGAGGTAAGGTGACTCAGAGATAGAGCGAGTTGGGTAAGAAGTAAAAGAATCCTAAAATGGTTTTCACAACTCATTTTAGTTCACAAATAATTTTCTCGAACACTAGACTCAACATCGACCAATAGAACGGGTTTCCTACAGGCAGTACTGCTCTGATACCAACTTGTAGCGCCCCGACCCCAGAACTATACAGTGAAGCGTTGTGCAACCGGTCATGCTACACAATCGAGGTTACTGGGTTTACCAATCCCAGGCCAAAACCTTGGCAGGTGTGCTCGGAATGGATCATCGGCACACAACACCTCGATCATGCCATAAGCTCAGACATCGCTATCACGTATAATTAAGAGACCAAGACTTGTAGAACAACTGGCACATCACAGACTCTACGACACAAAGAGATCATAGAGCAACTCATATAATTGAGTAAGATACAAATGACACATCAGAGTTCACAGACATATCATTACACAAGCGGAAGCAAATATAGTTGTCTAAACAACAAGATCCAAATTATGGCCTAAGAGGCCTTAAAATAACATAACCCGTGCCAACTTGTTCTAATGTCCAAGCTGCCACCTGGGAACCCCAGACTACTCGTCGATGTCAACGTAGAACCCACCTTCGTGTTCGGTGACGTCCTTCTCTGAAACAAGTAACAATCAACAAAGCAAGGCTGAGTACGACGTACTCGCAAGAATTAGTAGGGCGATATATATGGTTGTTTTTGCATAAAGCTAGTTTTTATCCTTCCGAAGACTAAAACTCATGGCATCGACTACTCAGAGATTTTCATTAGGGGATAAGATAGTAAACTTTTCTTCTTCGGTCCCCATGGGACCTACTGTCATCAGAATCACCACTTAACTCCACCAAGGCACTCCCTCGAATCTCCCTCGAGGAAATGAACCTTTTATCACACGTTGATTAATGCAACCTTTAGCTGCCATATCAATTAGGTTAAGGTTCTCTATGATCTTACCTATCTCACCAAGATTTGTCCATAACCGTGGACACGGCTTTTCGAAAAGATTAAACCCTGCAGGGGTGTACTGTTTTTACCATTGGTACCGCCCGACCCCTTGCCTGAACATTTAGCTCTCTTCCGGGGAAAGCCGGCAGGGCGGGCGCGGTTAAACCTTTACAAAGCATGAGACTATCCAAGGGTCATCGTGACGACAGGACAAGTTTACCCAGCCTCTTTCAGCCCCTGCCCCATCGCCACTCCTATCATCACCATCATCATCATCATTCTTTTTCATCACCATTCACACACTCGCAAATGAAAATCGCAAACTAGAGGACCCTTGGATACGCCCGCACTAATTATTCGGTTAGTAAGGAGCCCATACTCCCACCGTTGGAAGCACGCTCGGTTCTTGGATCGGTCGATAAGCACTCACACCTAGGCGGCAAGAATGAGGAAAAACACCAACAACCTTGTTGGCAACTCATCCAAGCCTTTTAGCAATTTTATTATTAACACAAGTATCCACCTCTGTCCGAACATTTCATCCAATTCACAATTATGGAATTAAACAACGGACTACTTAACATTCGATTAAGCATGGCTAAGCATATCTAAGCATAATAGACATCAGATATTATTTATCTCAGGCCAACACATCAACCTATGGTTCATAGGTAGGGAAACATGATAATGGTTCAGGGAAACCATGCATTTCATAGGATACTCTAGTATTGACCAAAATTTGACATTAGAATCGAATGCAATATTATGGTGGATAAAATACTTGTACTAATAGGATGAGATATGTCAAGAAGGTTAGGTTAGCTCTTGCCTTGTTGATAACGATGGTCGCAATAGTTGTCGAGGTATTGTGGTGGAACCTCGACTCCGGAATCTAACGGAACACAAACAATAACAAGAACAAATAAATAACACGAAGACAAGGTGCAATGCACAATCATGATGAAATGGTCATATTATGCAATAAAAAGTATTTGGGCATGTCCCACAAGTTAAATGGAACCCCTAAAATAAATATTGCATTTAACGGGTCAAAGCTCCATTTTTAACTTAGTGATTTAGGGGAATAACCAAAATTTCCAGTACTGAAATATGAGGTATATATGCATGAAAATGACATTATTAGATAGGTATTAATCCACTGATCATTTTGGTATATCATTTGCAATTTTTGAGTTAATATTCGTCAAGTTATGATAATTCCATTATGTGATTAAATTCTGCCATTTTATTAATTTCTAGTGGACAGCATCAAAATTAATTCTACAACTCTCTAAAATGACATATATTTGTAGTGGGTTGATTACTGAACATTTTAAGCTATTATTCATAATTTTTGGATGAGTGGAACTCCTTTTATGCAATTTCCAACATTTGAATTAAATCTGCCATTTTAGTAATTCTATTTAAACAGCAATTTAAATGTTCATCAAGCATGGAAAATGGCACTAACATTTAGATATTGTTTTCCTGAACATTTTGAGATATTATTTATAATTTTTGGATCAATAAAACTCAAGTTATGGATTTTCCAAATTCATCATTTATTCTGCCATTTATGTTTTTATTAAACAATGGCAAATTATTTTGGTCAATTAATCCTAACAATGGTACTATCAGATAGAGATTTCCTTGCTGAGCATTTTGACATATCATTTGCATTTTTTGGATTCATGGTTCAAAAGATATGAAATTTCAAAGTTTTATTGATTTTCTGTCTTTTGATTTAATTTCAGGAAATGGCACCGAAACGTTTTTCACCGGCCTGGGTCTTACCCACCAGCAGCTTGAGCCGCTGACCGGTGGGGTCCCTGCCACGTAAGGCCGCCACATCAGCGTGGTGACGCAGGGTGACGTCATCGCCGGCGGCAGCGGATTGCCGATCATCGATCCGTCGATTTGTTGCGGACTTGGGCGCGGGCAAGAGCACTACGAGGGAGAGGAGACAGAGGGGAGCACGGGGAGTGGCGGTTGAGGACCAAATGGTCAACGGAGCAGCGTCAGCGGCGAGCCGTGGCGGCGACAGGCGGCGGTGCACGGTGCCGTTGCGGGACAGAGCGCGGGGGAGAGGGAGGAGAAAGCTAGGAGGCGCACGAGCTCACCAGGAGCACGACTATGCAGACGACGAGGCCGGAGGAGGCCGGAGTCGACGGGGAGGACCTCGGCGGAGCAGCGGGCAGAGCGGAGGAGGCCGGGACGATTCCGGCGAATGCGGTCCTCCCAACACGAACGGGTGGCCCCGCGAGGAAGAGGAGGCCGAGGTGGTCCGAAGGGACAGCTCAGGCGAGTGCGGGGTGGCCTGGTTCACCGGCGATTCGTCGGCTTTGGCGGCGGCGGGCGTCGGGCTGGAGCGCGGTTAGGGTTAGGGTTGGCGCGGTGAGCAGCGGAGGAGGGAGGAGAAACAAGGAGAGAGGAGGGGGCAGAGGCTCGGGGAGGCCTCCTTGTCGACGCAGGGGAAGGGGGGGCCCGGCAGCGTGCGGAGCAGCGCGGCCACGGCGGCATGGCGCGGCAGTGCCGGCCACTGTCGCCCACAGTGACGAGGGGCTTTTGCAAAAAAAAACCCCCGGCACTTTTTCTGCTTTTCTGTTTTAATTTTAAATCTGAAACAGCACCCTTTAGGATTTATTTGAGGCAGCAATAGATTTTTATAAAATGTGCAAAATTTCATATAGGCTCCTTTTGACCTCTAGATCCTCCACAAAAATTGGTGAGGTAAAATAAAATGTTTTGCACCACCTTTGTTCATAGGGTTTAGTTATAGGCATTTTTGATAATTTCCAAAATGCATTTAATTGGAGCATTTATATATTTCCAAATTTAATGAAATTAATCATGGAGGCTATCACAATCATCTTGAAACTCCCCATGATTCTAGTTTGAATTTTTGGGTTAGTTTGACTTGGGTTCAAAAATAGGGGTTGGTTTAACTCAAATTTGAAGTCCCAATTTGTTTAATTGTTTGGTAAATTTTACTTTGCCCAAATAATTATGAATTGCTTTTCTTGGAACTTCCTGGACAATCATGTTAAGTTGCTTTGCAATTTTGTTCATCATTTACATCTTCACCTTTGAGTTCTCAATTGTGGCCCTTTTATTATTTCATGTGAGGCAATTATAATGATGGATGCCATGATGCAACTGAGATCAAAAAGTGAAAAATTTACTCATATTTTTAGCTTCCAAAATGGGGCTGTTACATATCCCCTCCCGAGGATTGACCAGATCGTGGACTCCACCACCGGCTGCGCACTCCTCTATTTTTCTGGATGCCTTCTCTGGTTATCACTAGATCAAGATGGCGAAGGAAGACGAGGAGAAGACAGCATTTCTCACCCCTTGTGGTGTATTTTGCTACGTCTGCATGCCCTTCGGCTTGAAGAATGCCGGTGCCACTTTCCAGCGCCTCATGAGGATCACCTTGGGGGCTCAAATGGGAAGGAATGCAGAGGCCTACGTTGACGACATCGTGGTCAAGACCCGCGAGGAGGACACCCTCATCAAGGACCTCGAGGAGACCTTTGCCAACCTGCACAAGGTCAACATCAAGCTGAACCCCGCCAAGTGCGTCTTCGGGGTCCCTTCAGGCAAGCTCCTCGGTTTCCTGGTGTGTCATCGCGGCATCGAAGCAAACCCTGACAAGATCAAGGCCATAGATGAAATGCAGCCTCCCCGTCGCCTCAAGGACATGCAACGCTTAGCGGGATGTATGGCCAGCCTTGGCCGGTTCATCTCCAAGTTCGGCGAGAGGGCGCTGCCATTTTTCAAGATCATGAAGAGGTCCGGTCCTTTCAAGTGGACCCCTGAAACGGCAAAATCCTTCGAGGACCTGAAGAAATATCTGGCGAGCCCACCCATCATGGTTGCCCCACGCCCTCGCGAGCCTCTGAAGCTGTATCTTGCAGCCACTCCTCAGACGGCAAGCGCGGTCTTGGTGGCTGAAAGGGAAGAGCCAGTCCTCGCCAAGCAGACCTCTGCCTCGCCAAGCCCAGAACACCACGACAAGGAAGCAGCCTCGTCAAGCCTCCAGCCTCATGCCGAGCCTCATGCCGAGCCTCTACAAGCAGGGCCTCAAGAAAGCCTCGACAAGGACTCCACCGAGCCTCGAGAGGAGCCCACCGCTGCCACGCCTACAACCACCCTCGTCGAGCATCCCGTGTACTTCATCAGCACAGTGCTGCGGGACGCTCGCGAGCGCTACCCCATGCAGCAAAAGCTCCTCTTCTCGCTCCTCAGTGCCTCCAGGAAGCTGCGCCACTACTTCCAGGGCCACCCCATCAAGGTGGTCACCTCGTACCCCCTGGAGCAGGTCCTGCGCAACCCAAACGTGACAGATCGCGTCGCAAGCTGGGGCATCGAGCTGCAATATTTCGAGCTGGAGTTTGACACCACAAGGGTCATCAAGGGCAGAGCGCTGGCCGATTTCATGGCTGAATGGACGGACACACGTGAAGAGGAACCTCAAGAAGAACAAGCTACAGCCTCAGGAGAGGCAGAGCCCACCTACTGGACCATGCACTTCGATGGCGCCTTCGCGGCCCGGAGTGCAGGGGCTGGTGCTGTCCTCACCTCACCAACAGGCGACAAGCTCTACTACGCCGTCCAACTGTGCTTCAAGGACAACGACAAGGTCTCCAACAACATTGCTGAATACGAGGGCCTCCTCGCCGGGCTCAGAGCCGCCATCGCCCTCGGCATCAAGCGCATCCTCATCAAGGGCGACTCTCAGCTCCTCGTCAACTTCTCCAACAAAAGCTACACGCCTAAGGACACCTACATGGTGGCCTATCTTGAAGAGGTATGCAAGCTCGAGAAGCACTTCAGGGGCATGGAGCTCAAGCATATCCCGCGAGGGGAAAACCAAGAAGCAGATGAACTCGCCAGGC
Organism: Puccinellia tenuiflora; assembly: GCA_012064385.1. Classification (NCBI taxonomy): domain Eukaryota; kingdom Viridiplantae; phylum Streptophyta; class Magnoliopsida; order Poales; family Poaceae; genus Puccinellia; species Puccinellia tenuiflora. The sequence goes on from QRDG01000125.1 coordinate 497,029, forward strand.
GAGCAGCAAGAAGAGAAGCCCAGAAGCCTGGAGTGTTCGAGGAGAGACTCGCCAAGGCCTCCGTCAAGCAACCAGTGGTCAACATGAGCATCAACGAGGAGCTCCCACCAGCCCCATCAAGTGGAGCACCAAACTGTGGGCTGCCCTCAGGCGATCGCCTGCTGATGACCCTGGTACGCCAAGACACTGGTTGGATCGACGAGATCAAGCGCTACTTGCAAGATCGAGCCCTCCCCAAGGAAGATGCAGAGGCAGAGAGGGTCGCTCGCCAGGCCAAGTCTTACTGCCTCCACGACGGAGACCTGTACCGTAAGCGCCCCAATGGGGTTGCGTTGCGGTGCGTCCCTGCCGAGGAAGGCTGCCAGCTCATCAACGACATCCACAGCGGAGAGTGCGGCCACCATTCATCCTCACGCACCCTGGCAAGCAAGGTCTTCCGAAGTGGCTTCTACTGGCCTTCTGTGCTTCAAGATGCGGCTGAAATCGTCCAATCCTGCGACGCCTGTCAATTCCACGCCAAGCAAATTCACCAGCCCGCGCAAGGACTCCAAACGATCCTGCTCTCCTGGCCGTTCGCGGTCTGGGGGCTGGACCTGCTGGGACCCTTCCCGCGAGCGCTCGGGGGCTACCGCTACCTCTACGTCGCCATCGACAAGTTCACCAAGTGGCCTGAGGTGGAACCCGTGCGCACCATCCCGGCTAAATCGGCGGTGAAATTCATCAGGAGCTTGGTCTGCCGCTTTGGCGTGCCCAACCGCATCATCACCGACAACGGCTCACAATTCATCAGCGGCGCCTTCAAGTCCTACTGCGGCAGCCTCGGCGCCCAAATCTGCTACGCCTCGGTGGCTCACCCACGCAGCAACGGGCAGGCTGAGCGAGCCAACGCCGAGGTGCTCAAGGGCCTCAAGACGAGAAGATTCAACCGCCTCAAGGCCAGCGGCAAGCACTGGATCAATGAGCTCCCCTCGGTGCTCTGGTCCATCCGCACCACGCCAACAAAGCCCACTGGTGAGACGCCGTTCTCCCTCGTCTATGGCGCTGAAGCTGTTCTCCCCAGCGAGATCACCCACGGCTCTCCACGAGTCTTGGCCTTCAAGGAGGCTGAGCTGGATGAACTCCGCAACGACGACCTGCTGCTGCTCGAAGGGCTCCGCCGCAATGCGGCCCTGAGAGCGGCAAGGTACCAGCAAGACCTCCGTCGCTACCACAGCCGCCACATCCGCCCGCGCACTCTCGAAGCAGGAGACCTTGTCTTGAGGAGAATCCTCTCCAAGGCAGGTCTCCACAAGCTCTCGCCAATGTGGGAAGGGCCCTACAGAGTCGTGCACATCGCCAAGCCTGGCTCCGCACGGCTCGAGACGGAGTACGGAATTCCTGTCGCCAACCCCTGGAACATCCAGCACCTGCGCAAGTTCTACCCCTGATCGTCCTCGACGAGCAAATTTTTGCAAGCAACTTTTTGCGCCAAGGGAGAGCTTCGTGCCAACATCCTCCACGAGGAGAAAAATTCGGGCTCCCCTCTCTACTATACGTTGCCGCGGGCCGTTCAAGAAGACTCCCAAGCCACCAAGCCTCGGCGAGGTGACTTCTTCAAGCACCATGCCTTGGCGAGGTGGATCCCCATGCCCAGACATGGTGGACCGCAGGCTCTACAAGCCACCCCCGCCTAGGGGCCCCTCTGAGCTCTCTCTACATGCGTCTGCCTCGGGCACGCCCCCTCGAGAGTCTCAGCCACAGCATGTGGACCCCATGCCCAGAGCATGGCGGATTTTGTAATTCTGGCCACGCCAGTGTAATGAACCTTTGTTTCAGGTCACTTTGAACCTTTGCGCTTCGCGCCAGCATATGATCTTGCTTCGGTAAGCAGTTATATTATTCGCATCTTATCCTTGCTCGTATGATCCCTCCTGTGCATCTCGCGAGCGGGGGCTAGCATGGTGCATGTGCCTCGGGAGCATCCCAGCAGCACCTCAAACCCAAGGGATCCGAGCTCTGAACTCGCGGGTCAGCTCTCATGTACGTCAACTCCTAAGGAGCTCTGAACTCATGGGTCAGCTCCCATGCACGTCAACTCACCAAGGATCACCAAAAACCTTGGTGCCTGTTCTCCTCGCGAGACACACATGAAGGAACCTACGAGCGTGCATGAGTTATCCTAGCTATGTATTTCTTGTGGGTATGCCTATCTGTCCAAACGCAGGAAAGCAGGTTCAAAAACAAGGCTCAGGCAACCTCGAGAGGAAAACGCCTCGTCAGGGAACCAGCACCCTCTCCAAGGCGAAAAACGCCTCGCGAAGCTAAGTCCAAACACTTGGTTAAAATTTCCTTTCGCTGGTTGTTGTCCCTCGAACCTCTTTTCTCTCTCCTATGCCTCATGGGCTGCTTGCACATTAAAGGGGAGCCCCAAGCATCACGACTTGGGAGCTCTTACCTCTTGAGGCCTCACGCACCCCCCGGCCTTGTGGAGCCCTGACTCTCACATACCGAAGCGGCGGTGGTGTAGCGCTAAGAGAGGGTCCTAAGACGTAGAGTGAAAAAGACATGAAAGGGAAGACAAAAGCCTCTCGAGGGATATTCACCGAGCACGTTCAAACAAAGCTTAAAACAAGTCTTTACAAAGCTATTACAGATAAAATGCTAAGATAATCCGTGCCCCTGCACGTCCAGATACAGGAGGGAGCTCAGGCTGTCGCGCCTCCTAAGGGGCCCGCTCCGTCCACGGCAACCTCCACCTCCTCCTCCGGGGCGTCCTCCTCGTCGTCGCCTTCGTCCTCGTCGACCTCGACTTGGTCGAATTTCTTGGCGTACACCTCGGCGGCCTTCCGCGCCCTGTCGATGATGTTGACCGGCGCCATCACGGCCTCGAGGTCAAGCGAGGGCTGGAGCCTCGCGAGGTTGCTGAAGATGCGGCTGGTAGCGATGACGAGGAGATCGCGGCTCTCCTCCACGACGCGCTCGTCGAAGCCCTTCGCAGTCTCCTCAAGCCCTCTGAGGAATTGCTCGAAGAAGAGCGTGTACGCGGCCTCGTCGTCGCTCCCCCCTGCGGCAAAGTTGGGGACCTCGATCCTCAGGTCGTCCCCAACGGCGCGCGCACGGTGTACCAGGCCTTGGAGCATGAGTTGGCGTTGGCGCGTCATGGTCCGGCCATGCTCCGCGTTGCTCCGTGCCTCCTCCACAAGGTTCACGACCGGCCCCACCTGCTGGTGGAGATCGTTCAGGTCCTTCTCCAGGGCGGTGACTCTCTCTTCTGTGCGAGCTTGGGCCTCCCTGGCGCCCTGAAGGCGAGAGGCCATCCGCTTCTCCTCCTTCTCGAGCTCCTTGATGCGGTCCTGGAGCTCCTTGCGCTTCGAGGTGAAGCGCTCCTCCTGCTTCGTGGCCTTCTCGTCATAGTCCTTGGCCAGGTCCAGGCGGATGAGCTTGACCCTGGCGTCAGCATCCTCCTGGATTTTCTTCTGCTTCTCCGCGAAGCTGGCGTTGGCCTTCTCGAAGCGCTTCGCGTAGGTGGCCTCGTCCTGGGACACCTTACCCTCGCGGGCCTTGAGCGTCTCCTCGCGGGTGGCATGATCCTTCTCGAGCTGTTCGGCCTGCTCCTCGCGCCGGCGCAGTTCCTCCTCTCGGGAGGAGAGCTCTCCCTCGCGCCGTGTGAGCCCCGCTTCGCGCTGGTCCAGCTGCTTCCTGCGGGTGTCCAGCTTCTCGCGGAGCTCTTTCAAGATGTTCTCCACGACCTTGGAGTTCTCGATGAACTGTTGCTCTTGGGCCGCCACCTCTTGTCGCTTGGAGGCGGTTTCCGCCTCAAGAGCCTCCCGCGCGGCGTCCAGCTGCTCCATGGTCTCTGCCGCCTCCCGCTTTACGCTGTCGCGGGTCTCCTTGGCAAAACGCATCGCCTCCTCTCGCGCCGCCCTTTCCGCCGCATCCTGCCGGCGGCAGCTCTCCATGCTCTCGCGGAGGAGGGCCCAGCCCTCGTCGAGTCTCGCCCGCTCCTCCGCCCTGGCGAGTTCCTCTTCGGCGAGCTGCGCCTCCAGCTCATCGAGCGTCCGCCTTGCCTGGCCGAGGACGACTTGCCGTCCGCCGTCCCGCAGCGCCAAGGTCCCCGCATCACTGCGGGGTGCAGGGGTCTCGGTGCTTGGTGGGGCGCTCGAAGCACCCTGTCTCAGGCCCACAGCCGCCTCTGGTGCGGCCCGGGGGCTCGCGAGGGCGCCTTCTTCGCCTCCCGCACCGAGGGCCCTCTGGGGACTCGCGTGTGCGCCTTCTTCGCCTCCCATGTTAGGGGCCCTCTGGGGACTCGCGTGGGCGCCAGCATCGTCACCCGCGTTTGGAGCCTGCTGGGGGCTGGGCGTCCTCTCGCCCCCAGCTTCAGTATCTGTGGGCTCCGGAGGCGCCTCCTCCTCCTGCCCTTCGGGGGCGCCTCCCGCCCCCTCCGTGGTGGTCGCGCCCGCCGCAGCCGCGGGCCCGTCTGTCCTCTGTGTGGGAGCCTCCTCCTCCGGGGGTGGCTCCACGAGGATCTCCTCGATATCCTCCTCCTCCTCCTCGTCCGGCCTCGCGGAGGCCTGGGCTGTGTCGGCCGCCATCTCCTCCTCCGTTGCCCTCTGCAGTACGGGAGGAAGAGTGGTCCGGACGGGCGGCGGCACCACCTCAACGACGTCGTCGTCCTCCTCCTCCTCGCGGCGTTCGCCCGCTGGAGGAGCGGCCGTGTGCCGCGACTCGTCCGGAGCCGCCGCTTCTTCGGCGCCGCAGGGTTCCTGAAGACAAACAAGCAGAAGATCCGTCAAGGGGGTTTTTGGAAGCAGAATGCTAAAGGGAGGAGTTGAGACTTACTTGTCGGCTATCCTCCACACCCTTTTCTTCGCCTTCGGAGGCTGGGGGCTGCTCGCCCTGGCCTCCTCTTGAGGCCCTCCTGCACCCTCTAGGGGGGGCGCCCCTCCCTGCCGATGCGTTCCTGTCATGGAGGGCCTTGGTGCGGGGCTCGCGGCGTTCCCCCCTGTTGCCGCTCTCCTCCTCCTCCCCCTCTACGATGCATCGGGAGCGGGCTACGCGGAAGGCGTCCTCGTCGCCGCTGGAGGAGATCTCCTAGAGGTCCTCTTCATGCGGCGCGCCCCTCGGGGAGCTGACGGAGCCTCCCGAGGGGTTTGCGCTTCTCGAGGCCTCATCCTCGCCAGAGGGGTTGTCACCTCTCAGGGCCTCGTCCTCGCTAGAGTCTTCGACCTCCTCCGACTCCGGCGACTCGCCCACCTGCTCCAGCTCTGCAGCCCACGGGTTGCTACGGGGCCCGCGGAGTCCTTCAGGCCTGATGCCCCATTCATCGAATCTGGGCAGGAGCTGACGGGCTTCGCGCACGCTCTCCTCCACATAGGCGAACATCGGCAGGGCATCTTCGTTGGCTGGGGACGGAATGGACGCCGTGGCGAAGAGGACTCTCATGACCTGATCCCGCTCGTCCGATGTGAGGCTGTCCGCGCACAGGCGCATCCTGTCTCTTGAGCCTGTGTACGTCCACATCGGCTCCGAGTGCCACTGGAGGGGCGCAATGCGGCGTTTGGTGAAATCCCTCGCCACCATCTAGCCGGTGAGCCCGGCCTCACGGAGCACCCGAATGCGCTCGTACACCACCTCCAGCTTGGGGCCCTCGAAGTTGCGGCTCACCCAACGCGCCCACTTCTCTGGGGTGCCACGGGCACCTCCAGGAGGCGATTCGACGACCTGGTGTTGACGAAGAACCACTTCTGGCGGAAGTCATCCACCTTCTTCGTTATCTTGGTGACGGCGTTCTCGCCAACCCACGCGATGGGGATGTAATCTTCGCTCCTGGCGTCGGCGATGCGGAAGGAGACGCATCCGACCACCTCGTTCGATGCCGTGTTCCGGAGGGCATAGAAGCTGTGGAAGAGATCCACCGAGGGGTGGATGCCAACGTACGCCTCGCAGAGGTAGGCGAAGATGGCAAGGATAAGTATGGAGTTTGGGTGGAGATGAAGGAGTTGGATCTGGTATGCCTCAAGGATCCCCATGAGGAAGCAGGAGAAGGGAGGAACAAGGCCGGCGTAGAGGGTGTGAAGGAAGATGGGGTAGTACCCCGCGCCGATCTTCCTGCTGCCGGCCGCCTCCATTTTCGTGGCGCCGAGCTCGTGGGTGCTGGCGGCCACCAGGTGGCGCACCTTCTCAAGCGCCGCCGCACGGACGCGGGTTTTCGGCAGCGCCCCTGGGGGTGCAGCATCCCGCGCCGCCGTCGCCGAGGTGCTAGTCTGCATGGCGGCCTTGCCCTTCTGGCCGGCGGTTGCCTTCTTGGGCGCCATGGTCGCTGGAGAAGGAGGTTCTAGAGACGGAGCGCTCTAGAGAGATGGAGGCGTTGGGAGGAGTGTGCAGAGGAGTAATGGACGAAGTGATGGGCGCTGACCGCGCGCCCAGGCTTTATTGACCGGCCCCCGAATCGTGGCGGGCCCCACCGGGTCGCCCGTTGAAGCCGAGGAGATCGTGGCCTCGGGCGCAACCGCTGCGCCCCACGTGTCACGGCCCAGGCAGGCTCCGTTGGGCCCTCAACGCTTCGCCTCCATCTTCGACTTCGGCGTGCCCATCGTGGGCCCGGGTGCTACTGTTGGCACAGTGGAAACCAGGGTACCACGGGCCGGCCTACCAGGGCCCACAACATTCTTCAGAAGATTTCGCTAAGGACCAGGCTCTCTAAGCCTGGAGAGGCTCTCCAAGCCTGGCGAGCCTCGCCGAGGGAAAAACCCTCGGCAAGGGACCTCTCCTCGAGAGGGCACCAAGCCAAAGGCTCGGCGAGGCCTCCAGCCTCGCGGGGTTTCCTTCTTCGGTAAGCCAGCTCTGTCTCCGCAACAGAGCGCACATGGACTCTGCGTCCTCCGCAGAGTCACGGACGCGCCAAAGCGCGATGACGACAGCGTTGTCGTTGCCATTCTCGTGTACAAAGAAGTCAACAAAGCTGCACCGAGCAAAGGAGCCCCAAGGATTGCCACTTTGGTGATAAGGGAACCGTCTGCAGCTACCCGTCAAGGGCGACGTCACCGTGGGGCACATCCGGAGCTCCTACAGCGCAGGCCCACCATCCTGGCTGGACGGTGGCTTTTCCAGCTTTGGTGACGCCGCTCCTGCCATGGACCGCGTCCATGGACTCCACCTTTATTGTGCACCCTGCCTCCTCCTTCGTCGCTATGTGGTAGCCCTTCCCGCCAAGATGTTTGGGTGGAAGAGGTCCAGGACGCCTATAAAAGGAGGGGGAGCCCGTTCAGGCAAAGGGTTCGGATCTGGATCTTCTCCTTAGGCAATCTGAGTTCTAGGGTTTCAGCCATTGTAGCTACCTCGAGCTCGACAAGCTCTCCTTGTACTATGAACCTCTCCAAGCAGTGCAATACACCAAAAGCAGGACGTAGGGGTTTTACCTCTCCTAGAGGGCCCTGAACCTGGGTAATACCGTGCGTTCATCTCTGCAGTGCTGTCCCTCTCCGAGCTCGACGAGCACCGTCGCTGTGGCACGTTGAGGGTTGTTTGACTCCGTGTTCAGCCCCTTGCCGTTACCTTACCTGTTCCAGGGGATAGTTCCTCGACATTTGGCGTGCCAGGTAGGGGGCTGAGGCGCGTCTTCAACCTCGACACCGCCATGGCCGGTTCTCGCGCCGAACGCCTTGCTCGCCGGACGGCCAGCGCCGCCACCGCTCCTCCTGCCGTCCGCCCGCGCGGCCGCCCGCGCGGAGGCGCTGCTCCGGAGCGCCGCGTCGACCCCGAGCCCCGCTTCGAGCACCCAGCGGACGATGACGACGACCACGCCGGGGACGACCTCGACGAAGAGGAGGCCTCCTCCCTTCACCCGTCGCGGGACCGTGCTGCCTCCTCGCTGGGCCGCCCTGCGCCCAGCCCAGCAACTGCGCTTCTCATGGCGCAGGAGCTGCTGCAGTACCGTCCCACGGCGGAGGCTCAAGAAGCCTGGCTCAACCGCCTCTCCGAGCTCGTCGGCGCCGCTCGCGTCGCCGCTCCTGCACCGTCTCGCTCGCTGGTTCTCTCTGCGCGCGTGGGGGACGTGGCGCACGGCGCCCCTCCTGCGCCTCCTCTTCATCCCGCGCCCGCTCCAGCTCCACCGCAACCTGCACTAGCGGGGGCTCCTCCTCGCGACAACCGTGCTGCTTCGCACGCCTCGTCGCCGCATGACTGCCAAATCGTGCAGCGAGCCCCTGAGGACGCACGCGTGAGCATCGAGCGCGGGCAAAACCACCACAACCGCGCCGTCCAGGACGTCGCCGCCGTAGGGCGCCACCTCCGCGCCTCCCTCGCCAACGGCGTGGTCACCTACGGCACGACGGTTGCGTTCACTCGCAGCCTCCGTCGCGTCGTCTGGCCGGTGAAGTTCAAGCCAGATCTTCCTCCGCGCTACAACGGCAAGAACAACCCCCTGGAGTTCCTGCAGCTCTACACCTTGGCCATCCAGGCCGCCGGGGGCGACGACAAAGTCATGGCAAACTAGTTCCCCATGGCTCTCAAGGACTCCGCGTCCTCGTGGCTCACGAACCTCCCCGCTGAGTCCATCAACACCTGGGAGGGTCTCTGCCGGTGCTTCATCGCCAACTTCAAGGGCACGTATGAGCGCGACCTCACGTACAACGACCTCCGCGCCGTGCGCCAGAAGCCTGGCGAGACCCTCCGCAAGTACATCCAGCGCTTCAGCCAGGTGCGCAACAAGATCCCAACGCCACCGACGCGCAGGTCATCTCGGCCTTCCAGGCTGGAGTCACGGACGTGCGGATGCTCGAGAAGCTTGGCATCAACGACAACATCACCACCGTCGTCAAGCTCTTCGACTTGGCGGACATGTGCGCCAAGGCTGAGGAGGGCCGCTTTTTCATCAAGAACGAGCCAGCGGACCCCGCCGAGGGGTCCAAGAAGAAGAAATCCTCCGAGAAGCGCAAGACCACTGCGGTCCTCGCGGCTGAACCTGACGCCAAGCAGCCTCGCGCTGCCGCTCCAGCCGTGACACTTAGTATAAAGTTTGTACTACTTTAGTACAAAATGAGCGACACTTTTTATGGATTGGAGGGAGTATAAATCTTTTCAATTCAAACGGCCTTGAGGGAGATGCGATTGTTAGAATTAAACATACCTTTACTTTCCCGATAAAAATAGACGCACCTTGGCACCTCCGCGTCGAATCCGTCCGCCATGTCGAGTCCGCCACGTCTACTCCGATGCGTCGAGTCCGCCACGTCTACTCCGCCACGTCAAGTCTGCCACATCCACTCCGCCGCGTCGAGTCCGCGACGTCTACTCCGCCGCGTCGAGTCTGCCACATCCACTCCGCCGCGTTGAGTCCGCCACGTCTACTCTGCCGCGTTGACTCCGTCCACCGCATCGAGTCCGCTACATCTACTCCGCCGCATTGACTCCATCCGCGCGTCGAGTCCGACACTTCTACTCCGCTGTGTTGACTCTGTCTGCCACGTCTACTCCGCCGTGTTGACTCCGTCCGTCGCTTCGACTCTGCCGCATAACTCCACCACGACGACTATGTCCGCCCCGTCGAACCCATCCGTTGCGTCGACTTCGTCCACCCGTTGATGCACTTCCAACTCGGTGATTCTCCTTCGCGTGATTCGATTGACTCTTAGTCTTTACCCGTCTCTTTGACTCGGCTTGAGACTCGGGGGCTACTCCCATCGGGTTCTCCGCGGAGTCGATTAAGAGACACAAACCTCTTTGGCAGCCAACTATGGAGGGTTCCGACCCCTACACGGGTCAATACTCGTCCTTGATATCCCACAAGTATAGGGGATCGCAGTAGTCTTCACGGGTAGTGTAACCCAATTTATTAATTCGACACAATGGGAGCCAAAGAATACCTAAAGGTCTTTACAGCTGAGTTGTCAATTCAGTCACACTTGGACAAGCACAAGTAACACAAAAGGGGTGAAATTAGCAGTGATTTGAAAGTCGTACTAAAAGTAACACGGAAGCAATGATGGTGAAAAATGGACCGGTGCCCAAGGGTTCACTAGTAGTGTCTCTGCATAAGATAAAACATGCATATGATGGGTAAACAAATTACGGCTAGGTGATGACTCCCAAGTGCAGGAGATCAATTGTAGTACCTTCCAATAAGAAAAGGTTGTCGAACCCACGAGGAGCTGAAGGTATTGGTTAGCAAGAATGATAAATGAAACAATAAAAGATGCAAGTGTTTTTTTTTGGGATTTTTGGTTGTATAGTTGCAAAAGAAAAAAATGCTTAAGATAGATGGTAGCAAGTAAAAAGCTCTCAAAGAGAGAGAAAGCCCAATCCTCTATGTGGCAAGAGGACAAGCTCAAGTGATGTGTGTCTTATATGTGGAAAACATTCCCAAGCGCGGCATGGATATTTCTTGGCATAGAGATTTATTAAACAACACGTTGAATATCTTGTCAAGTTTTAATCTTCTTTGGACTGAGCCATTATTAGGTATAGCTAAATAAATAAACTAAACCCCTTATGATGGATCATGTGGCCAAGTAAATGACTGCACAAGAGTTATTAAGACATAAAGTCCCACCATAGCATTACACTCTAAGGTCCCCGATATTATTACCCCATAAAGTAACTTCATGACTCGGTCTCAGGTTTACCTGTCCCCCCAAGTCTCCCTCAATTCATTACACTACGGTGTTCGCCTATGAGCCCATATAGGTGAAGTGTTGTGCAGTCGATGTTCGCACAACACCATCATAGAATCACATAAAAAAATAAACACTTGACCAAATACCAACAAATGTCATATATAAATCATTGCCAATTCATCCTATGCCCTCAGGAACATATGGGAACTACTCACAACGTGCAAACATGATGATATTCAGTGGCATAGATGGTTCAACACAATCTGAAAATATAACTTCACCTCCAAATAATGACAAGTACTCAATCACAAACATGAATAGAAGCACTAAACAAGTATCCAGGGTATAGAAACTTTCAAACTACGAGGGGGACGGAGTGGATCACGGAGATGATGATGGATATGGTGCTGGTCTTGGTGATGGTGCTGATGTAGAGGCCTCCTCCAATGCCAAGGAGGAGAGGTGATGATGATGACGGTGATTTCCCCCCTCTCCGGAACTCCAGAGCAGCAGGATCTGATCCCCCTCAAAGGGAATCAGGAGTTTCGCCGCCGCCGTCTCGGATGGACTTGGAAAAATTTGGGCGTTACTTTTTTGGCGATACGATCATTTGCTAAAAAGCCCCGATCGAGGAGGTGCTCGACGCTTCAGAAGGTGGGCCCCACGCGGCCAAAGAATCTGGCCGCGTGGGCCCCCTCCTTTTGGGCCTCGTGGCTCTCCTCGCTTAGTTCTTTTTCACTCTGTCGTTCTCCCGATGAAAAACCAGTTGTGCAATTTTCCTTTTTCCATTTGGGTCCCTGTAGCTCCTGAAACATTAAAAACAAGAAAAAGGAGGTTTTCTGCCTCCCAGAAATTAAATACCAAAAATAGGGACTGTGTATGAAAGTCCCATAATAAATCATCTAAAACATGTAAAAATAATGATATAACAATGCCAATAACATTTTAATATGAAGATATAATATGTAAAAATGATGATACAAAATGCAAGTATCAACTCCCCCCAAGCTTAAACCTTTACTCGTCCTCGAGTAAATAAGGACATAGTTCATTACATGCATCAATGGACTTATGGTTGATAAATAAATACGAGCATTGTATCATCATCATATTCAATTGCAATGTAAGATTAATGAACTAAAACCCATACACATGAGGACAACATAAGTACTCTAGCAATCACCCCTTACTTTTGAAAGCAAATAACCATTGTATGTTGGACAATTGAATCATACTCTATTTCCAATGAATTTGCTCTTAATTGCAAGCATTATAATATTTGATACTTTGCTAAAATTTAAAGACAAGATAAACTCTTATTGAATAACTAGTTAAAAGAAGATAAATAAAAAAGATAGATATGATATTATTTAGCACCTTGCTTCATTAGTAACTAGTACAAACCTCAGTCATGGATATTTCAATCAAGTTCTTATGCTCTATACCACCTTTATCTAACACTTTCCATGGCAAGCCGAATCCTCGGGTGCCCACCTTTTCATTCACTTTTCAAGAGCATAAGTATTGAAACATCCATGATCATTAATTTGCTCAAAAGATACTAGAGTAAAACAAGAGTGTTATCATATTCTTTTTATTGACCTTCCTAACTCTTTATCCTACAAGACTACATCTCTACTTTAAACTATTATTCCCATGTCATATCGACTTATTCTCTCATTTATATTTCGATGAGGTAATTCCATTATTGTCCAACATACTCAAGTTAATTAAATTCAAGGCAAGGTGTGATTGAAACTTCTAAATATGTCATGCTCATTTGCATGAGTGTTACCCATAAATCTCCAAAACAAGAGACCCATGGATGACACCATACTCTAATATTCATTGATAAACCACAAGGGGATACATGATAATGCTCTATGAGCTCACACAAGCCTAAAAGAGATTGATAACTGAACGATGAAAGCAAAACACATAATAACTAGATAGATGGATAAACTAGTAAAGATAAAGACAAGGTAGAACTCCCCCAAGCTTGACGTTTTGCTAGTGCCTATTTATTTCTTTTCCTTCTTGCCCTCGTAGTAATTGTCTTCGAGGTCTCCAATGATCTTCATCATAAGATTATAAGCTTCCTCAAACTTGCTTGTAGCCTTCCCCAGTTCCTCCATGAGATTCTTCTCCACCGTCTTCTGGCAGGGCTTCCACTCCAGGCCTGGCACCTTTACATTAGGGATCTTATGATCCCACTCACCAGGATAGTTCTCTTTGGTGCCACGCTGAAATTCCCTGCCAATAAGAGTAGAAACCACGTTTTTGCTAGCAAGTGCATGCCTGGGAACCTTCCCTCCTGTGCTCATGCGCGCCGACTGCCTCTTGTTTCCAAGAGACACGTTCACCTTAACACCAGCAACAGGGATGGGAGAAGGTGGTGCTGTTGCAAGAGGTGCGATGTCGGCGAAGGGCTTGTATTCTCCCTCTTCTTCTTCTTCTTCCTCCATCTCCTCCTGGTAGTCTTCTTCATCAGAGTAGTCCTTCCTCTTCCTATTCCTTCTCCATATGGACGTGGGGCTGTTGCCCTCGAGTTCATCATCATCATCGTCCATGGAGGAGCATTGGTAGGAGTCTCCTGAAGACATAGCTAAAAACCTGACAGACAGAAACAGCAAAAGCAAAGATCGCTCAAGAACTCTCGGTGCGAGATTAGATCGACGGAAGGGGGTATATATTAATGGTTTTTAGGTCAAGACGAAGCGTCGGAGTCGAAAATGAGACGAAACGGGACTCCGAGGAGCAAAAGGGGTGGGCCCACGCGGCCAAAGAATCTAGCCGCGTGGGACCCCTCCTTTTCATCCTCGGGTCTCCGTTCCTTCCAATTTTCTTTTCCTACACGTTAATTTCCATAAAAAATGACTTCCGTAAAATCTTACGTAATTCCGAGAAACTTTCCAATACAAAAGTTACCTTTTATTGATTTGGAGTTGCTGAAAATGCTCGACCCCTTTCTATTACTTCTTCCGGTGTTTGTAAATTCAACTTTTCCACCGTTCCGATGAAGCTTTTTCCTGCAATATAATGTTTAAGACGTTGTCCATTGACCACATGAGGTTTACCTTTCATATCACCGTGAAGACGGATAGCTCCTGAACGGTACACTTCCTGTATGACTAATGGTCCCTTCCATTTTGAGGCTAACTTCCCTGCAGAAAACTTGAAATGAGAGTTGTATAATAAAACTTGATCTCCTACTTTGAATTCTTTTCTCTTAATTTTCTTGTCATGCCAAATCTTAACTTTCTCTTTAAACATTTTAGCATTTTCATAAGCTCCATTCCTCCATTCATCTAGCAGGTTTAAATCAAGGATTCTTTTCTCTCCTGCAGTCTTAAAGTCAAAGTTTAATTGTTTAATAGCCCATCTAGCTTTATGGTCTAATTCAACAGGAAAATGACAAGCTTTTCCATAAACCATTTTATAAGGAGACATTCCCATAGGATTTTTAAAAGCAGTTCTATAAGCCCATAATGCATCTTTAATTTTAAGTGGCCAATCAGACCTAGACTTATTCACTGTCTTTTCCAAAATGAGTTTAATTTCCCTATTACTTAATTCAACTTGTCCACTTGCTTGAGGGTGATAAGGAGATGCAATTCTATGGTTAACATCATATTTTGCCAATGCTTTCCTAAGAACACCATGTACGAAATGAGAACCACCATCAGTAATTAAAAACCTAGGAACACCAAACCTGGGGAAAATGATGTCCTTGAGCATTTTCATTGTTGTGGCATGATCTGCACTTTGGTTGGAATTGCCTCCACCCACTTTGTAACATAATCCACTGCAACCAAAATATGAGTATGCTTTGTCCTTGAAGCTGGGAAAGGTCCCATAAAGTCAAACCCCACACATCAAATGGTTCAAGTGGTAGAGAATAATTCATAGGCATTTCATTTCTTTTACCAATATTTCCTACTCTTTGACATTTATCACAAGATTTAACATATTCAGCACAATCCTTAAATAAAGTAGGCCAATAAAAACCAGATTGTAACCTTTACACCTGTACGGTCTCCTGCATGATGCCCTCCATAAGGACTGTCATGACAATCTCTAATAATAGCCTGTTGTTCATGCTCAGGTACACAACGTCTAATAATACCATCCACACTTTTCTTATAGAGGTAAGGATCATCCCAAAAATAATGTCTAAGATCATAAAAGAATTTCTTTCTTTGTTGATAAGTGAAGTGTGGAGGTAGAACTTTACCAACAATAAAATTTGCACAGTTGGCAAACCAAGGAGATGCAACTTTAGCACTAGAAACATTAATGTTTGCAAGTTGTTCATTAGCAAAACTGTCATTAATAGGAATAAGATCATCAGGTATATTTTCCATTCTAGAAAGATGATCAGCTACTTGATTATCTTCCCCTTTCCTATCAATAATGTGTAAATAAAATTCTTGCAATAGAAGCACCCATCTTATTAATCTAGGCTTAGCATCTTTCTTATTCATTAAATATTTAATAGCAGAATGATCAGAATGCATAGTGACTTTGGAATCAATAATATAAGGTCTAAACTTATCACATGCAAATATCACTGCTAAAAATTCCTTTTCAGTTGTGGCATAATGCCTTTGAGCAGCATCAAGTGTCTTACTAGCATAATAGATAACATTAAGTTTCTTATCAACTCTTCGGCCCAAAACAGCCCCAACTGCATAATCACTAGCATCACACATAATTTCAAAAGGCAAATTCCAATTAGGAGGTTGAATAATGGGATCACTTATTAAAGCATTCTTCAAAATATTAAAAGATTCAATACAATCATCATTAAAAGAGAAAGGAACATCCTTTTGCAAAAGATTGGTTAGGGTTTTGATATTTTGGAGAAATCTCTAATAAACCTACGGTATAAACCTGCATGCCCAAGAAAACTTCTTATACCTTTGATGTCCCTTGGGTATGGCAGCTTTTCAATAGCTTCTATCTTTGATGGGTCAACTTCTATTCCTCTTCCAGAAATCCGATGCCCAAGAACAATACCTTCAGTAACCATAAAGTGACACTTCTCCCAATTAAGAACTAAGTGTTGGTCTTCACAACGCTGCAGAACTTTGTTAAGGTTGAACAAGCAGTTATCAAAGGAAGTATTATACACAGAAAAATCATCCATAAAAACTTCCATTATCTTTTCAATATAATCAGCAAATATAGCATTCATGCATCTTTGAAAAGTAGCAGGAGCATTGCACAAACCGAATGGCATTCTCCTATAAGAAAATGTACCAAATGGGCAAGTAAAGGTGGTCTTTTCTTGATCATCTTTATGAACAGGAATTTGTGAAAAGCCTGAATAATCATCTAAATAACAAAAGTGAGAGTGTTTAGACAACCTTTCTAACATTTGATCAATAAATGGCAACGATAATGATCTTTATGAGTTGCTTTATTTAACTTCCTGTAATCAATACATATTCTATAACCAACAACAATACGTTGACCCACAAGTTCATCCTCATCATTTGGAACAACAGTCATTCCGCCTTTTTTGGGAACACAATGAACAGGACTAACCCACTTACTATCAGCTATGGGATAAATGATACCAGATTCAATAAGTCGTATTACCTCTTTTATTACCACTTCTTTCATTTTTGGATGGAGACGGTGTTGATATTCAACAACAGGTTTTGCATCCTCCTCCAAATTAATTTTATGCATACAGAGAGCTAGGCTTATACCTTTAAGATCATCAAGAGAGTATCCAATGGCTGGGCGGTGAGCCTTAAGCACATCACGTAATTTCTCTTCTTATTCAGCTGAAAGGTTAGCACTGATAATGACAGGATATATGGTCTTTTCATCCAAGTATGCATATTTAAGATTTTCAGGCAAAGGTTTTAATTCAAAACTTGGATCCCCTTTAGGTGGTGGTAGCACTCCTAAATTGTCAGGTAGGATATGTGTTGGGAATATGCCCTAGAGGCAATAATAAAATGGTTTATTAGCATATTCATGTTTATGATAATAGTTTATCATCCATGCTATAATTGTATTAACCGGAAACATAATACATGTGTGGAATATAAACAACCAGATGTCCCAAGTGAGCCTCTACCGGACTAGTTCATTAGTCAAGAGATGGTTAGAGTTTCCTAACCATGGACTTGTTATAGTCACTTGATAACGGAGTCACGTCATTAGGAGAATGATGTGATGGACAAGACCCAATAATAAAAGAGTTGCAATTGATCTTGTCATACAGTTTTCATTGCCAACGCTTTTAGTATGTCAAGTATAGTTTCCTTTGACCATGAGATTATGTCACTCCCGTTTACCGGAGGAGTGCTTTGTGGACATCAAACGTCACTTCGTAACTGGGTGATTATAAAGGTGGCTTTCAGGTATCTCCGATGGTATTTGTTGGGTGACATGAATCAAGAGTGGGATTTGTCCTTCCTTGTGACGGAAAAAGATATCTCTGGGCCCTCTCGGTAATATAGCATCAGAGAGGTTGCAACCATGTAATCACGGTGATCCTATATTATGGACGAGTAAAGAGAACTTTCCAGGTAACGAGATGAAACTAGATATGGAGATATCGACGATCGAATCTCGGGCAAGTAGAATATCGGTGAGACAAAGGGAATCGTATACGAGATTAAGAATCTCTGGCATCATGGTTCAATCGATAAGGAACTTCGTTGAATATGTAGGAGTCAATATGGGCATCCCGGTCCCACTGTTGATTATTGATTTGATCATGTCTGCATGTTCTCGAACCCTTAGGGTCACACACTTAACGCTCTGATGTAGCTAGGGTTAGTGATGTGATATTTTGATGGTATGAACGAATGGTTATTCGGAGTCTCGGATAGGATCCCGGACGTCACGAGGAGTTCCGGAGTGGTCCGGAGAATAAGATTCATATAAGGAAAGTGGTTTCTAGAGGTATCGAAAAGGTTCGGGAATTTTACGTAGAGTACCGGAATATTCTAGAAGGTTCTAGAAGGGTCTAGAAGTGGGTGCCGGCACAGTGGAAACCAGGGTACCACGGGCCGGCCTGCCAAGGCCCAAGACACTCTTTAGAAGATTTCGCTAAGGACCAGGCTCTCCAAGCCTGGCGAGCCTCGCGAGGGTTTTTTCCCTCGCGAGGGACCTCTCCTCGAGAGGGCATCTCAGATGCTCGGCGAGGACCAAGCCAAAAGGCTCGGTGAGGCCTCCAGCCTCGCCGAGGTTCCTTCCAGCCTCACGGGGTTCTTTCCCCTCGAAGCAAGCTCTGTCTCCACGACAGAGCGCACATGGGCCCTGCGTCCTCCGCAGAGTCACGGGCGCGCCAAAGCACGGTGACGACAGCGCCGCAGTTGCCACTCTCGTATATAAAGCAGTCAACAACGCTGCACCAAGCAAAGGAGCTACAAGAATTGCCATTTCGGTGATAAGGAGACCATCTGCGGCTACGCTCCAAGGGCGACGTCACCGTGGGGCACCTCCTGAGCCCCAGCAGCGCCAGCCCATCGTCCTGGCTGGACGGTGGCTTTTCCAGCTTTGGTGACGCCGCTCCCTTCCATGGACCGCGTCCATGGACTATCCCTTTATCGTGCACCCTGCCCCCTCCTTCGTCGCCATGTGGTAACCCTTCCCGCCAAGACATTTGGGGGAAGAGGTCCAGGACACCTATAAAAGGAGGGGGAGCACGTTCAGGCAAAGGGGCTTGGATCGGAGATCGATAGTTGGATCTAGGGTTCAGCCATTGTTAGCCACCTCGAGCTCGACAAGCTCTCCTTGTACTATAACCTCTCCAAGCAGTGCAATACAACCAAAGCAGGACGTAGGGGTTTTACCTCTCCAAGAGGGCCCTGAACCTGGGTAACATCGTGTGTTCATCTCTGCAGTACTGTCCCACAGCGAGCTCGACGAGCACCGTCGCCGAGGTATGTTGAGGGTTGTTTGATTCCGTGTTCAGCCCCTTACTCGATTCCTTACCTCGTGAGAGACACCCAGTTCCTGGGACAGATCTCCGACATTTTGGCGCGCCAGGTAGGGGCTGAGGCGCATCTTCAACCTCGACACAGCCATGGCCGGCTCTCGCGCCGAACGTCTCGCTCGCCGGACGGCCAGCGCCGCCAACGCTCCTCCTGCTGGCAACCCGCGTGGACGCACTGCTCCGGAGCGCCACGTTGACCCCGAGCCCCGCGTCGAGCACCCAGAGGACAACAACGACAACCGCGCCGAGGACGACCTCGGCGAAGAGGAAGCTTCCTCCCTGCACCCGTCGCGGGATGACGCTGCCTCCTCGCTGGGCCGCCCTGCGCCCAGCCCAGCAACTGCGCTTCTCATGGCGCAGGAGCTGCTGCAGTACCGCCCCACGCCGGAGGCTCATGAAGCCTGGCTCAACCGCCTCTCCGAGCTCGTCGGCACCACTCGCATCGCCGCTCCTGCACCGTCTCGTTCGCTGGTTCCCTCTGCGCGCGTGGGGGACATGGCGCACGACGCTCCTCCTCCACCCCCTCTTCATCCCGCGCCCGCTCCAGCTCCACCGCAACCTGCTCCGGCGGGGGCTCCGCCTCGCGACAACCGCGCTGCATCGCACGCCTCGTCGCCGCATGACTGCCAAATCGTGCAGCGAGCCCCAGAGGACGCACGCGTGAGCATCGAGCGCGGGCAGAATCGCCACAATCGCGCCGTCCAGGACGTCGCCACCACGGGGCGCCACCTCCGCGCCACCCTCGCCAACGGCGTGGTCACTTACGGCACGACGGCTGCGTTCACTCGCAGCCTCCGTCACGTCGTCTGGCCGGTCAAGTTCAAGCCGGATCTTCCTCCGCGCTATGACGGCAAGAACAACCCCCTGGAGTTCCTGCAGCTCTACACTTTGGCCATCCAGGCCGCGGGGGGCGACGACAGGGTCATGGCGAGCTGGTTCCCCATGGCCCTCAAGGACTCCGCGTCCTCGTGGCTCACGAACCTCCCCGCTGAGTCCATCAACACCTGGGAGGATCTCTGCCGGTACTTCGTCGCGAATTTCAAGGGCACGTACGAGCGCGGCCTCACGTACAACAACCTCCGCGGCGTACGCCAGAAGCCTGGCGAGACCCTCCGCAAGTACATCCAGCGCTTCAGCCAGGTGCGCAACAAGATCCCCAACGCCACCGATGCGCAGGTCATTTCGGCCTTCCAGGCTGGAGTCACGGACATGCGGATGCTCGAGAAGCTTGGCATCCATGACAACATCACCACCATCGTCAAGCTCTTCGACCTGGCGGACAAGTGCGCCAAGGCTGAGGAGGGCCGCTTGTTCGTCAAGAACGAGCCAGGGGACCCTGCCGAGGGATCCAAGAAGAAGAAATCCACCGAGAAGCGCAAGACCACCGCGGTCCTCGCGGCTGAGCCTGACGCCAAGCAGTGTGGGGACCCTGGACTAGCTGTCCGAAATACCCGATTATGGTTCACACAACGATCCCAAGATCATTCTGTCGTTGCCCATAATCCGAATTGAATACCAAAGTTTACATCCATTACATTACCGAATTTAAAGTCTTACATAAATGGTCACTTAGACCAAGTCTTACATAGGTGCCTTCAAGGGCCAAATCAAAAGCATTCAGCGGAAGCTACGTAGTAGAAGTCCAACACGTCCTAACGACGACCCGACAGGCAGTTGACTTATGAAGATCCCTAGTTCGCATAGAAGTCACCATACTCCGCTTCAGCGTAGTTCTCCTCGGGATCTGGCTAAGACAATAGCCAGAGACGAAACTAGTATGAGTACAATTGTACTCGCAAACTACTCCTCTACTGAGTAAGCAGCAGTTTTAAGTTGCTCTCTATTACACTTTATTATTTAGCTATCTCTATATCCTTGTTGAAAAAAGATAAGAAGAGATTCATTACTATCTTTAGAGAGAATCATAATTTTATTATTTATCCAAAACTCCTCCTTTTTCCCGACCACAACTCAACATGGTCTTTACCTCCACAACTCATACCACTCCATTTGGTATAGTTGGGTATCAACATTTCCACCTTCTCACATCTTGCATATTTTATCAAAACTTTTGCACATGGTCTAGTAGGGCCTCCCAACTGTCCATATCCGAGGACTCGGCTATTCGAATAGTTTTATACCCTCTGCAGAGGTAGCACGCTTTTCCCACACCCATCCGGTAACTCATCGTGTCAGCCACGTCCCGCCATACCAGGTGTATGCGAAGTTGAGCCACCGGCCATAGCCTTTCCTTTGCTCATGCTAGTATAGGACCCTGCCCGTATGACACTTTCCACCGACACTTAGTCCAGTAACCCGTCGGGTACCCTAAGTGTGAGGACTCATAGTTTTGCCCGGCGAGTAATCTCTTCAATCCCGCAAGCCAACATATTGCCGGGACCCAGGTCAGGGGTAGGTCACCGAACCATCCCCTCATGCATAACGGAGTCATCTCCGTCGATGAGGTATCCCATACTAATATGAGCAAACTATATGACTACGCCCGTTCCCATATTTGGGTAGATGTGGTCGCACAGATTATCAGCTGGTCGACGTAAGTACTAGGACACAATGTGCATTTTTCATAAACAACATCATTTACCAATTCTCCATCCCCATACCGACCATTCGGCAGGTCATCATCAACTAGGTACTTCAAAAAAAAGGAGTTTGGAATCAACCATATTTTTCCCATCCTATAGTTTTATGTGTCTACCCTACAATTCTATATAGGGTGGCAAGGTAATTTTCATATCCTTTGTAAATCATTTCCACTACGTTGTAATATTGCATGTAAGCAAATTAGAGGTATTTAAATGCAATCTCAGCGAAGTAGCTTGCCTTGCTCAACAAAGTGTTCGGGTTCCTGCTGCTCGAAGTAATCTCCTTCCTCGTATGCTCCGGCAACGTTCTCGTCTAATCGATACATAAACCATACAAGCAAACAATCACTAAACTAAACAAGCAAGCATATCATCACAAACAACATAAACATCACAATTAGCTACTGAACACACAAGATAACACAAGTGGGTTTCAAATTAATTTAGTTAACAATTATTTATTTGTATCACAAATATGGCAGAAACTAGGGTCTCATGTATAATTGCATAACTTGAGTTCTGGTGGTCACAAAAATATGAACTAAAATTCTATAGATAGCTACTGATGTTTAGTGGACACTCCAATTGGATCTAGTTCAATTTGAGTTACTCCCTCTGTTCACTTTTATAAGTCGCGGAACAATTTCATGAAGGGATTCTGTCACGCTACCGAAAATTCCGGGTTTCCCGAAATGCCCCACGCCTCGCTCGTCTGTCGGTCGGAAACTCACTATGCACTCTCTCTCTCCCTGCCCTCGCTCTTGCCTCCCTCCCCGAGCGAACCACTCGCTTGCCACGGTGCCGATGGCCGACGCCCTCACCCTCTCTAGCTCGCATCGCCTCTGGCCGCACCTCCTCGCCCGCGTCATCGGTCTTTCACCCTCGCGCGCGTCGCCTCTTCCTTCTTCCTCTCACTTCTCCCTCGCTAGCGGAGGTCGAGTTCAAAATGGGATCTTTTTCCCCTCCGGCGGCCAGATCTGCAGCGGAGCTGCTGGATGCGGTGGTGGATGAGCTGATGCGGTGGTGGAGGAGCTGATGCGATGGTGGAGGAGCTGGATCTCCTGGGATTATTCCGAGCGAGACGGAGCACCAGATGCGGTGGCACCTAGCAGGCCATGACGGAGCTGATGCGCTCCGACGTGCTTCTGCCGGCCAACTCCCCAACTTGCTGCTGTCGGTGAGGTCCCTCTCCTCCTCTTCCTACATTCTTGCTGAAATGGAGTAGATGTTGTAACTTCGAGCTGTAGCTGCCAACTTGCTAGACCCTGAAAATGTGCGTATGGCATCTTTGGTTCTTGTAACGCCCCGACCCCGGAATTATACAGAGAGGCTATGTATTCGACACAACCATCAATGTATAAAACAAAGATCGAGACTTGTGGAACAGAACTGGCACAAAGCATGACTCTACGACAGATATGATGTAGCAACTCATATAAAGAGAAGAATACAAATTACACAACAAAAGGATCACCGATCCAACAAGTCAACAAGCGGAAGCGGGTAGTGTTGTCTAACAACAAGAAGCAAAATATGGCCTAAGAGGCCTACAATAAACATCATCCCAGCCAGCTTGTTCCACGGTCCCAAGCTGCCACCTGGGAACCCCAGACTAGTAGTCGACGTCAACGAAGAAACCACCTAGTCGCTCGGTGTCGTCCTCCTCTGAAATACAAAATCATAGAGGCAGCAAAGAGAGACTGAGTACGATGTACTCGCAAGTTTAGTAGGGCGATATAGGCCCAATGACTGACGGAGGCTCTAAAGCTTTATATGTATTTCTTTTGCATAAAGCTAAGTTTCATAAACAGAAATATCATTGACCCCTGGCATTCGTCTACTCAGAGTATTTTTATAAAGGGGGTAAGAGAGTATCATTATCACCTTCGGTTCTCGACGAACCTACTCACAACCATCACCACTCATCTCACACAAAGGCACTCCCTCGACTCACCCTCGAGGAAGTGAACCTTTACCACATGCTTGTTATGCAACCTCTAGCTGCCATATCAATTAGGTTAATGTTCTCTATGATCTTATCGTCCATTCCCAAGTCGTCCATAACCGCGGACACGGCTTTTCGAAAAGATTAAACCCTGCAGGGGTGTACTAAGTGGAAGTCGCCAGGTTCCCGAGGGACCTCCCAGCTTCTTCTCCATTGGTACCGTCCGGCTCACCTGGTTGGCCCTCTTCCGGGGAAGGCCGGCAAGCAGGTGCGGTTAGACCTTTACCTCGCGTGAGACTATCCAAGAGTCATCAGTGGCCACAGGACAAGTTTACCCAGCCTCAGCCCCTGCCCCATCGCCACTTCCTAACACCACCATCCTCATCATCCTTTTTTCCGCTCACACACACGGCAAATGGAAATAGCAAACTAGAGGACCCTTGGATACGCCCGCACAAGTTATTCGGTCAGTAAGGCACCCATACACCCACCAATGGCAGCACGCTCGTCTTGGTTCAAGAGGTAAAGAACTCGCACCTAGGGGCTAGAGTGAGGCAAAACACCATCCCCGATGGCAACTCACCCAAGCCGTCTTAGCATTTTAATTAAGCATCACAATTATCCACCATGCCCGAATCATTCCATCAACATCAATAATTTCTGGAATTAACAACGGACGTAAAGCATTTACTTAAGCATGGCTAAGCATAGCTAAGCATATGAATACAACAATTATAACTTTATCTCGGCCAACACTTCAACCCTAGGTTTCATAGGTAGGGATACATGTGATTGGCTCGGGAGGATCATGCATTAATAGGATATTCTAATAATTACCAACAGAGACAATTGAACCGCATGCAATATTATGGTGGATAAAATAATTTGATAAAATCATAGGATGCTAGATGCCAAGAAGGTTAGGTTATCTCTTGCCTTGCTGCCGGGTAGCGTAGTATTGCTCGTCGGGGTAGGAGAGGGAACCCTCGACTCCGGAATCTATCGATACCCAAAAGAAAATACAAAGCACACATAAATCACACGAACACAAGATGCAATGCTCAATCACATGATGACATGTCAAGTTGATGCAAAGATATCATTATATAAATTAAAAGCAAAATTAAATGTGGGTCCAAATAATTAGTGAAATTATTTGGGATCGACCACATATTTATCTTAGTGACCACATTCTTCATAAATTATCAAATTATTATGGAAGTGGCTCAAATATGCATGAACATGGCAATAAAAGATAGGGTTCGTCATTTCGGTCCATTTGGTAACTCATTTGTAATTTTCGGAAAACCGAAGAATAACAACAAATTAATTAATTAAGTGAGTTTAATTCCTTTGATCAAATTAAGAACAACATCAATTAATTGTTTGTGATTATGATGTGATAAGTGCATGGGTTGATAGCATTTGACATGGTGATCACTTTGGTATTTTATTCATAAAATTTGGATAAGTAGTTAATAAGTTATAAAATTTCCTAAGTTGGATATTAATTACCCATTTTAGGAATTCTTCACAACAATAAGATAAAAAGTCCCAAAAGATCATTTCAATGATTCTATATGGTAGACTATGTCTTGCTGATCAATTTGGTATATAATTTGCAATTTTTGGATCATTAAACAAAGAGATATCAATTACTTAACTTGTTTAAATGCCAAAAAGGGAAAAAGGGGAAAAAACCCAGGCAGGCCGGCCAGGCCGGGTGCAGGCCGGCCATTATGGCCGGGCCACAGCCCGAGAGGCCCCGGCCACTGGGCCGGCCAAGGCCGGGCGCTACGGCCGGCCACGCAACCGAGCCCATCGGCCCCCAGGCCGGTCTGGCCGGTGCCCAGGCCGGGAGCACGGTGAGCGTGCGGCATCCGATGGTGGTCGCCGGCGACGGCGTGGTTCGGGCGGCGCTACGCGGTCAAGGGTGTGTGCAAACGTGCGCCGGGCGGGGCGGTGCTCTAGAGCGTGCTAGTGGACGGAGGGTTGGCGTCAGACGACGTGCGCGTGCGCGACATGCCGTGCCATGGCGGACGGCCGGCGGCCTCCCGCACGGGGGCGAGGCCACAGAGGAGGAGGAGGAGAGAGGGGGTGTCCAGGGGGTGCGTGGGCTCACCAGGAACGCGAAAAACTCGACGGCGAGGAGTGGGGAGGCCGGACGGCGACAAATCGGTCTCGGACGCGGCGGCCAGAGGCGGGGAAGGACGGCGGCCGCGGTCGTGGTAGAGGGCGTCCTGGCCCGATTCAGCCGGCGGGGAGGTGCAGCACTCCAAGGCGGTGATGATGGCGGCAACGGCTTGCCTCGGGGCAGCCGGAGTCGGCGGCGAGGTGCGGCGCACGGTGGCGGAAGACGTCGGTCTCGGGAGCTCGTTACGGTCGGTCTCGATCCGGAAAAACGGGGAGCTGGGGAGGGGAAGAGAGAGAGGGGGCAGGTGCGCGTCGGTGAGGTCCACTTGACCTCCAGGGGAGCGAGAGGAGCGACGGCCGCTTGCGCGGCATGGCGCCAGTGCCATGGCGCCACTGTGCGAGGAGAGAGGAGGGAGAAGGAGAGACTGACAGTGGGGACCCACTGTCAGTAATTTAAACAAAATCTGCAATTTCTGTTTTTCTTTTAAGTTCAGCAGACTTCAGTGATTTAATTGGTGCACTAAAACATTTTTATAAAATGTGCAAAAATTCATGTGGGCTCCAAATTACCTTTAGGTGCTCCACAAAAATTGGTGAGGTCAAATAAAAAGTTTTGACCCACATTTGTTCCCAGGGTTTAAATTAAGGCATTTTTGATATTTCCCAAAATTCCTTTATTTCGAGTATTTAAACATTTCCAAAAATAATGAAAATATTTATGGAGGCCCATATAAAAATATTGAAACTCCCCATGATTTTAGTTTAAATTTTTGGAAAACTTAACTTGGTTCCAAAAATATAGTTTGTAATGTACCAAAATGAATTCTCAAATTTATTTATTATTTGACAAAACTTGGAATTTGAGAATTGGGGATAAGAGGCAAATTGGGAACTTCCTAAACAATTTGGAAGTTCAAGAATAAAGTGTGTTGCCAACTTGAGCTCTGCATTTGGTTTGGCCATTGCGGGCAAGGCATTTAGTTTGGAAAATGTGAGGAAGGGTTTTGCTTTCCTTTGTTTTCAATTCTAGGTGTTGCTTTTATTTCCATATTAGAAATTTTAGATGGATGCCATGATGCAATGCACAACAAAAGTGAAAAATTGGCCCATATTTTAGGGTACTAATCTGGGGCTGTTACAATTCTACCCCCCTTACAAGAATCTCGCCCCGAGATTCCTAGAGTAGGAAGAGGGAAACATGGAGCACCTTATGAACATCCGGGAAATTGGTAAGCAACTCCAGTTGATAGGGGAGATCTGTCATAGTAACTTTTCTGCCGGGGTATACTCATACATGCCATATTGAGTAGTGCAAACCGTCTTCGGAATATCCTCCCTTCTAATTTTGATCTGATGATATCCTGACCTCAGATCCATCTTAGAGATTACCGTTGCACCGGCTAGATGATCGAATAGGTCATTTATTCGAGGAGTAGGATACTTGTCCTTGACGGTCACCGCAGTCAAAGGGCGGTAACCAACCACCAGCCTAGGATCATCGGTATCCCGTCCTTTGACAAAGATGACCGGACAGCCCCAAGGCGAGCTACTCGGACGGGCGAATTCCTTTTCCAGCAGCTCATCAAGTTGCTTCTTCAACTCAGTTAGCTCTTCCGCTGGCATGCGGTAAGGCCTTCTGAAAGTTGGGGCGGTTACCGGAACCAATTCAATGACGAATTCCACACTTCGATCAGATGACCTGCCAGGCAACTCCTCAGGAAAGATATCGGGGAAATCACACACCACAACCACCTCATGTATCTCATGTGGGGTGATACCCTCCAGGAAAATAGGATTGATCTCCGGAGAGAGGGGAGTGGCAGTGGACGGAGTTGCGTAAGTAGGGGACCAGTAACGCACTAGTCCATAGGTTGGGTGGTTTACTGTGATAGTCTTGGCAACACAATCTAGCTTGGCCTGATATGTGGCTAGCCAATCCATGCCCAGAATGACATCTATCCCCACTGACTGTAGTGCTATCAACGAAAATGGGAAAAGAATTGTCGCTATAGAAATCTGAACCTTCGGAGACATCCAGTGAGTGTGCCAACTAGAGCCTGGGGTCTTGACCACTAACAGGGAGTCCATATCCTCAAACGGTATTTGATGGTTGAGTGCAAATGATGTGGATATGAATGAATGCGATGCTCCAGAATCAAATAAGACTGAAGCTGGATAATCATTGATTCGAATCATACCCATGAGAACACGGGGGTCCCTTTCAACTCCTTCCGCGGAGACGTGGTTTAGGCGACCACGGTTGATGGGCACGGCCTTGGCGGCTGGTGTAGAGGGAGCAGGTGCCGGTGCTGAGGTAGCCGGTGCCTTCTGGGGACACTCCCGGGAGAAGTGCCCCGTCTGACCACAGCTGAAACAAGTGGGCCTCTGCGGTGGTGGAGGCAGCTGAGGGTGGTACACACTTCCACCCGCACCCAAGGTCGAAGTAGCTGGGCGAGGCGGAGGTGGCAGGTACCCGGTGGGTTTCGGCGTGAAGGGCGCCTTAGGCACGGTGCTGAAAGGCACAAATACCTTGCGCTTCTTGCCTTCAGTAAAAGAGGAGCTCTGGTGATCAGCTGGAGCTGGCCTCTTAGAAGCCTCCAGCTCCTTCCTACCTTGCTCCATGGTGAGAGCCTGGTTGTAGAGCTCTTGGTAGGAGGTGAACTTGAAGGGTAGGAGCTCGTATCGGAGACGAGGTGCGAGCCCCTTGCGGAAGAGGTATTGCTTGTCTTCGTCATTCGTCACGTCCCGAGGGGCGTAACGGGAGAGGTGGTTGAACTCCCGTCCATAGGACTGGACGTCCATGCGTCCCTGGGTTAGGTCCAGGAACTCCCGCCTCTTGAGCTCGAGGATGGGCTTGGGGATGTACGCCGCACGGAAGGCGGTGCGGAATTCCTCCCAAGTGATGACATGGCCCGCGGCAACCATAGCCACGTGGCTCTCCCACCAGGAGCCGGCGGCTCCTTCCAGAAGGTAGGTGGCGAAGTTGACGTGTTCTGCCGCCGGAACGTGAAGAGCGGCAAACTTGCGCTCGATAGCCCGAAGCCAATCATCCGCATCAAGCGGCTCCTTAGCCTCGGAGAAAGTGGGAGGTTGGGACCGCAAGAACTGGTTGAGAGTGGTGCAGTCCGTGCTCCGATACCAATTTGTAACGCCCCGACCCCGGAATTATACAGAGAGGCTATGTATTCGACACAACCATCAATGTATAAAACAAAGATCGAGACTTGTGGAACAGAACTGGCACAAAGCATGACTCTACGACAGATATGATGTAGCAACTCATATAAAGAGAAGAATACAAATTACACAACAAAAGGATCACCGATCCAACAAGTCAACAAGCGGAAGCGGGTAGTGTTGTCTAACAACAAGAAGCAAAATATGGCCTAAGAGGCCTACAATAAACATCATCCCAGCCAGCTTGTTCCACGGTCCCAAGCTGCCACCTGGGAACCCCAGACTAGTAGTCGACGTCAACGAAGAAACCACCTAGTCGCTCGGTGTCGTCCTCCTCTGAAATACAAAATCATAGAGGCAGCAAAGAGAGACTGAGTACGATGTACTCGCAAGTTTAGTAGGGCGATATAGGCCCAATGACTGACGGAGGCTCTAAAGCTTTATATGTATTTCTTTTGCATAAAGCTAAGTTTCATAAACAGAAATATCATTGACCCCTGGCATTCGTCTACTCAGAGTATTTTTATAAAGGGGGTAAGAGAGTATCATTATCACCTTCGGTTCTCGACGAACCTACTCACAACCATCACCACTCATCTCACACAAAGGCACTCCCTCGACTCACCCTCGAGGAAGTGAACCTTTACCACATGCTTGTTATGCAACCTCTAGCTGCCATATCAATTAGGTTAATGTTCTCTATGATCTTATCGTCCATTCCCAAGTCGTCCATAACCGCGGACACGGCTTTTCGAAAAGATTAAACCCTGCAGGGGTGTACTAAGTGGAAGTCGCCAGGTTCCCGAGGGACCTCCCAGCTTCTTCTCCATTGGTACCATCCGGCTCACCTGGTTGGCCCTCTTCCGGGGAAGGCCGGCAAGCAGGCGCGGTTAGACCTTTACCTCGCGTGAGACTATCCAAGAGTCATCAGTGGCCACAGGACAAGTTTACCCAGCCTCAGCCCCTGCCCCATCGCCACTTCCTAACACCACCATCCTCATCATCCTTTTTTCCGCTCACACACACGGCAAATGGAAATAGCAAACTAGAGGACCCTTGGATACGCCCGCACAAGTTATTCGGTCAGTAAGGCGCCCATACACCCACCAATGGCAGCACGCTCGTCTTGGTTCAAGAGGTAAAGAACTCGCACCTAGGGGCTAGAGTGAGGCAAAACACCATCCCCGATGGCAACTCACCCAAGCCGTCTTAGCATTTTAATTAAGCATCACAATTATCCACCATGCCCGAATCATTCCATCAACATCAATAATTTCTGGAATTAACAACGGACGTAAAGCATTTACTTAAGCATGGCTAAGCATAGCTAAGCATATGAATACAACAATTATAACTTTATCTCGGCCAACACTTCAACCCTAGGTTTCATAGGTAGGGATACATGTGATTGGCTCGGGAGGATCATGCATTAATAGGATATTCTAATAATTACCAACAGAGACAATTGAACCGCATGCAATATTATGGTGGATAAAATAATTTGATAAAATCATAGGATGCTAGATGCCAAGAAGGTTAGGTTATCTCTTGCCTTGCTGCCGGGTAGCGTAGTATTGCTCGTCGGGGTAGGAGAGGGAACCCTCGACTCCGGAATCTATCGATACCCAAAAGAAAATACAAAGCACACATAAATCACACGAACACAAGATGCAATGCTCAATCACATGATGACATGTCAAGTTGATGCAAAGATATCATTATATAAATTAAAAGCAAAATTAAATGTGGGTCCAAATAATTAGTGAAATTATTTGGGATCGACCACATATTTATCTTAGTGACCACATTCTTCATAAATTATCAAATTATTATGGAAGTGGCTCAAATATGCATGAACATGGCAATAAAAGATAGGGTTCGTCATTTCGGTCCATTTGGTAACTCATTTGTAATTTTCGGAAAACCGAAGAATAACAACAAATTAATTAATTAAGTGAGTTTAATTCCTTTGATCAAATTAAGAACAACATCAATTAATTGTTTGTGATCATGATGTGATAAGTGCATGGGTTGATAGCATTTGACATGGTGATCACTTTGGTATTTTATTCATAAAATTTGGATAAGTAGTTAATAAGTTATAAAATTTCCTAAGTTGGATATTAATTACCCATTTTAGGAATTCTTCACAACAATAAGATAAAAAGTCCCAAAAGATCATTTCAATGATTCTATATGGTAGACTATGTCTTGCTGATCAATTTGGTATATAATTTGCAATTTTTGGATCATTAAACAAAGAGATATCAATTACTTAACTTGTTTAAATGCCAAAAAGGGAAAAAGGGGAAAAAACCCAGGCAGGCCGGCCAGGCCGGGTGCAGGCCGGCCATTATGGCCGGGCCACAGCCCGAGAGGCCCCGGCCACTGGGCCGGCCAAGGCCGGGCGCTACGGCCGGCCACGCAACCGAGCCCATCGGCCCCCAGGCCGGTCTGGCCGGTGCCCAGGCCGGGAGCACGGTGAGCGTGCGGCATCCGATGGTGGTCGCCGGCGACGGCGTGGTTCGGGCGGCACTACGCGGTCAAGGGTGTGTGCAAACGTGCGCCGGGTGGGGCGGTGCTCTAGAGCGTGCTGGTGGACGGAGGGTTGGCGTCAGACGACGTGCGCGTGCGCGACATGCCGTGCCATGGCGGACGGCCGGCGGCCTCCCGCACGGGGGCGAGGCCACAGAGGAGGAGGAGGAGAGAGGGGGTGTCCAGGGGGTGCGTGGGCTCACCAGGAACGCGAAAAACTCGACGGCGAGGAGTGGGGAGGCCGGACGGCGACAAATCGGTCTCGGACGCGGCGGCCGGAGGCGGGGAAGGACGGCGGCCGCGGTCGTGGTAGAGGGCGTCCTGGCCCGATTCAGCCGGCGGGGAGGTGCAGCACTCCAAGGCGGTGATGATGGCGGCAACGGCTTGCCTCGGGGCAGCCGGAGTCGGCGGCGAGGTGCGGCGCACGGTGGCGGAAGACGTCGGTCTCGGGAGCTCGTTACGGTCGGTCTCGATCCGGAAAACGGGGAGCTGGGGAGGGGAAGAGAGAGAGGGGGCAGGTGCGCGTCGGTGAGGTCCACTTGACCTCCAGGGGAGCGAGAGGAGCGACGGCCGCTTGCGCGGCATGGCGCCAGTGCCATGGCGCCACTGTGCGAGGAGAGAGGAGGGAGAAGGAGAGACTGACAGTGGGGACCCACTGTCAGTAATTTAAACAAAATCTGCAATTTCTGTTTTTCTTTTAAGTTCAGCAGACTTCAGTGATTTAATTGGTGCACTAAAACATTTTTATAAAATGTGCAAAAATTCATGTGTGCTCCAAATTACCTTTAGGTGCTCCACAAAAATTGGTGAGGTCAAATAAAAAGTTTTGACCCACATTTGTTCCCAGGGTTTAAATTAAGGCATTTTTGATATTTCCCAAAATTCCTTTATTTCGAGTATTTAAACATTTCCAAAAATAATGAAAATATTTATGGAGGCCCATATAAAAATATTGAAACTCCCCATGATTTTAGTTTAAATTTTTGGAAAACTTAACTTGGTTCCAAAAATATAGTTTGTAATGTACCAAAATGAATTCTCAAATTTATTTATTATTTGACAAAACTTGGAATTTGAGAATTGGGGATAAGAGGCAAATTGGGAACTTCCTAAACAATTTGGAAGTTCAAGAATAAAGTGTGTTGCCAACTTGAGCTCTGCATTTGGTTTGGCCATTGCGGGCAAGGCATTTAGTTTGGAAAATGTGAGGAAGGGTTTTGCTTTCCTTTGTTTTCAATTCTAGGTGTTGCTTTTATTTCCATATTAGAAATTTTAGATGGATGCCATGATGCAATGCACAACAAAAGTGAAAAATTGGCCCATATTTTAGGGTACTAATCTGGGGCTGTTACAGTTCTCTAACTGCACCTGGTCCGTCCTAGGAAATTCAGAACAACGTAGCTGCAGGTTTATAGTGTACTTCTCTGGAGTAATATCTCTTAGAATATGCTCTCCATTATGATGAAACAATGGTTCATGGTAAGATGTTGGTCGCCATTATAGTGTTAGCCTGGTGCCATTGTAGTGTCAGGTAGTGGAATGGAATGGTGTCAAGTTAGTATCCAGTAAACTGATGTTGTAACTCTCACGCACCCAGCTTGGACACGGTTGTTCCAAGTAAACTGATGGTGCCATTGCTTGCTTAAATTCAAGTGAGTACAGTACTAGAATGATTTTGCAGTGATTATTTCTGCAATATTTGCACTTTTTTGATAAAGAAACTACTCCTGGTAAAATATAGAGTACCCTATTTTGCTTGTAGTGCTTGTTCCTTAAAATATTTTATGAGTGAAACAACTTGCTGGTTCTTATAGCCTGCAAATATTGCAATACTCCTATTATGCATTTTTAGCATTATATTGTTCCTTCTACCATGCATTATCATTTTTCTGTCAAACAAATATTCCTGCTACCATGCGCTGACTAGCAGTAGGAGTAATTTTAAAATGGTGCAAATAGAACATGATCCTCTAGTATGCATAGCATATGATCTGTCCAAATATGAATAGCACATAATCTTCTGTATCCAGTGATGGAGTACAAGCATGTTCAGACAGAGAATTCTTCCTCATCTTGATCTCCAATAATACAACAATGGACACACAATGAACACAACAATACACAATGGACATCATGTCCTGCAAACACACAACAATACTCAATGCACAGCTAGTCCTGCAACTTCTAAGGCATGTTCATATACTTGAGGAGGAACTGGGATCCTAGTTGGTAGTTGCCCGAGCCTTTCCAGCCTATTCTTGTTCAAATGTGGGATTTTGTATTTATTGGATCCACCATTATTCATCACTTCGACCATGCAAGTCTGCAAGCTTGTGAAAACTCTGTTAAGTTTTACATCATCATATCCATCGAACTCTTCATGAACACCTTTAATCAGCTCAGGAATAGTTCTTGGACTTCTGCGATCCGTTAGCGATTGCATTGAGTTGAAAATGCCAAGGTCAAGAGCATTCATATCAGGAGAATTTGCAGACTGCTGCATTAGTCTAATGTCCAGGGCAGTTTCAGCCACAGCTTCTGTGAAAGCCGGATCATTAGGTAGGATATGTGTTCGGGCATTATCTTGTTGAATAAATATTGGTTGTCCGGCGTCTTCTTCAGGCCACAATGCTTCGATTGCTGGCACGACCTTCTGTGTCACATATTCTCTCATCACATCCCTGGTCACTATCACAGACTTAGTTTCCAATGTCCCCTTATCCCTGTTCTTGCTTTTCTTTGCTGCAGCAGTCACTCTCACAAATGGCCAAACCCCTATTTTCCCTGAGAACGTCACGTTGCCATCTTTATCATACCTCGGTCTTGCTACCGCCGTGAGAAACATCACTTTTCCAATAGAATTTTTGTTTTGAGGTCTTTCTGGGTCATCTTCATCGGGCAGCAGATAGTAGTTCCTTGTCACTTTGGTCATGTTGAACCATTTTTCGTCAAGATGGACAATATTGTGCATACTACGGAGTGTTAATGTTGCCTCATCTACCATAGAGAGGCAAAAAACCACCCTATCTCTCTTATGCTTCTCTGTCAGTGCCGGCTTTATAGTGTTAGTGTGTCTTCTTATTTTTCTCAGCTTAAATTTCTTGTGTAGTGTAGAAGGGCTTATACCTAGTGCCTTGGCTAGTGACCGAATAGTTGACTTCTTGTTTAAGGGAATCATGGGGATGAGAGATAGGATATCGTCGTATGGTTTTCTCCCACAGTTTCCCTTCTTTTTGTTAGAAACATCCACCTCTAAACCATGGTCTATCTTTTCCATTGCATCTGCCCATATTCTCTGAACAGTTCGAAGATTTGTTCCAAATTGTTCAGCCACATCCTTCTTATCATTTCGCTTGAACTTTCCTCCTCGACTTTTATGGATGGCTTGCAAGGACATATAAATGGCATATCTCTGCTGATCTGTGAGCCAATTCCTTTGCCTCGGCAATTATTGAACATATACAATAGCAATACAGTAGAAAATTAGTGTGGAGTAAACCTTCATGGAAAAGATTATTATGCATGCTTCTCTTTCCAAATACTTCAAGAAAATGCAACAAATTTACTTGATTGGACTTACTTCTTGTAATTATGCTTGCTGTAGTTTCAGTATTCACTGAAGACTAAGACTGAAGGTAACAAGATTCAGTGTACTCCAATTGGTGATGCTAAAATTATTTACTGTCAAGTTAGTGTCAATAATTTAATTTACTCCTTTACATTTGTTTTTCAGGGTAAGTACCAGAAGGTGGTTGAACTATGGAAAGGAAATATTGCATTTTCTTGCATAAACAAAATGAGTATAACTGAAACACTTGGAGTAGCAGTTCAGGAACCAATATTTTCAGATTTGCTAGAGTGCCTATGGTCAGTTTCACCAGCTTCATGTTATTTGAACAAGTTTGCACTAAACTAAAGAAAGCACTAAATGTTGTCTTTGTAGTAATTGAGGTTTCACCAGTTTCATGTTATTTTCTGGAATTGATGTACTCTGGTATGCAGTTTGCTGAAGTTGGAGTAGTGTACTTCTAAATGCTTACATTTCATCATTTTTTAAACAGGAGAAACAAATGCTTGGAGTAGTAGTCCCATGCATTATCCTAGATGCCGTACTGCAGTACTTGCGCTAGAGTATAAATACTCCTTGTCTCTGAATTGTCATGTGCAGTAACAATGAAGATTTACAGCAGTAACATCTTGTTTGTATACCTGCATTCTGATGTATTCCATTGTCTTCTTCGTCAGGTGCACCTGCATTTTGATGTATTCCATTGTCTTCTTCATCAGGTGGAGTGAAATTCAGATCTGGGATTACCATGCTTGCTGATTAGCTGCTTCTTTGCTTGCAATTGGACCAACTATCTGTTTCTATTGAATATTGGTTTGCTACTGCTGTTGAGAATCTGATATGATCTGTTGCTATTGATTCGTCAGGAGGAGAGCCGGTGAGGAGGAGAAGTTTTTGATCTGGTGCTGGACATGGAGCTAGGCCGGCGAGGAGGAGAAGCCGACCTGGAGGTGCTCACGCACGGGAGGAGCTCCTGACCTTCTCCCCTGGCCACGGCAACGACAGAGTTCTCCCTTGAGTCTGGTGATGCTGGGCGAGGATCTGGGCAGGCGAGGTGCTAGGCGAGATGGACCTCGCCAGCCTGTGAAGTGCGTTGCTGGGGCCGGCGGCGAGGTGCCTGGGCGAGCAGGAAGCTAGGCGGAGAGGAGGAGTTCCTGGGCGCATGGGGATCCTGGCCGGCGAGGTGTTGGGCGTGAGATCCTGGCCGGCGAGGTGCGCTGCTAGTGCCGGCCGCCGGCAACGTGCACTGCTGGGGCCGGCGGCGAGGTTCCTGGGCGAGCAGGGCGCGGGTATCCTGGCTGGCGAGGTTTTGAGCGCGAGATGCTGGCCAGCGAGGTGCGGGACGCGACTCCTTCCCGGCGACAAGCTGGGCGATCGCGATCCTGATATTTTTTTAATTTCAAACTGATCGGTTCGAAGGGGTATAATTGTCCATTTTCGTTTTTTTTGGGCTGTCTGAAATTTCGTTCCGCGCCTTATAAAAGTGCTAGGCGAGATGTTTATGTCTCGAAGTAATCTCCTTCCTCGT
Organism: Puccinellia tenuiflora; assembly: GCA_012064385.1. Taxonomy (NCBI): domain Eukaryota; kingdom Viridiplantae; phylum Streptophyta; class Magnoliopsida; order Poales; family Poaceae; genus Puccinellia; species Puccinellia tenuiflora. The sequence goes on from QRDG01000125.1 coordinate 533,073, forward strand.
ATGCTCCGGCAACGTTCTCGTCTAATCGATACATAAACCATACAAGCAAACAATCACTAAACTAAACAAGCAAGCATATCATCACAAACAACATAAACATCACAATTAGCTACTGAACACACAAGATAACACAAGTGGGTTTCAAATTAATTTAGTTAACAATTATTTATTGTATCACAAATATGGCAGAAACTAGGGTCTCATGTATAATTGCATAACTTGAGTTCTGGTGGTCACAAAAATATGAACTAAAATTCTATAGATATCTACTGATGTTTAGAGGACACTCCAATTGGATCTAGTTCAATTTGAGTTATTAAACTTCCTGCACAAATGTTTTAATCCAGAAAGTTGATATTCTAGTTTTTGCTATAACTCAATTTACTTACATCCAAAAATTAAATCCTTTTAGGGGTAACTAGTATTGCCTTAATGTGAGCTAACAGAATTGGTTTGGACTCATTTGGGCTCATTGAGTATCAGAAACAAACAAGTTTAGTTCTTATACCTTCTGTGGTATTTTTAATATCATCACTTATTTATTAACCTAAATGGGGTGAAACCACTTTAGTTAGTTAGATAATTTCACAAGCTTTCCAGAACATTTTCATTTGCTATTTTTAGGTTCTTAGATCTCAAGATATTCAATTTCAAAGTCCTAGTCAAATTTCTGACAGAGAATTCACCTATTTAAGTTTAACAACTAGCACACTTGTCATTTTTATTTTGAGTCAGGGAATTATCCTACATGACCATGGCTTGCCTCTATGTGAAGATGGCATATTGTAGTTGCTACAAGATTTTAGTTTACTATTTTTAGGCCTCTGGTTAGGTAGCAATTTGTATGGGAAGTGGCTATCTTTATTATTTCATGTGCTAAGCTAAACTGGTTAGCTATCTTTTCCAGTTTAAATCTTTTACACAGATTTTATTTTGGGGTTCTCACTTCTTGCTCAAGACAGTACACTAACCATACTAACATGACATGCTAAGGCCATATCTTAAATAAATTCAGGTGAATTAAAACTAACAGATCAAAACAGAACTAAATATCTGTTTCAGAAACTTTTTTCTGGAACAGACAGAACATAGCAACTTTGTCTATTTATTCAAGGGTGCTAACCTAGCTATTCTGGAAATACAAAGCATGCATTTGAATCTACGAATCTAGATCTTTCCAACCATATCAAATTCATAATTTTTGGTGCAGTGGTTTTCTCACAATTTAATTGCAAAGTGGGCTAATCTCTACTGTTATTTCCAGACTTAGCCGTTTTTCTGAAATAACCGAATCGGTATCTTGCTGTTGGATCTAAATCCAACGGCCCACGTTCAAATCAACGTCGATGACCTAAAATCGGTGGCGCCACCGCGCCGGCGGCACGGTGGTGGACGGTGGGCTCACCTAGGGGCTCGGTTGACGGCGGTGATGATGCAGATCGACGGCGGAGGTGAGGGGAAGTCGATGGGGTGAGTTGCCGGTGCTGGGGTGGTCGGTTCCGTCAGCGTCGAGCTCCGCGTCGCGTCCGTGTCCGTGGCGCAACTCCGGTGAGCTCCAGGGGACGGTCCTGTGCAAATTACAGAGGGGAAAGGGGTGTGGTGAGTGCGGTGTCCGTCGTGGTTGCAGAGGAGGGGTAGAGAGGGAGAGGGGAGCAATGGCACGACGGAATCGTGCCGGACATCAACCTCGGCTCCGGCAGAAAATTGCAAAGCAGCAGCAGCTCTCCGGCCGCGATTTCCGCCCTCCTGGCGGTGCACGGTGAGGGTGAAGCAGTGGGGAGTGGAGTGGCGAGGCGGGGTGGAGTGGTGCGGACGAATTCGTGCTTGGAGCGGCTCGGTTAAATAGCCGAGCTCCGGTCCATGGTGGGCAGGGCGCTGGGGTGGTCCAGTGGGCGGCTAGGCGCGCCATAGGGGCGGTGCGGGGGCGGCTACGATGCTGGGCTAGTGAGGGGGCACGGTGGTGGCGTGGAGGCGAGTTGGGCGTGGTCGATGGTGGGGGACGGCCTCGGGAGTGCTCGGGCGGCGCACGGGCACGCACGGGCGGCGAGCTCCCGACGGGTTAGGGTTGCTGTTGGGCGAGGTGCGACGCGAGAGGGGGCAGGAGAGGTGGTAGGGAGTGGCGCTAGGGCTAGGTGGCCGGTGGGGGACGGTTCCTCCACGGCGCGGCACGGCGGCATGGCCACAGTGCTTCGGTTCCCAAATGTCGATGATCAATCGGCGACAAGAAATGATCCATTGCCGGTTCTAAGTGTTGGAATGGGACCGTGGTGTGGTGTTGAGCATCGTGGTGCAAGGAATTTGCAAACAAACGTTTGAATCCATTGATTTGATCCGGCAAACTCTCAGATTCGGGAAGAACAGGGTGGTGCATGCCACCTGTTCGACCAAATGCTCGAACAGAATTTAAATTCGAATTTTTGAAAATGGTTTCCACCACTGGTTCCATATATATTAATAATGCTTTTTGGTGCTATGATGGTATTTTTTTGATAAGTGCATCATAGCACATTTTGTGATTCAAATAAGTAAAGAAAGAAATAAATATTTAATTTTGGAATTTTGAAAAATAGATTTTGAAGAGGGAAAAGGTACAAGGGCTAAGTGGGAGTGAGTACTATGTCACCCCACTGGTTTTTGATTTAAAGGAAAATATTAATTTCTCATTTAGAGAAATTTGTGTTGCACTTGTCCCATTATTTCATGTGGTGGTGTTGCTTTTATTTCTTTTCTTTTTATTTACACCTTTGCTTAGCAATCACACAACTCAAGCAACAAAATACAAACAAACACACATAAGATAATAAAAGTTTTTGTTGGCCCACATTTTTGGAATTAATAATACTTATATTAATTCTGGGATGTTACAAATCCTTCCCCCCTTAGAATAAATCTCGCCCCGAGATTTGCTAGGCCTAGGGGCTAAGGAAGTTTGGGAATTCACGTCTAAGGTAATCTTCACGTTCCCAAGTTGCTTCTTCTTCAGAATGATTAGTCCATTGGACTTTGTAGAACTTGATCGCACGTCTTCGGGTAAGACGAACATCTTCTTCAAGAACTTTGAGGGGTAGATCACGATAGGTTAGGTCATTGTTCAAGTCGATGGAGTGGTGGTCAATGTGCTTGAAAACATCTGGCTGATCAGGAACTTCAAGACACTTCCGAAGTAGTGATACATGGAAGACATCATGAAATTCGGACAACTCCGGTGGTAGCTCTAGCTGATAGGATACTTCTCCTCGACGGCTGATGATCTTGAATGGTCCAATATATCGTGGTGCTAACTTCCCTTTCACATGGAAACGTTGCATTCCCTTGAGGGGTGTCACTCGAAGATACACAAAATCTCCGACGTCAAAGGTGAGGTCGCGGCGCTTGGATCAGCATAACTCTTCTGACGGGATTGGGCGGTTTTGAGACGTTCACGAATAAGCTGGACTTGTTCTTCGGCTTCACGAAGGGTGTCCGGTCCAAATAACTTTCCTTCTCCAGTGTCGGACCAATTTAGGGGTGTACGACACTTCTTGCCATACAACGCTTCAAACGGGGCCATTTGCAAACTAGACTGGTAGCTATTGTTGTAGGAAAACTCTGCGAATGGGAGACAATCTTCCCACTTGGAACCATAAGATAGAACACACGCACGAAGCATGTCCTCCAAAATCTGGTTCACTCTCTCGGTTTGGCCATCAGTCTGAGGGTGATAAGCTGTGCTAAAGGTTAACTTGGTTCCGAGGGCCTCGTGAAGTGCTTTCCAGAATCTTGAGGTGAATTGCGTGCCTCTGTCAGACACAATCTTCTTGGGTACTCCATGCAGGCTTACTATTCTGGACATATATAGATCTGCTAACTGGTCTCCACGATAGGTGGTCTTTACCGGAATAAAATGAGCAACCTTGGTCAGTCGATCAACGATGACCCAGATTGAATCATGGCCTCTGTTGGACCTCGGCAGTCCAGTAATGAAGTCCATTCCGATCTCGTCCCATTTCCATTCAGGAACCTTCAAAGGTTGAAGCAATCCGGCGGGTCGCTGGTGTTCGGCTTTGACTCGCTGGCAGATATCACACTTGGCTACGAAAGAACCAATCTCTCGTTTCATTCCATGCCACCAAAATCTCTCACGAAGGTCTTGGTACATCTTGGTCCCTCCAGGGTGGATTGAATATGGGGTCTCGTGAGCTTCCTTCAGGATCAACTCCTTTAGTTCACTCACGTTGGGCACACAGATACGGCCATTGAATCTCAACACTCCTTCAGCATCTTCGGCAAAACCAGGGGCTTTGTCGAGAGACATTTTCTTCTTAATCCCTTCAATGCTCTCATGACCTTTTTGGGCTTCTTTGATTTGATCCATCAGGGTTGGGGTTAACTCCAGATTGGCGAGATAACCGTGGCTAACAAGCTCGAGTCCAAAATCTTCGAACTCCTTAAACAAGGCTGGCTGTTCGGCTTGGATTAAAGTGTTCAGGGCACATGGCTTGCGACTAAGGGCATCGGCAACTACATTGGCCTTTCCGGGGTGATAATGGATTCCAATATCATAATCCTTAATCAGCTCCATCCATCTCCTCTGTCGCATGTTCAGCTCCTTCTGGGTAAAGATATACTTCAAGCTCTTGTGATCCGTATAGATCTCACAGCGATGTCCCACAAGATAGGAACGCCATGTCTTAAGAGCAAAAACAACTGCAGCTAACTCCAGGTCATGGGTTGGGTAATTCTCTTCATGTGGTCGCAACTGTCGAGACAGATACGAAACCACCTTGCCTTCTTGCATTAGAACGCAACCAAGTCCAAGGCGTGATGCATCGCAATACACGTCAAAACTCTTGGTGACGTCCGGCATGACAAGAACTGGGGCTGTGGTTAACTTCTTCTTCAGCTCCTGGAAACTATCTTCACACTTCTGGGTCCATTCAAACTTTTGGTCCTTCCTCAACAGTTGGGTCATGGCTTTGGCTATACGGGAAAATCCTTCAACGAACTTACGGTAATAACCCGCTAGTCCGAGAAAACTGCGGATCTCCGTCACACTGGTAGGGGTTTGCCAATCAAGAATGGCTTTGATCTTCTCCGGGTCAACAGAAACTCCTCCGGCAGATATGACATGTCCGAGAAATGCAACCTCCTTAAGCCAAAATTCACACTTGCTGAACTTGGCATAAAGTTGATGCTCTCGAAATGTCTCCAAAACTAGGCGTAGGTGGACAGCATGCTCTTCTTCGGTCTTGGAATAAACAAGAATATCATCGATGAAAACTACCACGAACTTGTCGAGGTATTCCATGAAGATCTTGTTCATCAAGTTCATGAAATAGGCTGGGGCATTAGTCAAGCCAAAGGACATTACGGTGTACTCAAACAATCCGTAACGGGTGGTGAAGGCAGTCTTGGGAATGTCTGAATCTCTAATCTTCAACTGGTGATATCCCGATCGTAGATCGATCTTCGAAAAGACTCGGGCTCCGTTCATCTGATCGAATAGATCCTCGATCTTGGGAAGAGGGTACTTGTTTTTAATGTTCACGTCATTTAGCTTACGATAATCCACACACAATCGCGTGGTACCGTCTCTCTTGTCCACAAAAATGATGGGTGACCCCCAAGGTGAAGCGCTTGGGCGAATAAGGCCTTTATTGAGCAAATCAGCCAACTGCTTCTTCAACTCCACTAATTCTTCTGGATTCATCCGGTAGGGTCTCTGGGATATAGGTGAGGTTCCTGGGATAAGCTCTATTACGAACTCAATATCCCTGTCTGGCGGCATACCAGGCAATTCCTCCGGGAAGACATCTCGGAATAGGTGAACAACACGGATCTCATCAAGAGTGGGTCGAGCTATGCCCTCATGGCATCCTGGTCTGGTCTGGCTGGTCTCGGATATATACTCCACTTCAGCTCCATCATCTGAGGTGAGAGTAACAGCTCTTCGGGCGCAATCAATTCGGCTGTGATACTTGGCTAACCAATCCATTCCAAGAATCACATCTATGCCTTGGGTTCCTAAAATGATTAGGTCGGCTGTGAACTTTTCTCCTCCAATCACTATGAGGGTTTCGGAACACATCTGGTTGGTTTTGGCTAGCAACCCTGGGGTTTGGATCAACATGGGTTTGGGTAAAAGACTCCCGACTAGACCTCCCTTGGTAACAAACTCTTGGGTAACAAACGAGTGGGTAGCACCAGAATCAAATAGAACAGTTGCAGGTACTGAGTTGACAAGGAACGTACCCAGCACAACATCTGGCGCTTCCTCCGCTTCCTCTGCATTGATGTGGTGCAGACGGCCCTTGACAACAGCAGCATTTCCACGGGGTGCGGCATTCTTGCCATTTCCATTTCCATTGCGGTTCTGACCATGGTTCTGTGCAGGCTTCTTGGGATTGGGGCATTCTTTGGAGTAGTGACCTTTGTTGCCACAGTCAAAGCAGACAACATTGGCCTTGGGGTTGAAACTGTTGGGATTTCCTCCGGGACGATTGTTGTCATTGGGACGGTTGAAGTTGTGTGGACGGTTTGGATAGGTAGGACGTGAGGGTTGAGGCGGCTTAAATGCAGGCTTGGGTGCTGGTGGGAAAGTGCGAGGCCTCTGGCTGCTAGAACCTTCTGAAGCATTCATCCTCCTCTTGCGACCTTCAAACATTGACTTGCGCTTGGTCTCCAGCTGGATAGCCTTGTCCACAAGTGACTCCAGATCAACGAAGTCATGGATAACCAATGCGCACTGAAGCTCATCATGCAGCCCATTCATGAAGCGCTCAATCTTCCTCTTCTCGGTGTCAACATCATCAGGAGCGTACCGAGATAATTCGGTAAACTCATCAAGGTAGCCAACCACATCCTTGCTTCCCTGTCTCAGCCTGCGGAATTCATCCTTCTTCCTCTCAATCAGTCCACTAGGAATGTGCTTCTTGCGGAACTTCTCCTGGAACTCAGCCCAATTGATAACATAACCAGCTTGCTGGAGAGCTTTGGTAGTGTCCCACCAAGCTCGTGCAGGTCCAGCAAGATAGTGGGTTGCATAAAGAACCTTCTCATTTTCTCCTACAGCGGCAACTTCCAGATTGTTGTTGATGGTGCGAAGCCAGTCAACGAAAATGGGAAAAGAATTGTCGCTATAGAAATCTGAACCTTCGGAGACATCCAGTGAGTGTGCCAACTAGAGCCTGGGGTCTTGACCACTAACAGGGAGTCCATATCCTCAAACGGTATTTGATGGTTGAGTGCAAATGATGTGGATATGAATGAATGCGATGCTCCAGAATCAAATAAGACTGAAGCTGGATAATCATTGATTCGAATCATACCCATGAGAACACGGGGGTCCCTTTCAACTCCTTCCGCGGAGACGTGGTTTAGGCGACCACGGTTGATGGGCACGGCCTTGGCGGCTGGTGTAGAGGGAGCAGGTGCCGGTGCTGAGGTAGCCGGTGCCTTCTGGGGACACTCCCGGGAGAAGTGCCCCGTCTGACCACAGCTGAAACAAGTGGGCCTCTGCGGTGGTGGAGGCAGCTGAGGGTGGTACACACTTCCACCCGCACCCAAGGTCGAAGTAGCTGGGCGAGGCGGAGGTGGCAGGTACCCGGTGGGTTTCGGCGCGAAGGGCGCCTTAGGCACGGTGCTGAAAGGCACAAATACCTTGCGCTTCTTGCCTTCAGTAAAAGAGGAGCTCTGGTGATCAGCTGGAGCTGGCCTCTTAGAAGCCTCCAGCTCCTTCCTACCTTGCTCCATGGTGAGAGCCTGGTTGTAGAGCTCTTGGTAGGAGGTGAACTTGAAGGGTAGGAGCTCGTATCGGAGACGAGGTGCGAGCCCCTTGCGGAAGAGGTATTGCTTGTCTTCGTCATTCGTCACGTCCCGAGGGGCGTAACGGGAGAGGTGGTTGAACTCCCGTCCATAGGACTGGACGTCCATGCGTCCCTGGGTTAGGTCCAGGAACTCCCGCCTCTTGAGCTCGAGGATGGGCTTGGGGATGTACGCCGCACGGAAGGCGGTGCGGAATTCCTCCCAAGTGATGACATGGCCCGCGGCAACCATAGCCATGTGGCTCTCCCACCAGGAGCCGGCGGCTCCTTCCAGAAGGTAGGTGGCGAAGTTGACGTGTTCTGCCGCCGGAACGTGAAGAGCGGCAAACTTGCGCTCGATAGCCCGAAGCCAATCATCCGCATCAAGCGGCTCCTTAGCCTCGGAGAAAGTGGGAGGTTGGGACCGCAAGAACTGGTTGAGAGTGGTGCAGTCCGTGCTCCGATACCAATTTGTAACGCCCCGACCCCGGAATTATACAGAGAGGCTATGTATTCGACACAACCATCAATGTATAAAACAAAGATCGAGACTTGTGGAACAGAACTGGCACAAAGCATGACTCTACGACAGATATGATGTAGCAACTCATATAAAGAGAAGAATACAAATTACACAACAAAAGGATCACCGATCCAACAAGTCAACAAGCGGAAGCGGGTAGTGTTGTCTAACAACAAGAAGCAAAATATGGCCTAAGAGGCCTACAATAAACATCATCCCAGCCAGCTTGTTCCACGGTCCCAAGCTGCCACCTGGGAACCCCAGACTAGTAGTCGACGTCAACGAAGAAACCACCTAGTCGCTCGGTGTCGTCCTCCTCTGAAATACAAAATCATAGAGGCAGCAAAGAGAGACTGAGTACGATGTACTCGCAAGTTTAGTAGGGCGATATAGGCCCAATGACTGACGGAGGCTCTAAAGCTTTATATGTATTTCTTTTGCATAAAGCTAAGTTTCATAAACAGAAATATCATTGACCCCTGGCATTCGTCTACTCAGAGTATTTTTATAAAGGGGGTAAGAGAGTATCATTATCACCTTCGGTTCTCGACGAACCTACTCACAACCATCACCACTCATCTCACACAAAGGCACTCCCTCGACTCACCCTCGAGGAAGTGAACCTTTACCACATGCTTGTTATGCAACCTCTAGCTGCCATATCAATTAGGTTAATGTTCTCTATGATCTTATCGTCCATTCCCAAGTCGTCCATAACCGCGGACACGGCTTTTCGAAAAGATTAAACCCTGCAGGGGTGTACTAAGTGGAAGTCGCCAGGTTCCCGAGGGACCTCCCAGCTTCTTCTCCATTGGTACCGTCCGGCTCACCTGGTTGGCCCTCTTCCGGGGAAGGCCGGCAAGCAGGCGCGGTTAGACCTTTACCTCGCGTGAGACTATCCAAGAGTCATCAGTGGCCACAGGACAAGTTTACCCAGCCTCAGCCCCTGCCCCATCGCCACTTCCTAACACCACCATCCTCATCATCCTTTTTTCCGCTCACACACACGGCAAATGGAAATAGCAAACTAGAGGACCCTTGGATACGCCCGCACAAGTTATTCGGTCAGTAAGGCGCCCATACACCCACCAATGGCAGCACGCTCGTCTTGGTTCAAGAGGTAAAGAACTCGCACCTAGGGGCTAGAGTGAGGCAAAACACCATCCCCGATGGCAACTCACCCAAGCCGTCTTAGCATTTTAATTAAGCATCACAATTATCCACCATGCCCGAATCATTCCATCAACATCAATAATTTCTGGAATTAACAACGGACGTAAAGCATTTACTTAAGCATGGCTAAGCATAGCTAAGCATATGAATACAACAATTATAACTTTATCTCGGCCAACACTTCAACCCTAGGTTTCATAGGTAGGGATACATGTGATTGGCTCGGGAGGATCATGCATTAATAGGATATTCTAATAATTACCAACAGAGACAATTGAACCGCATGCAATATTATGGTGGATAAAATAATTTGATAAAATCATAGGATGCTAGATGCCAAGAAGGTTAGGTTATCTCTTGCCTTGCTGCCGGGTAGCGTAGTATTGCTCGTCGGGGTAGGAGAGGGAACCCTCGACTCCGGAATCTATCGATACCCAAAAGAAAATACAAAGCACACATAAATCACACGAACACAAGATGCAATGCTCAATCACATGATGACATGTCAAGTTGATGCAAAGATATCATTATATAAATTAAAAGCAAAATTAAATGTGGGTCCAAATAATTAGTGAAATTATTTGGGATCGACCACATATTTATCTTAGTGACCACATTCTTCATAAATTATCAAATTATTATGGAAGTGGCTCAAATATGCATGAACATGGCAATAAAAGATAGGGTTCGTCATTTCGGTCCATTTGGTAACTCATTTGTAATTTTCGGAAAACCGAAGAATAACAACAAATTAATTAATTAAGTGAGTTTAATTCCTTTGATCAAATTAAGAACAACATCAATTAATTGTTTGTGATCATGATGTGATAAGTGCATGGGTTGATAGCATTTGACATGGTGATCACTTTGGTATTTTATTCATAAAATTTGGATAAGTAGTTAATAAGTTATAAAATTTCCTAAGTTGGATATTAATTACCCATTTTAGGAATTCTTCACAACAATAAGATAAAAAGTCCCAAAAGATCATTTCAATGATTCTATATGGTAGACTATGTCTTGCTGATCAATTTGGTATATAATTTGCAATTTTTGGATCATTAAACAAAGAGATATCAATTACTTAACTTGTTTAAATGCCAAAAAGGGAAAAAGGGGAAAAAAACCCAGGCAGGCCGGCCAGGCCGGGTGCAGGCCGGCCATTATGGCCGGGCCACAGCCCGAGAGGCCCCGGCCACTGGGCCGGCCAAGGCCGGGCGCTACGGCCGGCCACGCAACCGAGCCCATCGGCCCCCAGGCCGGTCTGGCCGGTGCCCAGGCCGGGAGCACGGTGAGCGTGCGGCATCCGATGGTGGTCGCCGGCGACGGCGTGGTTCGGGCGGCGCTACGCGGTCAAGGGTGTGTGCAAACGTGCGCCGGGCGGGGCGGTGCTCTAGAGCGTGCTGGTGGACGGAGGGTTGGCGTCAGACGACGTGCGCGTGCGCGACATGCCGTGCCATGGCGGACGGCCGGCGGCCTCCCGCACGGGGGCGAGGCCACAGAGGAGGAGGAGGAGAGAGGGGGTGTCCAGGGGGTGCGTGGGCTCACCAGGAACGCGAAAAACTCGACGGCGAGGAGTGGGGAGGCCGGACGGCGACAAATCGGTCTCGGACGCGGCGGCCGGAGGCGGGGAAGGACGGCGGCCGCGGTCGTGGTAGAGGGCGTCCTGGCCCGATTCAGCCGGCGGGGAGGTGCAGCACTCCAAGGCGGTGATGATGGCGGCAACGGCTTGCCTCGGGGCAGCCGGAGTCGGCGGCGAGGTGCGGCGCACGGTGGCGGAAGACGTCGGTCTCGGGAGCTCGTTACGGTCGGTCTCGATCCGGAAAAACGGGGAGCTGGGGAGGGGAAGAGAGAGAGGGGGCAGGTGCGCGTCGGTGAGGTCCACTTGACCTCCAGGGGAGCGAGAGGAGCGACGGCCGCTTGCGCGGCATGGCGCCAGTGCCATGGCGCCACTGTGCGAGGAGAGAGGAGGGAGAAGGAGAGACTGACAGTGGGGACCCACTGTCAGTAATTTAAACAAAATCTGCAATTTCTGTTTTTCTTTTAAGTTCAGCAGACTTCAGTGATTTAATTGGTGCACTAAAACATTTTTATAAAATGTGCAAAAATTCATGTGGGCTCCAAATTACCTTTAGGTGCTCCACAAAAATTGGTGAGGTCAAATAAAAAGTTTTGACCCACATTTGTTCCCAGGGTTTAAATTAAGGCATTTTTGATATTTCCCAAAATTCCTTTATTTCGAGTATTTAAACATTTCCAAAAATAATGAAAATATTTATGGAGGCCCATATAAAAATATTGAAACTCCCCATGATTTTAGTTTAAATTTTTGGAAAACTTAACTTGGTTCCAAAAATATAGTTTGTAATGTACCAAAATGAATTCTCAAATTTATTTATTATTTGACAAAACTTGGAATTTGAGAATTGGGGATAAGAGGCAAATTGGGAACTTCCTAAACAATTTGGAAGTTCAAGAATAAAGTGTGTTGCCAACTTGAGCTCTGCATTTGGTTTGGCCATTGCGGGCAAGGCATTTAGTTTGGAAAATGTGAGGAAGGGTTTTGCTTTCCTTTGTTTTCAATTCTAGGTGTTGCTTTTATTTCCATATTAGAAATTTTAGATGGATGCCATGATGCAATGCACAACAAAAGTGAAAAATTGGCCCATATTTTAGGGTACTAATCTGGGGCTGTTACAGTTCTCTAACTGCACCTGGTCCGTCCTAGGAAATTCAGAACAACGTAGCTGCAGGTTTATAGTGTACTTCTCTGGAGTAATATCTCTTAGAATATGCTCTCCATTATGATGAAACAATGGTTCATGGTAAGATGTTGGTCGCCATTATAGTGTTAGCCTGGTGCCATTGTAGTGTCAGGTAGTGGAATGGAATGGTGTCAAGTTAGTATCCAGTAAACTGATGTTGTAACTCTCACACACCCAGCTTGGACACGGTTGTTCCAAGTAAATTGATGGTGCCATTGCTTGCTTAAATTCAAGTGAGTACAGTACTAGAATGATTTTGCAGTGATTATTTCTGCAATATTTTGCACTTTTTTGATAAAGAAACTACTCCTGGTAAAATATAGAGTACCCTATTTTGCTTGTAGTGCTTGTTCCTTAAAATATTTTATGAGTGAAACAACTTGCTGGTTCTTATAGCCTGCAAATATTGCAATACTCCTATTATGCATTTTTAGCATTATATTGTTCCTTCTACCATGCATTATCATTTTTCTGTCAAACAAATATTCCTGCTACCATGCGCTGACTAGCAGTAGGAGTAATTTTAAAATGGTGCAAATAGAACATGATCCTCTAGTATGCATAGCATATGATCTGTCCAAATATGAATAGCACATAATCTGCTGTATCCAGTGATGGAGTACAAGCATGTTCAGACAGAGAATTCTTCCTCATCTTGATCTCCAACAATACAACAATGGACACACAATAAACACAACAATACACAATGGACATCATGTCCTGCAAACACACAACAATACTCAATGCACAGCTAGTCCTGCAACTTCTAAGGCATGTTCATATACTTGAGGAGGAACTGGGATCCTAGTTGGTAGTTGCCCGAGCCTTTCCAGCCTATTCTTGTTCAAATGTGGGATTTTGTATTTATTGGATCCACCATTATTCATCACTTCGACCATGCAAGTCTGCAAGCTTGTGAAAACTCTGTTAAGTTTTACATCATCATATCCATCGAACTCTTCATGAACACCTTTAATCAGCTCAGGAATAGTTCTTGGACTTCTGCGATCCGTTAGCGATTGCATTGAGTTGAAAATGCCAAGGTCAAGAGCATTCATATCAGGAGAATTTGCAGACTGCTGCATTAGTCTAATGTCCAGGGCAGTTTCAGCCACAGCTTCTGTGAAAGCCGGATCATTAGGTAGGATATGCGTTCGGGCATTATCTTGTTGAATAAATATTGGTTGTCCGGCATCTTCTTCAGGCCACAATGCTTCGATTGCTGGCACGACCTTCTGTGTCACATATTCTCTCATCACATCCCTGGTCACTATCACAGACTTAGTTTCCAATGTCCCCTTATCCCTGTTCTTGCTTTTCTTTGCTGCAGCAGTCACTCTCACAAATGGCCAAACCCCTATTTTCCCTGAGAACGTCACGTTGCCATCTTTATCATACCTCGGTCTTGCTACCGCCGTGAGAAACATCACTTTTCCAATAGAATTTTTGTTTTGAGGTCTTTCTGGGTCATCTTCATCGGGCAGCAGATAGTAGTTCCTTGTCACTTTGGTCATGTTGAACCATTTTTCGTCAAGATGGACAATATTGTGCATACTACGGAGTGTTAATGTTGCCTCATCTACCATAGAGAGGCAAAAAACCACCCTATCTCTCTTATGCTTCTCTGTCAGTGCCGGCTTTACAGTGTTAGAGTGTCTTCTTATTTTTCTCAGCTTAAATTTCTTGTGTAGTGTAGAAGGGCTTATACCTAGTGCCTTGGCTAGTGACCGAATAGTTGACTTCTTGTTTAAGGGAATCATGGGGATGAGAGATAGGATATCGTCGTATGGTTTTCTCCCACAGTTTCCCTTCTTTTTGTTAGAAACATCCACCTCTAAACCATGGTCTATCTTTTCCATTGCATCTGCCCATATTCTCTGAACAGTTCGAAGATTTGTTCCAAATTGTTCAGCCACATCCTTCTTATCATTTCGCTTGAACTTTCCTCCTCGACTTTTATGGATGGCTTGCAAGGACATATAAATGGCATATCTCTGCTGATCTGTGAGCCAATTCCTTTGCCTCGGCAATTATTGAACATATACAATAGCAATACAGTAGAAAATTAGTGTGGAGTAAACCTTCATGGAAAAGATTATTATGCATGCTTCTCTTTCCAAATACTTCAAGAAAATGCAACAAATTTACTTGATTGGACTTACTTCTTGTAATTATGCTTGCTGTAGTTTCAGTATTCACTGAAGACTAAGACTGAAGGTAACAAGATTCAGTGTACTCCAATTGGTGATGCTAAAATTATTTACTGTCAAGTTAGTGTCAATAATTTAATTTACTCCTTTACATTTGTTTTTCAGGGTAAGTACCAGAAGGTGGTTGAACTATGGAAAGGAAATATTGCATTTTCTTGCATAAACAAAATGAGTATAACTGAAACACTTGGAGTAGCAGTTCAGGAACCAATATTTTCAGATTTGCTAGAGTGCCTATGGTCAGTTTCACCAGCTTCATGTTATTTGAACAAGTTTGCACTAAACTAAAGAAAGCACTAAATGTTGTCTTTGTAGTAATTGAGGTTTCACCAGTTTCATGTTATTTTCTGGAATTGATGTACTCTGGTATGCAGTTTGCTGAAGTTGGAGTAGTGTACTTCTAAATGCTTACATTTCATCATTTTTTAAACAGGAGAAACAAATGCTTGGAGTAGTAGTCCCATGCATTATCCTAGATGCCGTACTGCAGTACTTGCGCTAGAGTATAAATACTCCTTGTCTCTGAATTGTCATGTGCAGTAACAATGAAGATTTACAGCAGTAACATCTTGTTTGTATACCTGCATTCTGATGTATTCCATTGTCTTCTTCGTCAGGTGCACCTGCATTTTGATGTATTCCATTGTCTTCTTCATCAGGTGGAGTGAAATTCAGATCTGGGATTACCATGCTTGCTGATTAGCTGCTTCTTTGCTTGCAATTGGACCAACTATCTGTTTCTATTGAATATTGGTTTGCTACTGCTGTTGAGAATCTGATATGATCTGTTGCTATTGATTCGTCAGGAGGAGAGCCGGTGAGGAGGAGAAGTTTTTGATCTGGTGCTGGACATGGAGCTAGGCCGGCGAGGAGGAGAAGCCGACCTGGAGGTGCTCACGCACGGGAGGAGCTCCTGACCTTCTCCCCTGGCCACGGCAACGACAGAGTTCTCCCTTGAGTCTGGTGATGCTGGGCGAGGATCTGGGCAGGCGAGGTGCTAGGCGAGATGGACCTCGCCAGCCTGTGAAGTGCGTTGCTGGGGCCGGCGGCGAGGTGCCTGGGCGAGCAGGAAGCTAGGCGGAGAGGAGGAGTTCCTGGGCGCATGGGGATCCTGGCCGGCGAGGTGTTGGGCGTGAGATCCTGGCCGGCGAGGTGCGCTGCTAGTGCCGGCCGCCGGCAACGTGCACTGCTGGGGCCGGCGGCGAGGTTCCTGGGCGAGCAGGGCGCGGGTATCCTGGCTGGCGAGGTTTTGAGCGCGAGATGCTGGCCAGCGAGGTGCGGGACGCGACTCCTTCCCGGCGACAAGCTGGGCGATCGCGATCCTGATATTTTTTTAATTTCAAACTGATCGGTTCGAAGGGGTATAATTGTCCATTTTCGTTTTTTTTGGGCTGTCTGAAATTTCGTTCCGCGCCTTATAAAAGTGCTAGGCGAGATGTTTATGTCTCGAAGTAATCTCCTTCCTCGTATGCTCCGGCAACGTTCTCGTCTAATCGATACATAAACCATACAAGCAAACAATCACTAAACTAAACAAGCAAGCATATCATCACAAACAACATAAACATCACAATTAGCTACTGAACACACAAGATAACACAAGTGGGTTTCAAATTAATTTAGTTAACAATTATTTATTTGTATCACAAATATGGCAGAAACTAGGGTCTCATGTATAATTGCATAACTTGAGTTCTGGTGGTCACAAAAATATGAACTAAAATTCTATAGATATCTACTGATGTTTAGAGGACACTCCAATTGGATCTAGTTCAATTTGAGTTATTAAACTTCCTGCACAAATGTTATAATCCAGAAAGTTGATATTCTAGTTTTTGCTATAACTCAATTTACTTACATCCAAAAATTAAATCCTTTTAGGGGTAACTAGTATTGCCTTAATGTGAGCTAACAGAATTGGTTTGGACTCATTTGGGCTCATTGAGTATCAGAAACAAACAAGTTTAGTTCTTATACCTTCTGTGGTATTTTTAATATCATCACTTATTTATTAACCTAAATGGGGTGAAACCACTTTAGTTAGTTAGATAATTTCACAAGCTTTCCAGAACATTTTCATTTGCTATTTTTAGGTTCTTAGATCTCAAGATATTCAATTTCAAAGTCCTAGTCAAATTTCTGACAGAGAATTCACCTATTTAAGTTTAACAACTAGCACACTTGTCATTTTTATTTTGAGTCAGGGAATTATCCTACATGACCATGGCTTGCCTCTATGTGAAGATGGCATATTGTAGTTGCTACAAGATTTTAGTTTACTATTTTTAGGCCTCTGGTTAGGTAGCAATTTGTATGGGAAGTGGCTATCTTTATTATTTCATGTGCTAAGCTAAACTGGTTAGCTATCTTTTCCAGTTTAAATCTTTTACACAGATTTTATTTTGGGGTTCTCACTTCTTGCTCAAGACAGTACACTAACCATACTAACATGACATGCTAAGGCCATATCTTAAATAAATTCAGGTGAATTAAAACTAACAGATCAAAACAGAACTAAATATCTGTTTCAGAAACTTTTTTCTGGAACAGACAGAACATAGCAACTTTGTCTATTTATTCAAGGGTGCTAACCTAGCTATTCTGGAAATACAAAGCATGCATTTGAATCTACGAATCTAGATCTTTCCAACCATATCAAATTCATAATTTTTGGTGCAGTGGTTTTCTCACAATTTAATTGCAAAGTGGGCTAATCTCTACTGTTATTTCCAGACTTAGCCGTTTTTCTGAAATAACCGAATCGGTATCTTGCTGTTGGATCTAAATCCAACGGCCCACGTTCAAATCAACGTCGATGACCTAAAATCGGTGGCGCCACCGCGCCGGCGGCACGGTGGTGGACGGTGGGCTCACCTAGGGGCTCGGTTGACGGCGGTGATGATGCAGATCGACGGCGGAGGTGAGGGGAAGTCGATGGGGTGAGTTGCCGGTGCTGGGGTGGTCGGTTCCGTCAGCGTCGAGCTCTGCGTCGCGTCCGTGTCCGTGGCGCAACTCCGGTGAGCTCCAGGGGACGGTCCTGTGCAAATTACAGAGGGGAAAGGGGTGTGGTGAGTGCGGTGTCCGTCGTGGTTGCAGAGGAGGGGTAGAGAGGGAGAGGGGAGCAATGGCACGACGGAATCGTGCCGGACATCAACCTCGGCTCCGGCAGAAAATTGCAAAGCAGCAGCAGCTCTCCGGCCGCGATTTCCGCCCTCCTGGCGGTGCACGGTGAGGGTGAAGCAGTGGGGAGTGGAGTGGCGAGGCGGGGTGGAGTGGTGCGGACGAATTCGTGCTTGGAGCGGCTCGGTTAAATAGCCGAGCTCCGGTCCATGGTGGGCAGGGCGCTGGGGTGGTCCAGTGGGCGGCTAGGCGCGCCATAGGGGCGGTGCGGGGGCGGCTACGATGCTGGGCTAGTGAGGGGGCACGGTGGTGGCGTGGAGGCGAGTTGGGCGTGGTCGATGGTGGGGGACGGCCTCGGGAGTGCTCGGGCGGCGCACGGGCACGCACGGGCGGCGAGCTCCCGACGGGTTAGGGTTGCTGTTGGGCGAGGTGCGACGCGAGAGGGGGCAGGAGAGGTGGTAGGGAGTGGCGCTAGGGCTAGGTGGCCGGTGGGGGACGGTTCCTCCACGGCGCGGCACGGCGGCATGGCCACAGTGCTTCGGTTCCCAAATGTCGATGATCAATCGGCGACAAGAAATGATCCATTGCCGGTTCTAAGTGTTGGAATGGGACCGTGGTGTGGTGTTGAGCATCGTGGTGCAAGGAATTTGCAAACAAACGTTTGAATCCATTGATTTGATCCGGCAAACTCTCAGATTCGGGAAGAACAGGGTGGTGCATGCCACCTGTTCGACCAAATGCTCGAACAGAATTTAAATTCGAATTTTTGAAAATGGTTTCCACCACTGGTTCCATATATATTAATAATGCTTTTTGGTGCTATGATGGTATTTTTTTGATAAGTGCATCATAGCACATTTTGTGATTCAAATAAGTAAAGAAAGAAATAAATATTTAATTTTGGAATTTTGAAAAATAGATTTTGAAGAGGGAAAAGGTACAAGGGCTAAGTGGGAGTGAGTACTATGTCACCCCACTGGTTTTTGATTTAAAGGAAAATATTAATTTCTCATTTAGAGAAATTTGTGTTGCACTTGTCCCATTATTTCATGTGGTGGTGTTGCTTTTATTTCTTTTCTTTTTATTTACACCTTTGCTTAGCAATCACACAACTCAAGCAACAAAATACAAACAAACACACATAAGATAATAAAAGTTTTTGTTGGCCCACATTTTTGGAATTAATAATACTTATATTAATTCTGGGATGTTACAAATCCTTCCCCCCTTAGAATAAATCTCGCCCCGAGATTTGCTAGGCCTAGGGGCTAAGGAAGTTTGGGAATTCACGTCTAAGGTAATCTTCACGTTCCCAAGTTGCTTCTTCTTCAGAATGATTAGTCCATTGGACTTTGTAGAACTTGATCGCACGTCTTCGGGTAAGACGAACATCTTCTTCAAGAACTTTGAGGGGTAGATCACGATAGGTTAGGTCATTGTTCAAGTCGATGGAGTGGTGGTCAATGTGCTTGAAAACATCTGGCTGATCAGGAACTTCAAGACACTTCCGAAGTAGTGATACATGGAAGACATCATGAAATTCGGACAACTCCGGTGGTAGCTCTAGCTGATAGGATACTTCTCCTCGACGGCTGATGATCTTGAATGGTCCAATATATCGTGGTGCTAACTTCCCTTTCACATGGAAACGTTGCATTCCCTTGAGGGGTGTCACTCGAAGATACACAAAATCTCCGACGTCAAAGGTGAGGTCGCGGCGCTTGGGATCAGCATAACTCTTCTGACGGGATTGGGCGGTTTTGAGACGTTCACGAATAAGCTGGACTTGTTCTTCGGCTTCACGAAGGGTGTCCGGTCCAAATAACTTTCCTTCTCCAGTGTCGGACCAATTTAGGGGTGTACGACACTTCTTGCCATACAACGCTTCAAACGGGGCCATTTGCAAACTAGACTGGTAGCTATTGTTGTAGGAAAACTCTGCGAATGGGAGACAATCTTCCCACTTGGAACCATAAGATAGAACACACGCACGAAGCATGTCCTCCAAAATCTGGTTCACTCTCTCGGTTTGGCCATCAGTCTGAGGGTGATAAGCTGTGCTAAAGGTTAACTTGGTTCCGAGGGCCTCGTGAAGTGCTTTCCAGAATCTTGAGGTGAATTGCGTGCCTCTGTCAGACACAATCTTCTTGGGTACTCCATGCAGGCTTACTATTCTGGACATATATAGATCTGCTAACTGGTCTCCACGATAGGTGGTCTTTACCGGAATAAAATGAGCAACCTTGGTCAGTCGATCAACGATGACCCAGATTGAATCATGGCCTCTGTTGGACCTCGGCAGTCCAGTAATGAAGTCCATTCCGATCTCGTCCCATTTCCATTCAGGAACCTTCAAAGGTTGAAGCAATCCGGCGGGTCGCTGGTGTTCGGCTTTGACTCGCTGGCAGATATCACACTTGGCTACGAAAGAACCAATCTCTCGTTTCATTCCATGCCACCAAAATCTCTCACGAAGGTCTTGGTACATCTTGGTCCCTCCAGGGTGGATTGAATATGGGGTCTCGTGAGCTTCCTTCAGGATCAACTCCTTTAGTTCACTCACGTTGGGCACACAGATACGGCCATTGAATCTCAACACTCCTTCAGCATCTTCGGCAAAACCAGGGGCTTTGTCGAGAGACATTTTCTTCTTAATCCCTTCAATGCTCTCATGACCTTTTTGGGCTTCTTTGATTTGATCCATCAGGGTTGGGGTTAACTCCAGATTGGCGAGATAACCGTGGCTAACAAGCTCGAGTCCAAAATCTTCGAACTCCTTAAACAAGGCTGGCTGTTCGGCTTGGATTAAAGTGTTCAGGGCACATGGCTTGCGACTAAGGGCATCGGCAACTACATTGGCCTTTCCGGGGTGATAATGGATTCCAATATCATAATCCTTAATCAGCTCCATCCATCTCCTCTGTCGCATGTTCAGCTCCTTCTGGGTAAAGATATACTTCAAGCTCTTGTGATCCGTATAGATCTCACAGCGATGTCCCACAAGATAGGAACGCCATGTCTTAAGAGCAAAAACAACTGCAGCTAACTCCAGGTCATGGGTTGGGTAATTCTCTTCATGTGGTCGCAACTGTCGAGACAGATACGAAACCACCTTGCCTTCTTGCATTAGAACGCAACCAAGTCCAAGGCGTGATGCATCGCAATACACGTCAAAACTCTTGGTGACGTCCGGCATGACAAGAACTGGGGCTGTGGTTAACTTCTTCTTCAGCTCCTGGAAACTATCTTCACACTTCTGGGTCCATTCAAACTTTTGGTCCTTCCTCAACAGTTGGGTCATGGCTTTGGCTATACGGGAAAATCCTTCAACGAACTTACGGTAATAACCCGCTAGTCCGAGAAAACTGCGGATCTCCGTCACACTGGTAGGGGTTTGCCAATCAAGAATGGCTTTGATCTTCTCCGGGTCAACAGAAACTCCTCCGGCAGATATGACATGTCCGAGAAATGCAACCTCCTTAAGCCAAAATTCACACTTGCTGAACTTGGCATAAAGTTGATGCTCTCGAAATGTCTCCAAAACTAGGCGTAGGTGGACAGCATGCTCTTCTTCGGTCTTGGAATAAACAAGAATATCATCGATGAAAACTACCACGAACTTGTCGAGGTATTCCATGAAGATCTTGTTCATCAAGTTCATGAAATAGGCTGGGGCATTAGTCAAGCCAAAGGACATTACGGTGTACTCAAACAATCCGTAACGGGTGGTGAAGGCAGTCTTGGGAATGTCTGAATCTCTAATCTTCAACTGGTGATATCCCGATCGTAGATCGATCTTCGAAAAGACTCGGGCTCCGTTCATCTGATCGAATAGATCCTCGATCTTGGGAAGAGGGTACTTGTTTTTAATGTTCACGTCATTTAGCTTACGATAATCCACACACAATCGCGTGGTACCGTCTCTCTTGTCCACAAAAATGATGGGTGACCCCCAAGGTGAAGCGCTTGGGCGAATAAGGCCTTTATTGAGCAAATCAGCCAACTGCTTCTTCAACTCCACTAATTCTTCTGGATTCATCCGGTAGGGTCTCTGGGATATAGGTGAGGTTCCTGGGATAAGCTCTATTACGAACTCAATAT
This sequence comes from Puccinellia tenuiflora, assembly GCA_012064385.1. Lineage (NCBI taxonomy): Eukaryota > Viridiplantae > Streptophyta > Magnoliopsida > Poales > Poaceae > Puccinellia > Puccinellia tenuiflora. The sequence continues at coordinate 554,746 of QRDG01000125.1, forward strand.
CCCTGTCTGGCGGCATACCAGGCAATTCCTCCGGGAAGACATCTCGGAATAGGTGAACAACACGGATCTCATCAAGAGTGGGTCGAGCTATGCCCTCATGGCATCCTGGTCTGGTCTGGCTGGTCTCGGATATATACTCCACTTCAGCTCCATCATCTGAGGTGAGAGTAACAGCTCTTCGGGCGCAATCAATTCGGCTGTGATACTTGGCTAACCAATCCATTCCAAGAATCACATCTATGCCTTGGGTTCCTAAAATGATTAGGTCGGCTGTGAACTTTTCTCCTCCAATCACTATGAGGGTTTCGGAACACATCTGGTTGGTTTTGGCTAGCAACCCTGGGGTTTGGATCAACATGGGTTTGGGTAAAAGACTCCCGACTAGACCTCCCTTGGTAACAAACTCTTGGGTAACAAACGAGTGGGTAGCACCATAATCAAATAGAACAGTTGCAGGTACTGAGTTGACAAGGAACGTACCCAGCACAACATCTGGCGCTTCCTCCGCTTCCTCTGCATTGATGTGGTGCAGACGGCCCTTGACAACAGCAGCATTTCCACGGGGTGCGGCATTCTTGCCATTTCCATTTCCATTTCCATTGCGGTTCTGACCATGGTTCTGTGCAGGCTTCTTGGGATTGGGGCATTCTTTGGAGTAGTGACCTTTGTTGCCACAGTCAAAGCAGACAACATTGGCCTTGGGGTTGAAACTGTTGGGATTTCCTCCGGGACGATTGTTGTCATTGGGACGGTTGAAGTTGTGTGGACGGTTTGGATAGGTAGGACGTGAGGGTTGAGGCGGCTTAAATGCAGGCTTGGGTGCTGGTGGGAAAGTGCGAGGCCTCTGGCTGCTAGAACCTTCTCAAGCATTCATCCTCCTCTTGCGACCTTCAAACATTGACTTGCGCTTGGTCTCCAGCTGGATAGCCTTGTCCACAAGTGACTCCAGATCAACGAAGTCATGGATAACCAATGCGCACTGAAGCTCATCATGCAGCCCATTCATGAAGCGCTCAATCTTCCTCTTCTCGGTGTCAACATCATCAGGAGCGTACCGAGATAATTCGGTAAACTCATCAAGGTAGCCAACCACATCCTTGCTTCCCTGTCTCAGCCTGCGGAATTCATCCTTCTTCCTCTCAATCAGTCCACTAGGAATGTGCTTCTTGCGGAACTTCTCCTGGAACTCAGCCCAATTGATAACATAACCAGCTTGCTGGAGAGCTTTGGTAGTGTCCCACCAAGCTCGTGCAGGTCCAGCAAGATAGTGGGTTGCATAAAGAACCTTCTCATTTTCTCCTACAGCGGCAACTTCCAGATTGTTGTTGATGGTGCGAAGCCAGTCATCGGCTTCCAAGGGGTGAAGTCCCTTGGAGTAGGTGGGTGGGTTGGTCTTCTGGAAATCGCTTAGAGTGGACCGCAAGTGTCCATCTCCATCACCATTGCCATTGCCATTGCCATTGTTGTTGTTGTTGTTGTTTTGGGCATTAGCGGCGAGTTGCTGGAGAACAGCAAGGTGGGCTTGACGCTCTTGGCGAACGGCCTCGCGGTCCTCCATGATGATCCTAAGTAGTTGGGCCGGGGTAGGTTCAGGTGGTGGTGGTGGATCGGTGCGACCATGGCTTCCTCCTCCTCGTGTGTCAACCATCCTGAGATTAGACGGGTGTAAGAGACAAAACAACTATGGATGTGTCTTACTTTAACAGGGTAGAAGAGTAGAGTTTACGAGTGATTGGGTACGAACCCTTATAACTTAGAAGTTTTCTAAAAGGCTTAGCAAATTTTGAAAACTTCAAAGCACACGACAATATCAAACAAAAGCATCACACAGAAGCTCCACATATCATACATAGTAGATACAAGCATATGGTTTCATAGAACCATTACATGACACAAAAGCGAATACTACGGGGTGGTCCTAATCCCTACGATAACTCAAGACGACTAAGTGATCCATCTACTGTGGCGGAACACTCGGCACAACGTCGTCGGTGTCGCACTCGAAGACACGCTCCTCTGGGTCCTCCTCGTCCTCGTCAAGAAGGGGCTCGGCTGGCTCCTCCTCCTCGTCGACGACCTCCTCCTCGTCGTCGTCCTCCTCGTAGTCCATCTCCTCCAGGTAGTCCTCATCGTCACTAATGAAGGCGCTGGTCTCCTTGCGGAGATCCTCGCCCTCCTCCTCCATCTCATCGGCGCGGCGCTCAAGGTCCTCAATCATCTCGTCCTGCTCCGCCACTCTCTTGCGAAGCTTGGCTATAGTCTTCTTCAGACGGGTCTCTCTCTGGTGAAGGTTGACCTTGTCCTGCTGCAGGTGCGCAACTCGGTCACGGCTCGCCTCGAGCGCGCTGCGCTCAAAGTGAGACCGGTACCTCAAGCTGCGTAGGTCCTCCTGGGTGCGGTAAAGTAGGACCTCCATGTCCACGAGGTGCTCTCCAAAGGTAGGGTGGCAAACAGTGGAAGTAGGACGTCCCTCGACGTCACGCCTCCCGTAGAACCTGAAAGGTGAGTTGGCTAACTCCTCCTGGTGCTCCTCACAAAGTCGGCCTAGCAGCCTCTGCATGGCACGACACAGTCCGTCGGCCCAACTGGCGTCCATAGTGGTGAAAGACAGTGTCCTGGAATAGGAGGACTTGATGTTCCCCCTAACAGACGACTCGATGAGCCAACTCAGGTTGCCCTGATCGTGAACATCGACCTGCGCTCCACGGAACTCGGGAGCTGGGCGACCCAAGATGTCGCTCAACTTGTACAGATCCTTCTCGAACATGAGGTTGCCTTTCTCCTTAACTTGCACAAACTCGGTGAAGTGTAGCGCCATCTACAAATTTTAAGCAAAATTTTAAGTTAGTGAGAGTGTACAATTTTAAGTTTTTAGTAAGACAACAAGTAAGTCAAAATTTTAACTTAATGAACAATTGAGTGCACAAAATTTTAAGGATACCAAAATTGGTAATATTTGGTGAGAATAAAATTTTGCACATAGGAGAGGATTGGGAGATAAGAAATTTTCAAAAATATTCAACTACTTTGTTTTTAGAAATTACTCTTTTTGTAACTCCTATCTAACGACCATGCTAACTAAGGTCTCCTAAAGTCAAAATGTGCTCTGATACCAACTCTGTGGGGACCCCGGACTAGCTGTCCGAAATACCCGATTATGGTTCACACAACGATCCCAAGATCATTCTGTCGTTGCCCATAATCCGAATTGAATACCAAAGTTTACATCCATTACATTACCGAATTTAAAGTCTTACATAAATGGTCACTTAGACCAAGTCTTACATAGGTGCCTTCAAGGGCCAAATCAAAAGCATTCAGCGGAAGCTACGTAGTAGAAGTCCAACACGTCCTAACGACGACCCGACAGGCAGTTGACTTATGAAGATCCCTAGTTCGCATAGAAGTCACCATACTCCGCTTCAGCGTAGTTCTCCTCGGGATCTGGCTAAGACAATAGCCAGAGACGAAACTAGTATGAGTACAATTGTACTCGCAAACTACTCCTCTACTGAGTAAGCAGCAGTTTTAAGTTGCTCTCTATTACACTTTTATTTATTTAGCTATCTCTATATCCTTGTTGAAAAAAGATAAGAAGAGATTCATTACTATCTTTAGAGAGAATCATAATTTTATTATTTATCCAAAACTCCTCCTTTTTCCCGACCACAACTCAACATGGTCTTTACCTCCACAACTCATACCACTCCATTTGGTATAGTTGGGTATCAACATTTCCACCTTCTCACATCTTGCATATTTTATCAAAACTTTTGCACATGGTCTAGTAGGGCCTCCCAACTGTCCATATCCGAGGACTCGGCTATTCGAATAGTTTTATACCCTCTGCAGAGGTAGCACGCTTTTCCCACACCCATCTGGTAACTCATCGTGTCAGCCACGTCCCGCCATACCAGGTGTATGCGAAGTTGAGCCACCGGCCATAGCCTTTCCTTTGCTCATGCTAGTATAGGACCCTGCCCTTATGACACTTTCCACCGACACTTAGTCCAGTAACCCGTCGGGTACCCTAAGTGTGAGGACTCATAGTTTTGCCCGGCGAGTAATCTCTTCAATCCCGCAAGCCAACATATTGCCGGGACCCAGGTCAGGGTTAGGTCACCAAACCATCCCCTCATGCATAACGGAGTCATCTCCGTCGATGAGGTATCCCATACTAATATGAGCAAACTATATGACTACGCCCGTTCCCATATTTGGGTAGATGTGGTCGCACAGATTATCGGCTGGTCGACGTAAGTACTAGGACACAATGTGCATTTTTCATAAACAACATCATTTACCAATTCTCCATCCCCATACCGACCATTCGGCAGGTCATCATCAACTAGGTACTTAAAAAAAAAGGAGTTTGGAATCAACCATATTTTTCCCATCCTATAGTTTTATGTGTCTACCCTACAATTCTATATAGGGTGGCAAGGTAATTTTCATATCCTTTGTAAATCATTTCCACTACGTTGTAATATTGCATGTAAGCAAATTAGAGGTATTTAAATGCAAGCTCAGCGAAGTAGCTTGCCTTGCTCAACAAAGTGTTCGGGTTCCTGCTGCTCGAAGTAATCTCCTTCCTCGTATGCTCCGGCAACGTTCTCGTCTAATCGATACATAAACCATACAAGCAAACAATCACTAAACTAAACAAGCAAGCATATCATCACAAACAACATAAACATCACAATTAGCTACTGAACACACAAGATAACACAAGTGGGTTTCAAATTAATTTAGTTAACAATTATTTATTTGTATCACAAATATGGCAGAAACTAGGGTCTCATGTATAATTGCATAACTTGAGTTCTGGTGGTCACAAAAATATGAACTAAAATTCTATAGATAGCTACTGATGTTTAGAGGACACTCCAATTGGATCTAGTTCAATTTGAGTTATTAAACTTCCTGCACAAATGTTTTAATCCAGAAAGTTGATATTCTAGTTTTTTCTATAACTCAATTTACTTACATCAAAAAATTAAATCCTTTTAGGGGTAACTAGTATTGCCTAAATGTGAGCTAACAGAATTGGTTTGGACTCATTTGGGTTCATTGAGTATCAGAAACAAACAAGTTTAGATCTTATACCTTCTGTGGTATTTTTAATATCATCACTTATTTATTAACCTAAATGGGGTGAAACCACTTTAGTTAGTTAGATAATTTCACAAGCTTTCCAGAACATTTTCATTTGCTATTTTTAGGTTCTTAGATCTCAAGATATTCAATTTCAAAGTCCTAGTCAAATTTCTGACAGAGAATTCACCTATTTAAGTTTAACAACTAGCACACTTGTCATTTTTATTTTGAGTCAGGGAATTATCCTACATGACCATGGCTTGCCTCTATGTGAAGATGGCATATTGTAGTGGCTACAAGATTTTATTTTACTATTTTTAGGCCTCTGGTTAGGTAGCAATTTGTATGGGAAGTGGCTATCTTTATTATTTCATGTGCTAAGCTAAACTGGTTAGCTATCTTTTCCAGTTTAAATCTTTTACACAGATTTTATTTTGGGGTTCTCACTTCTTGCTCAAGACAGTACACTAACCATACTAACATGACATGCTAAGGCCATATCTTAAATAAATTCAGGTGAATTAAAACTAACAGATCAAAACAGAACTAAATATCTGTTTCAGAAACTTTTTTCTGGAACAGACAGAACATAGCAACTTTGTCTATTTATTCAAGGGTGCTAACCTAGCTATTCTGGAAATACAAAGCATGCATTGGAATCTACGAATCTAGATCTTTCCAACCATATCAAATTCATAATTTTTGGTGCAGTGGTTTTTCTCACAATTTAATTGCAAAGTGGGCTAATCTCTACTGTTATTTCCAGACTTAGCCGTTTTTCTGAAATAACCGAATCGGTATCTTGCCGTTGGATCTAAATCCAACGGCCCACGTTCAAATCAACGTCGATGACCTAAAATCGGTGGCGCCACCGCGCCGGCGGCACGGTGGTGGACGGTGGGCTCACCTAGGGCTCGGTTGACGGCGGTGATGATGCAGATCGACGGCGGAGGTGAGGGGAAGTCGATGGGGTGAGTTGCCGGTGCTGGGGTGGTCGGTTCCGTCGGCATCGAGCTCCGCGTCGCGTCCGTGTCCGTGGCGCAACTCCGGCGAGCTCCAGGGGACGGTCCTGTGCAAATTACAGAGGGGAAAGGGGTGTGGTGAGTGCGGTGTCCGTCGTGGTTGCGGAGGAGGGGTAGAGAGGGAGAGGGGAGCAATGGCACGACGGAATCGTGCCGGACATCAACCTCGGCTCCGGCAGAAAATTGCAGAGCAGCAGCAGCTCTCCGGCCGCGATTTCCGCCCTCCTGGCGGTGCACGGTGAGGGTGAAGCAGTGGGGAGTGGAGTGGCGAGGCGGGGTGGAGTGGTGCGGACGAATTCGCGCTTGGAGCGGCTCGGTTAAATAGCCGAGCTCCGGTCCATGGTGGGCAGGGCGCTGGGGTGGTCCAGTGGGCGGCTAGGCGCGCCATAGGGGCGGTGCGGGGGCGGCTACGATGCTGGGCTAGTGAGGGGGCACGGTGGTGGCGTGGAGGCGAGTTGGGCGTGGTCGATGGTGGGGGACGGCCTCGGGAGTGCTCGGGCGGCGCACGGGCACGCACGGGCGGCGAGCTCCCGACGGGTTAGGGTTGCTGCTGGGCGAGGTGCGACGCGAGAGGGGGCAGGAGAGGTGGTAGGGAGTGCCGCTAGGGCTAGGTGGCCGGTGGGGGACGGTTCCTCCACGGCGCGGCACGGCGGCATGGCCACAGTGCTTCGGTTCCCTAATGTCGATGATCAATCGGCGACAAGAAATGATCCATTGCCGGTTCTAAGTGTTGGAATGGGACCGTGGTGTGGTGTTGAGCATCGTGGTGCAAGGAATTTGCAAACAAACGTTTGAATCCATTGATTTGATCCGGCAAACTCTCAGATTCGGGAAGAACAGGGTGGTGCATGCCACCTGTTCGACCAAATGCTCGAACAGAATTTAAATTCGAATTTTTGAAAATGGTTTCCACCACTGGTTCCATATATATTAATAATGCTTTTGGTGCTATGATGGTATTTTTTTGATAAGTGCATCATAGCACATTTTGTGATTCAAATAAGTAAAGAAAGAAATAAATATTTAATTTTGGAATTTTGAAAAATAGATTTTGAAGAGGGAAAAGGTACAAGGGCTAAGTGGGAGTGGGTACTATGTCACCCCACTGGTTTTTGATTTAAAGGAAAATATTAATTTCTCATTTAGAGAAATTTGTGTTGCACTTGTCCCATTATTTCATGTGGTGGTGTTGCTTTTATTTCTTTTCTTTTTATTTACACCTTTGCTTAGCAATCACACAACTCAAGCAACAAAATACAAACAAACACACATAAGATAATAAAAGTTTTTGTTGGCCCACATTTTTGGAATTAATAATACTTATATTAATTCTGGGATGTTACAAATCCTTCCCCCCTTAGAATAAATCTCGCCCCGAGATTGCTAGGCTAGGGGCTAAGGAAGTTTGGGAATTCACGTCTAAGGTAATCTTCACGTTCCCAAGTTGCTTCTTCTTCAGAATGATTAGTCCATTGGACTTTGTAGAACTTGATCGCACGTCTTCGGGTAAGACGAACATCTTCTTCAAGAACTTTGAGGGGTAGATCACGATAGGTTAGGTCATTGTTCAAGTCGATGGAGTGGTGGTCAATGTGCTTGAAAACATCTGGCTGATCAGGAACTTCAAGACACTTCCGAAGTAGTGATACATGGAAGACATCATGAAATTCGGACAACTCCGGTGGTAGCTCTAGCTGATAGGATACTTCTCCTCGACGGCTGATGATCTTGAATGGTCCAATATATCGTGGTGCTAACTTCCCTTTCACATGGAAACGTTGCATTCCCTTGAGGGGTGTCACTCGAAGATACACAAAATCTCCGACGTCAAAGGTGAGGTCGCGGCGCTTGGGATCAGCATAACTCTTCTGACGGGATTGGGCGGTTTTGAGACGTTCACGAATAAGCTGGACTTGTTCTTCGGCTTCACGAAGGGTGTCCGGTCCAAATAACTTTCCTTCTCCAGTGTCGGACCAATTTAGGGGTGTACGACACTTCTTGCCATACAACGCTTCAAACGGGGCCATTTGCAAACTAGACTGGTAGCTATTGTTGTAGGAAAACTCTGCGAATGGGAGACAATCTTCCCACTTGGAACCATAAGATAGAACACACGCACGAAGCATGTCCTCCAAAATCTGGTTCACTCTCTCGGTTTGGCCATCAGTCTGAGGGTGATAAGCTGTGCTAAAGGTTAACTTGGTTCCGAGGGCCTCGTGAAGTGCTTTCCAGAATCTTGAGGTGAATTGCGTGCCTCTGTCAGACACAATCTTCTTGGGTACTCCATGCAGGCTTACTATTCTGGACATATATAGATCTGCTAACTGGTCTCCACGATAGGTGGTCTTTACCGGAATAAAATGAGCAACCTTGGTCAGTCGATCAACGATGACCCAGATTGAATCATGGCCTCTGTTGGACCTCGGCAGTCCAGTAATGAAGTCCATTCCGATCTCGTCCCATTTCCATTCAGGAACCTTCAAAGGTTGAAGCAATCCGGCGGGTCGCTGGTGTTCGGCTTTGACTCGCTGGCAGATATCACACTTGGCTACGAAAGAACCAATCTCTCGTTTCATTCCATGCCACCAAAATCTCTCACGAAGGTCTTGGTACATCTTGGTCCCTCCAGGGTGGATTGAATATGGGGTCTCGTGAGCTTCCTTCAGGATCAACTCCTTTAGTTCACTCACGTTGGGCACACAGATACGGCCATTGAATCTCAACACTCCTTCAGCATCTTCAGCAAAACCAGGGGCTTTGTCGAGAGACATTTTCTTCTTAATCCCTTCAATGCTCTCATGACCTTTTTGGGCTTCTTTGATTTGATCCATCAGGGTTGGGGTTAACTCCAGATTGGCGAGATAACCGTGGCTAACAAGCTCGAGTCCAAAATCTTCGAACTCCTTAAACAAGGCTGGCTGTTCGGCTTGGATTAAAGTGTTCAGGGCACATGGCTTGCGACTAAGGGCATCGGCAACTACATTGGCCTTTCCGGGGTGATAATGGATTCCAATATCATAATCCTTAATCAGCTCCATCCATCTCCTCTGTCGCATGTTCAGCTCCTTCTGGGTAAAGATATACTTCAAGCTCTTGTGATCCGTATAGATCTCACAGCGATGTCCCACAAGATAGGAACGCCATGTCTTAAGAGCAAAAACAACTGCAGCTAACTCCAGGTCATGGGTTGGGTAATTCTCTTCATGTGGTCGCAACTTTCGAGACAGATACGAAGCCACCTTGCCTTCTTGCATTAGAACGCAACCAAGTCCAAGGCGTGATGCATCGCAATACACGTCAAAACTCTTGGTGACGTCCGGCATGACAAGAACTGGGGCTGTGGTTAACTTCTTCTTCAGCTCCTGGAAACTATCTTCACACTTCTGGGTCCATTCAAACTTTTGGTCCTTCCTCAACAGTTGGGTCATGGCTTTGGCTATACGGGAAAATCCTTCAACGAACTTACGGTAATAACCCGCTAGTCCGAGAAAACTGCGGATCTCCGTCACACTGGTAGGGGTTTGCCAATCAAGAATGGCTTTGATCTTCTCCGGGTCAACAGAAACTCCTCCGGCAGATATGACATGTCCGAGAAATGCAACCTCCTTAAGCCAAAATTCACACTTGCTGAACTGGGCATAAAGTTGATGCTCTCGAAGTGTCTCCAAAACTAGGCGTAGGTGGACAGCATGCTCTTCTTCGGTCTTGGAATAAACAAGAATATCATCGATGAAAACTACCACGAACTTGTCGAGGTATTCCATGAAGATCTTGTTCATCAAGTTCATGAAATAGGCTGGGGCATTAGTCAAGCCAAAGGACATTACGGTGTACTCAAACAATCCGTAACGGGTGGTGAAGGCAGTCTTGGGAATGTCTGAATCTCTAATCTTCAACTGGTGATATCCCGATCGTAGATCGATCTTCGAAAAGACTCGGGCTCCGTTCATCTGATCGAATAGATCCTCGATCTTGGGAAGAGGGTACTTGTTTTTAATGGTCACGTCATTTAGCTTACGATAATCCACACACAATCGCGTGGTACCGTCTCTCTTGTCCACAAAAATGATGGGTGATCCCCAAGGTGAAGCGCTTGGGCGAATAAGGCCTTTACTGAGCAAATCAGCCAACTGTTTCTTCAACTCCACTAATTCTTCTGGATTCATCCGGTAAGGTCTTTGGGATATAGGTGAGGTTCCTGGGATAAGTTCAATCACGAACTCAATATCCCTGTCTGGCGGCATACTAGGCAATTCCTCTGGGAAGACATCTCGAAATAGGTGAACAACACGGATCTCATCAAGAGTGGGTCGGGCTATGCTCTCATGGCATCCTGGTCTGGTCTGGCTGGTCTCGGATATATACTCCACTTCAGCTCCATCATCTGAGGTGAGAGTAACAGCTCTTCTGGCGCAATCAATTCGGCCGTGATACTTGGCTAACCAATCCATTCCAAGAATCACATCTATGCCTTGGGTTCCTAAAATGATTAGGTCGGCTGTGAACCTTTCTCCCCCAATCTCTATGAGGGTTTCGGAACACAGCTGGTTGGTTTTGGCTAGCAAGCCTGGGGTTTGGATCAACATGGATCTGGGTAAAAGACTCCCGACTAGACTTCCCTTAGCAACAAACTCTTGGGTAACAAATGAATGGGTAGCACCGGAATCAAATAGAACAGTTGCAGGTACTGAGTTGACAAGGAACGTACCCAGCACAACATCTGGCGCTTCCTCCGCTTCCTCAGCATTGATGTGGTGCAGACGGCCCTTGACAACAGCAGCATTTCCACGGGGTGCGGCATTCTTGCCATTTCCATTTCCATTTCCGTTGCGGTTCTGACCATGGTTCTGTGCAGGCTTCTTAGGATTGGGGCATTCTTTGGAGTAGTGACCTCTGGTGCCACATTCAAAACAGACAACATTGGCCTTGAAGTTGTTGGGGATTCCTCCTGGACGATTGTTATCATTAGGACGGTTGGAGTTGTTTGGGCGGTTTGGATAAGTAGGACGCGGGGGTTGAGGCGGCTTATAAGCAGGCTTGTGTGCTGGTGGGAAAGTACGAGGCTTCTGGCTGCTAGAACCTTCTGAAGCATTCATCCTCCTCTTGCGGCCTTCAAACATTGACTTGCGCTTGGTCTCCAGCTGGATAGCCTTGTCCACAAGTGACTCCAGATCAAAGAAGTCATGGATGACCAAAGCACACTGGAGCTCATCATGCAGTCCATTCATGAAGCGCTCAATCTTCCTCTTCTCAGTGTCAACATCATCAGGAGCGTACCGAGATAAATCGGTAAACTCATCAAGGTAGCCAACCACATCCTTGCTTCCCTGTCTCAGCCGGCGGAATTCATCCTTCTTCCTCTCAATCAGTCCACTAGGAATGTGCTTCTTGCGGAACTTCTCCTGGAACTCAGCCCAATTGATAACATAACCAGCTTGCTAGAGAGCTTTGGTAGTGTCCCACCAAGCTCGTGCAGGTCCAGCAAGATAGTGGGTTGCATAAAGAACCTTCTCATTTTCTCCTACAGCGGCAACTTCCAGATTGTTGTTGATGGTGCGAAGCCAGTCATCGGCTTCCAAGGAGTGAAGTCCCTTGGAGTAGGTGGGTGGGTTGGTCTTCTGGAAATCGCTTAGAGTGGACCGCAAGTGTCCATCTCCATCACCATTGCCATTGCCATTGCCATTGTTGTTGTTGTTGTTGTTGTTTTGGGCATTAGCGGCGAGTTGCTGGAGAACAGCAAGGTGGGCTTGACGCTCTTGGCGAACGGCCTCGCGGTCCTCCATGATGATCCTAAGTAGTTGGGCCGGGGTAGGTTCAGGTGGTGGTGGTGGATCGGTGCGACCATGGCTTCCTCCTCCTCGTGTGTCAACCATCCTGAGATTAGACGGGTGTAAGAGACAAAACAACTATGGATGTGTCTTACTTTAACAGGGTAGAAGAGTAGAGGTTACGAGTGATTGGGTACGAACCCTTATAACTTAGAAGTTTTCTAAAAGGCTTAGCAAATTTTGAAAACTTCAAAGCACACGACAATATCAAACAAAAGCATCACACAGAAGCTCCACATATCATACATAGTAGCTACAAGCATATGGTTTCATAGAACCATTACATGACACAAAAGCGAATACTACGGGGTGGTCCTAATCCCTACGATAACTCAAGACGACTAAGTGATCCATCTACTGTGGCGGAACACTCGGCACAACGTCGTCGGTGTCGCACTCGAAGACACGCTCCTCTGGGTCCTCCTCGTCCTCGTCAAGAAGGGGCTCGGCTGGCTCCTCCTCCTCGTCGACGACCTCCTCCTCGTCGTCGTCCTCCTCGTAGTCCATCTCCTCCAGGTAGTCCTCATCGTCACTAATGAAGGCGCTGGTCTCCTTGCGGAGATCCTCGCCCTCCTCCTCCATCTCATCGGCGCGGCGCTCAAGGTCCTCAATCATCTCGTCCTGCTCCGCCACTCTCTTGCAAAGCTTGGCTATAGTCTTCTTCAGACGGGTCTCTCTCTGGTGAAGGTTGACCTTGTCCTGCTGCAGGTGCGCAACTCGGTCACGGCTCGCCTCGAGCGCGCTGCGCTCAAAGTGAGACCGGTACCTCAAGCTGCGTAGGTCCTCCTGGGTGCGGTAAAGTAGGACCTCCATGTCCACGAGGTGCTCTCCAAAGGTAGGGTGGCGAACAGTGGAAGTAGGACGTCCCTCGACGTCACGCCTCCCGTAGAACCTGAAAGGTGAGTTGGCTAACTCCTCCTGGTGCTCCTCACAAAGTCGGCCTAGCAGCCTCTGCATGGCACGACACAGTCCGTCGGCCCAACTGGCGTCCATAGTGGTGAAAGACAGTGTCCTGGAATGGGAGGACTTGATGTTCCCCCGAACAGACGACTCGATGAGCCAACTCAGGTTGCCCTGATCGTGAACATCGACCTGCGCTCCACGGAACTCAGGAGCTGGGCGACCCAAGATGTCGCTCAACTTGTACAGATCCTTCTCGAACATGAGGTTGCCTTTCTCCTTAACTTGCACAAACTCGGTGAAGTGTAGCGCCATCTACAAATTTTAAGCAAAATTTTAAGTTAGTGCGAGTGTACAATTTTAAGTTTTTAGTAAGACAACAAGTAAGTCAAAATTTTAACTTAATGAACAATTGAGTGCACAAAATTTTAAGGATACCAAAATTGTAATATTTGGTGAGAATAAAATTTTGCACATAGGAGAGGATTGGGAGATAAGAAATTTTCAAAAATATTCAACTACTTTGTTTTTAGAAATTACTCTTTTTGTAACTCCTATCTAACGACCATGCTAACTAAGGTCTCCTAAAGTCAAGATGGGCTCTGATACCAACTCTGTGGGGACCCCGGACTAGCTGTCCGAAATACCCGATTATGGTTCACACAACGATCCCAAGATCATTCTGTCGTTGCCCATAATCCGAATTGAATACCAAAGTTTACATCCATTTCCATACCGAATTTAAAGTCTTACATAAAGGGTCACTTAGACCAAGTCTTACATAGGTGCCTTCAAGGGCCAAATCAAAAGCATTCAGCGGAAGCTACGTAGTTGAAGTCCATCACGTCCTAACGACGACCGACAGGCAGTTGACTTATGAAGATCCTTAATTCGCATAGAAGTCACCATACTCCGCTTCAGCGTAGTTCTCCTCGGGATCTGGCTAAGACAATAGCCAGGGACGAAACCAATATGAGTACAATGGGAATTGTACTCGCAAACTACTCCTCTAATGAGTATACAGCCGTTTTAAGTTGCTTTATACTACACTTTTATTTATTTAACTATCTCTATATCCTTGATGAAAAAGATAAGAAGAGATTCATAACTATCTTTAGAGAGAATCACAATTTTATTATTTATCCAAAACTCCTCCTTTTTCCCGACCACAACTCATCATGGTCTCTTTACCCCCACAACTCATACCACTCCATTTGGTATAGTTGGGTATCAACATTTTCCACATCCTGCATATTTTATCAAAACTTTTGCACATGGTCTAGTAGGGCCTCCCAACTGTCCATATCCGAGGACTCGGCTATTCGAATAGTTTTATACCCTCTGCAGAGGTAGCACGCTTTTCCCACACCCATCCGGTAACTCATCGTGTCAGCCACGTCCCGCCATACCAGGTGTATGCGAAGTTGAGCCACCGGCCATAGCCTTTCCTTTGCTCATGCTAGTATAGGACCCTGCCCTTATGACACTTTCCACCGACACTTAGTCCAGTAACCCGTCGGGTACCCTAAGTGTGAGGACTCATAGTTTTGCCCGGCGAGTAATCTCTTCAATCCCGCAAGCCAACATATTGCCGGGACCCAGGTCAGGGGTAGGTCACCGAACCATCCCCTCATGCATAACGGAGTCATCTCCGTCGATGAGGTATCCCATACTAATATGAGCAAACTATATGACTACGCCCGTTCCCATATTTGGGTAGATGTGGTCGCACAGATTATCGGCTGGTCGACGTAAGTACTAGGACACAATGTGCATTTTTCATAAACAACATCATTTACCAATTCTCCATCCCCATACCGACCATTCGGCAGGTCATCATCAACTAGGTACTTCAAAAAAAAGGAGTTTGGAATCAACCATATTTTTCCCATCCTATAGTTTTATGTGTCTACCCTACAATTCTATATAGGGTGGCAAGGTAATTTTCATATCCTTTGTAAATCATTTCCACTACGTTGTAATATTGCATGTAAGCAAATTAGAGGTATTTAAATGCAAGCTCAGCGAAGTAGCTTGCCTTGCTCAACAAAGTGTTCGGGTTCCTGCTGCTCGAAGTAATCTCCTTCCTCGTATGCTCCGGCAACGTTCTCGTCTAATCGATACATAAACCATACAAGCAAACAATCACTAAACTAAACAAGCAAGCATATCATCACAAACAACATAAACATCACAATTAGCTACTGAACACACAAGATAACACAAGTGGGTTTCAAATTAATTTAGTTAACAATTATTTATTTGTATCACAAATATGGCAGAAACTAGGGTCTCATGTTTAATTGCATAACTTGAGTTCTGGTGGTCACAAAAATATGAACTAAAATTCTATAGATAGCTACTGATGTTTAGAGGACACTCCAATTGGACCTAGTTCAATTTGAGTTATTAAACTTCCTGCACAAATGTTTTAATCCAGAAAGTTGATATTCTAGTTTTTGCTATAACTCAATTTACTTACATCCAAAATTAAATCCTTTTAGGGGTAACTAGTATTGCCTAAATGTGAGCTAACCGAATTGGTTTGGACTCATTTGGGTTCATTGAGTATCAGAAACAAACAAGTTTAGATCTTATACCTTCTGTGGTATTTTTAATATCATCACTTATTTATTAACCTAAATGGGGTGAAACCACTTTAGTTAGTTAGATAATTTCACAAGCTTTCCAGAACATTTTCATTTGCTATTTTTAGGTTCTTAGATCTCAAGATATTCAATTTCAAAGTCCTAGTCAAATTTCTGACAGAGAATTCACCTATTTAAGTTTAACAACTAGCACACTTGTCATTTTTATTTTGAGTCAGGGAATTATCCTACATGACCATGGCTTGCCTCTATGTGAAGATGGCATATTGTAGTTGCTACAAGATTTTAGTTTACTATTTTTAGGCGTCTGGTTAGGTAGCAATTTGCATGGGAAGTGGCTATCTTTATTATTTCATGTGCTAAGCTAAACTGGTTAGCTATCTTTTCCAGTTTAAATCTTTTACACAGATTTTATTTTGGGGTTCTCACTTCTTGCTCAAGACAGTACACTAACCATACTAACATGACATGCTAAGGCCATATCTTAAATAAATTCAGGTGAATTAAAACTAACAGATCAAAACAGAACTAAATATCTGTTTCAGAAACTTTTTTCTGGAACAGACAGAACATAGCAACTTTGTCTATTTATTCAAGGGTGCTAACCTAGCTATTCTGGAAATACAAAGCATGCATTTGAATCTACGAATCTAGATCTTTCCAACCATATCAAATTCATAATTTTTGGTGCAGTGGTTTTCTCACAATTTAATTGCAAAGTGGGCTAATCTCTACTGTTATTTCCAGACTTAGCCGTTTTTCTGAAATAACCGAATCGGTATCTTGCCGTTGGATCTAAATTCAACGGCCCACGTTCAAATCAACGTCGATGACCTATAATCGGTGGCGCCACGGTGGTGGACGGTGGGCTCACCTAGGGGCTCGGTTGACGGCGGTGATGATGCAGATCGACGGCGAAGGTGAGGGGAAGTCGATGGGGTGAGTTGCCGGTGCTGGGGTGGTCGGTTCCGTCGGCGTCGAGCTCCGCGTCGCGTCCGTGTCCGTGGCGCAACTCCGGCGAGCTCCAGGGGACGGTCCTGTGCAAATTACAGAGGGGAAAAGGGGTGTGGTGAGTGCGGTGTCCGTCGTGGTTGCAGAGGAGGGTAGAGAGGGAGAGGGGAGCAATGGCACGACGGAATCGTGCCGGACATCAACCTCGGCTCCGGCAGAAAATTGCAGAGCAGCAGCAGCTCTCCGGCCGCGATTTCCGCCCTCCTGGCGGTGCACGGTGAGGGTGAAGCAGTGGGGAGTGGAGTGGCGAGGCGGGGTGGAGTGGTGCGGACGAATTCGTGCTTGGAGCGGCTCGGTTAAATAGCCGAAGCTCCGGTCCATGGTGGGCAGAGGCGCTGGGGTGGTCCAGTGGGCCGGCTAGGCGCCCATAGGGGCGGTGCGGGGGTAGCTACGATGCGGGCTAGTGAGGGGGCACGTCGTGGCCGTGGAGGCGAGTTGGGCGTGGTCGATGGTGGGGGACGGCCTCGGGGAGTGCTCGGGCGGCGCTACGGGCACGCACGGGCGGCGAGCTCCCGACGGGTTAGGGTTGCTGCTGGGCGAGGTGCGACGCGAGAGGGGGCAGGAGAGATTGGTAGGGAGTGCCGCTAGGGGCTAGGTGGCCGGTGGGGGACGGTTCATCACGGCGCGGCACGGTGGCATGGCCACAGTGCTTCGGTTCCCTAATGTCGATGATCAATCGGCGACAAGAAATGATCTCATTGCCGTTCTAGTTGTTGAATGGGACCGTGGTGTGGTGTTGAGCATCGTGGTGCAGGAATTGCAAAACAACGTTTGAATCCAGTGATTTGATCCGGCAAACTCTCTAGATTCGGGAAGAACAGGGTGGTGCATGCCACCTGTTCGACCAAATGCTCGAACAGAATTTAAATTCGAATTTTTGAAAATGGTTTCCACCACTGGTTCCATATATATAATAATGCTTTTTGGTGCTATGATGGTAATTTTTTTTGATAAGTGCATCATAGCACATTTTGTGATTCAAATAAGTAAGAAAGAAATAATATTTAATTTTGGAATTTTGAAAATAGATTTTGAAGAGGGAAAAGGTACAAGGGCTAAGTGGGAGTGAGTACTATGTCACCCCACTGGTTTTTGATTTAAAGAAAATATTAATTTCTCATTTAGAGAAATTTGTGTTGCACTTGTCCCATTATTTCATGTGGTGGTGTTGCTTTTATTTCTTTTCTTTTTATTTACACCTTTGCTTAGCAATCACACACTCAAGCAACAAAATACAAACAAAACACACATAAGATAATAAAAGTTTTTGTTGGCCCACATTTTTGGAATTAATAATACTTATATTAATTCTGGGATGTTACAAATCCTTCCCCCCTTAGAATAAATCTCGCCCCGAGATTTGCTAGGCCTAGGGGCTAAGGAAGTTTGGGAATTCACGTCTAAGGTAATCTTCACGTTCCCAAGTTGCTTCTTCTTCAGAATGATTAGTCCATTGGACTTTGTAGAACTTGATCGCACGTCTTCGGGTAAGACGAACATCTTCTTCAAGAACTTTGAGGGGTAGATCACGATAGGTTAGGTCATTGTTCAAGTCGATGGAGTGGTGGTCAATGTGCTTGAAAACATCTGGCTGATCAGGAACTTCAAGACACTTCCGAAGTAGTGATACATGGAAGACATCATGAAATTCGGACAACTCCGGTGGTAGCTCTAGCTGATAGGATACTTCTCCTCGACGGCTGATGATCTTGAATGGTCCAATATATCGTGGTGCTAACTTCCCTTTCACATGGAAACGTTGCATTCCCTTGAGGGGTGTCACTCGAAGATACACAAAATCTCCGACGTCAAAGGTGAGGTCGCGGCGCTTGGGATCAGCATAACTCTTCTGACGGATTGGGCGGTTTTGAGACGTTCACGAATAAGCTGGACTTGTTCTTCGGCTTCACGAAGGGTGTCCGGTCCAAATAACTTTCCTTCTCCAGTGTCGGACCAATTTAGGGGTGTACGACACTTCTTGCCATACAACACTTCAAACGGGGCCATTGCAACTAGACTGGTAGCTATTGTTGTAGGAAAAACTCTGCGAATGGGAGACAATCTTCCCACTTGGAACCATAGATAGAACACACGCACGAAGCATGTCCTCCAAAATCTGGTTCACTCTCTCGGTTTTGGCCATCAGTCTGAGGGTGATAGATGTGCTAAAGGTTAACTTGGTTCCGAGGGCCTCGTGAAGTGCTTTCCAGAATCTTGAGGTGAATTGCGTGCCTTTGTCAGACCACAATCTTCTTGGGTACTCCATGCAGGCTACTATTCTGGACATATATAGATCTGCTAACTGGTCTCCACGATAGGTGGTCTTTACCGGAATAAAATGAGCAACCTTGGTCAGTCGATCAACGATGACCCAGATTGAATCATGGCCTCTTTTGACCTCGGCAGTCCAGTAATGAAGTCCATTCCGATCTCGTCCATTTCCATTCAGGAACCTTCAAAGGTTGAAGCAATCCGGCGGGTCGCTGGTGTTCGGCTTTGACTCGCTGGCAGATATCACACTTGGCTACGAAAGAACCAATCTCTCGTTTCATTCCATGCCACCAAAATCTCTCACGAAGGTCTTGGTACATCTTGGTCCCTCCAGGGTGGATTGAATATGGGGTCTCGTGAGCTTCCTTCAGGATCAACTCCTTTAGTTCACTCACATTGGGCACACAGATACGGCCATTGAATCTCAACACTCCTTCAGCATCTTCGGCAAAACCAGGGGCTTTGTCGAGAGACATTTTCTTCTTAATCCCTTCAATGCTCTCATGACCTTTTTGGGCTTCTTTGATTTGATCCATCAGGGTTGGGGTTAACTCCAGATTGGCGAGATAACCGTGGCTAACAAGCTCGAGTCCAAAATCTTCGAACTCCTTAAACAAGGCTGGCTGTTCGGCTTGGATTAAAGTGTTCAGGGCACATGGCTTGCGACTAAGGGCATCGGCAACTACATTGGCCTTTCCGGGGTGATAATGGATTCCAATATCATAATCCTTAATCAGCTCCATCCATCTCCTCTGTCGCATGTTCAGCTCCTTCTGGGTAAAGATATACTTCAAGCTCTTGTGATCCGTATAGATCTCACAGCGATGTCCCACAAGATAGGAACGCCATGTCTTAAGAGCAAAAACAACTGCAGCTAACTCCAGGTCATGGGTTGGGTAATTCTCTTCATGTGGTCGCAACTGTCGAGACAGATACGAAACCACCTTGCCTTCTTGCATTAGAACGCAACCAAGTCCAAGGCGTGATGCATCGCAATACACGTCAAAACTCTTGGTGACGTCCGGCATGACAAGAACTGGGGCTGTGGTTAACTTCTTCTTCAGCTCCTGGAAACTATCTTCACACTTCTGGGTCCATTCAAACTTTTGGTCCTTCCTCAACAGTTGGGTCATGGCTTTGGCTATACGGGAAAATCCTTCAACGAACTTACGTAATAACCCGCTAGTCCGAGAAAACTGCGGATCTCCGTCACACTGGTAGGGGTTTGCCAATCAAGAATGGCTTTGATCTTCTCCGGGTCAACAGAAACTCCTCCGGCAGATATGACATGTCCGAGAAATGCAACCTCCTTAAGCCAAAATTCACACTTGCTGAACTTGGCATAAAGTTGATGCTCTCGAAATGTCTCCAAAACTAGGCGTAGGTAGACAGCATGCTCTTCTTCGGTCTTGGAATAAACAAGAATATCATCGATGAAAACTACCACGAACTTGTCGAGGTATTCCATGAAGATCTTGTTCATCAAGTTCATGAAATAGGCTGGGGCATTAGTCAAGCCAAAGGACATTACGGTGTACTCAAACAATCCGTAACGGGTGGTGAAGGCAGTCTTGGGAATGTCTGAATCTCTAATCTTCAACTGGTGATATCCCGATCGTAGATCGATCTTCGAAAAGACTCGGGCTCCGTTCATCTGATCGAATAGATCCTCGATCTTGGGAAGAGGGTACTTGTTTTTAATGGTCACGTCATTTAGCTTACGATAATCCACACACAATCGCGTGGTACCGTCTCTCTTGTCCACAAAAATGATGGGTGACCCCCAAGGTGAAGCGCTTGGGCGAATAAGGCCTTTACTGAGCAAATCAGCCAACTGCTTCTTCAACTCCACTAATTCTTCTGGATTCATCCGGTAGGGTCTCTGGGATATAGGTGAGGTTCCTGGGATAAGCTCTATTACGAACTCAATATCCCTGTCTGGCGGCATACCAGGCAATTCCTCCGGGAAGACATCTCGGAATAGGTGAACAACATGGATCTCATCAAGAGTGGGTCGAGCTATGCCCTCATGGCATCCTGGTCTGGTCTGGCTGGTCTCGGATATATACTCCACTTCAGCTCCATCATCTGAGGTGAGAGTAACAGCTCTTCGGGCGCAATCAATTCGGCCGTGATACTTGGCTAACCAATCCATTCCAAGAATCACATCTATGCCTTGGGTTCCTAAAATGATTAGGTCGGCTGTGAACTTTTCTCCTCCAATCACTATGAGGGTTTCGGAACACATCTGGTTGGTTTTGGCTAGCAACCCTGGGGTTTGGATCAACATGGGTTTGGGTAAAAGACTCCCGACTAGACCTCCCTTGGTAACAAACTCTTGGGTAACAAACGAGTGGGTAGCACCAGAATCAAATAGAACAGTTGCAGGTACTGAGTTGACAAGGAACGTACCCAGCACAACATCTGGCGCTTCCTCCGCTTCCTCTGCATTGATGTGGTGCAGACGGCCCTTGACAACAGCAGCATTTCCACGGGGTGCGGCATTCTTGCCATTTCCATTTCCATTTCCATTGCGGTTCTGACCATGGTTCTGTGCAGGCTTCTTGGGATTGGGGCATTCTTTGGAGTAGTGACCTTTGTTGCCACAGTCAAAGCAGACAACATTGGCCTTGGGGTTGAAACTGTTGGGATTTCCTCCGGGACGATTGTTGTCATTGGGACGGTTGAAGTTGTGTGGACGGTTTGGATAGGTAGGACGTGAGGGTTGAGGCGGCTTAAATGCAGGCTTGGGTGCTGGTGGGAAAGTGCGAGGCCTCTGGCTGCTAGAACCTTCTGAAGCATTCATCCTCCTCTTGCGACCTTCAAACATTGACTTGCGCTTGGTCTCCAGCTGGATAGCCTTGTCCACAAGTGACTCCAGATCAACGAAGTCATGGATAACCAATGCGCACTGAAGCTCATCATGCAGCCCATTCATGAAGCGCTCAATCTTCCTCTTCTCGGTGTCAACATCATCAGGAGCGTACCGAGATAATTCGGTAAACTCATCAAGGTAGCCAACCACATCCTTGCTTCCCTATCTCAGCCTGCGGAATTCATCCTTCTTCCTCTCAATCAGTCCACTAGGAATGTGCTTCTTGCGGAACTTCTCCTGGAACTCAGCCCAATTGATAACATAACCAGCTTGCTGGAGAGCTTGGTAGTGTCCCACCAAGCTCGTGCAGGTCCAGCAAGATAGTGGGTTGCATAAAGAACCTTCTCATTTTCTCCTACAGCGGCAACTTCCAGATTGTTGTTGATGGTGCGAAGCCAGTCATCGGCTTCCAAGGGGTGAAGTCCCTTGGAGTAGGTGGGTGGGTTGGTCTTCTGGAAATCGCTTAGAGTGGACCGCAAGTGTCCATCTCCATCACCATTGCCATTGCCATTGCCATTGTTGTTGTTGTTGTTGTTGTTTTGGGCATTAGCGGCGAGTTGCTGGAGAACAGCAAGGTGGGCTTGACGCTCTTGGCGAACGGCCTCACGGTCCTCCATGATGATCCTAAGTAGTTGGGCCGGGGTAGGTTCAGGTGGTGGTGGTGGATCGGTGCGACCATGGCTTCCTCCTCCTCGTGTGTCAACCATCCTGAGATTAGACGGGTGTAAGAGACAAAACAACTATGGATGTGTCTTACTTTAACAGGGTAGAAGAGTAGAGTTTACGAGTGATTGGGTACGAACCCTTATAACTTAGAAGTTTTCTAAAAGGCTTAGCAAATTTTGAAAACTTCAAAGCACACGACAATATCAAACAAAAGCATCACACAGAAGCTCCACATATCATACATAGTAGCTACAAGCATATGGTTTCATAGAACCATTACATGACACAAAAGCGAATACTACGGGGTGGTCCTAATCCCTACGATAACTCAAGACGACTAAGTGATCCATCTACTGTGGCGGAACACTCGGCACAACGTCGTCGGTGTCGCACTCGAAGACACGCTCCTCTGGGTCCTCCTCGTCCTCGTCAAGAAGGGGCTCGGCTGGCTCCTCCTCCTCGTCGACGACCTCCTCCTCGTCGTCGTCCTCCTCGTAGTCCATCTCCTCCAGGTAGTCCTCATCGTCACTAATGAAGGCGCTGGTCTCCTTGCGGAGATCCTCGCCCTCCTCCTCCATCTCATCGGCGCGGCGCTCAAGGTCCTCAATCATCTCGTCCTGCTCCGCCACTCTCTTGCGAAGCTTGGCTATAGTCTTCTTCAGACGGGTCTCTCTCTGGTGAAGGTTGACCTTGTCCTGCTGCAGGTGCGCAACTCGGTCACGGCTCGCCTCGAGCGCGCTGCGCTCAAAGTGAGACCGGTACCTCAAGCTGCGTAGGTCCTCCTGGGTGCGGTAAAGTAGGACCTCCATGTCCACGAGGTGCTCTCCAAAGGTAGGGTGGCGAACAGTGGAAGTAGGACGTCCCTCGACGTCACGCCTCCCGTAGAACCTGAAAGGTGAGTTGGCTAACTCCTCCTGGTGCTCCTCACAAAGTCGGCCTAGCAGCCTCTGCATGGCACGACACAGTCCGTCGGCCCAACTGGCGTCCATAGTGGTGAAAGACAGTGTCCTGGAATGGGAGGACTTGATGTTCCCCCCGAACAGACGACTCGATGAGCCAACTCAGGTTGCCCTGATCGTGAACATCGACCTGCGCTCCACGGAACTCAGGAGCTGGGCGACCCAAGATGTCGCTCAACTTGTACAGATCCTTCTCGAACATGAGGTTGCCTTTCTCCTTAACTTGCACAAACTCGGTGAAGTGTAGCGCCATCTACAAATTTTAAGCAAAATTTTAAGTTAGTGAGAGTGTACAATTTTAAGTTTTTAGTAAGACAACAAGTAAGTCAAAATTTTAACTTAATGAACAATTGAGTGCACAAAATTTTAAGGATACCAAAATTGGTAATATTTGGTGAGAATAAAATTTTGCACATAGGAGAGGATTGGGAGATAAGAAATTTTCAAAAATATTCAACTACTTTGTTTTAGAAATTACTCTTTTTGTAACTCCTATCTAACGACCATGCTAACTAAGGTCTCCTAAAGTCAAAATGTGCTCTGATACCAACTCTGTGGGGACCCCGGACTAGCTGTCCGAAATACCCGATTATGGTTCACACAACGATCCCAAGATCATTCTCTCGTTGCCCATAATCCGAATTGAATACCAAAGTTACATCCATTACATTACCGAATTTAAAGTCTTACATAAATGGTCACTTAGACCAAGTCTTACATAGGTGCCTTCAAGGGCCAAATCAAAAGCATTCAGCGGAAGCTACGTAGTAGAAGTCCAACACGTCCTAACGACGACCCGACAGGCAGTTGACTTATGAAGATCCCTAGTTCGCATAGAAGTCACCATACTCCGCTTCAGCGTAGTTCTCCTCGGGATCTGGCTAAGACAATAGCCAGAGACGAAACTAGTATGAGTACAATTGTACTCGCAAACTACTCCTCTACTGAGTAAGCAGCAGTTTTAAGTTGCTCTCTATTACACTTTTATTTATTTAGCTATCTCTATATCCTTGTTGAAAAAAGATAAGAAGAGATTCATTACTATCTTTAGAGAGAATCATAATTTTATTATTTATCCAAAACTCCTCCTTTTTCCCGACCACAACTCAACATGGTCTTTACCTCCACAACTCATACCACTCCATTTGGTATAGTTGGGTATCAACATTTCCACCTTCTCACATCTTGCATATTTTATCAAAACTTTTGCACATGGTCTAGTAGGGCCTCCCAACTGTCCATATCCGAGGACTCGGCTATTCGAATAGTTTTATACCCTCTGCAGAGGTAGCACGCTTTTCCCACACCCATCCGGTAACTCATCGTGTCAGCCACGTCCCGCCATACCAGGTGTATGCGAAGTTGAGCCACCGGCCATAGCCTTTCCTTTGCTCATGCTAGTATAGGACCCTGCCCGTATGACACTTTCCACCGACACTTAGTCCAGTAACCCGTCGGGTACCCTAAGTGTGAGGACTCATAGTTTTGCCCGGCGAGTAATCTCTTCAATCCCGCAAGCCAACATATTGCCGGGACCCAGGTCAGGGGTAGGTCACCGAACCATCCCCTCATGCATAACGGAGTCATCTCCGTCGATGAGGTATCCCATACTAATATGAGCAAACTATATGACTACGCCCGTTCCCATATTTGGGTAGATGTGGTCGCACAGATTATCAGCTGGTCGACGTAAGTACTAGGACACAATGTGCATTTTTCATAAACAACATCATTTACCAATTCTCCATCCCCATACCGACCATTCGGCAGGTCATCATCAACTAGGTACTTCAAAAAAAAGGAGTTTGGAATCAACCATATTTTTCCCATCCTATAGTTTTATGTGTCTACCCTACAATTCTATATAGGGTGGCAAGGTAATTTTCATATCCTTTGTAAATCATTTCCACTACGTTGTAATATTGCATGTAAGCAAATTAGAGGTATTTAAATGCAATCTCAGCGAAGTAGCTTGCCTTGCTCAACAAAGTGTTCGGGTTCCTGCTGCTCGAAGTAATCTCCTTCCTCGTATGCTCCGGCAACGTTCTCGTCTAATCGATACATAAACCATACAAGCAAACAATCACTAAACTAAACAAGCAAGCATATCATCACAAACAACATAAACATCACAATTAGCTACTGAACACACAAGATAACACAAGTGGGTTTCAAATTAATTTAGTTAACAATTATTTATTTGTATCACAAATATGGCAGAAACTAGGGTCTCATGTATAATTGCATAACTTGAGTTCTGGTGGTCACAAAAATATGAACTAAAATTCTATAGATATCTACTGATGTTTAGAGGACACTCCAATTGGATCTAGTTCAATTTGAGTTATTAAACTTCCTGCACAAATGTTTTAATCCAGAAAGTTGATATTCTAGTTTTTGCTATAACTCAATTTACTTACATCCAAAAATTAAATCCTTTTAGGGGTAACTAGTATTGCCTAAATGTGAGCTAACAGAATTGGTTTGGACTCATTTGGGCTCATTGAGTATCAGAAACAAACAAGTTTAGTTCTTATACCTTCTGTGGTATTTTTAATATCATCACTTATTTATTAACCTAAATGGGGTGAAACCACTTTAGTTAGTTAGATAATTTCACAAGCTTTCCAGAACATTTTCATTTGCTATTTTTAGGTTCTTAGATCTCAAGATATTCAATTTCAAAGTCCTAGTCAAATTTCTGACAGAGAATTCACCTATTTAAGTTTAACAACTAGCACACTTGTCATTTTTATTTTGAGTCAGGGAATTATCCTACATGACCATGGCTTGCCTCTATGTGAAGATGGCATATTGTAGTTGCTAGTACAAGATTTTAGTTTACTATTTTTAGGCCTCTGGTTAGGTAGCAATTTGTATGGGAAGTGGCTATCTTTATTATTTCATGTGCTAAGCTAAACTGGTTAGCTATCTTTTCCAGTTTAAATCTTTTACACAGATTTTATTTTGGGGTTCTCACTTCTTGCTCAAGACAGTACACTAACCATACTAACTTGACATGCTAAGGCCATATCTTAAATAAATTCAGGTGAATTAAAACTAACAGATCAAAACAGAACTAAATATCTGTTTCAGAAACTTTTTTCTGGAACAGACAGAACATAGCAACTTTGTCTATTTATTCAAGGGTGCTAACCTAGCTATTCTGGAAATACAAAGCATGCATTTGAATCTACGAATCTAGATCTTTCCAACCATATCAAATTCATAATTTTTGGTGCAGTGGTTTTCTCACAATTTAATTGCAAAGTGGGCTAATCTCTACTGTTATTTCCAGACTTAGCCGTTTTTCTGAAATAACCGAATCGGTATCTTGCCGTTGGATCTAAATCCAACGGCCCACGTTCAAATCAACGTCGATGACCTAAAATCGGTGGCGCCACCGCGCCGGCGGCACGGTGGTGGACGGTGGGCTCACCTAGGGGCTCGGTTGACGGCGGTGATGATGCAGATCGACGGCGGAGGTGAGGGGAAGTCGATGGGGTGAGTTGCCGGTGCTGGGGTGGTCGGTTCCGTCGGCGTCGAGCTCCGCGTCGCGTCCGTGTCCGTGGCGCAACTCCGGCGAGCTCCAGGGGACGGTCCTGTGCAAATTACAGAGGGGAAAGGGGTGTGGTGAGTGCGGTGTCCGTCGTGGTTGCAGAGGAGGGGTAGAGAGGGAGAGGGGAGCAATGGCACGACGGAATCGTGCCGGACATCAACCTCGGCTCCGGCAGAAAATTGCAGAGCAGCAGCAGCTCTCCGGCCGCGATTTCCTCCCTCCTGGCGGTGCACGGTGAGGGTGAAGTAGTGGGGAGTGGAGTGGCGAGGCGGGGTGGAGTGGTGCGGACGAATTCGTGCTTGGAGCGGCTCGGTTAAATAGCCGAGCTCCGGTCCATGGTGGGCAGGGCGCTGGGGTGGTCCAGTGGGCGGCTAGGCGCGCCATAGGGGCGGTGCGGGGGCGGCTACGATGCTGGGCTAGTGAGGGGGCACGGTGGTGGCGTGGAGGCGAGTTGGGCGTGGTCGATGGTGGGGGACGGCCTCGGGAGTGCTCGGGCGGCGCACGGGCACGCACGGGCGGCGAGCTCCCGACGGGTTAGGGTTGCTGCTGGGCGAGGTGCGACGCGAGAGGGGGCAGGAGAGGTGGTAGGGAGTGGCGCTAGGGCTAGGTGGCCGGTGGGGGACGGTTCCTCCACGGCACGGCACGGCGGCATGGCCACAGTGCTTCGGTTCCCTAATGTCGATGATCAATCGGCGACAAGAAATGATCCATTGCCGGTTCTAAGTGTTGGAATGGGACCGTGGTGTGGTGTTGAGCATCGTGGTGCAAGGAATTTGCAAACAAACGTTTGAATCCATTGATTTGATCCGGCAAACTCTCAGATTCGGGAAGAATAGGGTGGTGCATGCCACCTGTTCGACCAAATGCTCGAACAGAATTTAAATTCGAATTTTTGAAAATGGTTTCCACCACTGGTTCCATATATATTAATAATGCTTTTTGGTGCTATGATGGTATTTTTTTGATAAGTGCATCATAGCACATTTTGTGATTCAAATAAGTAAAGAAAGAAATAAATATTTAATTTTGGAATTTTGAAAAATAGATTTTGAAGAGGGAAAAGGTACAAGGGCTAAGTGGGAGTGAGTACTATGTCACCCCACTGGTTTTTGATTTAAAGGAAAATATTAATTTCTCATTTAGAGAAATTTGTGTTGCACTTGTCCCATTATTTCATGTGGTGGTGTTGCTTTTATTTCTTTTCTTTTTATTTACACCTTTGCTTAGCAATCACACAACTCAAGCAACAAAATACAAACAAACACACATAAGATAATAAAAGTTTTTGTTGGCCCACATTTTTGGAATTAATAATACTTATATTAATTCTGGGATGTTACAAGCAGCCTCGCGCTGCCGCTCCAGCCGCGGGCCCTGAGAAGAAAGATGACCGCCCCTTCTGCGTCTACCACAACAGGCATTCCCATGCCATCGAGGACTGCTACGACCTCAAGAGGCTTCGCGAGGCTCGCGAGCGGCAGCAAGGTCGCGGCAGCCGCGGCGGCGGCCGCGGCGGCCGCGGGGGGCGATGCTGGAACAACAACTACGACGACAATTACCAGCAAAACCCTCAAGCCAATGTCGTCCAGCCTGCGAATGACAACCTCCTTGCCGAGACTCCTGACGACTACCAGGTGCCTCGCGGGGCCGCTTGCATCCTCGGCGGGGCTCAGGCCCCCAGCTCCAACTGCCACTTCAAGCAACTCGCTCGTGAGATCGCGGCAGCGCTTCCCGGGGCTGAGGCCTCCAGGCCCCTCAAGTGGTCCCAGTACCCCATCACTTTTGACTCCAGCGACCACCCCAAGTCCACTTCGACTGTTGGCACCATCCCGCTGGTCTGCACCCCCACCATCAACAACATCGCAGTCTCTAAGACGCTCATTGATGGGGGTGCAGGCCTCAACGTCATCTCTGTCGAGACCTTCGAGAAGCTTCAGGTGCCTTACGAGCGGCTCATGCCCACCAGGCCCTTCTCGGGGGTGACAGAGGGCCTCACAACCCCTTTGGGACAAGTGAGGCTCGCGGTCACTTTCGGCACGCAAGCCAACTACCGCACCGAGCTAATCGACTTCGACGTCGCGCAAATTGGCCTGCCCTACAACGCCATCCTCGGCTACCCCGCCCTCGCGAAATTCATGGCAGTGACCCACCACGCCTACAACCTCGTCAAGCTCCCTGGCTCTGGTGGCACCATCGTCATCCGCGGTATGGTCTCAGACGCTTTGTACGCTGCGCAAGCGGCCTACAAGGCTGCCGCGGTGGCGTCCCCCGCTGACGAAGATGAGGAACCCCTCCCGAGGCCCCCCGCGAAGAAGAAGCAGCTGTTCTCTCAGGAGAAGGCCGCGACGAAGCAGGTGCCTCTTGAGGCAAACGGCTCGGGGGCTAGCGTCACCATTGGCGCCAACTTGCCTCCCAAATAGGAAAGCGCGCTCGTCGCCTTACTCAGGGCAAACTCTGACATGTTCGCATGGACACCGTCAGATATGTCTGGAGTACCGAGGGAGGTGATCGAGCACCACCTAGCCGTGTGTCCAAACGCACGCCCCGTGAAGCAAAAGGTGCGGCGCCAGGTGCCAGAGAAGCAAGAGTTCATCATTCAAGAAGTAGAGAAGTTGAAGAAAGCTAGCATCATCAAAGAAGTCATCCATCCCACTTGGCTCTCCAATGGTGTGGTCGTCCCCAAGCACACCGGAGGAAGCCGCCTCTGCATCGACTTCACCGACCTCAACAAAGCTTGCCCCAAGGACCCCTATCCCCTCCCGAGGATCGACCAGATCGTGGACTCCACCGCCGGCTGCTCACTCCTCTGTTTTCTGGATGCCTTCTCAGGCTATCACCAGATCAAGATGGCGAAGGAGGACGAGGAGAAGACAGCATTTCTCACCCCTTGTGGTGTGTTTTGCTACGTCTGCATGCCTTTCGGCCTAAAAAATGCCGGTGCCACTTTCCAGCGCCTCATGAGGATCGCCTTGGGGGCTCAAATGGGAAGGAATGCAGAGGCCTACGTCGACGACATCGTGGTCAAGACCCGCGAGAAGGACACGCTCATCAAGGATCTCGAGGAGACCTTTGCCAACCTGCGCAAGGTAAACATCAAGCTGAACCCCGCCAAGTGCGTCTTTGGGGTCCCTTCAGGCAAACTCCTCGGTTTCCTGGTGTCTCATCATGGCATCGAAGCAAATCCCGACAAGATCAGGGCCATAGAAGAGATGCAGCCTCCTCGTCGCCTCAACGACATGCAGCGCTTAGCCGGATGTATGGCCAGCCTTGGCCGGTTCATCTCCAAGTTCGGCAAGAGGGCGCTGCCGTTCTTTAAGATCATGAAGCGGTCCGGTCCTTTCAAGTGGACCCCTGAAGCGGCAAAGGCTTTCGAGGACCTGAAGAAGTACCTGGCGAGCCCACCCATCATGGTTGCCCCACGCCCTCGCGAGCCTCTGAAGCTGTATCTTGCAGCCACTCCTCAGACGGCAAACGCGGTCTTGGTGGCTGAAAGGGAAGAGTCAGTCCTCGCCAAGTAGAGCTCCGCCTCGCCAAGCCCAGAACTCCACGACAAGGAAGCAGCCTCGTCAAGCCTCCAGCCTCATGCCGAGCCTCTACAAGTGGGCTCTCAAGAGAACCTCGACAAGGACTCCACCGAGCCTCGAGAGGAGCCCACCACTGCCACGTCAACAACCACCCTCGTCGAGCATCCCGTGTACTTCGTCAGCACAGTCCTGCGGGACGCTCGCGAGCGCTACCCCATGCAGCAAAAGCTCCTTTTCTCGCTCCTCAGCGCCTCCAGGAAGCTGCGCCACTACTTCCAGGGTCACCCCGTCAAGGTGGTCACCTCGTACCCCCTGGAGCAAGTCCTACGCAACCCAAACGCAATAGATCGCGTCGCAAGCTGGGGCATCGAGCTGCAACCCTTCGAGCTGGAGTTTGACACCACAAGGGTCATCAAGGGCAGGGCGCTGGCTGATTTCATGGCCGAATAGATGGACACACGTGAAGAAGAGCCTCAAGAGGAAGGAGCTACAGCCTCAGGAGAGACGGAGCCCAGCTACTGGACCATGCACTTCGACGGCGCCTTCGCGGCCCGGAGTGCAGGGGCTGGTGCTGTCCTGACCTCACCAACAGGCGACAAGGTCTCCAACAACATTGCTAAATACGAAGGCCTCCTCGCTGGGCTCAGAGCTGCCATTGCCCTCGGCATCAAGCGCATCCTCATCAAGGGCGACTCTCAGCTCCTCGTCAACTTCTCCAATAAGAGCTACACACCTAAGGATACCTACATGGTAGCCTACCTTGAAGAGGTACACAAACTCGAGAAGCACTTCAGGGGCATGGAGCTCAAGCATATCCCGCGAGGGGAAAACCAAGAAGCAGATGAACTCGCCAGGCGAGCGTCAAGAAGGGAAGCCCAGAAGCCTGGAGTGTTCGAGGAGAGACTCGCCAAGGCCTCCGTCAAGCAACCAGTGGTCAACATGAGCATCCATTAGGAGCTCCCACCAGCCCCATCAAGTGGAGCACCAAACTGCGGGCTGCGCTCAGGCGATCGCCTACTGATGACCCTGGTACGCCAAGACACTGGTTGGATCGACAAGATCACGAGCTACTTGCAAGATCGAGTCCTTCCCGAAGAAGATGCAGAGGCCGAGAGGGTTGCTCGCCAGGCCAAGTCCTACTGCCTCCACGACGGAGACCTGTACTGTAAGAGCCCCAATGGGGTTGCGTTGCGGTGCGTCCCTGCCGAGGAAGGCTGCCAGCTCATCAACGACATCCACAGCAGAGAGTGCGGCCACCATTCATCCTCACGCACCCTCGCAGGCAAGGTCTTCTGGAGTGGCTTCTACTGGCCTTCAGTGCTTCAAGATGCAGCCACAATCGTCCAGTCCTGCGACGCCTGCCAATTCCACGCCAAGCAAATTCACCAGCCCGCGCAAGGACTCCAAACTATCCCGCTCTCCTGGCCGTTCGCGGTCTGGGGGCTGGACCTCCTGGGACCCTTCCCGCGAGCGCTCGGGGGCTACCGCTACCTCTACGTCGCCATCGACAAGTTCACCAAGTGGCCTGAGGTGGAACCCGTGCGCACCATCCCGGCGAAATCAGCGGTAAAGTTCATCAGGAGCTTGGTATGCCGCTTTGGCGTGCCCAACCGCATCATCACCGACAACGGCTCGCAATTCATCAGCGGTGCATTCAAGTCCTACTGCGGCAGCCTCGGCGCCCAAATCTGCTACGCCTCGGTGGCTCACCCACGAAGCAACGGGCAGGCCGAGCGAGCCAACGCCGAGGTGCTCAAGGGCCTCAAGACGAGAAGCTTCAACCGCCTCAAGGCCAGCGGCAAGCACTGGATCGATGAGCTCCCCTCGGTGCTCTGGTCCATCCGCACCACGCCAACAAAGCCCACTGGCGAGACGCCGTTCTCCCTCGTCTATGGCGCTGAAGCTGTTCTCCCCAGCGAGATCACCCACGGCTCTCCACGAGTCTTGGCCTTCAAGGAGGCTGAGCTGGACGAGCTCTGCCACGACGACCTGCTGCTACTCGAGGGGCTCCGCCGCAATGCGGCCCTGAGAGCGGCAAGGTACCAGCAAGACCTCCATCGCTACCACAGCCGCCACATCCGCCCGCGCACTCTCGAAGCAGGAGACCTTGTCCTGAGGAGAATCCTCTCCAGGGCAGGCCTCCACAAGCTCTCGCCAATGTGGGAAGGACCCTACAGGGTCGTGCACATCGCCAGGCCTGGCTCCGCGCGTCTCGAGACGGAGGACGGCATTCCTGTCGCCAACCCCTGGAACATCCAGCACCTGCGCAAGTTCTACCCCTGATCATCCTCAACGAGCAACTTTTTGCGTCAAGGGAGAGCTACGCGCCATCATCCTCCACGAGGAAAAAATTCGAGCTCCCCTCTCTACTACACGTTGCCGCGGGCCGTTCGAGAAGACTCTCAAGCCACCACGCCTCGGCAAGATGACTTCTTCAAGCACCATGCCTTGGCGGGGTGGATCCCCATGCCCAGACATGGCGGACCACAGGCTCTACGAAGCCACCCCCGCATAGGGGCCCCCACTGAGCTCTCTCTACATGCGTCGCCTCGGGCCGCGAGAGTCTCAGCCACTCCATGTGGAACCCCATGCCCGACATGGCGGATTTTGTACTTCTGGCCACGCCAGTGTAATGAACCCTTGTTTCAGGTCACTTTGAACCTTTGCGCTTCGCGCCAGCATATGATGTTGCTTCGGTAAGCAGTTATATTATTGCATTTCATCCTTGCTCGTATGATCCCTCCTGTGCATCTCGCGAGCGAGGGCTGAGCATGGTGCATGTGCCTCGGGAGCATCCCAGCAGCGCCTCAAACCCAAGGGATCCGAGCTCTGAACTCACGGGTCAGCTCTCATGTACTCAACTCCCAAGGAGCTCTGAACTCATGGGTCAGCTCCCGTGCACGTCAACTCACCAAGGACCTTGGTGCATGTTCTCCTCGCGAGACACACATGAAGGAACCTACGAGCGCGCATGAGTTATCTAGCTATGTATTGCTTGTGGGTATGCCTATCTGTCCAAGCGCAGGAAAGCAGGTTAAAAACAAGCCTCAGGCAACCTCGCGAGGAAAACGCCTCATCTGTCCCTCGAGCCTCTTTTCTCTCTCCTATGCCTCATGGGCTGCTTGCGCGTTAAAGGGGAGCCCCGAGCATCGCGCCTCGGGAGCTCTTACTTCTTGAGGCCTCACGCACCCCCCAGCCTTGTGGAGCCCTGACTCGCACATACCGAAGCGGCGGTGGTGTAGCGCTAAGAGAGGGTCCTAAGACGTAGAGCGAAAAAGACATGAAGGGAAAGATAAAATCCTCCCGAGGGGCATTCACAAGCACGTTCAAGTAAAACTTAAACAAGTCTTTACAAGGCTTTACAAGAAAAATACTAAGACAATGTGTGCCCATGCACATCCAGCCGCAGGAAAGAGCTCAGGCCCTCGGGCCTCCTGAGGTGCCCCCGCCGTCCGCAGCGGCGCGTTCCTCCTCTTCTGTGGCGTCCTCCTCGCCATCGTCCTCGTCCTCCTCCACCTCGACCTGGTCGAACTTGCTGGCATACGCCTCTGCGGCCTTCTGCATCGCCGCCGTGCAGCAGCTGAGGTCGACGGGCGCTGTCACGGCCTCGAGGTCGAGGGAAGGCTGAAGCCTCGTGAGGTTGGCAAAGATGCGGCAAGTGGCGAGGATGAGGAGATCACGGCTCTCCTCCACGACGCGTTCGTCGAGGCTCTGCGCGGTCTCTTCAAGCTTTGTGAGGAATCGCTCGAAGAAGAACGCGTACCCGGCCTCGTCGTCGCTCCCCTCTGCAGTGAAGGAGGGGACCTCGGTCCCCAGGCGCTCCCCAACAGCACGCGCGCGGAGCACCAGGTCATGGAGCATGCGCTGGCGCTGGCGCGACATGGATCGGGCGATCTGCGCGTTGCGCTGTGCCTCCTGCGCGGTGTCTGCAACCGGCCCCACCTGCTGGTGGAGCTCGCTCAGGTCCTTCTCCAGGGCGGCAACCTTCTCTTCCGCGCGAGCCTGAGCCTCGCTGGCGCTCTGAAGGCGGGAGGCCATCTGCTTCTCCCCCTTCTCGAGCCCCTTGATGCGGTTCTGGAGCTCATTGCGCTTCGTCGTGAAGCGCTCCTCCTGCTTCTTGGCCTTCTCGTCAAAACTCTTGGAGAGATCTTGGCGGATGAGCTTGATCTTATCGTCGGCCTCCTCCCGCATTTTCTTCTGCTTCGCCGCGAGGCTGGCGTTGGCCTTCTCGAATCGCTCCGCGTAGGTGGCCTCGTCCTGGGCCACCTGACTCTCGCGGGCCCGCAGTGTCTCCTCGTGGGTGGCCTGGTCCTTCTCGAGCTGCTGGGCCTGCTCCTCGCGCCGGCACAGTTCCTCCTCTCGGGGGGAGAGCTCTCCCTCGCGTCGCGTCAGCTCCGCTTTGCGCTGGGTCAGCTGCTTCCCGCGAGCGTCCAGCCTCTCGCAGAGCTCCTTCAAGCTAGCCTCTATGACTTTGGAGTTCTCGATGAATTTTTGCTCTGCGGCCGCGATCTCCTGCTGCTTGGAGGCGGTTTCCGCCTCGAGAGCCTCCCGCGCGGCGTCCAGTTGCTCCATGGTCTCTGCCGCCTCCCGCTTCACGCTGTCGCGGGTCTCCTTGGTGAAGCGCATCGCCTCTTCACGCGCCGCTCGGGCCGCCGCATCATGCCGGCAGCAGCTCTCCACCCTGTCGCGGAGGAGGGCCCAGGCTTCGTCAAGCCTCGCCCGCTCCTCCGCCCTGGCGAGTTCTTCTTCGACATACTGCGTCTCTAGCTTGTCGAGCGTCTGCCGTGCTTGGGTGAAGACGGAGCTGCGGTGAGCTGAGTGGCAGCGCGGCGCCCGCAGCGCCAAGGCCCCCGCATCGCCGCGGGGTGCAGAAATCTCGACGCTTGTCGAGGTACCCAAGGCACCTTGCCTCGGGCTCACAGCGGCTCCTGATGCGGCCTGGGGGCTCGTGTGGGAGCCTCCTTCGCCGCCCGCGTTAGGAGCCCTCTGGGGGCTCGGCATCCTCTCGTCCCCAGCTCCGGTGCGCGTGGGCTCTGGAGGCGTTTCCTCCTCCTGCCCTCCGGGGGCAGAATCAGCCCCTCCTGTGGTGGCCGCGCCTGCCGCGGCCTCGGGCTCATCAGCCCTCCTTAGGGAGACCTCTCCCTTCGGAGGAGGCTCCACGGTGGCCTCTTGGGCCTCCGCCTCGTCCGGCCTCACCGAGGCTCCTGTGGCCTCGGTCGCTGCCTCGTCCTCTGCCTCGTCCGGCCTCGCCGAGGCTCCTGCGGCCTCGGTCGCTGCCCCGTCCTCCGCTGCCTCCTGCTGTATGGGAGGAGTGGCGGCCCGTACTGGCGACAACGCCACCTCTTCAACCTCCCCCTCCGCGCGGTGCTCATCCGCGGGAGGAGTAACCGCACGCCGCGGCTCGTCAACTGCAGGCATCGCCTCGGTGGCGCCGGCCATCTCCCCAAGCTTGCGGAGCCGTCGCCTCTTCGGCGCCGCGAGGTTGCTAAAAGAAAGACAAACGGAAGATCCTTCAGGAGAGTATCTGAAAGCAAAATCTTAAAGGAAAGAAGAAGGACCAGGGCTTACTCGTCAGCCATCCTCCACACCCTCTTCTTCGCCTTCGGCGGCTGGGGGCTGGTTGCTCTGGCTCCTTCTCGAGGCGCTCCTGCCTCCTCGCGAGGAGCGCCCCTCGCGGCCGCGGCGTCCCTGTCGTGGGCGGACTTGGAGCAGGGCTCGCGGCACCCTCCCTTGCCGTTGCTCTCTTCCTCCTCCTCCGCGGTGCTTCGGGAGGGAGCTCCACGAGGGGGGTCCTCATCGCTGCTGGAGGAAATCACCTGGAGGTCCCCTTCAGGCGGTACGCTCCTTGAGGAGCCAGCGAGGCCTCCCGAGGGGTCAGCGCCTCCTGAGGCCTCGCCCTCGTCAGAGTCCTCCGCCTCGGCCGGTTCCGGCAACTCGTCCATCTGCTCCAGCTCCGCCGCCCACGGGTTGCTGTGGGGCCCGCGGTGTCCTTCGGGCAAGATGCCCCACTCATCGAATATGGGCATGAGCCTGCGGTGCTCGTGCCCATCCTCTTCCCTAAAGGTGAAGAGCGGTCGGGCCTCGTCGGCAGCTGGGGCTGGGATGGCCGCCGAGGTGAAGAGGGTCCCCATGATCTTGTCCAACACCTGCGGAGTGAAGCTGTCCGTGCACAGGCGCATCCCATCCTCCCGGCCTATGTACGTCCACATCGACTCTGTGTGCCACTGGAGGGGGGCGATGCGGCGCCTCGTGAAGTCCTTCGCCACCTGCCGGTGAGCCCGGCGTCGCGGAGCCCCCGCAGGCACTCGTACACCGCGTCAAGCTTTGGGCCCTCGAAGCCCTCGCTCACCCAGCGCGCCCACTTCTTCGGGGGCGCCACGGGCATATCCAGGAGATGGTTCTCCACCTTGGTGTCGACGAAGAACCACCGCTGGCGGAAGTCCTCCACTTTCTTCGTCACCTTGGTGATGGCATTCTCGCCGCTCCACGTGATGGGGATGTAGTTCTTGCTCCTGACGTCGGCGATGCGGAAGGAGACGCATCCGGTGCACTCATTCGGCGCGATGGACCGGAGTGCGTAGAAGCTGCGGAAGAGCTCCACAGAAGGACGGATACCAATGTAGGCCTCGCAGAGGTAGGCGAAGATGGAGAGGATGAGGATGGAGTTGGGATGAAGATGGAGGAGTTGGATCTGGTATGTCTCCAGAATCGCATCAAGGAAGTCAGAGAAAGGAGGAACGAGACCGGCGGAGAGAGTATGAAGGAAGATGGGGTAGTACCCCTCGCGGAGCTTGCTGCTGCCGGCCGGCTTCATGCTTGTGGCGCCGTGCTCGTTGGTGTTCGCGGCCGCCAGGTGGCGCACCTTGTAAATCCCCGCCGAGGTGATGCGGGACCCCCACAGCGCCCCCTCGGATGCAGCGCTCCTCGACGCCACCGCGGGCTGGCCAGCCTTCATCGGAGCCTTGCCTTTCTTGGGAGTGGCTGCTTTCGGGGGCGCCATTTTCGCAGAAGAGGAGAAGATTTTGGAGGCGATGCGCTCTGGGAAGAAGGAGGCGTTTGGGGGAAGTGTGCGGCGAAGTGACGGGCGCCATCATCGCGCGCAGGCTTTATCAACCAGTTACCAAGGGCATGGCGGGCCCCGCCGGGTCGCCCGTTGAAGCCGAGGAGATCGTGGCTTGGGGCGCAACCGCTGCGCCCCACGTGTCACGGCCCAGGCAGGCATCGTTGGGCCCCCGACGCTTCACCTCCATCCGCGGACTTCGGCGTGCCCATCATGGGCCCGGGGGCTACTGTCGGCACAATGGAAACCAGGGTACCACGGGCCGGCCTGCCAAGGCCCAAGACACTCTTTAGAAGATTTCGCTAAGGACCAGGCTCTCCAAGAATGGCGAGCCTCGCGAGGGTTTTTTCCCTCGCGAGGGACCTCTCCTCGAGAGGGCATCTCGGATGCTCGGCGAGGACCAAGCCAAAAGGCTCGGCGAGGCCTCCAGCCTCGCCGAGGTTCCTTCCAGCCTCGCGGGGTTCCTTCCCCTCGAAGCAAGCTCTGTCTCCACGACAGAGCGCACATGGGCCCTGCGCCCTCCGCAGAGTCACGGGTGCGCCAAAGCACGGTGACGACAGCGCCGCAGTTGCCACTCTCGTATATAAAGCAGTCAACAACGCTGCACCAAGCAAAGGAGCTACAAGAATTGCCATTTCGGTGATAAGGAGACCATCTGCCGCTACGTTCCAAGGGCGACGTCACCGTGGGGCACCTCCTGAGCCCCAGCAGCGCCAGCCCATCGTCCTGGCTGGACGGTGGCTTTTCCAGCTTTGGTGACGCCGCTCCCTGCCATGGATCGCGTCCATGGACTCTCCCTTTATCGTGCACCCTGCCCCCTCCTTCGTCGCCATGTGATAACCCTTCCCGCCAAGACATTTGGGGGAAGAGGTCCAGGACACCTATAAAAGGAGGGGGAGCACGTTCAGGCGAAGGGGCTTGGATCGGGAGATCGATAGTTGGATCTAGGGTTCAGCCATTGTTAGCCACCTCGAGCTCGACAAGCTCTCCTTGTACTGTAACCTCTCCAAGCAGTGCAATACAAGCAAAGCAGGACGTAGGGGTTTTACCTCTCCAAGAGGGCCCTGCACCTGGGTAACATCATGTGTTCATCTCTGCAGTACTGTCCCACAGCGAGCTCGACGAGCACCGTCGCCGAGGCACGTTGAGGGTTGTTTGATTCCGTGTTCAGCCCCTTACTCGATTCCTTACCTCGTGAGAAACACCCAGTTCCTGGGACAGATCTCCGACAGTGGGGCCCACCTGTCATGTGGGACCACATGGACCTAAGTATGGTGCAACAGCCTTAATGGGCTGGCCGCACCAGGCCTAGGCCCAACCGGCCACCACAAAGGGAAAGGGGGCCGAACCCTAATTGGAGTAGGCTTGGGGGCCAAGCCTCCCCCTTGGCCGCATCCCCCTTTAAGGAAAGGGAGGAACCTTTGGGGGAAAGGCACCCCTACGGCCGGCGCACCCCTCCCCTTGGCCTCCACCTATATAAGGTGGGGTGCAGCCAAGGGAGAGGCATTGGATGCCCTAGCCGCCGCCCTCCCCTTGCTGTCCCTAGCCGCACCCCTCCACTTCCCCTTGGTGCCACCTCTCCCGTAGGGCTGCCGCCATCTTCTCCACTAAAGCTGCTGCACCACCCCTAGCCGTAGGGCTGCTGCACCATCTCCTCATCCTTCTCGTCGTGCCATGGTTTAGGTGAAGCCATGCTCGTGGAGATCTACACCATCAACGCCGCCACAACCGTTGTGGTGCCAAGATCTATCTAGCCACTCCCTCCTTGCTTGCGGGATCAAGAAGGCGGAGTCTACATCGAGCCGTACGTGTGGATACCTCGGAGGAGCTGCTCGTGCGGTGCATCGTCGGATCGGATTGGATCGCGTGGATAATACATCTCCTCGCGACTAGATGAGTCTAGTTGCGGGGATCGACAGGCCAACCCCTGCATCGACAAAACGCTTTGAACGTTCTTCAAGGGCAAGAGATTGGATCTCATCTTCGCTACCTCCGTCTAATAGATCTAGATCCTTGGGGTTTCTTCCGCTTGTTTCGTAGGAAATTTTTTGTTTTCTATGCAACGAACCCCTTCAGTGGTATCAGAGCCTAGATCTATTCGTAGATGTTGGTGCGATTAGAACACAAGGAGTTGTGGGCGTTGATATTTTATGTTGCTACCTTCTAGCGTGCACTTTGCATCTTTGCGGTATTGTGATATTGAAGCGGCCCGGACCAACCTTACTCGTCCACGCACGAGAGACCAGTTCCACGACTGACATGCAACTTGTATTGCATAAGTGGCTGGCGGGTATCTGTTTCTCTTGCTTTAGTGAAGATGCAATTTTCAGTGGAAGGCCTTTTAAAAGGATGAGTAAATAAGCAACTTCTATATCACCGTTGTGGTTTTGCGTAGATTAGAACGGTTCTATCTCATTGACCCAAGCCACGTAAAATTGCATAAACAAAGTAGAGGACGTCTAACTTGTTTTTGCAGGGTTTGTGATGTGGTATGGCCAAGCGTGTGATTTGTGATAATGTATGCAATGATCATGTTTGTAATTTTTCACGACTTGCATGTCGATGAGTACGGCAACCGGCAGGAGCCATATGGTTGTCTATTATTTTATGTGACCTGCGTGTCATTGGTTCACCATGTAATTGCATTACTTTATTGCTAAGAGTAGCAATAGTTATAGTTGCAATAGTTGGTGATGGCAACCATGGAGGAGGCACCACAATGTCGGTGATGATGGAGATCATGCCGGTGCTTTGGAGATGGAGATCAAAGGCACAAGAAGAAAAGGCCATATCATATCACAATTTTAAATTGCATGTGATGTTAATCCTTTTATGCACCTTATTGCTTGCTTAGATGTGATAGCGACGGTAGCATGATAAGGTGATCTCTCATATTAATATCAAGATGTGTTCTCCCCTAGTATGCACCGTTGCGAAAGTTCGTCGTTTTGAAGCACCACGTGATGATCGGGAGTATAGATTCAACATTCACATACAACGGGTGTAAGCCAGTTTACACATGCGGAAATACTACGGTTTCCTTGACGAGCCTAGCATGTACAGACATGGCCTCAGAACACAAGAACCGAAAGGTTAAACACGAGTCATATGGACGATATGATCAACATGGTGATGTTCACCATTGAAGCTACATCATCTCACGTGATGATCGGTTGTGGTGTAGTGGATTTGGATCGTGTGTCACTAAACAACTAGAGAGATGTTGAGTTTAGTGGGAGTTCATGTAGTAATTTTGATTAAGATGAACTAAAATTATCATAAACAAAAGTCCTAAGATGTCTTTGCAAAAATCCTTGTAGATTATGGTCGACTACGATAGTCTGTTCGTTGCTAAAGAACTGCGTCTCGATGGGTCAAATTTGTTGAGTAGTACCTGTGTCTTAAAGAAGTCCTACACACCAATGCTGAGCTCTATGTGTTAGATGAACCATTAGAAGAATGCCCAAAGATTTCTGCAAGCTATGAAGAGTACATAGAGTGGTTTTGAACCACCTACTTGAAAGTCAAGTGGATGATGTGCACCTTCATGAATTCTGACTTAAGTAGACAATTCAAGAACTTGACTGCAATGGAGATTGTTGGTGAGCTGAAAAATAGGTTTTCAGCACAAGTTAGAATTGTAAGGTTCGAATGTATGAACCGTTTTCTTTCACTCAAGATGGAAGAGAACACTTGCTTGGAACAACACCTAAGGATAATGCATGAGGTACATCATCGTCTAGTGCTTGTTTGGAACTACAAGATGAATGGCGATTTCGCGATAGATGGGGTGCTACGCTAGCTTCTCCCCAGCTTCAAGAATTGTGCCAGAGACTATGTTATAGGAAGGGATTTGATCACTTTCTATGAGTTTGTGTCTCGGCTGCGTCATGTCAAAGTGGAACCCATAGCAAGAGAAGTTGACAATGCAGAAAGTATATATTGATATACAAGTTATAAGTGTTTAAGTCCAAAATTGCAATTGTGGCGGTTTCAGTAAGTATTTGATACTCATTCTGTTTTATGAAAACAGAACCTGCTGCTTGAGATTTGCATAAAGGATCTGGGAAGACATTGCGGAATGGTGGCAATCAAGGAGTTGATGCTGGCAACGATCTGTCTCTACATTTATCATTTGGATTAGAGGATTTGAATAAGTTTTGTAATCGAATTAAGTGTGATTTTAATTAGTGTGTCTTGCCTATGTGAGACGGTTATTCATGTTAAAGACAATGGTTGTTCTATTTTAATGAGTGATCCTTTTTGGAAATCACAGGTTTTCGATTATAAGTGTATTATTCTTATTATCATCTAGATGATAAATTGGTTGAACATTTATAAATATGAAACATACTAAAAATATCTAAAACTCAATAATGACATTTTATTTGTTCATGCTAAGTATTGTGAAGAACATTTTGATGTTTAACACATGCACCTTATTTTGAAGTAGTGTGAATAAAATGCCACCCATTGGAAGAGTGCCATGAGTTGCCGAAAATAAACACAAGTGTTGGTTGTATTTTCAGCAAATGTTAGATGTCATTATTTTGTGCGCTCCATCATAAATGATATGAGTAAATAGATGTATTTATTCAAGTTATGATATTTGATGAGATCAAATAAAATTCTGGAGTTAAGGATGTTAAGTTAACGAGAAAATTGAGTCTTTTCGATTTGATCAAAAGAGACAAAATATTTGAGTTATTGTTTTAGTATGAAGACTTGTGAAAAGTGTTTTCGCAAATTACAATATTTAGATTTTATTCAAAAGATGTTTTGATGCGCCCTAAATATTGTAATCACATTATATTAGATATCATGTGGTCTGATAAAATAAAAGGGGTTTTCCTTATTAGCGTTTATTTGTAACATTTAGATTTATTTGTAAACACTCCGTTTAGAAACAAGGGTCTATGTATGATTCGCATATGTTTTTTCATATGAGTTATGAGAAAAGGAGGTTTCAATGATTATGAGATAATTAGAGCCTATTGCGAATAATGTTGTAGTATATTCATAAATGTGACTATGAATAAGATTCCACAATATGAGACTAAAAGGAGCAAATCAATTTGTTGGTTGTGCTAAAGGTTTTAGTGGTTTATCGTGAAAAGAGTTTCATTGATAAAGAGGATTGATGGAATAAAGAGATTTAAATCAAGATGGTTTATCTTGTTTTTAATTATCAAGTGGCATATTTTGAAAAGTGCATTAATGGTTTAGACTTGATATTTAAAAGAGAAATTAATGATAGTGATCATTGAATTTCGAGTTAAGTTTTTCTGAGAGAAGTAGGATTCAAGAATATATAATTTTGTCAGGTTACAAAATAATATTCATGATTCACTTGTAATGTTTGAGAAACAGGACATACCTACAAAACTACAAAGAAGAAATAGAAGCCTTAAATACGAAAGTGACTAAGAGTCATCCTATGTTAATTGTTACTTGATTTTGTGAAAACGCTGTTTCACATATTTATTCTTCAAAAGGGTTTGTAGGGAATAAATAAAACTTAATGGACAAAGGCACAAGAGGTAAAGCTCTTTAACATATTCAATGTTGTAAACTACATGGTGTAGTTGTGCTTAAAGTCAAGTGGATAGATGCTAGCAAAGTACTAGTGTTTTGTATATGAGTTCTCGATTTTAA
The DNA here is from genome assembly GCA_012064385.1 of Puccinellia tenuiflora. Lineage (NCBI taxonomy): Eukaryota > Viridiplantae > Streptophyta > Magnoliopsida > Poales > Poaceae > Puccinellia > Puccinellia tenuiflora. The sequence continues at coordinate 597,782 of QRDG01000125.1, forward strand.
GAGTTAAGAATTTTGGAGGAGTCCAAAATATCGAGAAAGTGCATAAGAAACCGAGTGGGATCTAATTAAGATATGTGGTGACATATATTAAGTTAGAGCAGAAACTATTTTCCATAATCAAAATATGTGGAGATATATGTTTGAGTGGGAGCTAGTTAAATCATGGTCAAATATAAAGATAACATATTTCTGAGTGGGAGCCAAAGTGGTTTCACAATTCAATATGTGTATGGTGTATATTTGAGTGGGAGTTTACAACATCTTGTTTGTGTGAAATGGAGATTTCATAAATGTTGTAAATGAGTCAGGAACCAACGTATAACTTATGAAGTTAGTTTGAACGTGAAATATCCATGGAGATGGATGTATCTATGGAGGATAGATATGTTTGATAAAGCGTTATGTCAGGATGTTTAACCTAAGTAAGATTTTGAAGGAGTTCAAAATAAAACAAGAGAAGAAAGGTTCATCTGCTTGTGAGAAATAGGTGAAACATTGAGTTGATAACTCAATACAAAATTGATGGTTGGAGGATATGTTGGTATTCGCTATGAATGGTTCATAGGTCTAAACATATAAGAACCATGTGTTTGTATTTGACGATATGTGACCCAAGTTCTTGGTTAGAAGAACATGTTAAATGAGGAGTCATTTTACATGGAGATGAGATAAATTGAATCTAGAGAGTGGTAGACTTGGTTGAAGTCATAAAACCAAACTAGATTGGGGATCTCATAATGGCAGAAGCGCAGCGAAAGCATGATCGGAAATATCGAAGTGACATGTATTGCACTGTCGATTTGTTGAGTCTACAACATATAGGAGTATATGATTAATTCAAGGATTAAAAGATATAATATTTTGGTTTGAGAAATTTTGTTTCAAGATTGAGTGAGTTCCGGGTGCACATGCTATGTGAAAGTTCTTTTGACTGATCATACGTCATGTAGGCATAAAAGGGAAACGAAAGTCTCACTCTTAACCAAAAATATTATATTTGTCATATGATGATGAGAATTATCATGTGATGATAATAGGTTTATCATGTGATGATAAAGTAATGTCAAATTAGGTGACATTGACGTTTTGCAAAGAACATAGAGAACTGTATAGTTAAGTACATGGACAGAACCTCTTCCACGAGCAAACATGATCAGCACTGAGACTCCATGGGTGTTGGATCGAGAAAATGTAAACTAGATTATTGACTCTAGTGCAAGTGGGAGACTGTTGGGAATATGCCCTAGAGGCAATAATAAAATGGTTTATTAGCATATTCATGTTTATGATAATAGTTTATTATCCATGCTATAATTGTATTAACCGGAAACATAATATATATGTGGAATATAAACAACCAGATGTCCCTAGTGAGCCTCTATGGACTAGTTCATTAGTCAAGAGATGGTTAGAGTTTCCTAACCATGGACTTGTTATAGTCACTTGATAACGGAGTCACGTCATTAGGAGAATGATGTGATGGACAAGACCCAATAATAAAAGAGTTGCAATTGATCGTGTCACACAGTTTTCATTGCCAACGCTTTTAGTATGTCAAGTATAGTTTCCTTTGACCATGAGATTATGTCACTCCCGTTTACTAGAGGAGTGCTTTGTGGACATCAAACGTCACTTCGTAACTGGGTGATTATAAAGGTGGCTTTCAGGTATCTCCGATGGTATTTGTTGGGTGACCTGAATCAAGAGTGGAATTTGTCCTTCCTTGTGACGGAAAAAGATATCTCTGGGCCCTCTCGGTAATATAGCATCAGAGAGGTTGCAACCATGTGATTAAGTGGTAATCATGGTGATCCTATATTATGGACAAGTAAAGAGAACTTGCCAGGTAACGAGATGAAACTAGATATGGAGATATCGACGATCGAATCTCGGGCAAGTAGAATATCGGTGAGACAAAGGGAATCGTATACAAGATTAAGAATCTCTGGCATCGTGGTTCAATCGATAAGGAACTTCGTTGAATATGTAGGAGTCAATATGGGCATCCCAGTCCCGCTGTTGATTATTGATTTGATCATGTCTGCATGTTCTCGAACCCGTAGGGTCACACACTTAACGCTCCGATGTAGCTAGGGTTAGCGATGTGATATTTTGATGGTATGAACGAATGGTGATTCGGAGTCTCAGATAGGATCCCGAATGTCACGAGGAGTTCCGGAGTGGTCCGGAGAATAAGATTCATATAAGGAAAGTGGTTTCCGGAGGTATCGAAAAGGTTCGGGAATTTTACGGTAGAGTACCGGAATATTCTAGAAGGGTCTAGAAGTGGGGCCCACCTGTCGTGTGGGACCACATGGACCTAAGGATGGTGCAGCAGCCTTAATGGGCTGGCCGCACCAGCCCTAGGCCCAACCGGCCACCACAAAGGGAAAGGGGGCCGAACCCTAATTGGAGTAGGCTTGGGGGCCAAGCCTCCCCCCTTGGCCGCATCCCCCTTTAAGGAAAGGGAGGAGCCTTTGTGGGCAAGGCACCCCTAGGACCGGCGCACCCCTCCCCTTGGACTCCACCTATATAAGGTGGGGTGCGGCCAAGGGAGAGGCATTGGATGCCCTAGCCGCCGCCCTCCCCTTGTTGTCCCTAGCCGCACCCCTCCACTTCCCCTTGGCGCCACCTCTCCCGTAGGGCTGCCGCCATCTTCTCCACTAAAGCTGCTGCACCACCCCTAGCCGTAGGGCTGCTGCACCATCTCTTCGTCCTTCTCCTCGTGCCATGGTTTAGGCGAAGCCATGCTCGTGGAGATCTACACCATCAACGCCGCCACAACCGTCGTGGTGCCGAGATCTATCTAGCCACTCCCTCCTTGCTTGCGGGATCAAGAAGGCGGAGTCTACGTCGAGCCGTACATGTGGATACCTCGGAGGCGCTGCTCGTGTGGTGCATCGTCGGATCGGATTGGATCGCGTGGATAATACATCTCCTCACGACTAGATGAGTCTAGTTGCGGGGATCGACAGACCAACCCCTGCATCGACAAAACGCTTTGAACGTTCTTCAAGGGTAAGAGATTGGATCTCATCTTCGCTACCTCCGTCTAATAGATCTAGATCCTTGGGGTTTCTTCCGCTTGTTTCGTAGGAAATTTTTTGTTTTCTATGCAACGAACCCCTTCAATATGCAATTGTAATTGTGGTGGTTGTTGTGAAAGTATTTGTTCTAAAGCATCTTTTTCTTCATCATTAAATGGTTCATCTTGATTAAGCATATAACGTTCTACCACATCTGATGAAGCCACTGCTATATGAGCAAGAGTTTCAATTATGTCTCCAGAGACTGGCTCTTTCTTTGAGTGTTTATCAGCAAATTTAGAAAAGTTGAATTCAAGTTTTTCTCCTACGCACTTAATAAACATTTTCTCTTCAAGCAAATTAATTTCAGCACCAACAGTGTGTAAGAAAGGTCTACCAAAAATGATAGGACAAAAAGAATCTTGAGGGCAACCAAGAACAATAAAGTCAGTAGGATATTTAATTTTACCAACCAATACTTCCACATCTCTAACAATTCCAAATGGACTAATATAATCTTTGTTAGCAAGTTGAATTGTCATACCTGTCTCTTCCATAATGATAGGATCAATATCAGGTTTGATTTCAAGATAAAGAGAATATTGGATGACACTAATACTTGCTCCAATATCACACAAGCCATGATAACTTGAAGTCCCAATAGAGCATGATATAACAGGTTTACCAACCTTAGCTGAATTGCCTTTAATGACTTTAGTAGCATCTTCACATAAATAAACATCAACACGATCTTCTTCATTTACTTGTTTGATAACAGAAATTTGACTGTTGACTTCTACCTGTTCATAAGGCTGAGAACACCTCCTGTTACTCTTGTTAGTAACAGCAATAAGTAAATTTTCCTTAACCTAGTTTGGATATGGAGGTGCTTCAACATACTTCTCAATTGTCACAGATGACACTGGTTCTACCTGTTTAATAACTTTAGGAACAACAATAGATTGTTTAACAGGTTCAACATAAACTTCAAATCCAATTTTAGGAACACCAATATGACTAGCAAAGGATTTAGCTATCTCAATTATAACATAAGGATCAAGACCAAAATTATCACCCAAATTTTTAAACAAAATAGAAGTAGAGAAGTTCTCTACACAAGAATATTCATAGTCCAAATAGGGCTCATTACCTTTATCAAGATCCCAGTGGCAAGTGTTTTCAGCAATAGTCTCCAATAAATTCCATGCTTCTTCTTCAGTATTATTTGTAAAACTTCCATCAGATGAATTATCCAGAAATTCCTTATTTCTCCTTGATAGCCTCACATAAAAATTAATCAATATAATTTTCCTTGTAAGATCATGACAAGGATTCTTGCGAAGGAGGTCCTTTAACCTCCCCCAAGGTTGAGTGATACTCTCTCCCAGATGTGGCCAGAAATTAAATATATAACAGCGGTTCTCATAAGCTTCTTTAGGAGTAAAATATTTAAGAAAGAAAACCTTCCTCAAAATACTCCATTCAATAGTGACTTCTTCATCCGAAGACCTGTACCAGTCACGAGCATTACCAGATAAAGATAGATATAATAGCTTCCTTTTTACCTGATCTTCAGAAATACCAGGAAGTCTAAATAAACCACATATAGCTTCAATTGTCTCCATGTGTTCACGTGCAGACTTAGTTCCATCACCTGTAAATGGGTTTTTCGTAACTCTTTTAACATGCCCAACAAGAATTTTATATCCCACTTTAGGCACTTCAGACACAATAGTTTCAACCACTTTAGGAGTAGTGGCATAGGCACTTTCATATAGAGCAAGATGCAGCGAGGCACGATTCATAAAAGCCATAGTAAAAATGAGATAAAACAGCGAATAAAATTCAGTTTTCAAGTTTCCTTACCAAACTTCTTACCAATAGCGCTACGCTCCCCGGCAACGGCGCCAGAAAAGTATCTTGATGACTCCCAAGTGCAGGAGATCAGTTGTAGTACCTTTCAATAAGAAAAGGTTGTCGAACCCACGAGGAGCTGAAGGTATTGGTTAGCAAGAATGATAAATGAAACAATAAAAGATGCAAGTGTTTTTTTTGGGATTTTTGGTTGTATAGTTGCAAAAGAATAAAATGCTTAAGATAGATGGTAGCAAGTAGAAAGTTCTCAAAGAGAGAGAAAGCCCAATCCTCTATGTGGCAAGAGGACAAGCTCAAGTGATGTGTGTCTTATATGTGGAAAATGTTCCCAAGGGCGGCATGGATATTGCTTGGCATAGAGATTTATTAAACAACACGTTGAATATCTTGTCAAGTTCTAATCTTCTTTGGACGGAGACATTATTAGGTATAGCTAAATAAATAAACTAAACCCCTTATGATGGATCATGTGGCCAAGTAAATGAATGCACAAGAGTTATTAAGACATAAAGTCCCACCATAGCATTACACTCTAAGGTCCCCGATATTATTACCCCATAAAGTAACTTCATGACTCGGTCTCAGGTTTACATGTCCCCCCAAGTCTCACTCAATTCATTACACTATGGTGTTCTCCTATGAGCCCATATAGGTGAAGTGTTGTTCAGTCGACGTTCGCACAACACCATCATAGAATCACATAAAAAGATAAACACTTGACCAAATACCAACAAATGTCATATATAAATCATTGCCAATTCATCCTATGCCCTCAGGAACATATGGGAACTACTCACAACGTGCAAACATGATGATATTCAGTGGCATAGATGGTTCAACACAATCTGAAAATATAACTTCACCTCCAAATAATGACAAGTACTCAATCACAAACATGAATAGAAGCACTAAACAAGTATCCAGGGTATAGCAACTTTCAAACTACGAGGGGGACGGAGTGGATCACGGAGATGATGATGGAGATGGTGCTGGTCTTGGTGATGGTGCTAATGTAGAGGCCTCCTCCAACGCCAAGGAGGAGAGGTGATGATGATGACGGTGATTTCCCCCCTCTCCGGAACTCCGGAGCAGCAGGATCTGATCCCCCTCGAAGGGAATCAGGAGTTTCGCCGCCGCTACCGCCTCGGATGGACTTGGAAAAATTAGGGCGTTACCTTTTTTGGCGATACGATCCTTTTCTAAAAAGCCCCGAGCGAGGAGGTGCTCGACGCTCCAGAAGGTGGGCCCCACGCGGCCAAAGAATCTGGCTGCGTGGGCCCCCTCCTTTTGGGCCTCGTGGCTCTCCTCGCTTAGTTCTTTTTCCCTCCGTCGTTCTCCCGATGAAAAACCAGCTGTGTAATTTTCCTTTTTCCATTTGGGTCCCTGTAGCTCCTGAAACATTAAAAACAAGAAAAAGGAGGTTTTCTGCCTCCCAGAAATTAAATACCAAAAATAGGGACTTTGTATGAAAGTCCCATAAATCATCTATAACATGTAAAAATAATGATATAACAATGCTAATAACATTCTAATATGAAGATATAAGATGTAAAAATGATGATACAAAATGCAAGTATCACTAGGCAATTGACAGGATTTTGACACAAACTTAATCTAGCTATATAAAAGTGTTCATGGTAATATTATGTAGGCATCACAACAAATAACAAAGACCGTCATCCAACTGCATCTTTGTCTAAAAAATCCACCTAGGGATCGCTATCCAGCCTGTCACCCATCGGTATTAAGTTGCAAGTAACAGACATTTGCATTAAGTAAAGTGTATGATGTAAGCAATATTTATAATCACGTAGACATAAACACCGCTGTTTTCTCCTTAATAGCAACAACACACCCTCATCCTTGCACATTTTTGTCACTCGAGTGCAGGCACAAAAGGGGGAATGAACCTACCATCTAGCATAAATACTCTCTCTTGAAGATCCAAATAGTTAATGGCATAAAACGACTGCAATTTAAATAAGTGGGAGAGGCCACAGCACACGCGCTCTCACAACTAGTGATTACACGTCTATATGATTGGAATGTTAGAAGCATACGCAAATACTAAACATTCATTAAGGCAAAACCCAACCATAGAATTAACAAACATAAAAGGTCCTCCTTCATCCCATACATCTCAAGACCTAACTCGGGGTTTTAGGTTTCTGTCACTCCGGCAAACCCAACCATTAGTTCTATCAACATACAACAAACCCTAACATGTAATTCCATTAACCATTAGATTGGATAGCATGAAAGAACATAAATTAACATATAAGAACCATACACAATCTGATCATAACTTCATAATCCATCGGATCCCAGCAAACACATGATATATCATTACAATAGTCAATCTTGATCATGATAGGCAGCTCACAAGATCATAAATATGGAGGCACAAGGGAGAGAGACTACTAACTAGCTACTGCCATGACCCGTAGTTCATGGGGGAACTACTCACAATACATCTCGGAGACAGCGATGGCGATGAAGATGGCTCCGGGGGCCAATCCCCGTCCCGACAGGGTGCTGGAACAGGAACAATCTGACCCCCGAAACTTGTCGTCGATGGCGGCGGAGCTCTATATTATTTTTGGAAAAATCCTTCGGGGGTTAGGGTTTATTCGTCGGGGGCAATTTATAGGCCAAAGGGCATCGTGAAGGGTCTCCGAGGGGCAGCCACGGGCGGCGGCCACGGCCACCCTTAGACCCACGGATGGGACCCGCCCCTGGGCTATGGGTCTCTCCCGGGGTCGCCCTTCTGGCTCCTGTCCTTATTTCTAAAATAAAAAAACGTCGTAATTTTCGTCCAATTCCGAGAATATTTCCAGAAGTAATTTTCTGCCACAAAAACAACACAAAAATAAGGAACTGGCACTGGGCATCTTATCAATAGGTTAGTCCAATAAAATGCCTTAAAATGATATAATAAGATAGTAAAAACATATGGCATCGATATAAAATGAGCATGGATCAATAAAAAATTATTGATACGTTTGACACGTATCAGTCCTCAACGACCATACTACCTAGATTGCATCCGCTACAACAAATCTCTAGATGATGTGTTTACAACGTGAAGGTAAGACAGGTAGAATCCGTTCTACCGGCTTGGGAGTCGTACCGGTTGCGCCCGCCCAGTAAATTTCCGCACCTACGGTACGAAGAAAATTCTGATGGACGCGTTGGGTAACACACAAATTGTGATAGTCCAATTCAGTATGGCCTCTATGGCATGAATGGGGCTACCCTTGCCTTTCCAGGTTCGACTCTGGGGATTCAAACTTGATGTAGCTTAGCATTGTTTTGCCCAAGAGCAGTTAACTGGACCCGATCCGTCGAGTGAGCCAGGCATGCTAAGCCATATCCCTTGACTACAAACTATCTTAATGGGGCACCAAGTTGATGCACTTCTGACTCCGTGACGCTTCCCTACGTGGTCGCCAACTACGCATACCCGACTCTTTGTTTACATCACTGAGATGCATGACTACATCGACATCATCTCACTCAGCCTGGTCATGTCTTCATCAATTTATGGTGATGCGCGGCAGACACTCGGGGGCTCGACAACGACATTACTCATGAGTTCTTTCCGCAAAACCAACGCTCGGGGGCTCGACTACAACATCGCTCCCGACCGTAGCTGCGACACTACGTCTAGGCAATCACCACGGCGTGGATGTGTGATGTACCTAAGTACGCATTTTCATATGCGAAATGCCTCTACTTTGACTCGGCAGCCTATACTTCGACTCGGCGGCTCTACTTCGACTCGTCATCCTCCGCGTAGGTGGTACCCTGCACGAATTCCATGTTCTAGGAAGATGATGTTACCATCAACCACAAGTCACAAGACCCTCCGCGCGATTCTTCGAATCACCCGTAGGCTCGGGGGCTACTGACGTGGGTATACCCACCGGGTACCCACTATTGGCATACCTGCCACGATTCAACCGAAGGCCCGCCTGGAGGCCCATCAGGACTAACAAAGCGCAAGAAGCAAAACACTTGTAACCCTAGCCGACTGCATATATAAAGCCACCCCTAGAGGATAGGAGGGAGAATAGGGAGACAACTAGAGAGAAAGACAACACCCGCCGCCTAACCTTCTCAGCCGACGGCCACCATGTAGATTTAATTTACACCACCATAGCCTCCGCAGCAACCTTGTAATCTTCATCATCAGTATCCCCATGATAGAAATATCATGCAATGTCTGCAGAACGTATTGGACACTTTCATACCGAGTGGGTCCAGGTTGTATCTCTCTTTCGTCAGAGGAGAAATCCCCACTTCTGAAACATCGAGAACAGTTTACACTTTCCGAGTTACCTAGAATCTGCCCTATGATCATCATGTTAGGTGTGACGAGGAACATGACCAAACTAATCTTTCAAGCATGTACTAATCCTGATAACCTCATGGTCTAAGGATATATGTATATGTTAACCTTGATGTGATAGTACCATTAATTATGTGCAAAAATGATACTCCCTTCGTTCCTTAATATAAGGTGTCTAAGGCACATCGACATCATCTCACTCAGCCTGGTCATGTCTTCATCAATTTATGGTGATGCGCGGCAGACACTCGGGGGCTCGACAACGACATTACTCATGAGTTCTTTCCGCAAAACCAACGCTCGGGGGCTCGACTACAACATCGCTCCCGACCGTAGCTGCGACACTACGTCTAGGCAATCACCACGGCGTGGATGTGTGATGTACCTAAGTACGCATTTTCATATGCGAAATGCCTCTACTTTGACTCGGCAGCCTATACTTCGACTCGGCGGCTCTACTTCGACTCGTCATCCTCCGCGTAGGTGGTACCCTGCACGAATTCCATGTTCTAGGAAGATGATGTTACCATCAACCACAAGTCACAAGACCCTCCGCGCGATTTTTCGAATCACCCGTAGGCTCGGGGGCTACTGACGTGGGTATACCCACCGGGTACCCACTATTGGCATACCTGCCACGATTCAACCGAAGGCCCGCCTGGAGGCCCATCAGGACTAACAAAGCGCAAGAAGCAAAACACTTGTAACCCTAGCCGACTGCATATATAAAGCCACCCCTAGAGGATAGGAGGGAGAATAGGGAGACAACTAGAGAGAAAGACAACACCCGCCGCCTAACCTTCTCAGCCGACGGCCACCATGTAGATTTAATTTACACCACCATAGCCTCCGCAGCAACCTTGTAATCTTCATCATCAGTATCCCCATGATAGAAATATCATGCAATGTCTGCAGAACGTATTGGACACTTTCATACCGAGTGGGTCCAGGTTGTATCTCTCTTTCGTCAGAGGAGAAATCCCCACTTCTGAAACATCGAGAACAGTTTACACTTTCTGAGTTACCTAGAATCTGCCCTATGATCATCATGTTAGGTGTGACGAGGAACATGACCAAACTAATCTTTCAAGCATGTACTAATCCTGATAACCTCATGGTCTAAGGATATATGTATATGTTAACCTTGATGTGATAGTACCATTAATTATGTGCAAAAATGATACTCCCTTCGTTCCTTAATATAAGGTGTCTAAGGTTTTACGAAAAACTTCAAAATATAAGGTGTATTGCGATTTATGGACAATTGTACCCATTCAAAAGTAAGTCACAGTATGGAACAAAAGTAAGTCACAATATGGAACAGATGGATTTGAAGTATTGTTTTCAATTTATAGCTATTACACACTCCTATCTCTTGATTTTTTTTCATGAGAAATAAGTACACCACATGTAAAATACTGATGTCTTAATATCGGTGCCAAAACCTTAGGCACCTTATATTAAGTAATGGAGGGAGTATCATGGTATATCAATCAACTGGCTAAACCAACCACATTGTTCTCCCAACAATGTGCCATTGTTTGATGCCACAAACCATTTGTTCATGGCCAGGAAAACAGAGCCATCAAGCAATCAACAAGCTAGTCAAGAGATAAGACTAGGGTCCTTTATATTTATATATGTCTCTACACGTGCGTATGGGGTTTCCTCTGAATCCTTTATTCAGAAACTACATCAGTTATAGCATAGATCATAAACTTTAATCATGAAATAGTTATTAATAACAATTATTATTATCTCTTGGGATAAACTCTTCAGCTAGCGTGTGATGAGAAGGCACGCAGCAGAGGAGCGACCATGCTGACATCGTAGGTGGCGATGCATCCTTTTACCGGCCAGGGGGCAGCGCTATTGAATGCGCGCTAATTCGAGGATGACGAGTAGAAGGGACGTGCACGAGCATGCATGTACTCCTCCACCGGTCGCACTTGTCAGAACTCAGCCGAGTAACGATCAACGAGGCTTGACCTGGCAAGAAGTACAGACACATACGAGGGTGAATTTAGTTCACCTCTGTCGTTCCCACTCGTAAGAACTCAGTCAACTAATGGTCAACGAGGCTTGACCCGACGGAAACAATCGTTTGGAGATTCGTGAGGCTGATTTCTGTGAAGTCAGGCAAAACTAAGGAGAACTAAAAAAGTGAGGCAAAAGTGAAGAAAACTAAGCAAAGTGGGGCTCCAAAATAGAAAGCTAAATATTTATCTAGACGAGGTTCGAGAAGAATAACTATAATCTTAATAATTCTTTCTTTCTGTAATTTTCTTCTAATTTTGAACAAGCTTTGCACTCTTTTTTCTTATGAGGATTTGGAAGGTTTTAACAAGAAAGATTTGTAAAGCTCACAATTTATCTCATATGAACTTTATTTTTTGATACCAATTTTTATATTTTTCTGCTTTTTTTTTCTGAATTTTTGAAAGACTAGCAAATATGCCCGTGCGTTGCAACGGGAGGAGAAAAAAAAGTGCCGCAAAAACCCAGACTAATGATCTCTTGCTTCCTATTGGACGTGTAGTGGGCCGTCAAATCAGAAGCATGATAGTCGAGTTCGCGGTCCACCAAGCAACTTGCTAGTCGTCGTCCACTCCTCCCCACCTCCTGTGGTTGTCCATGTCAGGATGTCTCAAACCCTGCATCTCTGGTGAATAGAATATGTAGGGCAACCATTTATCATGTCGGTGTTTCCATGGAAGAGTTGCAGCCCGTCAATGGTGTCCGAGTTTACCGGCTGAGGTGTAGAGCGACAACAGAGTGGTCGTCGTTGGTGGCCTAGTCGACCACATGTTGTTTTGGCCCCAAGAAAGAGCTGAGTTTTGACTTGACGGGATAAAGGCGTCCTTGTGAATGTAACATTTCTTTTCTTGACGGAACGCAACTATCATCAAGAATTATATATGGCGGGGAAGACGCAAGGCACGTAGCGCGGCAGCGGGGCAAAACCTCTAGTGGCAGTGTTGTGGACGAGGCTGAAGTAATCGTCTCCGCCAGTTAGGCCGTTGGTGGCGAACACAGAACATACTGCGACTACGACTCCACCCGCGCCCACACCAATGTCGATGCCCATGAGCACTATCGTCTGCAGCATTCGGGCCTTGTGCCTCTTCTCGACAGGCTCTTTTGCGCTAACTTCGCTGGTGGAGGCGGAACTTTATCTTTAGGAGTATATTTTCTTCCCAAAATATGTGCACATCACCTAATTCCCAAAATTAAATTCACACATGAGAGAAGAGGCTTTGTGTACATTTTTTCTTTTCTTAAACCATGTCGATAGTATTGTTCATTTTATCTCTGAAAATTAGTTATGAGCTGAATTTTTTTTCTCTCATCCCTACATTATGCAGCTACTACTATTGCCATGCTTAGGGCTAAGTGTCTGACTGCAATTCATGCATATGATTCTGTTCCATCTAATTTTGATGATATAGTGAATTCTTCTTCCCAATATGATGCATGTGATACGATAAAAAGCTTAGCTAACGCTAAAGAACTTGACTCGTCGTTACTTCTTCAAATTAATAGAGCTTGGCCGCAATAGAGCTTGGCCGCTGCAGAAGAATCTAAAAGTATGAAGAACATACTTCCTTAATTTCCTGTCATGAACTTCTTCTGATTTAATCTATCTTCAATTTTGTGTGGAGGTCACATAAAAATCACACAAAAAATGCGTTGAGCAGCTGCCGCGGTGTATCGCGCTCGTCCAGCAGCTTGAGAGCCGTCTTGATGCAATCACGCCCACCATTACAGAAGTGGATGTGGATCACTGTCGTGTACATAAATGTCATCAGCACGGCTGAGTCCCGTCAGACGCCCTGAACCAGCTGAGCTTGATCTTCACGGCCGTAAGGAAAGTGTGCCAAGCCTACTTTCCCAGCCCTGATTCGCCCTGATGAACCCACTCGCCATGGCTTCGAGGACGGCGCGGCTCGCGAAGGGCATCCTCAAGCGCGTATTCCATCCTCACCTCGTTGAAGCGCGCTAGAACCTCGCGGCATGGCCTTCTGCCCCTGCGCCCAACACTGGGTCCGCAGCGCCGACCGGCCCAACTGGCTCGATCCACATCCCCATCTCGCCGCTCCCGACCCTCCTATCCTCACCCGCGACAGAGCGCCACTGCCGGCGTTCGGCCTTACCACTGCATCTTTTGAGGCCGCCGACCTCCCGCACGCCCGGAGCTGTGCATCGCTGCTCGAGGCCGAGTACTTGCCGACGGCGGCGGAGCACCTTGGTCGCCGACTCGCCGTGGAGGAAAAGTGGTCCGATCTTGGTCAGGACGACGCGAACGGGCTCTCAGCCTCATTAGTCACCAGGACACCAGAAAAGGACAGGGGCGAGGCTCTGCGCGGAGGTGTGGCGGGGGCTCGGACCGGCGGCGACGGGGGAAGAGGAGTGGAGGCGGATTTGTGGTTTTCTGCGAGAAACAGATTTTGACCGAAGCGTTTTTTTAACTTAAGTGGTGGCAGTCATTGTAATTTATATTCAAAATAAGGGTAAAATAAAAGTTGGACGAAAATTTTGGGAGAAGCAACTCTTCCTTTATTATTAGGTAAAGAAAAGAAAGGCTGAAACAGCCGAACAGGCCGACCAAGGCACACGAGCCTCCTCGACCCGTGCCGGCCAGGTTTTTTTTATTTGGACTGGGCCGGGACGGCACGACAGGAATCGTGTTCGGGGTGCCGTGCCGGGCGGCCCGGATGGCCTGTGATGTGTAATTTCATTGTGCGGTGGAGACGGATCGTTCCTCTTCCGTCGTTCATCGGAGAGGCACCTCGCAAACCCTAACACCCCAAAAAATCCTTCCCCCGATCCATCGCCATGGATGCCGCCCTCCCCAACTGGATGATGCTAGAGCGCTTCGTTTTCCGCAGGGACGACCCAGCGTCCTTCCCCGGCGACGAGGCCGGGTCCTTCACGGTCTCCTCGTCCACCTCCCAGGGCGACCCTTTCCGCGTCGCCTTCCTCATCGCCAAGCCGCCGGCCATCTCCCGCCTCTACGTGCAGTGGCCGGGGGGCCTAGATCCCGAAATCGGCATCTCGTGCGACCTTGTGACGGCCCATCGCGACCTCGTCCTCTTCAGGCTCACCAGCAAGCCTGTAACGTTGGAGGGTTCCCCCTTGCCGCATTATCCACAGGATTTCTTCATCTGCAAAGCCTCCTCCTCGCCGTCGCCGCTGCTGCTCAGACGGATCCCATGTGTGTGGAACCAGTGGTCGTACGTGTGAAGAAGGGGGTGGAGTTAACTATGCCGCGCTCGTTTTACACCCACACCCTTGGTCTCCTGGGCCGCGGTGAAGATGATTTTGCCATGGCGCAGCTGGATATCTTTACACACGGCAAGTCCAAGCCGACTGGCGAACTCTGCGTCCTTCGTTCCCGTTTCTCAAATGATTATCAGGATTGCAAGTGGGAGGTTAAGCAGAAGCTACAGATCCACTATGATGAGAAGGAATTGGTCGATTTGCTCTACTGGAAGACTGACCAAGTGATCCCCTTCAAGCACTATTTGTGCTGGGCTAACTACTACCGAGGAGGAGTTCTATTCTGCAATGTGTTCGAAGAGATTCCCAAGCTCACTTACCTCCGACTACCCGTTGATAAGCATCCACAGAATTCATCTCAACACCCATTCTTCGAGCTTAGGCGCAGCGTGTGCGTTACTGAAGCTGGCCTAAAGTTCATTGATATTTCCCGTCAAGACGGTGAGCTTTTGGGGCCAATGGAACCTGGTACTGGTTTCACCATCACCTGCTACACATTAAACACATCAGAGAGTATCATGAAGTGGGAATTCGATTTCTCCATCACATCCAAGGATTTGTGGGATTGCAACAGCCCCGCACTTCTCCCACGCTGTGTTCTGATGTCCCCCCTTGTTAGTATGGACAGGCCCAATGTGGTACACTTTCTTTGTGTCGAGTATGTGGATGAGTATGGAAATGAGTTTGGCAAGGTTTCGAGTGTATCTATTGATATGAGTACCAAGGCAGTGGACTCTACCCTTCCATATATTGACGGAGACACTGATCTCTCTGGCAAAGATGTTGACATGGTCGAGTACAGGGCTGACCTTCTCCAGTCCTTTCTCCCCTCTGAGTTCCCCAAGTTCTTGAATCTCCTCACCAGGTATTTCCATCTCATTTATTCACTTCTGCACTGTGCTTATACTGCATGCAAGCTGTTTATTATCCTTGGCCTTTGTAGTGAGCTTCTTTTACATTCCTGAAGAATCAATACTGTCCGTTGTAGTTCTAGTTGTCAACCTGGGAACAACCTGTATGAACTCGATCTTTCAAGTCGAACTGAAACTTTGATATAAATCCTGGATGAGAAGTAGGCTGGGAACAATTTTTATTTTGACTGTTGTTGTTACCTAAAGATTTTCTATGGGAATGTTCTGGGTAACTTATTTGTGTAATGGGAGTTGCATTCTCCCTGCACACCATCTTCTATTATTAGCTCTAGCTACTGAATGCATCTGCATTTACTTGTTGGACAACTGAATCATTTGGTAACTGTTGCTTTTGATGGCAATAGAAAAAATACACCGCAACTAATAATTTAGCAACTAGGTTGGTGTTTTATATTTTTGTTTGCCCCTCTTATTTCCACTCGTACCAATTCAGCGTTTTGGTACATTTGTAATGCCAATTTTCGAACTAGGCTGATACTTTAGTGGTCCAGTTCTAAACACCAACATTCATCTCAGGTATTATGCAATAAAGCAAATGTGTGTGAGATCAACTTTAGATAGCATTGCCATACATGAATTTAACATCTATTAAAGCTTAATTGAACCTAGTTTCATTGTTAGATCAGGAACTAGTATTGAGCACCGAGCAATGAATGATAACTGAAGTGACTCGTTTTCGAATCCACCTTGGTTGGTCCCTGAGGATGTCGTGATTAAACATAGCTCAGTAGTCAAGCACATGCACTGACTCACCTTCTCACTTCTCTTGCTAATGGAGTCAACTGAATTTGAACGAAGAAAGACCCAAACTGAAAACCAATCAGAAGCCTTCCAAACAATATAGTTCCTAGTTAAACGTGGTCACGACTATGTAGAGCCTCAGTATCGATCATTGAGGTTGTCCTTCCACACAAATATATTATTGAAGTGACTCGTTTCCAAATCCACTTTGGTTGGGAGTTCGAAGAAGAGTTTTTTTAAAGCGTCCCTCAGGAGCTCGTGATTAAATATAACTCAGCATTCAGTGCATGCACCGATTCACCTGTTCACTTCTCTTGCTAATGGAGTCAACTGAATTTGAACGAAGGAAGACCTAAACTGAAAACAAATCAGAAGCATTCCAGAACAATACATTTCCTATATAAACATGGTCACGACTATGAAGAGCCTCAGTATCAATCATTGAGGTTGTCCATGCTTATGCCTTCTAGTTGTACTTTTAGAGACAGATTTAAAGAAAAAACCGTATCTGGATAAATTTAAGGGATGGTTCATAATAGTCACAACCAATGAAGAAATCTATTTGTTTTGCAAGAAGCAATAAAACAACAAAGGAAGTGCCATCTTACAACTAATTAATTAGAAGTAAGAAAATAAAAATAAAAGTGAACATACAATGTTGTACATTCATGACAAACTCAAGACCATCCACAAAAGGATTCAAAGTGAAATTCCCTTATTAACTATTTAGTCAAATCTATTAATCTAGGTCCATGGAAACTTGAATGCACAAGAGAACAAACTTGATGGCATATACAAAGCATCAAATTGTGTGGACTGGGAGGTTGATATCAGCATATCTATAATATGTAACGTTACAGTTAAAACGAGAAAAAACATAAATAAGAAAGGATCTTATAGTTTTTCCCTCAACGGGGCAAGGTCAATTCCCAGGCCATCATTTACCCAATACTAAACTATACAAAAAAAAAAAAATCATAAGCCCAAAGTTGACATGTAGATAAAGTTTTCCATTGATTAAATATTTGTAAATTTTGATCAGCTATTCCTCCTAGGCAAACCTGTCTTACTAGAAGAATATGAGATTTAAAAGCAGAACAAAACACTATGGTTAGGAAGTGTAAAAGAATGCCATTCCTAGTGAGTTGTGGTCTAATTAAAATATATTATCTAAGTAAAATATATTATCAGTCTACAGTTCTACTTGAACTTCATATGGTATTAGCATATCTCTGCTATTTGCAATGCTAAATCGACACACATGTGAAAGAATATGTATGCACTCTGGAGCATGAACTTTGGATCAGCATGAACATTGGTCATCCTCGCTATGTACCAGCTTTCGTATGCTTTTAAAGATTACACAACTGAATATAAGAGAGAAGATTTATCTGTCTAGCGTATATTCTGTGCATATGGTTGTATTAGGCTTATAAAATAGCCTATACCTGCTGTATCCGAGTAAACACTCAAAACTCCACTCTACTCTACATCATAGTTTAAACTTATTAATCCGTAGAACATGAACATCAAATTGATAACAGAAACTGGCCAAAATTTGCGATAATTTTTTTCTGCTAGTTACTCCAAATTTCAGAATTCGACAAAAGGACAATGTAACAGTGTAACAGTTGTCTTAAATTAATTAATTGCTTGTATCTTGTTGTAAGCATGATTTGTTACTGTAGCCCTAATTTGAATTTGTAGCATCTGTGGGAACTAAATTAGGTATACGTTTGAAGGCATACATTAGCTTTCTTTAATAGGATACACAAATACAACATTTGTGCAAAACCAATAATTGCTTTTGCATGATATACTGCATACTGATTTGATTGTGTAGAATGACGCACGTCTTTCTTATTATGTAAGTTCAAACAACGCAATATGCTTATCTATTTCAATCTGCATAGCCGAATGTGTTCTATTGCCTGTTTGGCTCGTTTGTAGTTTCCTGTAGTTGTATAACCACATAAGTCGTTGAAATAACCGTCCTGAATCCTGATATATGGAAACATGGGGAAAGTAATAAATCTTAGATTTCTGCAGAGTCGTTATTTTTGCTGAAAATGTGATTAGCTTGGTAACAATTTAATCTGATTATTTCGAGTCCACGTTATGAATCTTACTTCTATCCTGTATGTTTGGATCTATGCAGGAAGAGGAAGAGTCAGAGTCAGGAATAAGTCACATGAGCCTTCTAGTCCAGCCTTGCGATTTGGTCTGTGAGCGAAATGATTGTGGCATGCTTGTCAACAATTCTAAAGCATCACATCAGTCGTTTTAGTAGCAAGTACTCTATCCATAAAATGTATCGCTCATTTTATACTAAGTTAGTACAAACTTTGCACTAAGTGGACGACACTTATTATGGATCGTAGGGAGTATAATATTTTCTTGTTTGTTGGTGTAGCAAGTATGGAGTATAACATTTTCATAACATTTTCTTGTTTGTTCGTATTTGGTTTACCCATTAAGGGTTACTGTTTGGTGCCACCCGGCTCTTGCTTCTTATCTCTTTGTAAGATGAAATATCATTTGTGTGGATGCTTTAATCTCTTATCCCTGCTTCTACCTTTTCCTAATACTAGTAAGCGTGTATGTGCAACTCACAACTAATACAACTTATACAAGTGCAGTCAAATATTTTATTTGTGGTTACAGTTTGAATAAAATTAGAAACTACAACTACAACAATAATCGTGCAAGCACAATATACTGTATTACTTGAGCTCCTTTAAAAAATTGGAACTATTTACTCAAAACATCCTCAATGGCAACAGGGCAAAGAAGTTACGGTTTTGCTAAACATCAGGTGCCTGATTTTGGCTTAAGTCTCAGTCGATGATATCGTGCCTGATTTTGGCTTAAGTCTTAGTCGATGATATCCACCGTTTGGTTTGCTTTTTGATTCGCTCGCTGAAGCTCTTCCGGCAGGAAGCATGGATGCGATGGGCTTTTTGCACCCGACGAGGCTCTCTTGAACAGACTTGATTTTTTGTGCTGAGACGGTCTGTTACGTATTTGGGTTGTGCCTTTTTATGTTAGTTGCATTTTCTTTTCTGTCTTTGTGTATTTGGCTGAGACTCTAAACTGCACACAAATTGTCTTAAAAAAATGCACGGCAACTTTTTGTGCTACCAGACCTATCTAAAATGTGTAACAAGCCTACTTCTATATGATTAATTCTTCTTCTTGAATATTTAAAACACGTGTGAAGAAAATGTTTTACGAAACACACAACTAGATTTTATTATGTTCTTGGATATTTATTTAAAGAAGTGTAACTACCCACTTCATATAGTTGCAATAGTGGGATCTACATGCTATCTGTGCCTTTTAAAAAAAAATTGCTATGTATTATTTGCAACAAAAAATTTAGGTATCGATTTACGAAGTGACCGTCCGATGCAATTTGCGATTCCCAGACACTCAATTATTGTAAGTGATAGCCGTAGTTTGGCTTTTCGAGCGACAACGAACGGACCTTGTAGACTATCGAAAAGATTGTGAGCTTTTTTGTGTGATTTTCATATATGTTTTGTGTGTCGCTGAGCTTTAATCCTTCTTTTTATCTCTTTTATTTCATATATTTTTTGGAAGGTGGGTTGTGTTTTGAGAGACAAAAATGTGTGTTTATGGGCGACTATTTGTCGGTTTATGGACGTATCTTTTTTTTTCTAGAATGTGCATCTTCGACCAGTTTTGAGCAACTAACCACCAATTGCACATTTTTATCAAATTTATGTGATTGTTTAGCTTAGTTAACAATTTCTGACAGTTTTGAGCAACTAACCAACCAGTTGCACATTTCTATCAAATTTGTGCAACTAGTTTACTTAGTTGCCCATTTCTATCTGTTTTGAGAAACTAGCTAACCAGTTGCACATTTTCTATCAGACTTGTGCAACTAATCAACCAGTTGCATAATTGCATATTTTTCTTCGTTTTGTGCATCTGGTTAGTTTTTGCTCATTTATGTTAGATTTTAGATTTGTGCATCTAAACCAACCAGTTGTACATTTTTTTATCAGGTTTGTGCAACTGATTAGTTTAGTCGCTCATTTCTGTTAGATTTGAGCAACTAACCAACCAGTTGCATATTTCTATCAGATTTACGTGCAACTGGTTAGCTTATGATTTGACCAACTAACCAAGCAGTTGCACACTTCTATCAGATTTGTGCAACTGGTTAGATTAGTCCACATTTCTGTCATATTTAATCAACTAACAAATCGGTTATATATTTTTATCAGATCTTTGCAACTGGTTAGTTTAGTCGCATATTTCGGTCAGATTGGGTAACTAACCAACCAGTTGCACATTTTGTATCAGATTTGTGCAACCGGTTAGCTTAGACACCTGTTTATGACAGTTTGATCAACTAACCAACAAGTTATACATTTCTATTAGATTTGTGCAACTGGTTAGCTTAGTTGACAATTTGTGCATCTAAACCAACCAGTTGCACATTTGTATCAGGTTTGTGTAATTAATTAGCTTAGTCGTCTATTTCTGTCAGATTTGAGCAACTAACCAACCAGTTGCACATTTCTATCAGATTTGTGCAACTGGTTAGCTTGTGATCTGAGCAACTAATAACCAACCAGTTGCACATTTCTATCAGATTTGTGCAACTGGTTAGCTTAGTCGCAAATTTCTGTCATATTTAAGCAACTAAAAAACCAGTTGCATATTTCTATCAGATATGTGCAACTGGTTAGTTTAGTCGCATATTTCTATCAGATATGTGCAACTGGTTAGCTTAGTCGCATATTTCTGTCAAATTGGATAACTAACTAACCAGTTGCACATTTGTATGAGATTTGTGCAACTGGTTAGCTTAGCCGACTATTTATGACAGTTTTGAGCAACTAACCAACCAATTGCACATTTTTATCAAATTTATGCAACTAGTTAGCTTAGTTGTAAATTTCATTTTTGAGTAACTAACCAACTAGTTACACATTTATATCAGATTCGTGCAATGGTTAGCTTAGCTGTCTATTTCTGACAATTTGGAGCAACTAACCAACCAGTTGCATATTTCTATTAGATGTCTGCAGCTAATTAGCTTAGTGGATTGATCATTGGACAAACCTTTTCTATTTTTTTAGTTTGTTTATTTGGAGGTTACAGTTTTCGCTATATTATTGTTGGTTTTGTCTGTATAATTGTGATCTTGTTTTAAAGATTTCAGCGTGTGCAATACAGTTTTTTTTAAATGAATATATATATATATATATGTGCAATATAGTATTTTAAATAAAACTATATTTTTTATTGGTTTAGAACTTACAACTTTTTTCACAGAGGACACATACATACGGCCTTCTGTTGAAGGAAAAAGCTAGTAGGGACCTGGTTCATGGGAAATACACATCTGAACCTAGGGGCATATGCCCCGTTTTCAAAAAACGGATTTCTACATGCTAAAATAATTTGAAAAAATTTCCAGGCATACACATCCACATTCTATGGCGGCGCAAAAAGTTTCGTCAATAAATGATCATTATTTTGGTCTATGTGAAAAAGACAAAAGAATGTCTCAAACAAGTTTTTTTTTCCAGCACAAAAATTTGTCTTTTTTGCGGAGGCAAAACAAAAGTTTTTTTTTCCACAAAACTTTATGCCGCACACATATTTCGGTGAGATGTACACATAAAATTTTATTTCGGATTTTTACACAATTTAAAACGTGTTTAAAATGCATTTTAAAAAAAACAGGGGCAGATGCCCCTGAGTGCAGATAGTGCACTCTCCCTGGTTCATGTGTATTTCTGATCGATCCTTCGACGTGGGCTGTTCATGGGCCTCCTCCGGCCGAGCGACGGAGCAATGATTTACGGAGCAAACACTAATGCCTGCTTTACGTACGTGACCAATCAACACTTCTAAAAAACCAATCGACCGAGACATTAAGAAATCTCAGTCACCTGAGACACTGGCAGACCCAAGAAGTTAAACCCCTAAGCGGAATAGCGATTTGCGCTGTTCGTTAGCTCTTTGGACCGACATTGGCTCCGAAGTCTGAAAATGCTCTGTTATAAACTATCCCTGATTATTGCCATGTTGCTCTGCAAGTCCTATTTCATGTTTACCCTACTCTGCTATGCTACTGGCGAGCAGGAAGCAATGCTACTTGCGGCAGGGGCTGATATTCACCTGGTCGTGTTGGCCTGTTGGGCTTCGATTTCTAGTCGACTACGGAGTTCGATTTCTGTTCTAACTACCCTGGTCATTGATACCTACAGATGGCTAGATCGCGATCCTAAATGCATCATCTGTATTTTTCTTCCTGAGGTCATTCCGAGCAAGCTGAACACTTTAGCTTTACACATACAACTGTAGCGGTGGTCTCTTGTCGTCTCCCCGGCTCGATCCCTCCGCGCCGTGCAGCTCGTGCTTAATATTCGTGTCTAATCAAGTATCAATGGAAGGTCTGATTCAGCAGATGGACGCGCTCCTCCGTCGACCAGCTGCCACACCCACACCGGACGCCGCCGGTGGCGGCGGCGGCGGCAACAGAAGCCAAGCATTCTTGCGCGCCTTCGAGCAGATCGTGAACAACAACAGAAGCAAGACTCGGTGCTGGGCAACCCAGCACGGGTGGCTCCTCCTCCTGGACTCCGTCTCCCTGCACGCCGCGCTGTGGGACCCGGAGTCCCAGGTCCGGGTCGAGCTCCCTCGCCTCCCCCGACGAACTGCCGAGGAACTGCAAGTGCCTGCTCTCCCACGAGAAGGCGACGTCGCACGGCTGCGTACTCCTCGTCGTGGACGCGGACAGGCCGGAGCTCCGGTACTGTACTGCCGCGTCGACCGCCACGCGCACCACCGCCGGTGGTACGCCCACGAGTACAGCTTCGAGGGCCGGCCCGGGTTCCAGGTCCGGAGCGTCGCGGCCGCGCACGGGTACTTCTACTTCCCGCTGTCGCCGACGGAGCTGGCGTGCGTGGAGCTCATGTGCTACGAGTTCAGCCCGGCGCCGCGGTTCATGACCGTGGAGCACGAGCAGCTGTATCTCGACCCCGAGCTCCCCTGGGAGGAGGCGCCGCGCCATCTCATGGGATCCGGCGGGCGGGGAGCTGCTCATGGTCGTCCAGTGCCGCCCTCTCTACGACGCACTACACCACATCCTAAAATTAGAGGCAGTTGAAAGTGCCTCTAATTATTCTAAAAAGTGCCTCTAATTAGTTTTGGAGGCACTTTTCAATGTGTTGGATTTGTTTGTGTAGGGAATTGTATTTTGAGGCACTTTTTGATAGTGTCTTTATTTGTAATTGCCATCAATTTAAATAGTGCCTCTATTTGTAGTTGCCAACACTTTCATTAGTGCCACCAATTGCAATTTGAGGCACTATTGGATAGTGCCTTGAGGCACTATCCAATAGTGCCTCTAATTCAAATTTGAGGCACTATTGGATAGTGCCTCTAATTCAATAGTGCCTCTAATTGCAATTTAAGGAAATGTCAGGCAGATAATTACACAATACTACATGTAGATAAATGTACATATATACGCATATATGGTTAAACAATCTTGCTGCACAGCAGTACAACAACCATAACAGCAATGTATACACAGAGCAAAAGCCGACATCGTGACGGCTTCAAACTCACATTACAATTCATACAATTTTCAGGAATAAGTATCAAGTTGCACAACTCAGCACAATGTATGCACAGAGCAAAAGATGGCACGATGACGCTTCAGTTAATTGCATTTCCTATAGTACCTCACCCTTGATAAAACAGGGAAGTAGCTCCATAACAGCATAGCAAGCTGCAAATCCATAACAAATATTGATATTAACACAACTGGCAAAAAACATAGATGCTAACTCGTATGATAATGCTAACTGGCAAAAAATATTGAGTGTGGCTAAATTACAAATATACCAATGAATAATACAAACTTAAGAAAAATAAGAAGGGGCAGACTATTATGCTTCCTACAGTAAAACAATGCTGGAAAGTAACAGAATAGTGTCTCTCTTCATGTCTACTTGAGCTACTTTTCTAAGCAATCATGGTACTATTGGCAATACACATTGACCAAACTCAACTTTAAAATGAATAGCATGCTCGATAATGAGATGTGAATTGCACATAGCTGAATGCAAGGGCACAAAGAAGTTAAATCTTCTTAATTAGGACAAAATGAATATAATATATGGAACTTCAGTAAGTACATAGGCCATGATGGGCTCTCAAGTGTGGGAATAAAACTCACCAAGCTCTGATGTTCCTCTATATCCACAAATTCACAGGCGAACTGCCTACAAGAGGAAGTAATTATTATTATAAAGAGTTCCTCACCAATATTAAAATAAGAGCATACATCACAACACAGGTCACAACAAAATGCATTAAGACTATTTCAAATCGCTACCAAAATTCTACTCGTCCAGCTAATCATTTCATCAAACACTTGATGTGCATGCAGTTCAAGCAAAACAGGAAACACAAAACAAGCAGCAGTGGCCGAACCAAGCATAACATTTGTAAATATGCACTACTAGTGCTATAATCAACGAGCACGAAGACCATAACATTTGTAAATATTGCTTACACCAAGCATAGGTCGTGGGCACTGAACCAGCACGAATAAGAATGTTGGCACAGAAGAATGGTCTCCCCTGACAGCTCATAGCAGCCAAAGGAGCAAAAACTGCCGACACAGCACACACACATCCTTTTTCAATCACCATGTCAATCTTTTTCTTCTAAAATTTCTTAATTAGCGAAAATAGGTATAGTCCTGCCAGGCTGCCACACCATGCGTCTCAAATATGCAATACAAAATTTCAGAATATCCAGTTTGGTAGTGATCCATCAAAGCATATATCAACATGATACAGTATGGTCGGTGCTGCCTTTTAGAGATGCTATGCTAATAGGTGGTCATTAAAATAACACCAAAATATCAAAGACACCACGAAGCTTAAGAATGAATTTGTAATCCATGCTTCTCCCTAGAGAGACACATGGTTCATGGATAATTATGGGTCAACAAATGGTACAGACAAGCGAAAGCTTACATGAAATAAACCTCCGACTGTGTGGGCACTGGATTACAAAATTAGTTCGGGTAGCTCATGATAGTATTTAATTTACTGGGAAAAACAAATATGCTCTTAGGATCATATGAACCTAGTATTTTATTTACAAACTTGCAGGTGACTGCCATTGCCTGACATAGCAGTCGATAAGAAAGAACACTAGGTTGCAATCATTTTTATCAACACAATTTGTTCTTTGTTGGAGTATCTATATGAAATATTATAAAAAATGACACTATAGAATTACCAGTCTATAAGTTCCTGGGGTGCAAGTCCTGCCAACGTCTAAGAAATCAAAAACGGACTGCGAGCAAATCAGCATGTCAGAAAACAGTATTAGTGGCAAGATCAAGTGTGATGAATTCTTCCATTTTGAAACCTAGCAGGTCAAAAGCAGTTTACCTAGAATTTATCAGATTTTTAAAAGCGACACCCCCGCCGACTACCATCAGGCATGCGAACTACAAGTGTGATAACACCTTCCTTGTCTGACGATGGCTCTGATGGCAATGATGCTTGTTTGGTGGCAAGACTTGACTCAATTTCCTATTTACATAAAACATCAGGAACAGCATAACCGGCATATCACCAAAACCGCAATAGACAATGATCTTGAGAAACAAATAATAAATATCGACAAAGACACAGTGAAACAACACAAGCAAAGAGCCTTTGCCAAACTTTGCCACGGGTGTGGTAGCTGTTTGTGGGTAATGTACTAATGTTTGTTTCACTACCACAGTTTCTTAGCAGCCGGTCCACCTTTCATCGACTCATATTTTTTTTACAAACCTCTGTAGTTTGATAGCCGAGATCTCGCGCCGAATACTCAATGGCACGTTAATGTATTGTAGAAAAAAAGTTACAAATCTTGCCACAGTTATGACGACAATTTCTGCCACGCCTTTTGTGGCTTGTCACAGTTTAACATGAAAAGTGTGGGAAAATTCAGCTATCAACCAAACAGGCCCCAAGTAATCTCAAAACTAGACACTATTCCCACCTATATTATAGCACCAAGATGAACATGGATCAACCCACACAGAAATTTTGAAGGTTAGAAACACTGAGCAGTGGGCACACACTCTTGGGTCTTAGCTACACTGCTTCCACTAACCATCATATACTCTGACTAGTATGTCTTGCCAACTAAACCAAGAACAGATCAGCTACAAGCCTATAATAATTCACTAATCTCATGACATCTCCATCAAAGCTAAATATCGTTGTATATTGGTTTGGCAACCAAATTGAAAATAAAGTCACTGTAACATAAGATAAACGAAAACACTAGTTGTTTATAGAAAAACTGAAGCACTAAATTTCATATGACCACATTGGTCATCTAATTATCAACCTGCTGCTCTCGTAGTAATCGTTGTTCAGTTAATTCTGGGGGTGGAGAATGTACTTGGGGATAATGACTTGAGCTTCCATGAGATGGAAAAGATAATGGATATGTTGGTGCTTCAGGAATTCCACCAAACATAGCAGCCTCAAGCATAACAGCTTCATCATGTTCCTTGAACCAGAAATTGTGGGAGACGATAGGAGGGAGGAACTCACCGGCCTGGTCGTCATTTTGAGCACGGTGCAGGAAGAAGCACCACGGATCCAGGCCCCCTCTAATATATTTCTACTGCATAAACTCACGCTTTAGGTCCCCTGCACCCGGCCTCCTCGCTATAGAGATAAGTGTCTCGCAGGCATTAGCACAAACAGTTGGCGGGCACATAGCATACATAATTAGTTGATAACCTGAAGATGAATTCATGATAGGGTTCTTACCTGCCGCAAGGATAGGAGCTGCACGGAACTGAGAGGGCGCTCGCCGTCCCATCCGCTCCCGTCGTCGTTGGCGCTGCGCTTACCCCAATCGTCGGAGGTGGACGAACACGGAGGTGCTTCTCAAGCGGCAGAGCTGGATCGTCTTGAGGCACTCGAACTGGACGGCGAGCCCGGCGACCCATGGCGCGGCGTAGGCGCTCCAGACGTCGGCATGAGCCTGTACATGGTGGCGTAGCAAAAAGAGACGATGACGTGCTTGAACGTGAGCGCGTCGGTGCAGTGCATGCAGCGGCAGAGGAGCGAGGCGGCCTCCTAGTCGCGCGGGCCGTCGACGTAACAGATGACGAGGTCATCGACGCCGAGCCAAACGGGCACGGCTAGGGTTAGGTTTCCGCGGGAGGAGGCGCGAGCGAGTGCCGCGACGGCCGTCCTCGCCCCTGGCTTCCCCGGCTCTGGGTGCACCGGCCTCACCTCCGCCACCAACGCCGACGCTAGAGGCCCACATCCTCGTGCGCCGATTCGCGACGGCGATGGCCGCTTGCCGCCCAGGCCTCTGCGCGGGCGCGTGGTCACCGACCCTCCTCGGCCTCTCCACCGACGCGGTAGACCCCGGCGACACCTCCTACACTGCGGGGGAGCTGCCCTCCGCCTGAAGTTCGCCGGTGCAGGAAGCACACGATGGCGGCCGATGGGATAGGGTGGGGATGGCGTCGGGTCAACGCTAACCGCACCGTCTCCCCTCCCCTTATCCGCTCCCTGAAGCGGCGCCCAAGCTGGGCCTTGTGCTTAAAGGCCGCGTGGGCTAAGGCCCACATTATCTCCGTCTGGCAGTAAAAAAACACCCTCGACACACAGACTTGGACACGAAGCCAGCAAACATGAATCTGGTTTTCAAATAGTGTTACAAACACTCAATTCATTTCCTTCCGCGCGTGGAGACATCAATCCAATCTGATTCGTTTACCATCAGACTAGGATGTATATTATTTACCATAACTTTTCATTTAGAGGCACATCTAAAAGTGCCTCAAATAGTAACCATTTGAGGCACTTTTGATTAGTGCCTCTAAATGATAGTTATTGGAGGCACTATTCAAAAGTGCCTCTAAATGAATACTATTTGAGGCATCTAAAAGTGCCTCAAATAATAACCATTTGAGGCACTTTTGATTTGTGCCTCTAAATGGTAGTTATTAGAGGCACTAATCAAAAGTGCCTCTAATAATTACTATTTGAGGCACTTTTAGATGCCTAAGATATTATTCATTTAGAGGCACTTTTGATTAGTGCCTCTACATAAGAACTTTTTGAGGCACTATTTCTAAACTGCCATTAATTGTTAAATAATTTGAGGCATTACTTGTAAAAGTGCCTCAAAAAACAAATATTAGAGGCAGTTTTTAATTGTGCCTCTAGAAAAGTGCCTCTAATTCAAGGACGTGACGTAGTGACGGGACCTACGAGCGCCAGGACGTCTACAGGATGGATTTCGTGAACCGGCGGTGGACTGACGTGTCCCGGCTCCGCAGCCGCGTCCTGCTGCTCGGCCCGTCGCACTTCTCGGCGTCGTTCCCGGCGAGCGAGCTCGGCCTGGAGGATAGCTGCGTCTACATCGTCACGCCGGAGATGCCCATGTATGTCCACGACATGAAATCGCTGTTCAATCAGCTGTTCCACCAGCGCCCTGCCGACCCAGTTTTGTCCAGGATGTACACGCTCGCGGCCAAGGCCTGCGGCTAGTCCGTCAAGGAGCTAACTGTCACCTCGTATGTGCTGACACTACTAGGAAACTAGCTATAGGTGGAAGGTGTTTTTGTGGCGCACCTAATATGCCGTGCGCCACTGATAATATTCTGTGGCGCATGTCTAACGATGCGCCACAGAAAGTTTAGGGTTTTTGTGGCGCACTAGTTCCCCGTGCGCCACTAAATTAGAACTTTCTGTGGCGCACTGGATCCCATACCTTTTCTGTGGCGCATGAAGTTTGATGTGGGCCCCACCACCAACGGCTGGATGGCATCCTACCATACCTTTTCTGTGGCGCATGAAGTTTGATGCGCCACAAAAAGTCGCATTTCAGTGGCGCATCTGGACGTATGCGCCACAAAATATCGCGTGGGCCCGGCAGCAATGATTGGGGGGAGGTGTTTCTGTGGCGCATGGAGTCACACGCGCCACAGAAATATGGATTTCTGTGGCGCATGGAAGTTCATGCGCCACAAAATGCCTTTCCAGAATTACAAAAAGGGCAGCCCCCACTCACCACCCCCATTGTCTTCTTCTTCCCCTCTCCTTCCACCTTGAGCAGCTCGTGTTCCTCCTCCCTCCCACCCCATTTTGCTCATACTTTTCTCCATTCTTTGTAGTTAAACCTAATTTATTTGATAGGTAATTGGTGAGGGGGCCGGGGGAGGCTCCATATATACTCTCCTTGTAACGCCCCGGGATCGGTACTATGCAGACTTGAGCGTTCCAGCCAAATCCGCATAATAACGATCCTAGGACGCCCACCAGACATAACGTGCACGCCGCAACATACACGTTATGTGGGTGGAATTGTGATAACATTACAACAGTTCTCGATGGAACCCACAAAACAACATATATACAACAACGACTCACCGAGTCAAGAGCAAAAGATACAATACAAAGATCCAAAGAACAGCGGAAGCGGAGTAGCGTCCAGCTACGGACAAGATACAAATTGGACTAAGAGTCCTGAAGATAACCAAAGGCACCATATCCCTGCCCAGGCCAAGCCTAGCCGGAGGGATTCCCAAGCTAACGTCGTCAGACTTCAAACCTGTTGGCTGCATGTGGAATAGCAGACCCAAAGGGGTCAGTACTATAAAACAGTACTGGCAAGTAATACTCACAAGATATCAAAGCTGGAATTCCGGGGAAGAGGGTTAGCGTTTGAGGCGGCAGCAAGCAGCACTAACAACTTATAGAGACACGCTACAACTTCCGTCTAAAAGAGACAAGGTAAGAGAGCGCATAAGGAACCAACTATATTAACACCAAACATAACCCAGCCGATTGTTACTCCACGATCAACCCATGAGGAGCAACCCAAAGGCACGCACACGGTTTGATCAAGTTTTAATCAGATTATTATTCATGTAATCTATCTTACTAGTCAAGTTATAATCATCATAAGGTGTAAGTTGTCTATGATCTTTTTAGCCAGCACATTTCACCAAGTCGTCCATAACCGCGGACACGGCTTTTCGAAAAGATTTAACTCTGCAGGGATGCACCAATGAACCCACACGCATCGAAACTCTCGCTTAGAGGTGTACCGGTGGAGGTTTCGACGCAATGCTTCCCTTCTCTACAAACAAGTCCAGGGAGCCACCTAGCTAGTTCTGATCCACCTTGAAAGTCCGGCCGAAGCTTCGAGGTGGGCCCAACCGATGCGTGAACGGCTTCGGGAGGAGCACTCATACGATTGCCCCTCCTTCCACATGCGATTAACGCCCATCCCGCAAGACCTACTGAAACACCCGAACTACTTGTGGCATCCTGGACAAGTTTGCGGATCCGGTAATAGATTGCGGGGAGGCCCATAGAACTCCCACATGTGGTTAGTGCGCTCAGTCTTGGATCAGCGGAAAAGAACTCGGGTCCTAGGCGACACTAGCAGAACAAATCACCACGATTGGCCTTCCGCCGGTGCCTTATCTTTATTAAATTAATCTCATCGCCAAACATTATAATTAACATGTGAATTTATCCCAACTATCATATTAAAGCATGACTAGATAAAGATAACAAGACTCGAGCAAAACAACCTAAGCATGCACTACGACTCGCAAGGCCAACAAGATAAACAAGCAACAGGGTAATAGGATGTGGGGGTGTGGCTATATCATGGCTGCAAGGTAAACATTCATATAGGATCGTGACACAAGCATCGTGACATAAGGCTAGCAAGGAACAAAAGATAGGACGAGTAAGAGACAGAAAACAAGCAAAGATAGCAAGGGAGTATCACTTGCGTGCAATCCGGTAGAGGTAGCAGAACCTGTCGTTGCTCACATCAACTCAACGTCCTATTCCCGAAGAAGCAACGAACACTGGAAGCGGAAAAGATGCATTTTACTACTACGGCAAAAGAAGCGGCATGTTGATGACATGATGCATGACAAATTAAAGGTTGTCCAATTTATTCCCTAACACATGGCAAAAGCATTTTAAATGAGATCGTGGCACAATATAGATGCACCGGACAAATCCCATAATTAAAGTTGGATTAATTCGACTAAATGGAAAAAGGTGCGATGTTAATTAATGATGCATGATTTTATAAGATACGCATATATATGGTATAGGGTTAGGGTTGGGGTCACACATCGGATTCGGGGAAACTTCGGATTTGGAAGCCATCGTCTTCGGTTCGGAGAGGAAGTAGTCGAAGTAGCCGAAGTAGTCGTTCGTCCGGAGTCGAAGTAGTCGAGGTAGTCGTTCCGTAGTCGATGTCGTGGAAGTAGTCGTACTCGGGTCGTCGTCGTGGCGGACCTTGGCGTTCCGGGCTTCGGGGTCGTCGGGCTTCCACGGCATCGGAGAACTTGGCGCATCCACGGAGACCTTGGCGTAAGCATCTTCGGGGATCAGGCTTCACGGTCATCGGCAAACCACTTCACGACGGGGGAACGCATCGGGGAAAATTCCACGACATGGGGAAAAAGCACGGAAGACGCCGGGGAACTCAACGGAGTCATCGGGAAACACCGGGAACGACCGGGAAACGGGAGACGGAAACGGGAAACGTCGGGGAACCTCCGGGGAACAAAAGGATACTTGACCGCCGGGGACGGAAACGGAGAGCGACAACGGGGGTACATGGAGATGACGGGAAACGGTCACGACAGATCTTGGCGTCGGGGAAGGAAACGGAAACACAGACACGGGAGCAGCTGCACGGGCACAACAAGGGGAGCGGTACAGAGATGGCAAAGGAGACACACGGGTACATCCCTAAGAACACCAACGGCAGCAGCACAGAAACGGAATGGGCAGCAGCAGCAGCAGCAGTGACCACGGGCTCGAGGCGGCCAGGTGACAGATGAGCAGGGCATCGGGGAGGCGAGCTTGGGAGGCAGGGGACGGCCGGCGGCTGGGCGAGGACGGCGGAGCAGAGGGAGGCGGCGGCGCGCCAGGAGAAGGTGAGGAGGGAGAGCGGGGAAGGAGCGACGGGCTTGGACGCGGGCTCGATGGGGAGCAGCGTCGGGGTGAGGGGAAAGGGAGCCGGAGCAAGGGGCGGCAGCGGCGCACCTACCAGGGGAGAGGAGAGCAAGGGGAGGCGCGGAAGGAGAAGGTGGAGGTGGAGCGCGGCGGGAGGAAGGCCGGAGAGGAGAGGGAGCAGGCCGGGCCGGAGTAGAGGACGCCGGGGACGGGGGAGACGACGGGGCGGCGCCCCGGGGCGTGGCCGGCGAGGGAAGACGGCGCGGTGGAGGAGCAAGGTGGGCCGCCGGTGGGAGAGGAAGGAGGGCGAGCTGCGGGGAGAGGAGATCGTGCTGGCTGGGCTCGGGAGGATGGGGATCGAGGGAGGGAGGTGGAAGGAGGGAGAGGAGGAAGACGCGCGGCGGGGTGGAGGAGCTCGACGGGATCAAGCTGGTGCGGCCTGCTTGGGAAGAAGGAGGAGGAAGCAGCCACGGAAGGGAGAAAGAATGGAAGAAAAGGAATAAAGAAAAGGAAAAGAAGGGAGAAAAAGTGAAAGAAGGGGGAAAAAGAAAGAAGAGGAAGGTGGAAGGACCGTTCCGCGAAAACGCAAAAGGGGAGGAGGGTGGCTGCAAAAAGGTAGGGGTGGGAAGGTAAAACTGCCAGGGCAGGGTTAGGGTTTGGTCTAGGGTTTGCTTTGCTGGGCTTTTGGGCCTAGCTAGCTGGGCTACTCTCTCGCGTCTCAAAATATTTTTATTTTCTTTTCCAAAATAATTTGGCAATTAATTTAGGAAACGGAGACGACTGTCTCGATAAAATATTTTCCGACAAATTTTAGAAAAATAAAATAGAGTTTAATAATAAAAATAATTTTCACGGTCAAAAACATGCGATGCGATGATGCTGATGTCATGATGATGCAAAAAGAAAAACAAGCAAAATCTAATTTGGGGAAAAAACCCCGGGCATTACAACCGACACCACTAACAAGGGATCTCGCCCCGAGATCCACGCTACCGTCGGGGGGAAGAAGAGCAAGGTAAACTATCGAATCTTGTCGCACCATGGTGATCTTCTCGACACCACTAACAAGAAGTTCTTGCTCACGTCGATGACGATGACCTTCCGCCGAGATTGCTTCCAAGATCGAGCCTATTAGGTAAAAGGCAAGAGATCGTCCACTCACGAAGATGCTATAACCGGAGGATAGATAAGAGAGAAGATTTAAAACACATAAGGGCAAGAGGGAAATAGAATAGAGGTAAGGAATAACCAAGAGTCCTATTAAGATCTTTTCAAATATTTAGTAAAATAGTTTGGACACTCTACAAACATCGACCATTAGCTAGGGTATCCTACAGGCAGACTGGACCCGCGGGGTATCGAAGAACCATGGCTCTGATACCACTTTGTAACGCCCCGGGATCGGTACTATGCAGACTTGAGCGTTCCAGCCAAATCCGCATAATAACGATCCTAGGACGCCCACCAGACATAACGTGCACGCCGCAACATACACGTTATGTGGGTGGAATTGTGATAACATTACAACAGTTCTCGATGGAACCCACAAAACAACATATATACAACAACGACTCACCGAGTCAAGAGCAAAAGATACAATACAAAGATCCAAAGAACAGCGGAAGCGGAGTAGCGTCCAGCTACGGACAAGATACAAATTGGACTAAGAGTCCTGAAGATAACCAAAGGCACCATATCCCTGCCCAGGCCAAGCCTAGCCGGAGGGATTCCCAAGCTAACGTCGTCAGACTTCAAACCTGTTGGCTGCATGTGGAATAGCAGACCCAAAGGGGTCAGTACTATAAAACAGTACTGGCAAGTAATACTCACAAGATATCAAAGCTGGAATTCCGGGGAAGAGGGTTAGCGTTTGAGGCGGCAGCAAGCAGCACTAACAACTTATAGAGACACGCTACAACTTCCGTCTAAAAGAGACAAGGTAAGAGAGCGCATAAGGAACCAACTATACTAACACCAAACATAACCCAGCCGATTGTTACTCCACGATCAACCCACGAGGAGCAACCCAAAGGCACGCACACGGTTGATCAAGTTTTAATCAGATTATTATTCATGTAATCTATCTTACTAGTCAAGTTATAATCATCATAAGGTGTAAGTTGTCTATGATCTTTTTAGCCAGCGCATTTCACCAAGTCGTCCATAACCGCGGACACGGCTTTTCGAAAAGATTTAACCCTGCAGGGATGCACCAATGAACCCACACGCATCGAAACTCTCGCTTAGAGGTGTACCGGTGGAGGTTTCGACGCAATGCTTCCCTTCTCTACAAACAAGTCCAGGGAGCGACCTAGCTAGGTCTGATCCACCTTGAGAGTCCGGCCGAAGCTTCGAGGTGGGCCCAACCGATGCGTGAACGGCTTCGGGAGGAGCACTCATACGATTGCCCCTCCTTCCACATGCGATTAACGCCCATCCCGCAAGACCTACTGAAATACCCGAACTACTTGTGGCATCCTGGACAAGTTTGCGGATCCGGTAATAGATTGCGGGGAGGCCCATAGAACTCCCACATGTGGTTAGTGCGCTCAGTCTTGGATCAGCGGAAAAGAACTCGGGTCCTAGGCGACACTAGCAGAACAAATCACCACGATTGGCCTTCCGCCGGTGCCTTATCTTTATTAAATTAATCTCATCGCCAAACATTATAATTAACATGTGAATTTATCCCAACTATCATATTAAAGCATGACTAGATAAAGATAACAAGACTCGAGCAAAACAACCTAAGCATGCACTACGACTCGCAAGGCCAACAAGATAAACAAGCAACAGGGTAATAGGATGTGGGGGTGTGGCTATATCATGGCTGCAAGGTAAACATTCATATAGGATCGTGACACAAGCATCGTGACATAAGGCTAGCAAGGAACAAAAGATAGGACGAGTAAGAGACAGAAAACAAGCAAAGATAGCAAGGGAGTATCACTTGCCTGCAATCCGGTAGAGGTAGCAGAACCGGTCGTTGCTCACATCAACTCAACGTCCTATTCCCGAAGAAGTAACGAACACTGGAAGCGGAAAAGATGCATTTTACGACTACGGCAAAAGAAGCGGCATGTTGATGACATGATGCATGACAAATTAAAGGTTGTCCAATTTATTCCCTAACACATGGCAAAAGCATTTTAAATGAGATCGTGGCACAATATAGATGCACCGGACAAATCCCATAATTAAAGTTGGATTAATTCGACTAAATGGAAAAAGGTGCGATGTTAATTAATGATGCATGATTTTATAAGATACGCATATATATGGTATAGGGTTAGGGTTGGGGTCACACATCGGATTCGGGGAAACTTCGGATTTGGAAGCCATCGTCTTCGGTTCGGAGAGGAAGTAGTCGAAGTAGCTGAAGTAGTCGTTCGTCCGGAGTCGAAGTAGTCGAAGTAGTCGAGGTAGTCGTTCCGTAGTCGATGTCGTGGAAGTAGTCGTAATCGGGTCGTCATCGTGGCGGACCTTGGCGTTCCGGGCTTCGGGGTCGTCGGGCTTCCACGGCATCGGAGAACTTGGCGCATCCACGGAGACCTTGGCGTAAGCATCTTCGGGGATCAGGCTTCCCGGTCATCGGCGAACCACTTCACGACGGGGAACGCATCGGGGAAAATTCCACGACACGGGGAAAAGCACGGAAGACGCCGGGGAACTCAACGGAGTCATCGGGAAACACCGGGAACGACCGGGAAACGGGAGACGGAAACGGGAAACGTCGGGGAACCTCCGGGGAACAAAAGGATACTTGACCGCCGGGGACGGAAACGGAGAGCGACAACGGGGGTACACGGAGATGACGGGAAACGGTCACGACAGATCTTGGCGTCGGGGAAGGAAACGGAAACACAGACACGGGAGCAGCTGCACGGGCACAACACGGGGAGCGGTACAGAGATGGCAAAGGAGACACACGGGTACAGCCCGAAGAACACACACGGCAGCAGCACAGAAACGGAATGGGCAGCAGCAGCAGTGACCACGGGCTCGAGGCGGCCAGGTGACAGATGAGCAGGGCATCGGGGAGGCGAGCTCGGGAGGCAGGGGACGGCCGGCGGCTGGGCGAGGACGGCGGAGCAGAGGGAGGCGGCGGCGCGCCAGGAGAAGGTGAGGAGGGAGAGCGGGGAATGAGCGACGGGCTTGGACGCGGGCTCGATGGGGAGCAGCGTCGGGGTGAGGGGAAAGGGAGCCGGAGCAAGGGGCGGCAGCGGCGCACCTACCAGGGGAGAGGAGAGCAAGGGGAGGCGCGGAAGGAGAAGGTGGAGGTGGAGCGCGGCGGGAGGAAGGCCGGAGAGGAGAGGGAGCAGGCCGGGCCGGAGTAGAGGACGCCGGGGACGGGGGAGACGATGGGGCGGCGCCCCGGGGCGTGGCCGGCGAGGGAAGACGGCGCGGTGGAGGAGCAAGGTGGGCCGCCGGTGGGAGAGGAAGGAGGGCGAGCTGCGGGGAGAGGAGATCGTGCTGGCTGGGCTCGGGAGGATGGGGATCGAGGGAGGGAGGTGGAAGGAGCGAGAGGAGGAAGACGCGCGGCGGGGTGGAGGAGCTCGACGGGATCAAGCTGGTGCGGCCTGCTCGGGAAGAAGGAGGAGGAAGCAGCCACGGAAGGGAGAAAGAATGGAAGAAAAGGAATAAAGAAAAGGAAAAGAAGAGAGAAAAGTGAAAGAAGGGGGGAAAAGAAAGAAGAGGAAGGTGGAAGGACCGTTCCGCGAAAACGCAAAAGGGGAGGAGGGTGGCTGCAAAAAGGTAGGGGGTGGGAAGGTAAAACTGCCAGGGGCAGGATTAGGGTTTGGTCTAGGGTTTGCTTTGCTGGGCTTTTGGGCCTAGCTAGCTGGGCTACTCTCTCGCGTCTCAAAATATTTTTATTTTCTTTTCCAAAATAATTTGGCAATTAATTTAGGAAACGGAGACGACTGTCTCGATAAAATATTTTCCGACAAATTTTAGAAAAATAAAATAGAGTTTAATAATAAAAATAATTTTCACGGTCAAAAACATGCGATGCGATGATGCTGATGTCATGATGATGCAAAAAGAAAAACAAGCAAAATCTAATTTGGGGAAAAACCCCCGGGCATTACACTCCTCCTCTCCCAAATACATCTCTTTTTCTCTCCAACACCGCACACTCTCTCTCATCGATCGTGGTCACATCTCGGTGACAAATCTACTAGGTGAGTATAGTTGGATGGACATGCATATGCATGTTTTGTGTGGCCGGCACAAAACATGCATATGAAGGGGCGGTTTGCACGATGGCGAGACGTTTGTTTGTTGTGCTCCGACCATCGTGTCGTGGAGATGTGGATATTTTTGTGAAATGCTTGCAGGAACCCCGAGAGGCCCTTGAGATTGCCGGAACGTCGATTAACTTCCGTTCCGGCGAATTCGGGTACTACATATGTCCCTTTTTTAGCAAAGGTCATGCCGAAATTTTTAAAAATTTTGGCACGACCTTTGCTGAAAAAAGGGACATATGTGTGTGTGTGTGCGCGTGTGCGTGTGTGTGTGCGCGTGTGCATGTTGCGGTTTTACTTAACATACTCTCGTTTCTTATTTCTGCTTTATCTATATATAGCAACCATGGTCATCAAGATGAGCTCCAGTCAAATCGGTAGATACAAGGAAGAAGCAAAGGCGGACATGATTAGGTGCAACAGGCACCAGATAAGATGTCCGTGTCGAACATGCAAACTCGTGAGCTGGATCGACCCTGATTCCGGACAATTGGAGGAACACCTGCTCAGACGCGGTTTCTGGATAGGCTTCAACAAGGCGCCGACAGCAAATGGTGCGCATGAAAACGAGGGCGGGCGAGAAGACGAAGAGTCTCCCGGACATGGTTATCATGACGAAGGAGATGCCGGCGGACAAGATCATCATGACGAAGGAGATGCCGGCGGACATGGTCATGATGAAGGAGTAGATGGTGGTGGAGAAGACGCGGATACGCAGACCTCGCTAACTTCGGCCTTGTAGGACACTCATCTTCAAGAACTCCTATTCAAGGAGACGAGCGACGCCAGAGGTGCAGCCAGAGAGAAAGCCAAGCTGGAGCAAATGAAGAAAGACGTGATGACTCCGTTGTATCGTGATTGCCGGCCCCAGCATACGTGCTTGCATGTAACGCTTGATGCTCTATAGATGAAGGAGGAAAACAGATGGACCGACGTCAGCTTCAGTAAGCACCTGAAATTCTGGTACGATCATCTTCCCGAGGGGAACACATTGCCAAGCAGTATCGAGGAGGCCAAGAAAGTCGTGTGCCCTCTTGACCTACCGTACGAGAGATACCATGCCTGCATCAATGATTGTGCAATTTATCGGGGCGTGTACAAGGACAGAACCACATGTCCGGTGTGCGACCAGGGACGGTACAAGAGTGGGAAGAATGTTCCTCGAAAAGTGGTATGGTACTTTCCTCTCATTCCGCGTCTGCAGCGGTATTTCGTGGACCCTAAGGAAGCAAAGCTCATGCAATGGCACGCGAAAAGGGAGAAGCCCGAAGAAGATTCAGAGAAGGGCGTGATCCTGACACACCCTTCAGACGCTTGCCAGTGGGAAGCATTGGACATGGCCTTCGAACATTTCGGGCGCGACGCAAGGAACGTCAGGCTGGGTATGAGCACCGATGGACTCAATCCATTCGGCAACCAGAGTAGCACGCATAGCACCTGGCCCGTGTTTGTATGGCCTTACAACCTTCCCCCGTGGCTGTGCACGAAGCAAAAGTACATACACATGAGTATTCTCATTCAGGGGCCGAAACAACCTGGTACCGACATACATCTATATCTCGCGCTATTGAAAGAGGAGTTAGCCAGGTTGTGGGAGACGCCAGTCCGTACGTGGGACGCCTACACTGGAGATTATTTCGATATGAGAGCCGCGTTGCTCACGACGGTGCAGGACTATCCTGGTTGCTCATATGTATCAGCACAGGTAGGCCATGGATTCTGCGCATGTGTCAGGTGCATGGATAAGACCCCGCATCTCCAGCTACCAAGGGATCCCGGGTCTTCGAAAACCGTGTTCCCAGGGGCTCGAAGGTGGCTTCGCATGGATCACCCATGGAGGAAACGCGGTGATTTGTTCAATGCTAAAGACGAGCTCGAAAGAGCCCCGTGCCCGAGGAGCGGTGAAGAAATCGACGAGCTTTTGAAAAATTGGGAGGAGTGCCCTGCGCCGGGAAAGATGCGACCGAGGGTAGACCCCCTGCTGGGTGCCGGGAAAGCGAGGTCTGTTTTCCCCGACTTGGAGTACTGGAAGGTACTCCACACGCCCCATAGCCTCGATGTAATGCACATTACCAAGAACGTTACCGAGAGTCTGCTTGGCACTCTTTGCAACATGTCCGATAGGACCAAGGATGGGACGAAAGCAAGATACGATCTGAAATGGCTTGGCATAAGGAAAGATCTTCAGGCACCCGATACTGATGATGATGATGATCAGACGGAAGGGACTCAAGGTCGCTGCAAAAGGGTAAAGAAGAACGTGGTGGTGCTTCCCGCTGCCTGCTTCACTATGAGTCCGGAGGAGCTCGAGAAGTTTTTTAGGTGCCTCCTAGGAATCAAATTTCCTCACGGTTACGCGGGGAAGATAAGCAGATATCTGGACGCAACGAAGAAGAGGTTCAGCGGGATGAAGTCTCACGACTGTCACATGCTGATGACGCAGATACTCCCCGTTGCGATCCGAGGGCTAATGGACGAGCATGTCCGTGATACGCTGCTTGGCCTTTGCAACTTTATCGACGTCATCAACAGGAAGTCGATTGGCGTGAGGCAGTTCCACAGGCTACAGGAAGAAATCGTGGTGATATTATGCGAGCTCGAGATTTACTTCCCGCCCGCATTCTTTGATATCTGCGTGCATCTCCTTCTCCATGTCGTTGATGACATCAGGCAGCTCGGGCCGACGTTCCTGCACTACATGATGCCGTTCGAAAGGCAGAACGGTGTCATGAAACGATACGTCCGCAACAGGTCCCGTCCAGACGCAAGCATGGCCAAGGGCTTCCTGACCTACGAGTGCATCTCCTTCTGCCAGAATTATCTGAACACCGAGAACCAGGATGTTGGTCTGCCAATCAGGACGCACCTCGGCAGGCTCGAGGGATTTGGTCACCGCGAGGGCTACCGCTCACTCCATGTCGACATTCATGGTCGACAAGACGACTTCAACAGGGCTCACCGGGTCACGCTACAACACTTACAATTGATCGAACCTTGGGTGGAAGAGCACAAAAGCTTAATCGAGCAGAATTACATCGACCTGGGCCGACCGAGGAAGAAGGGAGACGTAACCAGAGAGCACAACTCCAGCTTCACGCGTTGGTTCAAGAAAAGGCAACTGGTTCAAGCAAAGAGCATACCGCCAGCTACGGAAGATGAAAAACTCATATTCTTCTTATCACAGGGCCCCGGGCACAACGTAAAGACCTATCAGACGTACGACATCAGCGGTTACAGATTCTGCACCGAGGAAAAGGACAGGAATAGCGAATATCAAAACTCAGGAGTAACTATGCTATCCTACAGCGATGACGAGGCTACTGTGAAGGAAAGATTCTTCGGAAGGATCGAGGAGATATGGGAGCTCAACTACTGTGGACAGTTGGTGCCAATGTTCCGTGTGAGATGGGCCAAGGACGTCGTCAAAGAAGACCGGTATTTCACCACCATGGTAATACCCGATGCCAAATCGAAGAACGCCTCCACGAAAAATGAGCCATGGGTACTCGCTAGCCAAGTCGAGCAATGCTTCTTCATTACCGACCCGTCAAAGCCTAGCCGTGTTGTCGTGAGGAGGGGCAAGAGGAGCATCATCGGAATGGAAGGAGACGCCAACGAGGAAGACTTGGACAAGAACGGCGATCCGAAGATCGAGGAGGAATTCGACAAGTACTTCGACATGCCTACTACTAGCAAAGAAAGACGGAAGACCTCCCTACCTACTAAAGGTTGTCCGTTCACGCGAAGAAATCTCAAGGTGCCCGGCCTGAAGTATTCAACCGCGAAGAAGGGAAAGAAGAGAAGCTAGCTCGGAACCGAGACGAAGAAGACTTTTTTGGTGTATTTAATTTGTGTGTGTGTGTGAGACAATGCAAGCATATTTATGTATTCAATGAATATGTATGAGAGACATTGTGTGTGAGACAATGCAAGAGCATATATATGTATTAAATGAATTGAATATGTATGAGACATTGTGTGTATTTTGTAACCAAATTTAACCAAAAATAATTTAAAGAAAAAAAATTAAAGAAATAAAAGAGTGAGGCCCTCCCCCGCGCTGCCCTTTAATTCTTCCCCAAAATTTTCCTACAAGTATTCTACCTACTAAAGATTAAAAAAACACAAGCATATTTATTCTTTCAATAAAATTTAACAAAAAAAATTAAGAAACAAAAAATTCTGTGGCGCATCCCTCTGCAGATGCGCCACAAAATGTTGATAATTCTGTGGCGCATCCCTCCGGAGGTGCGCCACCGAATTATCGCGCCTCCACTTACATGTGGGGCCTCCCCCGCGCTGCCGCCTCTCTTCCTTCCAAATTTCGCGGATTCGCGCCTCCCCGTCGCCCTCGACGCCGCCGCAACTCCCCGTCGCCGGCGACCTCGATCCCCTGCGCCCCGGCCGCCCCCGCCCGAGCCGCACCGCCGCCCACCACGCGGCCGTGCTCGACCGCGCCGCCGGCCGAGCCGTGCCCCGGCCAGCCCCTCTCTCCCTCCCCTTCCCTCCCCTCCGCGCCGCCGTCACCTCCCCTCGCCGTCGAGCCGCCCTGGGCTAGGCACGAGCCACCGACGACCTCAACTCGCCATCCTCGCCGAGGTACTGCCCCTCTCTCCCTCCCCTCCCTCTCCTACCATGGTTGCACACTAGGTGCTTGATGAAATGTGCAAACAAATTTTCTAGGTTTCAGTTGCTAGTGCTAAGTGTTTTTCTAAGTGTTGTTGCTACTGTTGTTGCTAGTGCGCTAGTAATTGCACTATAGTGTCATTGCTAGAGACCAAAAAAATTACAAAATTTTCCTAAGTGTTGTTGCTAGTGCTAGTAATTTTCCTAAGTGTCATTGCTAGTACTAGTGCTAGTGCTAACTAGTAATTGCTTGCTTGCTGCAAGCAAGCACACTAGTTGAGGACATATGGGTTGCTTTGTGTTGTTGCTTGCTGCATATGGTTGTCAAGGACATAGTGCTAGTGCTAGTGTCATTGCTAATGCTAAGTGTTGTTAAGATGCATTCTTGTTTGTGTTAATGCTTGCTGCATATGGTTGTCAAGGAATAT
Organism: Puccinellia tenuiflora; assembly: GCA_012064385.1. NCBI lineage: Eukaryota > Viridiplantae > Streptophyta > Magnoliopsida > Poales > Poaceae > Puccinellia > Puccinellia tenuiflora. The sequence continues at coordinate 640,324 of QRDG01000125.1, forward strand.
AGCACAAGTGAAGTTATCTTTCTCACATGCAGGATTATGTAAATGCCAACTTTTGGAGTTAATTTATTCCATTTTTCTCCTCTGTAGTGTGTAGTTGTTCTTGTGTGATGTGTTTGCTGTCCACTGATGATCCATTTTTTTGGTTGTTCAGGGTGCATAGGTGCTTGTGTGTGCTAGGCAAGAAGACACCCGTGGAATCGATTTGGTGAGCTCCGGTGACCATGTGTTATGTGATACCACGACCATCATGTCGTGGTTGTTTGTGATGCTGTTGGCCGGCCAGCTATGCCGGCAAACATTATTTGTGAAATGTGGATGTTGTTGATGTGATGTTGTTGCCGGCCAGCGATGCCGGCCATTATTTGTGAAATGCAGGTACCTGTGAGGCCCAACTTCCGTTCCGGCAAATTCGGTTACTCCATATGTCCCTTTTTTAGCAAAGGTCATGCCGAAATTTTTCGTGAATTTTAGCATGACTTTGCTAAAAATAGGACATATGGGGTATTCCGACTAATGCATGGGCCGGGGTATCTTAGTACTTAATTAAGTGATTTTTTCATATATTTGGCGTACTAACTTCGACATTTTTTTTCTTATAGGTGCGAACATGGCTGACAATAACGAGGCCGGGGGTTCTCGAACAGGAGGCGAGGAACCGATAGAGGAAAATAGTATGATTCAGACGGTCATCGCACAGGCAGTGACAAAGACGTTCACGTCGCTCTTTCCTACCGTCTGTGAGGGTGTCAGGGTTTGGATTGAGGGAGGGAAAAAAGGGCCTCCCCCAATGATCAGCTTCGGCTCCAACAAGTACTCAATCCATGTGGCTACAGAAGATGCACCCCCAGCATCCCCAGACGTAAAGAAGAAGAAGCACAGGAAGAGAAGTAAGCCAGCTCCTAAGACGACTATCCAGGGGTATGAAGACATGGTATCACCCCGTGCGGATGGCTTGACCCGAGTTCATGAAGCTGGTCAACCGATCCTGTCTCGGGAGCTGATCCGCCTTGCAGACGGATGCATACTCTATTTGCAAAATGCTATCTTGACGCTAGAGGGCAACCTTCTTAAAGAAGAGGATCCAAATTACCCGGTGTTCACTGTCAAGGTGCCAAAGTACTTGGCCGACTTCGTCCATGAAGCCCCCGCGGATCTGTTCTTCATATCGTACGAGGACGTCTTCAAACTGTTTCACTATAGACGGTTGGACTATAACTTGGTCCGCCTATATTCGCTCAACCAGGCGATGAGGATTAGGAGAGATAATACCCCGTACATCAAGGTAGTGGATCCCTACTACATGCGTGACAGCCAGCTGGTGGAAGGATCAACGACACGGGCCATGGCCATGGAGTTCCTCCAGAGAATCATGCTGAACAACCAGGATAAGAACAGCCTTCTTCTGCCTTTCTTTTCCGAGTAAGTACACATCCGGTCGCCGCCGTCGTATCTTATGCTTTATTATAAATTTCTTCCGTTGTTGATCATTTCCAACATTCCGTTTCAATTGTGTTGAGCAGTGACGAGTACTGCGTACTCATCACCCTAAACCCGAGGTGGTCCGTTGCCACTTATATCGACTCGGAGAGTCTTAAAGACTACACCAGAATAAAGGGTGTTCTCGATGAGGCTCTCGAGGGCTATGCCCAAAAGAGAGGCCACTTCCATGAAGGAAAGGAACATTTCACGAAGGAGAAGAAACACATTTTCTGCCATGGGACCGGGTTCCATTGCATCAAGCATGCGACTGGCAGCGTGAAGGATGCCTTCTACGTCCTCCATCACATTAAAGGGTTTGTCCGGGATGCAGAGAAAACGAGGTGGCCATCTAGTCTCCAAGAATGGACCAAACTTAGTGGGGAAATCACCGACGCTGATCTTAGAGAAGACTTCCATCGCATCTAGGTGCAGTTATCGCAAATCATCGTGGAAGATGTCATGACAGAAGGGGGGTCCTTACACAACGCCAGAGGTAATTTGTCCATCTCCAGCCAAATATATAGCCCAATCCACTCGATATATTATTAGCCAAATATATATCCAAATCCATCTGCAGGGATGTCTAAGTGGGAGATCGAAGAACGCCTAGACAAGCAAAATGACATGAGGACGTGGCTGATGAAAGACCGATTTAAACCGTTCCCGGAGCCGATCAAGAAGAAGGCTCAATCCTGCAGCTACCAGTGGAGCTAGACGTGTTCTCCATTAGCGACCCAGCAAATAAGTCATAGTACAATTAAAGTGACCCAGCAAGAGATCCCAGCAGTGACTCAAGAAGATGAGACTCCAGCGGCTCCTCCAGCAGAGACCCTTGGCGAGTGGGCTGAGGCTGCTTCAGCGTCGGGTGCAGGAACCTCCGTGATAAGTGGGCCCTAGTGATTGCTTAGACATTAAGGGATCACTAGGCCCCACTTATCATCGGAGGTTCCTGCGTCCGACGCTGAAGCAGCCTCAGCCCACTTGTCAAGGGTCTCTGCCGGAGGAGCCGCTGGAGTCGCTTCTTCTTGAGTCGCTGCTGGGGTCGCTTGCTGGGTCACTTTATATGTACTATGACTTATGTGACATGAGATGAACTTTTGTAACCCTAAATTCGGCACTTGTAATTAATGTGTGAAACGATGAACTTTTGTATCATGACTTGTGTAAAAATCATGTATCTCGGGTTCTAAGTAATGTGATATACCTGTATCTCCTATAATATATACCTGTATTTCCTGTTTCCTATAATATACCTGTATTTTCTGTAATATACCTGTATTTGTACAGCAGGCAGCAGAAATTTGAAAATACATTTAAATTATTCTGTGGCGCATCTTTTTAGTTTTCTATGGCGCATAGAATTCTGTGGCGCCTGGAGGAAAGATGCGCCACAGACATAATTCTGTGGCGCACCCTTGCTGGTGCGCCACAGAATCTTGGTATTTCTGTGGCGCACCGTGGAGGTGCGCCACAGAATTATATTTTAGTGGCGAGATTTTTGTGGCGCATCCCACCATTTCCTGGATGCGTCACAGAATGGCTATTTTGGTGCGCCACAGATGAGCTGTTTCCTAGTAGTGTGATGTGCATTGCAATATGCGGTCGATTTTTTTCTTGAAAAGGGAGCATAGCTTCCCTTTTTTTTGCATCGAATCTATGCACGCAATATATATTTTATTTTTTGTATAGTTATGAGTTCGAGAACTTTTTACGGATCAAATGAAGCGGATACAAAAATCAACCATCCAAAGATAGCCACTTTAAGGAGTAAGAGCATCTCCAACAGCCTTTACAAAATGGATTTGTAAAAAGAGGTGATAGCAAGAGGAGAGAGAGGGTTTACAAAGCCAACAAGTTTTTTGCTTCCACAACCTTTGTATAAATATCTCCTCTTCTTCTTCTTCTTCTTCTTCTTGTAGTTTGCCATGGAGGCGGTGGGGCGGGTGGAGGCTGGGAGGCAGCGGGGAGCAGCGGACGGGCGGGCCGGCGAACGACGACGAGGGCTCCTGGGGCCGTGACGCACCTTCTTCCTCACCGGCGACGCTGTCCAGCGGGCCGAATCGGCCGGTGGCTACGCGGCCATGGCGCGGCCTGATTCTGTCGGCGGCCAAGCTCGTGCGGCCAGGGAAATGAGGGGCGGGGCGGCGGGGAGGCTCGGGGTCCCCTGGGAGCCGGTGGAGGGGGCGAACGGCGGTGGGGGCGGGCCGAATCGGGCGGCGGCAACGCGGCCATGATGGAGCTCGATTCGGCAGCGTCTTAGTTCGCGTGGCCGGGAAAGTGAGGGGCGGGGCGGCGGGGAGGCTCGGGGAACGCGTGGGAGGCGGCGCCAGGGACGAACGACGGCGGAGGAGGCGGCGGGATGGTCGCCGGCACCGGCGCCTCGCGCCTGACTTTTCCGAACTGGAGCAGTTGGCTCTCCCGCGTCAAGTTTGCCCAGTTTGCAAATCGGCTATGGACTTTGTAAATATGCAAATGGAGGGTGCAGTTTTAGCAAGCTAGCTAAAATTTTTGGTGGGGGACCAGTGATACAAAGGCTGCTGGAGCACCGTTTTTGGGGCAGATTTGTATATTTTCCGTTTTTACAAATCCTGGCCAAATATAGAGAGGCTGTTGGAGATGCTCTAAGGACGTGTTCGGTAGCCCGGGTGGTCTCAGGGAATCTCTCCCCACCCATTTTTTTGCTGTTTGGTAGCTCGTATGTGCGTCTGAGCCATGCCCACCTCGCCCCAAAAACTGCCCTCAGCCCTGCCGAGGAGAGAAGCCTAGATTGAGCTTCACAACTCATCCCCTACCCGTCTGATACGGAAAATTCCACGCATGGGCCTCACCCTAGAAGCCCAGGTCGAGCTTCACAACTATAAGCACGGATCGGAGGAAATAATTGAAATCATGGAGGAGTAACTGATTTACGCCAGCCGACGTTTCGTAAGACAAATCCCGCAGAGACAATCCGTAAGTGTAGCATTACTACATAGCTCAATCCAAGGAATTGAACACGTCGTGACTTGCACCACCAAAGCCTTACCAACGAGTCAGGCTCCTTTTGGTCTTTTCATAAATTATGGTTATTTTGTAGAACATGTTGTCGATTCGTTGAGGGCTTCTTTGGATCATGTATATAGGATTACAAAACACATGAATAAAAAAATTCAGAAATTTAACAGGGTTGCGCTAACAAAATGGAGCAATACAAAACAGAAAAACTAAATAAATAGTCATTTGAATGAAACATAGGAAAAACATAGAAAAATTGTCGAGATACTACGTGAATGATCTAAAAAAGGAGTTTAGAGTGGACGTTAAAATTCCTATACAATTGAGGTGTAGGAATACTATCCATATAAATTCTAGACGTATCATTCCGTTAATCCAAAGTTTAGGAAAAACCTATGAAGACCTCCAAAATTTCTATAAATCTATTCAATTCAAAGGGCCTTGAGGGAGATGCGATTGTCAGAATTAAACATACCTTCACTTTCCCAAAAAAAATAGCGCAGACACTATTTCTCGCTTGTAGCGAGTCGGTACACCAACTCGCTCACAGCAATCGCCCCCATGGGCCGGCCCATCTTTGTTTCATTTCTTTTCCTTTTTGTTTTTTCTTTGGTTTCTTTTGCTTTTTTTCTAACAACATTTTTTTTCAAATTTTTTTCTGTTTTCAGTTTTTTCTTTTCTTCTTTCATCCTTTTTTTCCTACTTACAAAATCGTAACCTTTTTATTTTTAGCTTTTTCTGAACCTGTTACAAAAATGAATATTTTTTAAGTCTGAACCATTTTATAAAATGAACAAATTTCAAAATTTGAATCTTTTAAAAAATATATTCAAATATGAATATTTTAAATTTTGAACCATTTTAAAAATAAAGAATTTTCAAATACGAACAATTTTAAAAATCTATTTTCGGTTCACCGGTATTTTTTGGCTGACTATTAAATTTAGTTTATTTTATGCTCGTTATTATTTTCAGTTCGTCAGTATTGGTTCATTATTATTTTCGGTTCTCGAATTTATGGTTCACTATTATTTTCGATTCATCCGAATTTTGGTTCCTTTTTGGTTCACTATTATTTTAAATTCACCGATATTTTTGGTTCATCCGAATTTTTGGTTCACTGTTATTTTCTGTTCACCCGAATTTTTTGGTTCACCCGAATTTTGGTTTATTTTTTATTCACTTCTATTTTTGGTTTGTTATTATTTTCAAATCTTTTTAAATGAGCAATTTTCAAATACGAACCATTTCTAAATCTTTTTTCGGTTCACCATTACTTTCGGTTCATCCGAATTTGTTTTTCATTTTGTTTTATTATTACTTTCCGTTCGCGGTATTTTTGGTTCACTATTATTTTCGGTTCATCCGAATTTTTGGTTCACTATTATTTTCGGTTCACTATTACTTTCGGTTCATCCGAATTTTTGTTTCATTATTACTTTTGTTTCGCCGGTATTTTTGGTTCACTATTATTGTCAGCTCACCCGAATTTTTGGTTCACTATTATTTTCGGTTCATCTGAATTTTTGGTTAACTATTACTTTCGGTTCATCCAAATTTTTGTTTCTTGTTAGTTCATTATTACTTTCGGTCCACCGGTATTTTCCGTTCATTATTATTTTTGGTTTACCTGAATTTTTTGGTTCACCCGAATTTTTGGTTCACTATTATTTTTATTTCACTATTATTTTTGGTTCACCCGAATTTATGGTTCACTATTATTTTCAGTTTATCCAAAATTTTGGTTCACTATTATTTCCTGTTCACCCAAATTTTTGTTTCACTATTATTTTCGATTTATCCGAATTTTTGGTTTACTATTAATTTCGGTTCACCCGAATTTTTGGTTCAATATTATTTTCGGTTCATCGGTATTTTTGGTTCACTGTTATTTTCGGTTTATCCAAAAGTTTCGTTTTTCCTTTATTTTTTATTTATTAAATTATTAAGATTTAAAAATATTCAAATTTAAATTTTCATTTTTTATAATGTTCAGACTTGAAAAATGTTCAAACTTTTCAAGTATTTAAATTTAAAAATTGTTCATATTTTAGAAAAATGTTCATATTTACAAATGGTTATATAAAAAATAAAATAAAATAAAACAACGAAATATAAAGAAAATAGACAGGAAAGAAAAAAACAAAAAAAGCCCACACGTTGGTCGGCCATACGCAGGAGTAGTAGTGCGAGCACTAGCTGGGCCAGGCCCAACCGGGCAATTCCAGAGCAAGGAATCGCCCGGGCGCTAGGGAGGAGCATGCGAATCCTATATGTCGCCCGTTAGCGACGCTAAACGCTTGCGTCGCCTGAAGCGCAGCATTGATTTTCGATGATTTCTATTTTGGCGTTTTTCTCTTCCGTTTTTCTTCTTTCTTTTTCATTTCTTTTTATGTTTTTCTTTTTATTTTTTCCATTATTTTCTGTTTTCTTTTGTCCTTTTACTTTTCTTTCAAAAATGTTCAAATTCAAAAAAATCCTGATTTTGAAAATTGTTCAGATTTTCAAAAAAAATGAATTTTGTTTAGATTTGAAAATTGTTCAGATTTCAAAAAACTATATATTTTTTTAAATGAATGAATTTAAATTTGTTTCTTTTATTTTTTTGTTTTTGTTTTGTCACCAACATTTTCCGTTCACTTTTAAAATCGTTAAAAAATTATTTTTCGTTCACCGACATTTTCCGTACACTTTTAAAATCTTTCAAAAAATATTTTCGTTCACCGACATTTTCCGTTCACTTTTAAAATTGTTTGAAAATTATTTTCGTTCATCGATATTTTTCGTTCACTTTTAGAATCGTTCAAAAATAGTTTTCGTTCACCGACATTTTCTATTCACTTTCAAAATCGTTCAAAAATAGTTTATGTTCACCGACATTTTCTGTTCACTTTAAAAGTCGTTCAAAAATAGTTTTTCTTCACCGAATTTTTTTTTGTTCCCTTTAAAATTCGTTCAAAAACAGTATCCGTTCACCGACATTTCTGTTCAAATTAAAAAAAAAATTAAATTTGAAAATTGTTCAACTTTGAAATCGTTAAAAAATTTGAAAAAATCATTCTTAAAAAACGTACAGATTTTGAAAAGATTGATTTCGAAAAAATTCAGATTTGAAATATATTCAGACTTTTAAAATATATTCACATATCTAAAAACAAAAAAAAATGAAAACTGAAACGTTTATATAAAAACGAAGAGCGAAGGGAAAATCTTACCTGTTATTGGGCCCGCGAAAATGCGGCCCAGCTACTCTTCCCTTCAGGCGAGACGGGGCTGAGGCGTCGCTAGGGATGTAAACGGATCGGATCGGATCGGATTTTTCCTTTACCATATCCTATATCACATTTTTCCATCGGATTCGGAGCGGAGCGGATAATGACCGGTTGCGGATTCGGAGTCGGATATATAATATCACGGATCCGGGGGCGGAAACGGAGCGGATTCGGGGCGGAAAATAATTAATCGGATATATACGCGCATAAGTACATCAACGAACCATACAACCACAAATAATAGTTTAATATGCTATTAGCCTAACAAGGTTGTACTCCATAGTCGTAACAATCACTATGTAAGTGAGTTTTAATTTAACGGTCGAACTTTACAACTTAGTAACAACTAATTATGTTCTATGAGGTTAGACATTTCGGTAGAAAATCGGATTATTCGGATTAAAATCATCGGATAATCCTATATATTTTTCGTATAATCCATATTCGGGGCTATTTTTCATACCATATCCTATACCGTATCCGGTGTCAATTTCGGAATCGGATATCCTTATCCGTCGGATTCCTTCAAACCGGATATGGATTCCTCAAAACGGTTTCGGAATAGGATTCGATGCGAAAATTATCCTATCCGTTTACACCCCTAGGCGTCGCTAACGAGAGATGTATAGCACGTCCCGGAGGAGCACCCGGGCGAGCCGATCGCTCGGTCTCGCTAAGAGCGAGAAATAGAGCCGAATTAGTAATAGGGGCCCAGTAGTCCGTGTTGTAACTTGTAACAGCACCATCGCTGACCTCGACGTCTTGGAGCTAGTCCCGAAGGGCGGCGGCGGCCACGCGAGTAGGCGATAAGTGGTTGCATCAGAGGTGGACAGGGGGACTCGCGGAGGACGGAGGAGCGCCTGGCGGCGCCTCGGCACTGATCTCCACCACCAGTGGCCAACCGTCGCCACCTCCGGCGTTTAGCAAGCCAGTGAGTGCTCTTCTCCGATCTTGTTCGGTTCATCGATTTGATAGTTCCTGAATACACTGTAAACAAATGTGCAAAACTTCAGTGAGCAAGCGAGCTAAGATGACACGGTCAGAGCCGCTGACACTGACCGCCATGGAGAGCTCTGGTTTTCTCAAATTCAAGGTAGACTACGAGAACAACAAGGACCTTGCCGTCTGCGAGGGCGTCTACTCCGACATCATCTCCGCCGGCGGGCACATCTGGAGAATCGAGTGTTATCCTCGTGGTATCTGTGTGCTCTCTCGTGGCGACCTCTCTCTCTTCCTCAGGCACATGAGCAAATCCGGAAAGGTCAGGGGCATCTTCGAGGCTTTCTTGTAGGACAGGGATGGCGTTCCATCCACCGAGGCTACTAGAAGGACAGATGTCTTCAGGCTCGCCGGCAATGCCAACGGGGAGTGTGACAACTAGGGATGGGTTGCCTTCATGGAGCAGACTAAGCTGGACCAAAAATATGTAACAGATGGACACATCACTTTTGTATGTGCCATCTTGGTGGTAAGTGATAGCTGTTAGATTGATCTCAGCGTGACTGATCCCAACGGATCGATCACACCCCTTGACTGCGTCCTGATCGGGGCGCCGTTCCGTTATGGACGGTGGGCCCCTGTCGCCGCTCTATATAAAAGGTGGGGGGGCCGGCCTGCACGCCTCACGAGGTTGACCGTGCGCCATCGCCCCCCACCGACATCCCTATCCAATCTAGGGTTCTAGCGTGAGCCGACGGGAAGCTCCACTGCCGCCACCGCCGCCACACTCACCTACACCACCACCACATCACACCACTGACTCACCTCACCGGTCACCACCACACTACCATGTCCGGCTCGTCGAGCTCTGCACCGCAAGGAGAAGGTATACTCCAATCCCTCTCTCTCCCTCTTTGTCTCTCTCTCTTTTACCGAAGAAGGCAAAACCCTAAAAGTTCTACCGTAGTGGATCTATCCTAGTTGATCTTGTAGTGTTAACAATGGTATCGGAGCAAGGCTAGGTCATAGATCTTCTCGTTTGGAAAAGAAATCAAAAGAAGAAATCGAAAAGAACCCTCCCCGAAACCCCAGATCGAAAAGAAAACGAGAATGGGGAAAAGAGAACTCACCGGAACGCTTTTGGGCTCGCCGGCAAAGGGGGCCGCCGCACGGCCGCCCCATTTCCTCTCGATCTAGATGCGCACCAACTAGGGCATCTGGAAGAAGAAATCACCCCTCACGGGGCAAAGTGGACCACCGCAGCCGAACCGTTCGACAGCGGCGCACTCACCGCGTGGGGAACGTGCTACCGGCAAAGGGGATGGCGACAGTGAGAGAGAATAGAAGGGGGAGAAGGGGAAGGTGCTGGAGCGGCGCGCTGCGGTGGCGGTCGCCGTCTCCGGCCGCCGGAACCCTAACCCTAGGTCGCCGCCGCGGGCGGACAAAGAGCTGCGGGAGTGGGGAGAAATGAGCTAGGGTTTTGCTCGCGCGCGGGACGGTGGGGTGGTTTTGTTCGGGCTATACGCGCGGACGACCGTCCGATCGGATCCGACGGCCAGCAGAAACCCTAGCACGTTGGTGGGCCGTTGGGCCTAAAGGGCAGTGGCCGTGGGCCGCTGGACCGAAATGCGCACCGCGCGGGCGCGGCGCGTAGACAGATGGGCCGTGGGCCGAAAGTGGAGAACCGTGGTATGGGCCGCGTGTTTTAAAAATAGTTTTTTCTCTGTCATTTTAGTTTTTTCTTTTATCAGAAGCATATTTTAGCTGTTTTTTGTCTGTTTTAGGCAAATTTCAACTAGTTTCTCCTATTCAAAAAATTATCCAACGAAATTCTTGTTTAGGAAACAGAAAAGTACAAGAAATGCTTCTGAAAAAGAATAAAGTTAATAGAATTGTTATTGTTTCCGCTGCAAATGTGCTCTTTTAAAATTCAAAAGTTAATAGAATTAAAAGTGATAATTAAAAGAGCATGTTAAAGAAATTGTTGTAATAATTGTAATTATGTTATTCTTATAACCAACGTTATTAATGACATAATTATGATTTATTAGTGTTTTTTGTCATATGCATTTATTTCTATTTCTGCCAAACGGTGATATAGTTTTAATTGCATAAACAGTTGCATGTTATAGTTTTGACCAACGTTGGATTATTTCATGCAATTGTTGTAAAGTTCTCACCTCATTGTGATTATTTCAGGAGGGTACCTCTTGATGAGCTGCCTCAAAGATGTCCCTACCCTCCGAGCTGACAACTACTCCGAGTGGAGAAAGAAAGTTGATCTGGCATTTGTATGTGCCGAGGTGGACTGGGTTGTGGAAACCCCACAGCCAGTCATGCCAAAAGAGCCTGAACGAGAGGCAAAAGATTCTGATGATGATTGGGAGAAAAAGAAGAGGGACTATGCTCCTTTGGAGATGTCTTATTCCCTCAGCAAGCAAAAGTGGCTTTCAGCCAACAAGAAGTGCATGGCCTTCTTAAAGAACACAATTGAGAACGCTATTGTGGGCTCAATTGCAAAGTGTGCTTCCGTTGGGGAGTTCCTTGAAAAGTTAAAGAACCAGTTCACTGGTTCTTCAAAGATTTATGCTACCCAGTTACTGAAGCAGCTGGTGACAGAAAAGTACACATGAGGTGGACATGGCATAAGGGAGCATATCCTGAGGATGAGTAACATGGCAGCTAAGCTTAAGCCCATGGATGCTGATCTGGAGCTCAAGACTGCTCTTCTTGTCCACCTTGTCATGGCTTCACTGCCAAAGGAGTTTGACACCTTCGTTGTCAACTACAACATGTCCCCTGAAAAGTGGGACATAGAAAAGACCATAGCCATGTGTGTCCAAGAAGAGGATAGACTTAAAACTTCACATGGTGGTTCTATCAACTATGTGAAGGACAACAAGAAGAGGAGCTACAACCAAAGTCACAGTGGTTCCCCTTCAAAGCCACATGGTAAAGCTCCCTCTCATTATCAGGGTCAGCAAAAGTCCTTCCCAGTGGACAAAGACACGTGCCTCCACTGCAAGAAGACTGGGCACTACAAGAATGATTGCCCCACTTTCCTAAAGTCCATTGGCAAAGAATGGTAAAAACATAGTTTCCTTCGTAAATGAATCCCTGTATACACAGTTTTCGAAATCTACTTGGTGGATTGACTCAGGTGCAACTGTTCATGTTGCAAATTCTTTACAGGGGTTCCATTCGACGAGGACTACGCAAAGAAACGAAGGATGCATTGAAGTTGCTAATGGAGTGCAAACAGACGTGGAAGCTGTCGGCGTCATCTCCTTGGGGTTAGCTGATGGTTTCACGATTTTGCTTAGAGACGTCTTATTTGTACCTTCATTACAAAGAAATTTAATTAGTGTTTCACGTTTGGATAAAGAACAGTATGAATGTTATTTTGGACATGGCAAGTGTGCCATATGGTGTAATAATATTCATGTGGGGGTTGCTTTCCTTCAGAATGAGCTTTATTTATTATACTTGCGTGAAAAAGTTTGTTCTGTGAGTAAAGTGAATGAAATTGTTCCTGCGCCGAATAAAGAACAAAAGAAAAGAAAGAGAACTCATGATTCATCGAAATTGTGGCACTGTCGTTTAAGCCACATTTCGCGGGGGAGAATAGAAAGATTAGTTAAAAATTAAATTCTTCCTCCGTTAGAGTTCTCAGACATAGAGAAGTGCATCGATTGCATAAAAGGAAAATTTGTAAAACAAATTAAAAAGGGTGCAAACCGAAGCACGGCGACACTAGAAATTATTCACACTGATATTTGTGGACCATTTCCAGTGAAAAGTGTGGATGGTTATGACTCGTTCATAACATCCACAGATGATTACTCCCGATATGGTTATATTTATCCAATCAAAGAAAAATCAGAGGCATTGGATAAATTTAAAATATTCAAAGCTGAAGTTGAAAATCGGCATGATAAAAGAATAAAGATAGTAAGATCTGACCGTGACGGGGAGTACTACGGTCGGCACACTCCATATGGACAAGTCCCTGGAGCTTTTGCGAGGATTTTGCAGGAGACAGGAATAGTCGCTCAGTATACAATGCCGGGCGAACCTCAGGAAAATGGAGTAGCTGAAAGACGCAACCGTACCCTTATGGATATGGTGCGCAGTATGATGAGTTACTCCACATTGCCATTGGGATTATGGATGGAGGCGCTTAAAACCGTCGTTCATATTCTCAACAGAGTGCCAAGTAAGGCGGTGCCCAAAACACCGTACGAACTGTGGACAGGAAGGGTGCCCTCTCTTCAACACCTCAGGGTGTGGGGGTGCCCAGCTGAGGCAAAATTGTTTAATCCAAATATTCCAAAGTTAGATCCCAAAATAGTCAGTTTCCACTTCATTGGCTATCCCGAAAAGTCAAAAGGTTTTCGTTTCTACTGCCCAGACAGATACACAAAGTTTGTAGAAACGAGACATGCAGTCTTTTTAGAAGACGAACTGATGAGGGGGAGCATGGTAGCCCAAAAAATTGATCTTGAGGATAAGAGGGTGCATGCACCTAATCCGATCATTCAGGAGCCATTTTTCTCGCTACCTGTTGTGCCTACACCAACAATCCCAGATATTGTGGTGGAAGCACCTGTTGTAACTCCACCCATGACCACAATGGGCGAAGATCCGGAGCCTGCTCACCAGGAACGGACTGAACCCATTGTTGAGCATGAAAGGGAGCTACAACAGCCAACTATAGAGAATCCACCAGAGACAGAAAACCTTGGAAGGTTTAAAAGAATTAGAAAGCCAGCTATTTCTAGTGATTATGTATATAATACAGAGATAGCTCATATGGAAGGTGATCCCACCTCATATGAAGAAGCCATGAGAAGTCCTCACTCATCGAAGTGGCAGGAGGCTATGGAAGATGGGATGAGGTCGATGAGTTCCAACGATGTTTGGGACTTAGAAAAGATTCCTAAAGGAGCCAAAACAGTAGGCTGTAAATGGGTCTACAAAACAAAGTATGACTCCAATGGGAATATAGAAAAGTATAAAGCACGTCTTGTGGCAAAAGGATTCATGCAAAGAGAAGAAATATATTATAATGAGACATTTTCTCCAGTCTCATGTAAGGATTCCTTCAGAATCATAATGGCACTAGTTGCACATTTTGATTTAGAGCTGCATCAGATGGATGTAAAGACGGCATTTCTAGACGAAGATTTAGAAGAAATTGTCTACATGAAACAAACCAAGGGTTTTATCATGGAAAGGGAGGAAGATATGGGATGCCGTCTAAAGAAATCTATTTATGGATTAAAGAAAGTCTCTAGACAGTGGTATCTGAAGTTTAATGAGACAATTAAAAGATTTGGATTTAAAGAGAATGTTGAGGACAACTGCGTTTATGCAAAGTTTAAAAGTGGGAAATATATTTTCCTAATCCTATACATGGATGATATCCTGCTTGCTAACAATGATGGTAGTCTACTAATAGAGACAAAAAAGTTCTTGTCCTCAAATTTTGATATGAAAGATCTTGGTGAAGCATCATATGTTTTGGGCATAGAAATTCACCGAGATAGAAAGAATGGAGTGTTAGGACTATCGCAGAAGGCATATTCAGAAAAGGTTCTAAAGAAATATAATATGCATGCGAGTAATGCCACACCTGCTCCTATAGTCAAGGGCGACAGTTTTGGGAAATTTCAGTGTCCCAAAAACCAATATGAGATCGATCAAATGAAATCAGTACCATATGCTTCGGCTGTTGGAAGCTTACAGTATGCACAAGTGTGCACTCGCCCTGACTTAGCATTTGTTACCAGGGTACTGGGTAGATATCAATCGAATCCAGGCTTAGAGCACTGGAAGATGGCAAAGAAAGCATTGCGTTATGTGCAAGGCACAAAGGACTTCATGCTAACATACAAAAGATCTGATTCCCTAGAGATAAGAGGGTATTCAGACGCAGATTTTGTGAGGGATAAAGATGATAGAAAATCCACGTCTGGATACGTTTTTACTCTCGCAAGGGGAGCTATTTCGTGGAGAAGCTCCAAACAGTCAATAGTTGCATCATCCACGATGTATGCAGAATTTATAGCATGTTATGAGGCCACGGGGCAGGCGATATGGTTAAAGAAATTTATACCCGACTTGAAAGTGGTAGATTGTATTGACAAACCACTAAAGATGTACTGTGACAACCAGCCCGCAGTATTTTATGCTCACAACAACAAGTCGAGTAATGCTACAAAGCCAATAGAAATAAAGTATTATGTTGTGAAAGATAAAATCCAGGATCAAACTATAAGTCTCGAGCATATAAGGACAAAGGATATGCTTGCGGATCCGCTAACGAAAGGCTTACCACCCAATGTGTTCAAGGAACACTAAGCCGACATGGGTTTAAGGTAGAGCCTATGATTCCTGGATAAAAGAGGCCCAAAAGTAAAAGTTTTTTGTTTCAAAACAAGAGGTATATTGTAGCTGTCTGATTCTATCGACAATTGAGCTGAGACGATGAAACATGCTCTATGTATCGACTTGTGATGAAACGAGCAAAGTAAAAGTTAAAAGTAAAGTTGAGATCAAGGGGGAGAATGTTAGATTGATCTCAGCGTGACCGATCCCAACGGATCGATCACACCCCTTGACTGCGCCCTGATCGGGGGCGCCCGTTCCGTTATGGACGGTGGGCCCCTGTCGCCGCGCTATATAAAGGGTGGGGGGCCATCCTGCATGCCTCACGAGATTGACCGTGCGCCGTCGCCCCCACCGACATCCCTATCTGATCTAGGGTTCTAGCGTGAGCCGACGAGAAGCTCCACTGCCGCCACCGCCGCCAGACTCACCTACACCACCACCACATCACACCACTGACTCACCTCACCGGTCACCACCACACCACCATGTCCGGCTCGTCGAGCTCTGCACTACAAGGAGAAGGTATACTCCAATCCCCCTCTCTCCCTCTCTGTCTCTCTCTCTCTCTCTTTTACCGAAGAAGGCAAAACCCTAAAAGTTCTACCGTAGTGGATCTGTCCTAGTTGATCTTGTAGTGTTAACAATAGCCCTATTTGCGTGCCGTCTTCGGACATTGGTGTCCATCTCGGCAGCCTGCTGGATAGCATGGAGGGAACTGATGTGTCATTCACCATTGACGACGAGACATTCTGCGCGCACCGAGCGGTGCTTGCTGCTCGCTCACCGGTCTTCAGAGCAGAGCTCTTCGGTTCCATGGCCGAGGCTAAAATGCCATCCATCACGGTGCATGACATGGCACCTGCTGCATTCAGACTTATGCTTCAGTTCATGTACACAGATGTCTTGCCCAGAGAAGACGAGATTGGGGACTCGCCGATTGAGATCTGTCAGGACCTACTTGCTGTGGCCGACCGATATGCACTAGACCGACTGAAATATATGTGCGCCCAAAAGCTATGGGATAATCTGTCGGTTGATACGGTTGCAACTACCTTAGCTTGCGCTGAGACGTACAACTTTCGGGAGTTGAAGGACATATGCTTTGATTTCTTTGCAGTGGAGAAGAATTTCAAGGAGGTTGTGTTAACCAATGGTTTTGCATTGTTGGTGCAGAAATACCCCTGTATCTACATGCATGGTCAGATGCATCTACATGCATGTCTATAGTTCAGTGGCTGAAGCATATCCCTAGGATGGTGTTTTGAAACATTGGTGAGTGCATATTGCGACATGAACACCTGCAATTGATCTTGTATTTGAGGAACCGGGGGCATGATCTCAAATCCATCTTCTTTTGTAGAAACTTGTTCCTCTTCTTGCAGTAATGTGCTAAGTGGTAATGATAAGGGAGGTGAGGTGGAGAATTTTCAGAACGGATGAGGTGCTAAGCTAAGGAATTTATGCCGAATTAGTAGCCGATGCATTTCTTCTTCTTTTCTATTGGGCATATCTTCTCTTGGAGCTGGGTTGTGCTTGAAGCCTTCAAGATATTTTCTTTTGCTTTCTTGATACGATTATCTGACTATCTGTAGTCTTAGTTTCATGAGATATATGATGAATGCAAAGCATACTGGGCATATGTTGTACTTCGTTCAAGCACATATATATGGCCCTATATTATGGTGTTTCTGAAACATGGGTGAGTGCTACAAATATATCTTTTAAAGGAGCAATATTGGAACAAGAAGTCATGTGTGTTGTTCTCTTTGTCTGTCAGGTTTGTGTTTGACCCTCAAAAATGATTTATCAAAACTTGCAAAATTTGTGATCATGTTTTGGTTTCAAACACCTTTAGTCTTGTTTTAATTTCATCAAATACCTAAAGATGAAGAGCGTGGATAGTGTGTTGCCACCATGTTCACCAGTGGAAAAACAGGCTCTAGTACCGGTTCCAGAGAGCCTATAGTACCGGTTGGGCAACCGGTACTAATTAATCGGTACTAAAGGCCCCAACCTTTAGTACCGGTTTACTCTGGAACCGGTACTACAGAAGACTCCACGTGGGCTGGCCGGGAGCCTCAGGGCTGGAGACCTTTGGTACCGGTTCGTAACAGGAACCGGTACCAAAGGGGCAGAGAATCCAGGGTTTAGGGTCTGTATTTGGACCATTCGTTGTACCAGTATCGCTTCGATGCGCGAGAAACGCGTTTGGTATATATAAGATATCTACATGAAGATCAAGTTGATGCATATCAACTTGGTGCATATATATAACACATGTAATTAATTACATAAGATCGCAAATTAAGTAGTACTCTCCGAGACATACTATATATTACATGTTCCTAGCTCACTATTACATTGAGGCATATTATGAAACAAAATGGTACTCTCCGGAAGGAGGTAGGACTTCCCGAATGAAAAATCCCGCCAATTCCTCGCCAATTGCTTGGAAGCGGAGCTGTCGGGGGAGCTTCTCCCGCTTTCTTGCCAACTGCAAAAGAATGAGATCGAAATGAATACATGAGTCATGTGTATATGTATGTATCAAATCATAATAAAACAATTATGACTGAAACTCAGCAGAACTGATGGTAACAAAATAAATTTGTGAATATTGTTTACGTACCTCTTTATTGAATTTACTATTCGTTCTCTCGTTGACAATCTTGTGAATGTTCTCACAAACATAGTAACCACACAGATGAGTCCCCTGTGGTTGTTGCGCGCATTTCTGTACAAGAATATAATTCAATCAAACAATAATCAAGTATGATAAATGTGTGTGGACGTAGCTAGGTAGTAGTACTTACTCTCGGACGCCATATCAGCTTCGGTTTCCATCCACCTTCCGGATCTTCCGCGATGAATGTTTCCCATACGCTGCCCGACAAAGAAAATCAATAAAAGAGTTATTAATTTGTTGACATCATCAAATTAACGATGAAGCCGATAAGAATTAATTAAAATTACCTTTTGAGCATATCAAAACAGTGCTTGTACTTTAGAGCCGGTGTGGTTAGTGAGTCATATACTAGAACTTCTCCATCGTGCATTTTAATGACGATAAGAATAAAGTGGAAGCTGCGCACGTTTAAATATGCAGTGTCATAGATATAACTCATTACTTAAAATTTTAACATCTGGCCAAAGTATTTAAATAATGACGATAAAGAAGACAGTAACACTCACTCGAACAAGTAAGGCCAAAGTATTTGTTTTTTGTCACGTTGTCGCTTCAAAAACCTTAGCAAAGTCGCCGGTGTATCCTTGTTATGCAGGGGATCCGTTATGGTTACTTGATGCATTGTCTCCGCGTCAATGAACCCAATGTCGTTGATATCATCCCTTTTGCATTCGAGCATCTTCAATCTGCATAATATAGCGCACAAAAGATTAAATTGAGGACAATTGCAGAAAATGAACGAACTGAGCTAAAGACTTCTCAAATTACATAAATAAATCACTTACAGACAATAGCAACTGAGCAATGATTTGTTGAGGGCCCGGAGATTGTATAACTGAAAAAGTTCCTTGAAGTCAACGGCCACAGCGTATTCTAGGAAGTAGTGCTCCTCCTTAACTCCCACCATGATAGAATCGAACCCGTCCTTTGCCCTATTCAAGTACCAGCTATGCAGTTGGCGCATTCTTGTTGGTAGGGCGGAGACATTCTCGACCAAATTATTCCCTTGAACAAATTGATATGCTACTTCAGGTAAGGCGTAATCGGTATCGGTTGTTTGTTGTTGACGACTTTGAATGGCCTTCTCGTCAAACACCTTGAGAGGGGGGACCGATTGAACGGGTTGTTCTCCGAGCTGGGGAACTTGTTTCCTTTTCTTTGACTCGACCACCTGTTTCCCTTTTTCCACTTGGACCACCGGTTCCCCTTTTTTCACCCTGACCATCTCGTCATATGACCTTTCAATAGAACGCGTATAGTCTGATGGCACCTGTTCAGGGTCATATAGATTCTCCACGGTACGCACGACTTTCACCGGATCTAGCGTCTTCACAAAAGGTATCTCTGGCACTTTCTTAGCAAAAAAGGCAGCCACCTCGGAACGAACGATGGCGTCGTTTTCCTCTTTAGATCTTTCCCAAGGTAACTTCTCAAGAGGTGGCTGTGTTCTCTCCAATCCAGGCATCTTCCTAGGCGGCGAACCGTTCCGCTTAACGAGCGCTCTCTTACGCGAAGGTAACCGAGGTGGTGGACTCGCGCTGGGCCCCCCTCCGGTAGATGTGGACTTTGTTGCTCATGTGGACTGCTACCACGAGGAGTCGATGGCCCTTGCTGCTCATGTGGACTGCTACCACGAGGAGTCGATGGCCCTTGCTGCTCATGTGGACTGCCAGCAGGAGTAGTCGATGGCCCTTGCGGCTCATGTGGACTTTGTTGCACATGTGGACTTCTACCACGAGGAGTCGGTGGCCTTGGCACGGGGCCTGAAAAGACGATGTATTGTTTTTTCCAGAGGGAGAAACCGCGCTTGACATCGCCCAGTGTCTTCTCCTCGTCACCTCCAGGATGATCAAGATCCATTGTTTCACAAGTAGGCACAATGTCATCCACCCCGACAAGAGCACAATCAGCTGGAATGGGCTGATGATGGTGCGTTGCTCCATCTTGTTGTGGGTAAACATAGCCGACCGCCACCTTAATGGACATGTTCCTCATTGGCACATGTAGCTCGCACTCTGTCTTCTCCGTGACATAATCCACGGGGTAGCTTGCTCCACATCCTTCAAGATGCGAGGAACCCACGCTGCTTTTCGGCTGAGATGGGGCGGCATCGGCTTGAGGATCTTCTATAAAAAGCTGCTGATCAGGTGCCCTCTGCCGACTAGTTGAGTATGTTAGATTCTGCTCCAGCTGCTGCACCCTAAGTTCCAATGTCAATAATCGGTCAGCGCACTTCTTCTTCGTTCTCGAACGGCTTCTATAACTGTCTGCGCACTCCGGCCACGCATCCTTCATGGTGAGACCTGGGAGGGTTCGTACTCGTCCAACGTGTTCTGGATTCCCCAGAGTTAGTGTCAACTCGTCATTCTCTCTATCGGGAATGTACACTCCCTTTCTAACCTTATCTATTGCATCTTCAAGCTCCTTGGCGATTTTTTCAATTTTCGTCTTCCATTTACCATTTGCAACGATCAGCCCTGTCTTTGGGTCCAACCCTGCCCCATGCGCGTACAACCAGAACTTGGACCGCTCGGGTTAGTCGTATGTCTGTGGAATGACCCCGTTTTTCAGCAGTTGAGCTTCATATGCTTTCCACTTAGGAATGGCACTCTTGTAGCCACCTGACCCCAATTTATGAAAATATTGCTTCTTCTTAGCATTTTCTACATTTATGGCTGATCGGGACTTATAGTCTGACGAGCTCCTATACGCCTTAAATGCGGGCCAGAGGGCTCTTAGCTTCTCAAATCTTCCAGTGAATTCTGGACCTTCAGGTCCATAGTTGTCCCATAATTTTTTCTTCCAGGTCTGGAATTGTATGGCCATCTTCTTAAAAGTCCATTCCTTGAGCTTCTCCGTCTGGCCTTCCGTGAAGCCTACCGGTAGGTTGAAGTATGGCAGCAGACTCCCCCAAAGTAACGCTTTTGTAGCGTCGCTGACATAACTAGCTTCGTCGCCAACCGCAGCCTTCTTCGGCTTATGCCAATCTGGAATGGTGATCGGTATAATGTCCCTAACAAGAACTCCACCTTGATTTATAAATTTTTTGACGTTCTCTGCGGGTTCCACCGGTTCGCCACTAGCCTTAAATGCGGTGAGGGCTAATTTAGCCTCGCCCGATAGAGGTTTCGTCGGGCCTCGAGGACCTTGCTTTTTAGTAGATTTGCTCGATGATCCAGAAGGCTAAAATAAAAAAAGATTCGTTAATAAGTGCAATACAAATAAATCAATGCATCTACTGATATAGCATTGCCATAATATACACCTTACCGGAGTTTGTTAAGGGCACTTCGTTGGCCCTTCTTTCTTCAGACTCAAGTCCTTCACCGGAGTCGTTCAGAAATTGTGTGGTTAAGTCTTCGCCATCGTCATCCTCATCTGGTCGGGCATTATTATATATCACTTGTTGCACCAAATCTTCTTCCTCCTCATTTCGGATGAAGGGGGGGGGAGTCCGGATCCATAGCTCAATGTCACTACAAAATTTTAAATAGCAAATTCACTTGGCAAATTTTAAATAGAAAATTTTAAATAGCAATTCACTACAAAATTCTAACACTAATATTTTAATACTAATAATTCTAATAATTCTAATACTAATATTCTAATACTAATATTCTATTTTAATACTAGTACTTAAAAATTCTAATAATTCTAAGTACTAAAAAAACTAATATCTAAGTACTTAAAAATTCTAATAATTCTAAGTACTAAAAAAACTAATATCTAAGTACTTAAAAATTCTAATAATTCTAAGTACTAAAAAAACTAATACCTAAGTACTTAAAAATTCTAATAATTCTAAGTACTAAAAAACTAATATCTAAGTACTTAAAAAAACTAATATCTAAGTACTTAAAAAAACTAATAATTCTAAGGACTTAAAAATTCTAATACTAATTTTCTAGAATTTCTATTTACTTAAATTTATATATAACAATATTGAGACATTTGTAAGTAAAATAGAATTAGTGGAAATAGAAATATTACTACTAAGTATTCTAAATTATAAATACTAATATTAATAATCACTAAGAAAAAAAAACAAAAAAAACTAGTACCTCTACCGAGGTGGAGGCGCGTGGAGGCGGAGGCGGAGGCGGAGGCGTGTGGTGGAGGCGAGGTGGTGGAGGCGAGGTGGAGGCGGAGGCGCGTGGTGGCCGGCGCGTGGTGGAGGCGCATGGTGGCCGGCCGGTGGAGGAGGGGCAGGGGGCCGGCGGAGCACCGAGGTGGAGGCGCAGGCGGCGGCGCAGGGGCGATGCAGGGGCGCAGGCGGCGGCGGCGCACAACCAAGGTGCGGCCGGGGAGAGGGAGCGAGTCCCGGCGGCGGCAGCCTGACGGCGTCTCGTCGGCGATCAGGAGCCCGGAGGCGCGTCGGTTCGTCTGCGTTGGATTTGGCCAAGAATGGCCAAGTCCCGCGCTCTTGGAGCCTTCTTTTTGACCTTTGGTACCGGTTTGTGCCACCAACCGGTACCAAAGGTGCATTGGTACCGGTTGTAGCGACCAACCGGTACCAAAGATCCACCCCCCGGGGCCATCAAAAATTGCGCACGAACCGCTGGACCTTTGGTACCGGTTTTTCTCACTAACCGGTACCAAAGGGTTTTTTCTCTCTTTTTCTTTTCCTGTTTTATTAAAACAACTATAACTTTTGAAAGAAAAGTCCAAATGACATGAAACTAATTTCTAAAATTTTGTAAAATTAAAAGCTATCAACTAATAATAATTTTGTGATGTTTTGTAACATTTTCAAATTTTGAAATATCAAAATGGATTTAAATATTTCTAGAAACTATAATTAAGTCCAAAATTTGACATAGGGTTTAAATTATTTATTTTGGTATTCCATAATAATTAGTAAAATACTTTAATCTTGTATTGATTTTGAAAACACAATGAAATTATTTTCGGATGAAAACATTTTAAATTAAGACCGATAAGCTGGTAGGTCCTTCACAAAAAAAAAAAACCATTTCTGACAATCGGAAAATGGAAAATGGTTTTTTATTCAATAAAAGAAAACTTCCTTCGTCAACATTGTCCGTGCATCCAAGATGCATGTTTGTGTGGAATATGGACCCATTCAAACAAACTATGCCATGTATTTGGCCATAACACCCGTTATTTCGACAGAAACCCTAGAATGTTAGGAGGAGATAGCTCTTTTTTGTGAACAAGTTTTCAACAGAACTGTCGTATTCCAAGTTTATTATTATTGGTGGATACTAGGACATATGTAATGACACCGGGCGAAGGTCTCGCGTTACTTAGGGTATTTTTGAATTTTTTGGAATTTTTTAAGCCGATTTCAGGACAAAGTCAAGATGGCGGGCATGACAGTTCGTAGCTAGGGGTGGTATATTCAGAAACTCTTGGTGTATCTCTGTTGAAATAGGCAGTTTTGTACCTAAAAATGATTTTTCCCAAAAATCATGAGCAAATTACGAGGCACTTGTAGTTCAAATTTGTCCCGTTTCCAACTGAATCGGCAGAAACTTGTGATTTTTAAAAGAGGTGGATGGAAATCTTTTCTTAGAAAACAAATTGATTATTTGTGCATATAACATGTTCTAGCATATTAAAAAAATGAATCACCCAAGTTTTGCAACATATTTCTGGTAGGTCCTTCACAAAAAAAACCATTTCTGACACTCGCAAAATGGAAAATGGTTTTTTCATTCAATAAAAAAAATCCTTCGTCAACATTGTCCGTGCTTCCAAGATGCATGTTTGTGTGGAATATGGACCCATTCAAACAAACTATGCCATGTATTTGGCCATAACACCCGTTATTTCGACAGAAACCCTAGAATGTTAGGAGGAGATAGCGCTTTTTTGTGAACAAGTTTTCAACAGAACTGTCGTATTCCAAGTTTATTATTATTGGTGGATACTAGGACATATGTAATGACACCGGGCGAAGGTCTCGTGTTACTTAGGGTATTTTTGAATTTTTTGGAATTTTTTCAGCCGATTTCAGGATAAAGTCAAGACGGCGGGCATGACAGTTCGTAGCTAGGGGTGGTATATTCAGAAACTCTTGGTGTATCTCTGTTGAAATAGGCAGTTGTGTACCTAAAAATGATTTTTCCCAAAAATCATGAGCAAATTACGAGGCACTTGTAGTTCAAATTTGTCCCGTTTCCAACTGAATCGGCAGAAACTTGTGATTTTAAAAGAGGTGGATGGAAATCTTTTCTTAGAAAACAAATTGATTATTTGTGCATATAACATGTTCTAGCATATTAAAAAAATGAATCACCCAAGTTTGCAACATATTTCTGGTAGGTCCTTCACAAAAAAAAACCATTTCTGACACTCGGAAAATGGAAAATGGTTTTTTTTATTCAATAAAAAAAATCCTTCGTCAACATAGTCCGTGCTTCCAAGATGCATGTTTGTGTGGAATATGGACCCATTCAAACAAACTATGCCATGTATTTGGCCATAACACCCGTTATTTCGACAGAAACCCTAAAATGTTAGGAGGAGATAGCTCTTTTTTGTGAACAAGTTTTCAACAGAACTGTCGTATTCCAAGTTTATTATTATTGGTGGATACTAGGACATATGTAATGACACCGGGCGAAGGTCTCGCGTTACTTAGGGTATTTTTGAATTTTCTGGAATTTTTTCAGCCGATTTCAGGACAAAGTCAAGACGGCGGGCATGACAGTTCGTAGCTAGGGGTGGTATATTCAGAAACTCTTGGTGTATCTCTGTTGAAATAGGCAGTTGTGTACCTAAAAATGATTTTTCCCAAAAATCATGAGCAAATTACGAGGCACTTGTAGTTCAAATTTGTCCCGTTTCCAGCTGAATCGGCAGAAACTTGTGATTTTTAAAAGAGGTGGATGGAAATCTTTTCTTAGAAAACAAATTGATTATTTGTGCATATAACATGTTCTAGCATATTACAAAAATGAATCACCCAAGTTTTGCAACATATTTCTGGTAGGTGGATGGAAATCAAAAAATGAAGCTCCCAAGTTTATTATTACACATCACCAACACATCCCTATCTAGTCTTCTGAGTTTTCTTCGTGTGTTTCCCTTTCTTCTGATTGCGATGCAACCATGGACAATCTTCGTTATTTAACACGATGCTTGGGTCAGTTTTCACCTTGAAGGGTGCAATATAATCAAGCTTATTATAATCTTCTGACATGTCTGTCTTGTCCTCCACTCCCACGATGTTTCTTTTTGCTGAAAGAACTATGTGGCGCTTTGGCTCATCATATGACGTGTCCTCTTGCCTTTCTTTTCTTTTTTTCGGTTTGGTAGACATGTCCTTCACATAAAAAACCTGAGCCACTTCACTGGCTAGCACGAATGGTTCGGCCTCGTATCCTAGATTCTTGAGATCCACTGTAGTCATTCCGTACTGTGGGTCTACCTGTACCCCGTCTTTCAGGTTGAACCATTTGCACCGGAACAAAGGGATCTTGAAAGTAGGTCCATAGTCAAGTTCCCATATCTCCTCTATGTACCCATAATATGTGACCTTCTTCCCATTGTCATCTGCTGCATCAAAGCGGACACCACTATTTTGGTTGGTGCTCTTTTGATCTTGGGCGATCGTGTAAAATGTATTCCCATTTATCTCGTACCCTTGAAAAGTCGATATACAAAAAGATGGTTGCTTGGCCAACAAGTATAGTTGTTCTTCAATAGTGGTGTCATTAATGAGATGTGTTTGCAACCAACCGCCGAAAGTCTTCTGGTGTTCTCCATCAATCCAATCTTCACCTTGCTCCGGATATTTTGAGCGTAAAATATCCTTGTGTTCCACTATATACGGAGCCACCAAGCTGGAATTATGTAGGACTGTGTAGTGTGCTTTAGTGAAAGAATGTCCGTCCATATTTATTTTTTCTCTCTTTCCTAGCGTGCCTTTTCCACGCAGTCTCCCCTCATAGCGTGATTCAGGAACACCGATCGGCTTAAGGTCAGGAATAAAGTCAACACAAAACTCAATGACCTCCTCTGTTCCATAGCCCTTGGAGATGCTTCCTTCTGGCCTAGCACGGTTATGAACGTATTTCTTTAAGACTCCCATGAATCTCTCAAAGGGGAACATGTTGTGTAGAAATACAGGACCGAGAACGTGAATCTCTTCGACTAGGTGAACTATGAGGTGCGTCATAATATTGAAGAAGGATGGTGGAAACACCAACTCTAAGCTGACAAGACATTGCACCACATCCTTCTGTAAATTTGATAGAGTTAGTGGATTGATCACCTTCTGAGAAATTGCATTGAGGAATGCACATAGCTTCACAATGGGTACTCGAACATTTTCTGGCAGAAGCCCCCTCAATGCAATCGGAAGTAATTGTGTCATAATGACGTGGCAGTCATGAGACTTTAGGATTTGAAACTTTTTCTCTGTCATGTTTATTATTCTCTTTATATTCGACGAGAAGCCAGACGGGATCTTGATGCTGCTCAGGACTTCAAAAAAGATCTCCTTCTCTTCTATCGTAAGAGCGTAGCTGGCAGGACCTTGATACTTCTTTGGATTCAGGTTGTCTCGTTCGTGCATACGTTGCTGGTCCTGCCGTGCATCCGGTGTATCTTTTGTCTTCCCGTACACGCCCAAGAAGTTTAGCAGGTTCACGCAAAGATTTTTCGTCACGTGCATCACGTCGATTGAAGAGTGAACCTCTAGGATTTTCCAATAGGGTAGCTCCCAAAATATAGACATCTTCTTCCACATGGGTACGTGTCCGGCACTGTCATTCGGAACAGATTGTCCGCCAGGACCCTTTCCAAAGATCATTTTTAAATCCTTCACCATATCATATATAACATCCCCAGTAGGGCGGGTAGGCTTCGTTTGGTTATCTGCCTCACCTCTGAAATGCTTGCCTCCTCCCATTCTTACGACATGTTGTTTTGGAAGAAATCGACGA
This sequence comes from Puccinellia tenuiflora, assembly GCA_012064385.1. Taxonomy (NCBI): domain Eukaryota; kingdom Viridiplantae; phylum Streptophyta; class Magnoliopsida; order Poales; family Poaceae; genus Puccinellia; species Puccinellia tenuiflora. Next base: position 667,002 of record QRDG01000125.1, read on the forward strand.
TGCCCCAAGTACACATTCTTGTTTCCCAAATATATACTGTCAGTCTCACCTAAACAGTGTGTGCATGCATTGTATCCCTTGTTTGATTGTCCTGAAATATTACTAAGAGCAGGCCAATCATTGATGGTTACGAACAACAACCCTCGTAGGTTAAATTCCTTTTGTTCGTGCTCATCCCACACAGGTACACCTTCTTCATGCCACAACTGTAAAAGTTCTTCAACCAATGGCCTCAGGTACACATCAATGTCGTTGCCGGGTTGCCTCGGGCCTTGGATGAGCACTGACATCATAATGAACTTCCGCTTCATGCACAACCAAGGAGGAAGGTTATAGATACATAGAGTCACTGGCCAGGTGCTATGACTGGAGCTCTGCTCTCCGAAAGGATTAAAGCCATCTGTACTTAGACCAAATCTTAAGTTCCTCGCGTCATCTGCAAATGTCTTGAACTCTTTGTCGATTTTTCTCCACTGCGACCCGTCAGTGGGGTGTCTCAGCATCACATCTTTCTGACGGTCTTCTTTGTGCCATCGCAACAACTTGGCATGCTCTTTGTTTTGAAACAAACGTTTCAAACGTGGTATTATAGGAGCATACCACATCACCTTGACAGGAACCCTCTTCCCGGGGCGCGGCTCGCCCTCAACATCACTAGGGTCATCTCGCCTGATCTTATACCGCAATGCACCGCATACCGGGCATGCATTCAAATTCTCGTACTTCTCACCGCGGTAGAGGATGCAGTCATTGATGCATGCATGTATCTTCTGCACCTCTAATCCTAGAGGGCAGACAACCTTCTTTGCTTCGTACGTACTAGAGGGCAATACATTCTCCCCTGGAAGCATCTTCTTTATTAGTTTCAGCAACTTTTCAAAACCCTTGTCAGAAGTACCATTCTCTGCCTTCCATTGCAGCAATTCTAGTGTGGTACCCAGCTTTTTCTGGCCATCTTCGCAATTTGGGTACAACAATTTGTTGTGATCCTCTAACATTCTCTCCAACTTCAACTTCTCGTTTTCACTTCCGCAGTTAATCTTCGCATCACGAATGGCCCGACCTAAATCGTCATCGGGCTCATCAAAAATGAGCTCTTCTGCGTCTTCATCTCCCCCCATTGTCATATCAACGTGTTCAGTGAACATAGGATAGTTGTCATTATCCTCTTCTTCTTCATTGTCTTCCATTATAACCCCTCTTTCTCCGTGCTTTGTCCAACAATTATAGCCGGGCATGAAACCGTTCTCAAACAGGTGGGCGTGAATGGTTCTTGAGGTAGAGTAATCCTTCATATTCTTACAGGCACTACATGGACAACACATGAAACCATTCGACCGCTTGCTTGCCTCAGCCACGTGGAGAAAATTATGCATGCCATTAAGAAACTCGGGACAACGTCGGTCACCGTACATCCATATTCGGTTCATCTGCATTATATAAGTATATCAATAACCGTTAATTACACTACTTCATAAATAGATGAGTGACAAAATTAATTAATATTCAAGTTCAACACATTAAAAGCAAATTAAAGTAGGCTCACCGAGGTGGTGCCGGCTAGGGACGGCGCTGGCGATCGACGACGGTGAGGACGGGGAAGATACTAAAACCAATAAAGCAAACTTTAATTTAAGCTCAAATTGCATATAAAACGAATAAGATCCCTAACTTAGACATTTCATCAAACACCTTGCTAGCACTAAAAAAATGAAACGAGTTAAACTATAGGAAATGAGCTAAATTAGGAACGCCGGAAGAAAGTATCATGTTGCTAACCCTTGGATAGATGGTTGCCGCCAATCTTAACAAAATGGTGGAGAAAAATGGAGATTTGTTGGAGTGTGAGAGGAGAGATTTATTTTGGAAATGTGTTGGAGATGAAAAGAATGGAGCGGGTCGGGTTGATGAAATAGGCTGCACACCCTCTAGTACTGGTTTGCTATGCAAACCGGTACTAAAGGCGCAACACCGGCCCCACCTGCGCAGCAGATTTGGCGGGAAACCCTTTAGTACCGGTTTGTGTAAGGAACCGGTACTAAAGAGCCCACACGAACCGGTATTGGAGGTCTGGGTTCTGGAACCGGTATTAGTGCAGCCTTTAGTACCGGTTTGTAAGAAAACCGGTACTAAAGGTCAAATAGGCCAGCAGCCTTTGGCTCATTTTCCACTAGTGGTTGGCTGCGAACAGAATAAGAAGGAACTCAAAAGCACCTAAAAGCTACTACATCAACGTATCACTCACCGCTCGATGCTGTCTACCCAACCCGAATTAAACATGTTGAACAAATATTTTGTGTTTCATATATAGATTTCCCCCCCTCATTATTCAGTCTGCCTAGAAAAATTGTTATCTTTGCTATTTTGCGTTTTATGCACTTTTCGCTTTACCCTTTTAATGCTCAAGAAGACTTTTATATTTGAGTTGTAGTTTCTCAACTATCTATGGATTTGTTCATGGCAATGGAAGCGGCATAAAATCCATGTCAGTCTAAAATTCACCAAAATATGAAAAGTGGTAACCATGATAACACATGAATTAATGTTTTTTTCTCTTGTTTATGGGCACAAGATTTGATAAATTACTCATGAGGAACCGAAAATAATAAACAAAGAAATATAAAATTACTTTGTATGCTTTTGCCAAATGTAGTTCGAAACCAACATTATTTCAAATAGAAAGTATTTCTAATATTTCTAAGCTGTGTAACATTTTCATATGTCTCGATTATCTTTCTAAAATTTTGGATCAATATTTTATCAGGCGGTGACCAAGACGAACACGGACACCTTATCCGTGTCAGCCTGTCAGGTAGGGGAAACGAACAAGTCCGGCCCATATACGTTCTTATATTCACGATCGAGGAAATAAAAACGGGCTTGTGCTGTACTGGGGATCAAGGCGCTTCTAAATTTCCTTGGGCAACTCGGCGGCGGTCCCTCTAAAAGAGAGTCGCGGGCGTCGGCGTCGGCGACGAGAGTAGGCGACGACCGGCGTGGCCGGCAGAGCAGGAGAACACACGTCGTACGGAGGACTCGCGGAGGGTGCGTGGTCAGGGAGAACCGCGGAGTGGCCGGCAGCTCATCAGCAACGATTGCCTCCACCAGCAGCCCAAGCGCCCCCAACTCCGACGGTTAGCAAGCCAGTGAGTGTTTCTTCCCTCCTGCGCTGTTCTTCTGTTCCTTCAACTTTAATTCGGTAGTCTTTGAACTAGTGTACCACACGTTTTCGATTTGGTGGTAAAGTTTGCTGTCAAAATTGTTCAGTGAACAAGCGGGCCAAGACGGCCGAGCCGGAGGTGCCGACCACCATTGTGGGTTCTACCGTCGTCCAATTAAAAGTAAACTACGAGCAAGTGAAGAAATTTCCCATCGGCAAGGCCGTCCACTCCGACATCTTCTCCGCCGCGGGACACCTCTGGGGCATTGAGTGCTACCCTCGTGGGTCAGATGAGACTGACAAGTATGGCAGCTATCTTTCTATCTTCCTCAGAAAAAAGAGCAAATATTCCAGTAAAACCACAGCCATATTCTCGAGTAAATTACAAAAACATACCACAATTGGGGCAGCAATGACGGATCAGTACCATTTGTGGTGATTTTTTCAAATCAGTACCATTTCTGGGGCAGGGCGTTACAAATCACACCGATTTCTATCTAATCGCATTTTAACAGCAGTTCTGACAGGCGGGGCCCGCATGTAAGGGCTGACTTGGCAACCCGCGTGGAGGACGAGCTGAGGTGGAAGATGAGGTGGACGTAGGGCCCACCTGTCAGCACCATGTTCTTTTATTTTTTATTTCTTTCTTCTTTTCCTTATCCACTGCCTGTGGACCCTACGTGTCAGCATCCCATCGGTATTTTTTTGCGTATTTCCACAAATCCAAAAAATGTGAAAAAAAATGCGGCACCAAGATATGCACATTTCGAGGGTACGGTAGAAGTTTAAGCCAAAAATACGTTGTATTTTGGCCTACAGAAAAAACACAAAAAACAGGCTGTTTGTACTGGAAAATACGTAGTTTCTGTCAGAAATTTAACATTTTTGTATTTCCCAAAATACAACGTATTTTTGGCTGAAATTTCTACCGTGCCTTCGAAATGTGCATATCTTGGTGCCGCATTTTTTTCACAATTTTTGGATTTGTAGAAATGTGCAAAAAAAAAGCCCAAATATAGGGTGCAGAGGTTGCCAAGTCAGCCCTTACATGCGGGCCCCGCCTGTCAGAACTGCTGTTAAAATGCGATTAGATAGAAATTGGTGTGATTTGTAACGCCCTGCCCCAGAAATGGTACTGATTTGAAAAAATCACCACAAATGGTACTGATCCGTCATTGCTGCCCCAATTGTGGTATGTTTTTGTAATTTACTCCATATTCTCGGTCCTCCGTATGGGTAGTGACGGCAAACCATGCACGTCGACGGATACCAAAAGTATACTTGGAGTCTTGGAAAATAACGGCGACAGCTTGGGATGGCGTCAGTATTTCTATGGACTTGAGAGACCTACTGAAGGACACATCACATTTGTGTGCACCATCATGGTCATCGATGACAACCCTATCCCTGTGCCTCCTTCAGACATTGGTACCCATCTTGGCTGCCTACTAGATCGCACTGACGGCACAGACGTGTCATTTATCATCGACGGCGAGACATTCCACGCTCATCGGTGGGTGCTTGCCGCCCGCTCACGGGTCTTCAGGGCGGAGCTCTTCGGCTCTATGACCGAAGCTACAATGCAGTCCATCACTTTGCATGAAATAACGCCTGCAACATTCAGAATTATGCTACGGTTTATGTACACTGACATGTTGCCTGGAGAAGACGAACTTAGGGACTCTATTCCCGAGATATTCCAGGATCTACTCGCTGCGGCTGATCGGTATGCACTAGACCGGCTGAAGCTTATGTGTGCCCAAAAGTTACTGGAAAATGTGACGGTAGATACAGTTGCAACTATGTTAGCTTGTGCCGAGACCTACAACTGCCCAGAGCTGAAGAACAAGTGCTTAGATTTCTTTGCGGTGGACAAACATTTCAAGAAGGCCGTGTTCACTGATGGCTTCATAATGTTGATGCAGAAGTTTCCATCGATTACTGATGCGCTGAGAGATAGGGTTGGGACATAACACGTCACAACTCTTTGGGTAACCTCGGGTGCCAAGCTCGCTTAGTGAAATCATGTCGGGAGAGTATGCTCGGCTGTAATTTTCTTTTAGGTACTTGTCACAAAATCCTCAGGCTTTGCCCTCTTTTTTAAAAAACCAAATGATATGCAAATCCATGTGCTGCCATGTAATAATACTGTATATCATATCATATCAAAACTTATGAATTGTGCATTAATTAAGATCAAGACCGCTCAATCCCAGCAGGTTGTATTGTTAAAGGTACCAGCTTCTCTGAATCTTAGCATTTGATTTTTGTACATGCTATTGAACGTTTTGTTCTTGTACACAATTAATTTGAGCAGACTCATTTGAGTATATGTGGTGATGTATGAGTGAACATCAAATTAGTCCTCCATGATTCATTTGTTTTGAATAGTGTCAGATTGTGAAACTTATAGTGTAGTATATAAATATAATTACTCACAGTCATTCGTAAATTGGAATATGCGATACGCACTCACGCTGCCCACTTGTGTTTGAGTCCTAGACTCTGCGGGTAGTCATGTCATTCTTTCTGTTAAAATTGATGTTGAGGCCAGTATTTGACTGGTGTGAGTTTTCTTAACTCTAATGCATGTATTGTTTGTCTGATAGTAAGAGATGAGAAAAAAAAATATGCACAGTAACCTTTTTGTGATTGTGTCTCAGAAATCAAGTTTATCACGGTTTCATCTGATTTTCATTTGTTTTGTCTCTTAAATCAAGTGCAAACTAACCTGACGATTGCTGTTTTATCAGTTTCATTTGAAATATAATGAAAACTGGGAGCTGGATTTATGCTCCTTTGATCGGGAAAAAAAATCAAGTGCAAGCTGATAGCTGTAATGTCGTATGTCTGGATCTTAATATGCATGCATGGTATGATGAATCTGAATTTGTATATGCATGGTAAAGAAAAAGCCATTCATCTCTGAAATCAAATGTAACTCTTGCCGAGCACTGTGCAAACTTGGCTTGTGCAAAATAGAGTGGTTCCTTGAAATTATCCGGCCTGTTTTCATATTCCGTTTGTAGGGAAAAAACAGTAAGAGATGAATGTCCTTGCATGGGGATAATCCTCATTAGAAAAGGTGAAGGATCTGAGGCAGATGAGAAGTACGAACTGTGGCCGGCTTACACATCTTGGCTCTCGCTGTGAAAGAGTGAAGGGAATGTACACCTGATTTTGAAACAGTTTTTTTCTTGTTCGAGGAGAGATTTTGAAGGCAAATCCTATACAACGCTCATTGCGTGCGTTAGCCTGCCTCCGCGTACCCCTTCGCTTTTCTGGACTTGGCCCATTACCGCAGCTTCCTACTGTTTTTATTGTACGGAGTATGTGGCAGCTAACGAGTGTCACGCGAAAGCAGCGATCGTCTATGTAACTGAGATTCTTTCAGGAAAATGTCCAAGTGTGAGAGAGAGCTAATATCCGCTCCTAGCTAGCTTTTTTTATGTTTCTTTTTACTTTTTTTTTGTAAACTTTCATTTTCTTTTATTATTTTGTCTTTCAATTGGCTTTCCTTTTACTCTCCTTTTCCTTTTCTGTTTACTTTATCGGATTTGCTAATTCTCAGTCGAGCTTAATTCTCAGTCGACTCGCTAACCACACGATTAAAGAGTTAAGATTCGTTTTTCTTTGTCGTTAGGCTTGTCGCTATCGGCGCGCTGTATGGCGTTTCCTATTTGACGCCCGTTGCGTCGGTTAGCGACGCAACGCGTCCGTCCTTCCCAGCGACGGATTGTTAAGTGGCCGGTCCAGGTAACAGTCTAGTTACGGCTATGTGCAGATTCCAGATACTTCCGGCCCGTTTTTCTGTTTTTTCTTTCTGATTTTTTTGTTTCTATTCGTTTTTCTTTTTCTTGTTTTCATTTTGATCTGTTTCAGTTTTTGTTTCTTTTTCTTTTTTCGTACTTTTAAAAAATGAATATTTTTTAAATCTGAACCATTTTTTAAAAATGAAAAATTCTCAAAATCTGAACTTTCATAAAAAATGATTATTTTCAAATATGAATATTTTTAAATTTGAACATTTCATAATGAACAATTTTCAAGTATGAACCATGTTCAAATATGAATAATTTCGGTTCATTCAAATTTTAGTTTCCATTGGTTCATTATTATTTTCGGTTCGTCAGTATGTTTAGTTCACTATTATTTTTGGTTCACCCGAATTTTGGTTCCCTTTCGGTTCATAATTATTTTCGGTTCCCACGTATTTTTTGGTTCACTAGTAATTTTGGTTCACCTGAATTTTTGTTCATTATTATTCTCGGTTCACCCGAATTTCGGTTGATTTTCGATTCATTATTATTTTCAGTTCGCCAGTATTTTGGTTCACTATTATTTTTGGTTCACCCGAATTTTGGTTTCTTCTCGGTTCGCTATTATTTTCGGATCACAAACATTTTTGGTTCACTATTATTTTCAGTTCACCTGAATTTTTGATCGCTATTATTTTCGATTCACCCGAATT